>CM036537.1:15599584-16199584 GCA_020745685.1 Tautogolabrus adspersus | reverse complement strand
ATGACTCGCTGCTTGCGCTGCTACTTTCAAGCAATTATTTGTATCTATATAGCTCCAAATCACAACAAAGGGGATCTAGTCACACTGTTCATACAGGGCGAAAGTGACAGGACCCGCTCCAATACTCTTTAAAATATAATTTTCTACTAAAGAACAACATGTTTGGTCAGGGACTACTCCAAAAATCTGGCAATAAATTACTCAAGAAGAAATGTCCTTACCAATGTGTTCTAAAAGGTGTCTTATAACAAATATAAAAATATTTGAATTAAACTCCTGTAGGCTGAATAAAATGTCAGCAACAGATGTATTTACATCATGGTGTCTATTTCATATGTTACAGTCAGAAAATGAGGAACATCTGGTCCAAATAAAACACACTTTCAAAGTCATTTTAAGAACTGTGATGGCATTATTAAGTACTCATATTGGTACTCGGTATCGCTGAGTACCCACATTTAAGTACTTGTACTAGGTCGGAATAAAAGTGGTGTCCCTTCTGCAGTTCATGATATGATGAGCATTTGGTTTCACCAATTGTTATCCATCTGCAAGTTTACTCAAACTAGAAACAGTATTTTTACTCTAACCGTATAATACTGTAACATAGATCATTTTTTTATAACCAAAATCAGAACAAAAACATAGCTGCTTAAGTTCATTTTTATGAGCTCAGTAAAGACATCATTTGTGTTACTTTTTTGTGTGATGTTACAGATGTAAACCCTGCACACTATGTGACTTATGTGCACTTTTTTAGTTGTAGACCACTATATTCAAGCACATACTAAGATTAAAATGAACTATATTGCTGATTTTCCGCTGCTTCCGGACTTTACCATTTCTGTTTTTCATCTTAATATCACCTCGTGTTTTATTTTTGGTGCGATTAAACAACGAAAAGCCCCTAAAGATTAACAAATCCTTTGCCCATATAGGACTGTGTAGGTTAAAGGGGTCAGAAGGTCAGCTGCACTCTAGGGATTACAGCCGCAAAACCCACCGAGAGACACAGAGTTCGTTCATCATAATTTACATGTCTGCGTTTGTGTGTGTATGCGTTTTTTTATAGACTTCAAAAAAAGCAATAAATACATGTAGAAAATCTAGTTTTCAAAAAGCCTTTTTGGAAATCGTTGACCAATTTGGGGAAAATAATCATTAATATTCTTATCCATTTTCTATGTCCAGGCTTCTACTTGTCCTGAGAACATACGATTATCCAATTGGGTCTCGAGTCAGGACAAAAAAAGGCTAAACCTATAACAAAAATTAAATAAATTACAGTCAAAGTGAAAAAAAAAAAAGTAATACATTTATATTACTTTAGTGTGTGTATGTGTGTGCGTGTGTGTGTGTGTGTGTGTGTGTGTTTGATTTAAAATTGATCTGACAGCTTCACAAATAAACTGAGATTTCACACACAGCATGTTGCCAGCATATTCCCCAGACTTCACCGCTTAAGTGTCCAACAGAGTCCACCTGTTCTGAACCATGCAGGATATCTCAAGTCTTGTTAAAAAAAAAGAAAACAGAAGTCCTATTCAATGTAAACACATGTAAATATTGACTTGCAGACGCTGTTTACATAGCATTAGAGCATGATTGATTTCATTGATAAACAGATTGTGATCTGTGATCCCCCCATGGAAGCTAAATGGTGTTGTATCCTCAAACAGAAGTATATTTTTGCAAAGCTAAAGATGGATTGCATTCATCACTGCAAATTAAATTCAATCTAGGACTGATGTCATAGAAACTGTAAAAATGTAACGTTGATTTAATAATCAAATCGATGCATTAGCCCTGTCAAAATGAAAAAGGCCTAAATTGCAGATAATTAGATTTTAGGCTAAAGATTTTTGAGGAATCCTTGTTTCAGTATCATTAGACTTTTCACATCTGTATGTTTTGTCTTGTGTTTCCATTTTCCTTGACGGATGTGATGATGTGTCCTCTTTGGGTTGTTTTGCACAGGATAGCAGCTGCAATCATTTTTAGGTTGCTAACAAATACAAGGAATTACCACTTATCCCCCTAAAACGATCAGTTTCTCTTATACAGTGTACTACATGCTGTTCAATATCCATCAAAATGATGAACCTTTAGGGAACATAATCACAAGAATGTAAGTTTGCAACTGACCCTGTCTTTTGATGTGTTTTTTTTAATCTTCAAAGCAGTAGTGTTTTGCAATGGATTTGGAATCAGTTGTGTTAAATCTTTTCTTCTGTGTGTGATTATTTTTTCTCAGATGGCGTCCTGGACCTCTCCACCAAGAAGACCGATAGCGCAGGCAGCCACAAAACCGGCTTCCCCCCTGCGCCTGGGGTCAAAGGGTAAGACAACAGGACTAGTTCAACTGGCCTCTGTTAGCAGAGCAGTGCAGTCATGTGCCCAAAACAACAATGGAGAGGTTAAAACGGTCACTGCTATTGTGTTTCTGCACTGCACTAACCAGAAATCAGTCATCAGTTGAACACATGTCGTGTAGATGATCAGACTGAGGTGATGATTCTTATTCAGAATGTTTTCTCGAAGCAAAACCACAATCTAGATTTTCTTCTTTGTCAACAAAATCGATTTCACAAACAAATGACGATGATCTTAGGCAGATTTCAATTTTATATGCTGTTCTCTTGTGCAATAAAGGATTTTTTTTACTATTTAAAAACTAAAACTACATTAATGAAAGTAACTAAGATAGCTCAATGCTACCAAAATAAAAGGTACCATACAGGTGTCGTACAACCTAAAGTCCTACAAAGTGGTAAGAGGAACCTGAGTCGGTGACGGACGGTTGGTACGTTGTCTCTCAGTGGCAGATTACACACATTGCAAAGATGGTATTAGCAAACAAAGAATTTCACTCGTTGACAAAAAAAATCACACATTCAAACACTTAATAGTTCTCTCATTTATCATTTGGAACAAAATCATGTTCAGAAAACGTATATTTGGATAAGATTGGGACTAAAACACTTAACTTTGTCAGACATGAATCATGCAGAATAAAAGGTGAATTTCTCAGAAAGCACAATCACCTTTAAATGTTATTTACTTAATATTCAGTCCCTTCATCTCTTGGTTACAGCATGCAAGCATAGCCCGACGTTGCTGATGTATTGTTTGTAAGTATTTAAAATACGTTATGGAATAATTTTTAGCACAGAGGATGGGCAATGTAAAAATCTTGTTAGATCTTGGCTTAAGAAACCAAAAAAGACAAAAAGAAGATGTTTATATATTTCCTAGGAAATGTGTTTTAACATGTATTTGTCTCTGAATACATGCGATGGGGAAGGTAAAGGAAAAAGAAGAGGTTTTTAGATTGTATTGATAAATGTGCTATTTAAAAAAACCTGAGTCCATGATCGTGTTCCCACTTACATTCACTCTTCTAGAATCATTTAAATGTTTATCTATCAGTCTTGTTAACAATTCAGATTTCATGACATTCATGTCAGAAAAAAACTGCTTCATAGAGCCAAATAAAAACACACCAACGCCAGCAGTTCCAACAACTCGTCACATTGATTTGAG
The DNA here is from genome assembly GCA_020745685.1 of Tautogolabrus adspersus. Classification (NCBI taxonomy): domain Eukaryota; kingdom Metazoa; phylum Chordata; class Actinopteri; order Labriformes; family Labridae; genus Tautogolabrus; species Tautogolabrus adspersus. The sequence continues at coordinate 16,196,041 of CM036537.1, read as the reverse complement.
AACCTCTTGCACCTCTTCTTGTCCTTCTCCAGCTGCCCAACTGCATCTGCGGAAAGCGCAGAGATTCTCTACCTCTGCTCTGTGTTAGCACTAAACTGTAAATCATGAATATCTGACTCTATTTTAATCTTACTTCTATGGTCCCTGAATGATGTCTTCCTTCACCATGTCGCTGCTGTGAGTGGCTTCTTGTGCTATGTGAGGATGAGCGCCGCATGAAATGATGCCTCCTTTGCTGTGTTTGCCTTCTTCGTCAGCTCATCCACATTTTCAGTTTGTAGCATTCTGACCACAGGGAAAGCCGGGCTAAAGTTGCCGTGGACTTGAATGTGGCAATCCATGTCGCGTCTTTTACCAAAAGTTGAAGGTCCCTGTCAATCAAATATTTTCCACTTCAAGTGGAGAGCTGTTAACACTTTAAAGGTCAACGGATTATGCTGTGACTTGACCCATGTTGACTTTTATAGCTCGGGCTGAGTGAACTCTTACTTCTAAATGGCTGCAGGGTGTCCATTATTTCTTGATAATGGACACCTACTGGGTAGTTCCAGTGAAACAATCACTAGAACTGCACCAGCGCAGATGACTTACTTTTATTTATTTTTTCAAAATAATGTATTGGTCAGGATAGATACTGTAGCTAGTATCTTTCTTCATTAAAGGTCAATAATATCTTATGTGAACATTACCATTGTAGAACCCTATGAAAGGGAAATCATATTTTCAAGTATTCAAATCCATTAATTCCTAAAGAGAGGGACAATTTCCCGAGTATGATCCATTACACTAAAGCATAATTACTTACTGTATGCAGCAGTTATTACCATAAGCAAGCACAATGTCAATGTGAAGAGTAAATGAGAACTGGAACATATGATTATGGATGCAAGATGGTGTAACTCTTATGTACCTGTGTGTATCCTGCTTTTGCTCTTAATGGGAACACCAACAACTGAACCTTAGGCTGCGTTCATACTACTGACAAAAGTGACCTGAATCAGATTTGTTTGTTCTTATGTGAGTCAGATCTGATATTTTTATGACTATGTGATCCTCACAAGTCACATAGAATCTGATCTTTTTTAATCAGATCTGGGCTACTTTCAGTTGTGGAGCCAAATTAGATACACGTGCAATTTGTTTCTAATGTGACCTCAGTCTGAACAGTGAGGTCAGAATGCATGCCACTTTGACGTCACTCGCTGGCAGCACTGGAGGGAGAGGGGGGCTTTCATGTCAAACATCAGTATTCAACAGACCTAGGCTTTCATGATCATGGACATGTCTGCTGTCATATTTTACAAACAAAAAAGAAGAGGTTAAACACATAATCCAAAATAAAACACAACTGCAGCCATGAATGCAGAAAGAACTGGGGGAAAAATCACACTGGGGGAGTGTAAATGCACAAATTAAGGCTAATAATAAACCACTTAGTGCACAATACATACCGAATATAATATTCTCCACTTCTCTCCTTAGCATATATGGCATCTCTGAATGTTAAAGACGTAATAGCTCAGCTGCAGCTCTGACGGTATATGGAGCGGTATGTGCCTTATCAAAATTAATATGAAAACGTACTTGAAAGTAGCAGGTGGTACGCTTAACTTGATATCTTGTAGATACAAAAAGTAAATAAACTTCAGTGCTTTTTTTCAGTCTATGTTGTTGGATGAAAACTAAATTATTAAGTTATTTCACGATCATATGCTGTATTTTAAATGAAAAAACAATAACAGGAAACACAGCGTATTTGTCGGTCTCTCCCTGCTCCCCTCTAACAATCAGCTCACAGAGCTCCATGAGCAAGAGATCTGATTGGACAGTCAACAGAGTTTTATACAGTTTGATTTCCTATTTTTAACATTAGCCTATCCCCAACATTACCTGCTGCAGAGCAGGTTATATGTTCCGCATAAGTAACCATGGTGATCTACTCAGAGTTAACCCTGAAGATACCTCAATAACTATAAAGGACGTCACTTTGTTTTTCTGCAGGGGGTCGTATCAGTATCATCAGTTCTGACTGTTATGAAATATTCTTTCTTCACACCGCGCTGCGTGTGAAGTTCTTGGTTGTTTTTTGTACATGCGTGTCAGTTCAGGACCATGACCAGTTCATACAGGAGTCTGATACAGGCTCATTTTTAAAAGTAATGAACAGCCAAACTAAAATATTGGATCTTGGCAAAATAACAGAAATGAGCATTAAGGCTTGCAGTGTGAATGGATTCTTAGATTGTTCAAGTAGTTGCTGCTGTAGCTCCTCAAAAAATGAATATACAAGATGAAATAAACATTTAAAATAACAAAACCTGTATAATATTAGTTTTGTTGCATGTAAGATGAAATAAGGTATCAAGTCTCACAAATCTCAGATTCCCACAGTGCATGAATGCATCACAGCACCAACAACTAACATCAATTTTCAGTGCATGTCAGCTCACACAAGACTTTAAGTCAGATATGGTTAGTGGACAAGAGCATGCCGAAGCACCAGAAACATTTTCATAAAAGATGCATGAGGCAACGAAAGTGAACAGTGAATCCATTGCTTTGCAGCACCACAGGGCCACTTTAACCACCAAACAGAAGGACAATTTGAAAGCATTAGGTCAACAAGCAATATGTGTCCCCAATTCAGAGGGTAGTTTTATGCTGACATGACACAAGAACCATCACATATATTCTTGGTTTTTTTACCACACGGCCCATCCCAAGGAGATACTGTACTCACCAATTAGGGCCTATATGGTTGACATGACACTGGTGACCAAGGTTACTTGAAAAGTTAAATGAGAATCTCAAGTTTGCTTGAATTAAGATTAAGCCTAGTAAAAAGTGTCCTAGTATCCAGAGAGAAAGTGATCAGGAGGACGTTTTTTGTAGTTGAGAAAGAAATTCCATCTATAAGGGAACAGTCAGTGAGGAGTTTGGGTCAGTGGTATAATGCTGACCTGAGTAATAAGGAACATATAAAACAAATTAGGAAAGAGGGATAGGGGATAGGAAGAAGAGATAAGTCAGATATCCTCAGCAAGTTGAAGTTGAGGTGTTTGTAGTTCAGTCTATTGCCAAGATTGATGCAGCCACTGTCAGCCTATGAAGTGCCTTTAACAAAGGTGGAAAGACTGGGGAGATTAGTTCATTGGAATATTACGAAATGGTTCGGAGCTTCTGAGCGTCAGAGTGGTGTGGCATTGTATAGGAAAGGCCTACTCCAACTACCAATAACAAGTGAAAAAAGAGGAGTTCAAGTGCACAAAGGTCAGGACAGACTTGTTATCATGGAACTAAGATGCAGTAGTTAGTAATTTGGTCCACAATCCAAGAAGAGTGTGGAAATGGATCCCAAGGCATTTAAGATGCACAAAGGCTGAGCGCTCATCTTTTTTAATAGGGCACAAGATCTTGTGTTTCTTTAACTTTTAACAGAAATTCTCAACATGTTAAACAAGCTACAGAGGAGCTCCCCACATTAGCCCTGGTAACTTTAAAAGGTAGAATCAATCTATGAAATAAAAGAAATCAATCTATGAAATATGAAATAAAAGAAATCAATCTATGAAATAAAACTTGTACTTTTTCTTTGCAGGCCCCAGTTTAGTACAACAGATATGAACTTACTGTTGCTGATTTTAACATAAGGATGGTTTCAATCAAGTGTATTGTATTAAGCACTTTGGAATAAATAACTGACAATGGAAGAAGTAGATCTTAAAACAGCCTAACGTATTGATACCACAGTGCACAAATAACCACACACATGTTAAAGACCTGCACTGAAAATTGCTTGAATACAAAAACAGGTTTGCATTTAAACATTTAATACATTTTCAGCTCTTGTACATCTATGGTATGTGTGTATATGGGTTTTTTTCTCTCCTTGTTTTCTGCTTTCACAATCAAATCCCTGCTAAAAGTAAAAGGAATGTCGCCACAACAAGGCAGGTATTATATTAGTCAACATGATATTTGGCATTCTATTTATTGGGGGGATTTAAATGTTGTTAAACAGAAAATACCAGAGGAGAAATCGGAGTACAAGAGAGTCAAGAACAGCTTAAGCAGAGCAAATCCAAGAACAAGCAGGGACCTTTTGATTGCAAGCACAGGGGTTTTGTGGGAAAGCTTTAAATAATAAGAAAGTGAAATCAGGAAGTAATGGTTTTAAACTGAATATATCCTGTAAGATAAAGATTGGAAAAAATCCTGTAAGAGTATTATATTTGAATATTCTCTCTTTTCATATTCAGTTGCATGGCTTCCTATCACTCCAGCAAAATGCTTATCACTAGTTGCAGAAAGGTTAGAAAAGCCTGCTGGTAGTTTAAGTATTGACTTTAGTAAAATCGACTTTGTGGGAGCAGCGAAGCTAAGCTCCACAGGTCTTGAAAGAGCGATGCCCTTAATGTTCTCTCCCTACATTTTGGGGGCACACACTTCGATCCTCTCCAATGCCGTTTGCAAGAAAGTCCTGCCAACGCCTCCCACCTTGCCTTCACACTTACTATTCCACCCAATTGATCAATTCTTGTGCTCCAATGCATCCTGTGGCATGCTGCACATACTTGTGTACAGGTATTTTTAATTTACACCCTCCTACGTCCAACCCCACCGATCCCTGAGTGAGGGTTTAATGGCTGCAAGTGTGAAACATTCTTTAACTGTTTTTCTCTATTCCTGTGCATGTCAGTGCATTTATTGACAAGCCTCTGTGTTGCAACCCGATCATTTATTGACGAACATGTACTCTGCCTTGAAGTCATGTTTGGATCAGTACACATCATACTTGGCTCTTCCATCAAGAGGGATAACCATTGATGATAATAATCATGGTTGCCTTCTTCAGAAAGACTTTTGACCTGTTGGTCACAAATTGATTGACAAAGGTTCGATACACCTAGTAGCCCCAAGTGCAGGATTGCGGCGAGGCTGCGTTTGTGGAAGATGTGGGCATAGAAACCTGCAACCACTATGTAGGAAGCATTTCTTTGAACCGGCAATGAATACAACTCCAAATTGTTGCTGACATTTGAGGAATGTTTCATTGACATTGCAGTTGACAGCCACCACATGAGAAGATCTGCCTGGAGAAGGCTACTGTTGCCTAGATACAAAGCTACCAAACACAATAAATAATAACACATTATTTATGGAATGAAACAATCTTCGATCTTCCTGGTTTAACTTTATTCTGCTGAACTTGCCACATTTATGAGCACACACATTTCAGGTAGACTGCCATGAGGGATTATTATCCAAGGAAAAAGGGTAGGGAACCAGTATATTTTATATTTGAGGAATGCCTCGAGAGAATATTTTCAATGACAAGCTCAATTGTTAACTATGACTTAAGGATAAACTAAAAGAAAAATGATATCAGAATCAGAATCAGATTTATTGGCCAGGTATGTTTAACACACAAGGAATTTGTCTACCATAGTCAAATTCCTTGTGTGTTAAACATACCTGGCCAATAAATCTGATTCTGATTCTGATTCTGATTCTGATTCTGATATGCCACACCTTACATGTAAGCCCCTAAGGATGAGACTGTGACTCTTGCCTTAGGGTCCTAACACCCCAAAGACCCTGAGGCCCCCTGCCTTACTGGGAGAATCTAATGAATAAGTCATGTAATATTAACTACAGGAGGAGACAAAGCATGTAGATCCAACCATAATATCACAAATACATCTTTGATAGAAAGCCAAACCCCACAAAAACACACACCAGGATGTCGTGTGCATTGCAGGTTACTCGCCATATTTTAAAACTATTTTCAGTCCATGCTTGTTTAAAAACCTCAGGGAAACAACTTTTATTAAGCTGGTTGGTTACCAGGTATAAGTTTAGATGAGAGTTAACTGTATTGTCATTGCACAAGCACAAATACTGGACAACGAAATGCAGTTATCAAAAGTGTGAACAAGTGTAAAGGTGGTTTTAAAAATGTAAAGTTTTATATATAGCCATATAATATTAGTGGTGTTAGATTATCATGATGGACAAGTTCCTTTTTCAGAGTAGCTGAACACAGTTCTGTATTGAAATTACGTAGGGCTTTTTAATGACTGCTTAAAATGAATACATTCAACTCAACTTAACGTTTGCTGCGGTTTTAAAACTGCCCACCCTCATAAACTATTCTAGCCTCATAGCACACTAATGTTTAGGGCTCACAGATCATACACCGAGATGCTGAATTAATCTGTCATTCTGTATTCATTTTCTCCTTTAATTCTCATAAATGTGTTCTCACATTAAAGCATCAGATGTACAGTTACTGTCTGGTGCAGGCTCCCTGATGACTGGATGCTTATTGTAACAGAACGCTCTATTAGAGTAGACTCCAAAGCCTCTCATTAACCCTGTATTGTTTGCAACAAGCCCTAGACCGCCCACTGCGGTAATCTGTCTTTAAGCTCCTGCTGAGGACTCCCCACATTGCACAGCTAGTCGCACAGTAGCTCACCAGACTATGCCTTTCACTGGAGAGATACAGCTTTTCCTTCAAGTTTCTTCTACCCCATGCCATCCAATGTCTCGACAAGCTAGTTCCTGTTTTTATGAGCCTAAGGGAGCAGTTTTTAAAGAGCTTTTCTACTGTTGCATTAGTAACTTAGTAGTAGGAGCATTAGATGTAGCCATTAGAGTGGAGGCACTTTGCATAAGGGTATGTCTACACAGCAGATGGTTTTCATAAATTTGAACCACTGAAATGTGAAGGGCCTGCAGAAAGGACATGCTATATGTTCTAATAAATAATTTCTTTTTGGAAAATCATTGAAAACAAGACACATATTTTAAAAACATGGGCATGTCTGCTTTCAAGCCATCCTGAGAGGTTGGTTGTACTTTGATGTTCTTAGATGTGAACATTTAAATCCGGAAGTAATGTTTTTTTTTCTTCTTTATCTTTATATTCAAGGGCAGGCTGCACGGGGGGTGGGTTGGTAACCACTGTCACACAGCACGAAGGTATCTGGTTAGAATTCCCATCAGACAGGGCCTTTCTGTGTGCAGTTTGCATGTTCACCCTGTGCATACATGGATTCTCTCCGGGCACTCCGGCTTCCTCTCACAGTCCAGAGACATGCTCGTACGGCTAACTGGTTGATTCTAAATTGTCTGTAGGTGTGGATGTGAATGTGAGTCACTGTGTATCTCTGTATGTCAGCCCTGTATTTGACTGGGGACCAGTCCAGGGTGTACCCTGTCCCTCGCCCAATGGGATCAGCTGGGATTGAGTCAAGCTCCCTGTGACCCAGAGCGGAATAAGCAGTATAGATAATGGATGGTTCTGCTAATTATTCTTTTCAAACATAAACAGTTAAGCATCTGAAACAAGATACAAAGTCACAGCACATTAAAATGCCCTGGTAGCTATTTCTTTTTTTAATGATAGACGGATTTATTATATTTACCATTTATTTAAAAAAAAAAATCAATAATTAAGATCATTTTTTTTATCATGAATGCATTTTACAATATGGAATTTTGGAGATAAATGTTCACTAAATAGTTGTTCAGAGTGTATTCTGAAATGCCTCAAATTTCACATATTGCTTACATATTCACTGGATGGTTCAACAGTAAGTTCATAATGTTGTACAAGTACAAGTTTTATTTCATAGATTGATTTCTTTGGGTGAACCAAAACATTTTGTGTGGTAACACTGCAATGATATAGGTTTGACCTTTTAAGCTTCTACTCCCAACGTTGTATACTCTATCATTAAGCAGACACAGCTGTTCCACCTCCTACATTACTTTGCTTTAATTTGTATAATCTGTATGCCTACTGTACCTTTATGTTAACATCCTTGTATCGTCTAACAATCAACATTGTAACAATTGTAACAACAACGGATAAGGTTGAAGACAAGTTTGTCCATGATGTTTAAACGCGTGTTGTCCGCATGCATTTAGTCAAATTGGAAGTCCGCAACAGTTTCGATAGCATTAAAGGAATTTTGGAAACAGATGACATTTAAGAGTTTTCTAGGGTTTACTTAGCAGATCTATAAGAGAATCTATATATTTTTTTCATTAATACACGAGAAAACATTGTTTTAATCAAGTCACACAATGCTCTAGTATTGCAGTTACCCTAAAACCTGATTCATGCTTCTTGCGGACGGCGCGGTCGGCGCGGTCAGCGCGGCGATATGACGCAATCGCGGCCGGCGCGACGGCGCGAGGAGGGTCCGCGGAGGGTCTGAGCGCCCAGCCGCGCACCTCCAAGATTTTGTAACAACGCGGACGGGTGCGCGCCGACCGCGCAGCAATGATTGGCTGCAGGGCCCGGAAGTACTTTATGCCGCTTGAGCGCCGAGCGCTCCGACCGCAATCAGTATGAAACGACTCGACGTTCGCAGGGACCGTGCGCGCCGACCGTGCCGACCGCAAGAAGCATGAATCAGGTTTAAGGGTAATTTGTGCAGATAGTTTTTATTTGTTTAGCAATGACACTACTAAGTTATCCGCCACCCCTCTTTAAACACCAGAGAATTTTTTTAACTGCATTTAAAAATAATTAACTATGTCTTTTCAAAAAATACCCCAGTTTATATATTCTACTAATTCACTTTCAAATGCATTAATTAATGTAATGCAACCCGTTATAGGTGTCCTGTTACTTGAGCTTTTGATAAAATTACACTTAAATAGTCATTTTGTAATTTTTCCAATATGTCAGATGGTATTGGTGAAGAGGTTCTATGAAACAAGTTATATTTTCAGCAACACATTTGAGACTATTATCATAAGTAACAAAATCTAGTTTGCATCATACCCTATTCCGAAGAATAGATTTGAGATCTGTTACACTGGTCCTAACTTTTCTCTTTTTTTCCATCCAGACGTTCTCTCAAAGTGGAACATACACTACCAGAGGTGGATGAGGAGGATAGCGTGCTGCAGAGAAGCTTTCAGGATGGACTGAGGGAGAACTACATCAACTCCAACTCCTTTAAGCCCCCATTGGCCCGCTCCCTGCGTATCAAGGAAGAGCTCCTTAGCCAGAAGCACCGCCTACTGAGCCAGCCTGCTGCTCTTTCATTGGCTAATCTAGAGTCTGCTGGCTTGCTCAATCATGGGCAGTCCCAGTCCTTGCTTGGCCAGAAGGGTTCTTCCTCTTTCTGGGGAAGCAAGGCCCACCTCGAAAGTCTGTTGAAACTGAAGCAGGCCAGTGGAGCTCTAAGTGGGGCCCTCAGTGACCTCAAAGACCTGCCTACATTCCTGGAGAATCACCACCATGGAGCCTTCTCTTACAAGAGTTCCCTCCATCATCATCATCATCACAATCAGGTCTCCAAGGCCCATCACCACCACAATGATGGGAAGAGAGACCAGGGCCACTCACCTCCTGTTGACCTAAAGATCCCCCAAGTTCGTGGCATGGATCTCTCCTGGGACTCCCATGCCTCTGAGCTGTATGGCTTTGGTGCCATTGGGGTTGGGGGTGGTTGCCATGGGGAGAACACCCTGAGCCGGAAGCTGAGAGCCATCCTGCCCAAGCAAAACCGCCGGGGAGGAAGCCTTGGAAGCCTGTTGGATGGGGCTGACTATTGGAGCTCTGATTTGGACCACTCTGGTTCTGGGCCAGCATACTCCACCTCTGATGTTGAAGGCGACCCAAACTCCAAGCAACCGAGGAAGAAAAGGGGCCGCTATCGCCAGTACAACAGCGAGATCCTGGAGGAGGCCATAGCAGTTGTAATGAATGGAAAGATGAGTGTGTCCAAGGCTCAGAACATGTATGGGATCCCACACAGCACTCTGGAGTATAAAGTCAAGGAGCGCATGGGAACCCTGAAGAACCCTCCAAAGAAGAAGCTCAAGCTGATGATGAAAATGGAGGCAGGAGCCCAGGATTATCCTGCTGAGTCAGAGAACACACCCACCGCAACCCCACGAGAGGACAGCCAGCCACTGGCAGCTGCTGAGCTCAAGGACAATGTAAAAGAAGAAATTGAAGACAATTTCAAACCAATCGACTAAACAACTTACACATGAAAAACCTCAGTCTAATGACTAAAGTAATTTGAAAAACGGATGTGGCTTTATTTGTGCCAATTTCCTTTGCAGTATCTGGGTGAGCACAAATGCAGGGATAATATAAGGAGGATTCTTAAAACAAACTGGAGATAACAAAAAGGATGATTTTTAACAAGCGTTGCTTTGGCAACAATGTATAAGCATTTGTTTAGCCTTTGTGTCCAGGGGCTTAACAAAAACAGCTAAAGACATAAGTAAATGACAATTGATTAAATTTCCATTAGCATGCTGATAATCCCCTGCCCAAAAACAATCCCCATCTTTTGTGTACTCGATACACTGAACCATTGCTGCTTATAAATGCAGTATGTGCTTTGGACCATTCCAATTTGGGGAAAATGAGGGGAGGTTTAAGATTAATTCCTTGAAAAAAAGACAAATTTGTCCCTTTACTTCTCCCTTCTCCTATGGAGTACTAGCTGAAAATTGGTAAGTGTATTGTCTATTACATTTGACTCCAATTGTAAAGCTTAATCATACTATTGATATTTCTTACCAGGGTTGTGAATCAAAACCCATACTCTTAATACCAGGTAGCCATGACGCATTAACTGCAAACCTTTTTTCCCTCCTAAAATATATTCTGCTTATCTTTGTGCGGACGAAACAACATTAACCCGTCCTTTTTGAATGAGAAAAGACACACAAAAGTCATTCAGGGATGCATGTTTGTGAGTTTCGTGGACACTACTGACTTCTATAATCAACAACTTCTCCTCAATCTTTTAATTTGATTTATTTTGCTTTCTTTTGCACTACACTCTGGGTCTGGCGCTTACAGACCAGGTTACCTCGGCATTGTTGCCCTTGCATCATGCACTTATTATGGTCTGTCTCTTAAGCCCAGTCGCATCCTCGCCATGGGTCAGAGGATGCACATCGCCTGCATACGTTGATCCATAATCAGATCCCACAAAGCTCCAAAACCCTCTTTTTTCCAAGGGTGAAGTTAAGGGGAAATCTGATTATCGATGAGCTGTATAGCGAAATGCTACCTCATGGACCTACATCAGTCGCTCACTGCTGATCCTGGAATGCTGGAGCGGCCTTTGGTTCCACAACAAATGGCGACTGAAGTGAACTCATCCCCTCATGGAGATCTTATTGGATGGAGGCCTTCTAGGATCAGATTGTGAAACTCAGCTGCTATCCAGTTGATCATCAAGCTACTATACAAAGCTTTAGCTAGCCTTAGCTAAAACGTTTTAGCTAGTCTTAGCTTACAGCAACATATTTCTGATGTTTTTTTTTCTTCTTTTCTAATCAAACTAAGCAGAAGCGGCTTCGCTGATGAATTTTTAAAGAAAGTCTTTTCCCTCAAACTTTACAGTTTTAAAGGCAGTTTATTACAACAATGTGCATTTATAAAAGGGTGTTCATTCTGGGATGGTGGGTGGGCAATATGCAGTGGGAAGGGGTAGTTGATGAAGGTGAGGGAAAGGCAGATTTAATATATTATAAATTATTGTGACTGATGACGTAAAAGCCAATCTGTGATTCTGGATGACTTCTTTCTCCCCATTTTTAACTCAGGGTAACTGAGACAGATGATGTGGGTTTCAAATATGGTCATTTTCTGTTGGACCTATAGACAGACAGGACGACAAGACATGACCCTCCCTAATGCTATGTCTGCAAGAGCGGTCATGTGAGTAAATATAGCAGCACCATAGCAGACAGACCTGTTGATAAATCATGAAAGAGAAAATGCTGATGTTGGGTTAGGAGATTGAGCTTGTGGCGCTAAACTTCTAAAATAGCACTTTCAAAAATGTGAGAAAAAAACGAGAGAAAGAAGGCTGTTTGAGGTTATGCACGTAGTGTAGCTTTTCTCTTGGGGGTGATGAAGCAGGGCAGAGAGATGGAAGAAAAAAAGCTTTAGTGTGTGAAGACTTTCAGAAAGCTGCATCTCGATCCCAAACTTTTCTCCCCGCCCTCGATTACCAGAATAGAAAAAAAAGATTGACAGTTTAAACAACTACAGTTTTGTTTAGCGTCATCTCATTGTTTTCCCTACCATCGCCAAAGTACCAGGGATAGAAATACAAACATCATGTTTTACCTATTGGAGGAAAGACTATCCCTGGGAGGACACATGTGGAAAGAAAAGAAATTGCTCTTTTGGTATTTTCCATCAGGAAAATTGGTTGTCATGTCTTTGTTTCTTTTATTGCTCTGTGGTAAATGTTGCTTTTCGCTCCTGACACTGCCTGGTGCTCACCCAGTCTGTGAGATTTCTAAGATGAAAACTGTACTTCAGTTCAAATGAAATTATGAATATCCACTCCTTTTGAATTGTATTGTAAATGTATTTATTAGATTTTTTTCTTTGATTATTCTCTTAAAATGGCATGCACCACTTTTTTGGCTGATTTTGGGGGTCAGGCCATTGAATATTCTGTGTTGAGAGGATTTAACACAATTACTCCTGAGCCTGAGATGCTCAAACTAATACAAAGTTATGAATGAATCATGATCTAATTATAATTAGAACAATGTACTACCTGTGGCATACAATCTTGGTTTTTCCATATTTGGTTATTGATTATCCCCTTAAGCTTTGAAGCTTCTTAAACAGATAAGCATGTCCAATTAAAAAAAGAAGCTTTAGGAAAGATCACCAGTATCTCTGAGGCACATCATGCATGAAATGCGTCCAACACTTTGACAATGCCGAGCATTTGAAGTGTCTAAAAGGATGTGGTGCATCTCAAGTTGGACCCAGCGAAGGACAATGCACTGATCTGATATTTAAAACAGGATCATAGTGTTGATAGTAAAGCACTTCTTGTAAACATGCTTTTGATAAATGACATGATAGCTGCTTACTTAGCCAGCTGCGAATAAAGTTTGAAAAATGTAACTGTGCACCCCCCTTAAAAAAAACCTCAACAAAGTCCAGGCCCTCTGCCTGTTGGCCTGTTTCATGTAAAGCATGAATTTGTGGTTTGAACATTTTTGATTTGTGTGTAGAAATAGAATAATTGGCACTTAATGCAAAGGTTTGCATGAACTCCAACAGCACTTAAGATTGAATTTCCCTAAGAGGGGTGATTCTTTGGGGCCAAATTGTTTAAACTTGCCATTGCTTTTCAAAAACACTAATGTAACGTTATAATAGAGTCCCATTTTCAGCCTGATCTTATCTACTGAGGTGCATGCCATTTAAGGTATATTTATTTTGTTTCATTTGATATTTCTTGGGTTTTTTGATTGTTTATAGTCATGTGGTTAACGGTTCCCCCTGTCCAAAAAAGTCCTCCTTCTTGCAACTGAGTCTCACTGCTGTTTTTAAAGAAACCTCATACTATATTATATACTTTAGAGAACAGTATATCTCTTCTCTATTTATCTATTTATATACATATATATTAACAGATACTCACATCATGAATGTAGTGAACTGACATGAATATCTCAAACTTACATAACCAGTACAGTGATCCTCAAAAATAGGGCACTGTCAGTTTCTTTATGACAGACTGTTGTTTTTATTCTTTTGCTTTCAGTTTTGACTTTACGCTGCTTGCATTGAAAACAGCCGTTTTCTGACGCGGGCGTGCGACAGTAGCCTTCAGTACTGTAAATGTCTCAGGATAGAGCCAACAGGATGGGCAGCAATATTTGTCAGTCGGAAAATGGCACAGACTTAACTACCTGTACTAGATGTAATTTAAATACTTATATATACAGAATATAAACTATATGTCAACTTGGTCAGCCAGGACCAAGTGCTATACCTCAAGCTCAGAATAATGACTCCTTTCCGTGCCTCGTACTTTTATGTAGACCTTACCTGGGAGCCTGGCGAAGGGATAACTGATACTCTGGGAAATATAGTGTGCTCCGCTGTATCTTTTATTATCTGTTCATATTTTTCTTTGTTAAACCTCCCTTTTGTGAAGGGCGGAGGGAGACGCTTCAAGTGTCTGACTGACCAATATTTGCAACCCTACCTCTTTTCAGGTATTTTTGCGCAACAACAAAACCTTATAGAAGTATATATGAGCAACAGATTGAGAAAAAGAAAGACCTGCAGGGATTATACAGCTATTCCTGTACTTAGCACTGAAAGAGGTTGGTGTGGGAGGGCTGCCAACCTCTCATTTCTTTCTCTTAAAGTCAAAACATTTTGGGATTCACTTGTCTGGTTTCACCCTGGAGGCGATCAGTCAGGTCAGTCACACCCTGGTCTGAGAACAAGGTCTTTTTTGTTCACTGAGGTGTGTTGTTTTTTTTGGGGGGGGGGGGTTAATTGTGTGTTTTAAGGTGCAACAAAACTCCAGGTTGAAACCTGACAGGGGGATTTTTTTTTGTTTTTTCCTATCTTGTTTATTTCTCAAACCTAGAGGAATCAGAGACCTAGAGGGGAGATTGGGGGACAGGTGGACAAGTTAACCTTTCTTTATCTGCTTTCTTGTAAAAGAAAAATATCCTATCCAAAATCTTTTACTCTGCATTCCAAAAAACACCCCACACACAGGAAAATGTACCTTTATATGATGAAATTGAAACATTTATATACGTATGATATACAGTATATGTATTTATTTTACTGTTTTTGCATCTTCAGGTAAACCAATCTATTTCTCTTTTGCTTTTTAGGTTGGTATCTTATTTATTTTTTATTTTCTTCTGAGTGAAAGACTGTCAAAAAACGTTATAAAAATGATGAAAAAAATGTCAAACAGCAACTACTGTAACCTCACTTAGTAGGCGCCACATGATGTGCCATTTACTTTCATGATGGTGTGATGCTATGGGCTACCAGGCAAGAAAGACCCAACAATGTATATGATTGCCATGCTCCTCTCTGCACAGAGGCTTCTTCTGTTTCTTTCTGTGTCACGCTGCGTATCTGGTTGTCATTTTTACCTCAGGTCTGACCACTTCAAAGCAGCTGATTGTACACTAGAAACACAGACACACACCCCTACACACATACACACACAAACACACAAGGAAGAATCAGGATTTTTAGTACAGCTCGTTTGCAGTTTTTAAATGTAACCGACGGAAGCAGTTTTTGAATAATTGTTGTTTCTTGTTGTTGTCGTTCGTACTGTTGTTATTCTGATGACACCTTCTTTCCCTTTCTTTGTTTTCTTATAAAGGAAAAGAGAAATTCTTAAAAAGCCAGAAGCCAAGTTCATGTGAATACAAAGCTGTATTATCTCTAGCACATACAGCCGTGGAAGAGCAGAATGCACACGTACACATAAATAGAGACATGACGCACCTACAGCAACAAATTCTTTTTCTCTCTCTCCTCATCAGGTAGCCACACTTTGTGTGGGCGGGTTATATGTATAATTATGAAGCTGGGAGTCTGTAGCTTCTCTTTTAGAAGCAGGTGGGTGTTTTTGTCCACAGCCTGCAGAACATCAGCCCTGCTGGCTGATTTTGATCTGGCACACTAGGACACTGCAGGCAATGCCTCTGTGAAAATCACTTTGTCTTGTTTCTTGCTTTCAACAAAGACCGTTTTCCTTCCTCTTTTTTTTTATATCAGCCTAACAATTGTTTTGTTAAAGGACAAATCCTCCCTTCAGTTGTTCTGTGATGTTCTTGGCATTCCAGCATTATTTATTTTGGTTTTCATCTTTCTCTCTATCTGCCTGGTCTATTAAAAACTGGATTGTAAACACCTACATACACAAAACAACACAACTAGCTAAAGAAAGCAATGATGCAGGAATACAAGGAACACCGATTTGCTGTTTAAATAATCCAGATGCTAAATCCATGTCTGAGAAACAGCCTGGTGTGTTTTAGATGGATTTGTCTTTTAACATTACAATTGTGCTTGTGTGTTGTAAGCCTTGCCATGCTGTCTTATTATTATTATTTTTTTATATATCTTTCAGACATTTGTCAAAGAGACGCTAACAGATCTGTTCAAATGTGCATCTCCTCTGTTATGGAGTGTGATGCCTGGAGTTGTACATGTTAAGGTATTTGTGAAGAAATGTCAAGCTCAGTGGCTAAGTAGCAGCCTGGCTTTGAAGGCAAAGTTGAGTTCTGGTCTTAAAGGCCAGACACACCTCTGGAACAATGCTGATCTGCTGCCATCGACACAACAGGCACAGAAACTGCCTTTGGTTATACCCTAACGAGAAATTTGGCAGGGGCTTGAACTTAATCCTTGCTCTGTACATTGCTGACACTTCATCCAGAGCATTCGTCAGCCTCAACTTGCTCTAAGTGAAAGAATAGCTTATCTAGACAACGTAACATCTTTTAAAAACATAGCATGCTTGTATTGGGAAATCACCACACCTAAATACAGCCCTGTTGAGACATTTTTCATAGCGTTTGATTTTCAAGCTATGATTAGGGCTCTTCAACCTACAACAAGAACCATGCTTAACCTGTTTACTCACATTCAATCTGACTTGCCACCAAGAATAATTGATAATATATTTTTTATTCTTCAATCAGTGGAATCAAGAGTGCCTTTGAAGACTCTAATCATGTTCTCAAATCTAATCGTTTAGGCTTGGTTTCTTAATCGCATATGACCGCCCTAGTGTAATCACAGAGCGGCTACTTCAAGAACAACATGCTTATGTCAAAGAAAAATGTCATGTGAAATTCAGGTCAAATTTGTCGGCTTAAATTCCCAGCCCCCCGTGATTATGTTTTAGTCCGAAAGACTCACAGGCAGACATTTTCTCACATTGTTTGTTCTTGCCTCTGATGAGACCATGTTGTTGGCGTACGTCACACCCTCCGCCTCGTCAGAAAACATTTTGCAGATGGTAGAAAGACAGATTGTCAGAAAGACATTGCCATCTGAGGAGGTGGATGGGAGTGCGAGGATTAAATCTAAGTGAAGTACAGAAGAATAAAGACCGCTGAAGGTCAGCATCCCCATCCCCACTGCACAGTTAAACAACAGGCTTTTAATGGAATGATGCTGAAATTCACCTTGCAAATGAACACTACCTCGGCACATTGCTTTTATGGTTTAAACGTACTGAGGTTGATCTGAAACTCCACTTAGAGGAAAAAAATGGATTATTAGCAACACAATGTCAGACCTGATGCTGCAGGTTGAAAATACATTTTAGAAAATAAAAGCATGAGCTCTGTAAAGTAAATCTTGTCAAAAGGCCCTGTGATAGAGTGCATTTCATGAGGTGCCCTTGTGTGTTGCCATGACAATCTTGCAGCATTGTTCCCATGTGGTGTTGTGTCTGGCCCTTTAAAGCCACCTACAACCAGCTGGTCTCTGATGCTCTGAAGCCAAATCTAGCTCAGCCAACACTGCTTGTTCTCCTGCTTATGCACACAATAATATAGGTTTCGGTTCAAAACCAGAAAATTTAGCTGATTGCTTCCCAGTGCAAAAAAATCCACTCGTAGACTCCAGATGCCGCTTTTAGTGTCGATTCCTCAGGCTTTGTTGAGTGCATTTTCAAAGGAAATATGTTCAACAGGAGGCAATTTTCCAAAGTCTGTGTTCAAAACTGGCAAACAAATATTTACCACAAAACGTCTCTTATTCTCTTCTCAAATATTATTTCCAATTATCACTTCCATCCTTGTTTTGCTCCCTTTTGTATACATGCAAGGGCATCTGGGAAGAAGCGTTTATCCTTTTCTTTGCTTTTCTCCGAGATTCTCTCTGCTGCTTCTGCTACCTCAATCTGCCACAAGGACTCGACATTTGCAAAAAGTTGTTGGGAAAACTAAAGCATCATGTGTTGTTTTCTTTGAATTACCATTGCAAGCATTTCATAGCATCCCTGGGCCTTATAAGTTCTGAATGGTTCTAATGGACGTTTAATGAAGTGAAGCGTTAGCTGGGGGATTTGTCAGGCTTCTCTCAACAGGCAGTTCTTAAAGACAGAGAACCCATTGATTGTGTGCCGACCATTTCGGTTTCCTGTTTGTGCTTCTCTCTCAGAAATGTGTCAGATCTTGATTGTTCTGTCACTCAAAAGTGTGAAGTTTTCGGAGATGCATTGTGATGCTGATGCACTGCAACAGGTTAAAGTGGCCGGGTGGGGCCACAAATCCTCTTCCACACATCTGTAAACACTGCTGGATTTTATTGTCACTTTCTTTGATGAAAAGTCGTAAACCCCTTTCCTTCACCTTCGCCCCCTAACTATCTGTCATCCTCACAGCATCCATGGGTACTGGGGCGTGAGTGCCGTGGGGCTGACAGGCCCTTGTTTATCTCAGGAGAGATGGGGTGTTCTGTGGCAGCCTCAGGTCTTTCACCTCTCATTAGACCTCACTGCCATCTCTTGGGATTGTATACTTGACCCAAAGACACCTGAACACGGTCTTCTCTCTAACTTTACTCTTTTTTCTTTTATCTTTTCACAGAGGATTTGCCACGCTCTCCCCTGATGAGGAACTTATAGATTTAAATTTCTTAATACAGGGCTTCAGGTTTTTCAGGGTGGTCATTATCCTCTGCAATACTGAGAACTGTTTCTAGAAAAAATAAACACCCCAACATACAGCATATATACAGTATGTTTGGCAGTTGCTAAATATTTCAGCCTTAGTGAAAATTTCATGAACCCGCTCCACAAGAGACTCAATATTTTAAAGGTTTGGCCGTTAATGTTGTATGATGTCTCCGATCTCTTGTTTTGATGTTTCAAGGTAACTGGCTCGGGCTTGACTTTTATTTTCTGTGTAGAAAAGTGGAAAATATTAAGAAGAAAAAAGGCTAATGACTGGGTTTGTGTTTGTTGTCATTTCTATCTCATTGCTGTGATCCTCTTGTAGCTTCTTTTTGCAGTCTTTCAGGTTCTGACATTTCAGCTTTTGAATGTGTCTTTGAAGTACAAGTACCTTTTTCTGTTACCTATCAGTTGTGAAGTCTACACTACATGCAGTTAACCACAAGAGCTGGTGTTATTATAGTCGAGGAGCGTCACTGGCTAATGAGCAGTGATTGATAGTCCGGTCAGACTGACCTATACTTGGCGAGCGGATATGGGAGTTCAGGCCTCAGAAAGGAGGATTTGGCAGTACAGGAGATTAAGTGTCATGCAGGTTATTCCCTCTTCTAAAAGAGAAACTACTCAAACTTCTCTGTTCTGGCTGAAGTTGACACTTGAAAGCCAGAACATCATCACTTAAAAGGATCTTTGAAAAGCCTTTTTGTTATTTTTAACTGATCTGTACATTATTTTTAGCCAAATGCTTTGTCAGTGCTTTATAAACAGCAAGGATTGTAAATACTAATAACTCTTTTTGGCAGAGCTTACTTTACTTTCCACCTTGTGGATCCTCTAGAGATCTAAATAATAAGACTTGGACTGTTGCCTTCGTGAAAGTGGAAATTAAGGAAAACAGAGTGCTTTGACCTTAATCTGCTTTTAGGAAAGTAACGCTGAGTGTTCTCAGTCTCTGATAATGTTTTCCATCTTGGTGTTTCTTGGTGGCAAAAATGTTAAGAAGATGAAAAAAAAAAAACCTTACAACACAGAATACCTCAGAAAAGATATCCATGTAACCTTGACAACCTCCACATATAGTCAGATCCTGTCCATGAAGACTCATCTCCTGGGCACTTTCATATATCGTCTTTGTCTTTGTTTTTCCTTTTGCATTTTTTGCCATTCAGAGTGTAGTGCCCAGTGGAGGTTCCATAACTCTTAACGTGTTTGGTTTCACATCCTCATATGTGTTCTGTCTTTTGACTGATCATTCTTGGTCTAGAACCTTTCGCAGCCCACATGGTGTACTTCAGTTAAAGACTCAAAGAAGGTCGTATAATACGTTAAGTTGATACCATACGCTGATTCATCGAACAGAGCGCCATAGAATAAACTGTCAGAACCAGTGCAAAAGATGGGCTGTTAATTTTTAAAAGTGGGTTTGCTGAAAGGATGAAGGACAATACGTGGAACACTCGAAGCCACATATTTCCTGCGGTGTTCCTTTTTCATACCTCTTTAACTACTTATCTACTCTTTATCATTGTTAAAAACTGAATGTAAAAAAACGCAAACAACTAACCTCTAATTTAACTATACATATTTAAGAATAAGAAATACTCTATATGTGCACATAGATAAACCTATACAAGCCCAACACAGACACAAACACAAATGCATATGTATATACAAATCTCTAATGTCATATACTTTTATCTTGAAAAGGAAGAGGATGAGCCTTTTCCATTAATGATTCAGGGAAACAGTACAGAAGTCAAGTGCAGTATGTAAGGTAAAATCACTCTCACTCTGTTGCTTATGGTGTTCCATATTCTTACTCCATTCTTGCTTGTTTTTTCCTCATGATGTAGCATAGGGCAAAGGGGGCACGAACTTGAGTTTTTTGATAACAGAAGGAGTAATGGAACTAGGATTTAATGTAGTTGTAGTCTTTTCAAGTCTGATTCTGTGAAAAGAGGATGGGGTGGGTGGGGAGGGTTTTTTTCTGAAGCGAACACTGTAAGGACAGTATATTTATGAAGATGACTCTAAAGTGAGAGTCACACTTGGGGGTCAGAAATGTTTTTGGGGGGTAGGGATGTCTTCAAGACAGTTGTGTATATAGAACTGCTTTACCCATCAACCCTTACCTGTCTTTTTCACAGGCAAGATGGATCTGTATATTGAAGGCACTGCGAAGGAACTGTTTGTGTGTTTTTATGTCTCGAAGAGTAAAGACTGTTTTAAATGAAGGACATGGATTGGGGGGTGAGGAATACAACAGACAGTGAAGTCTTAAGAAAACGCATCTTCCTCAAGCTTTTCTGAGCGTGACAGAAGGTTTTGTGAACGTTGACCCTCGATATTTTTGCATGCTGATGTACATACCCATTTATCAGTCCTTTTGTTTGAAGAGGCTGGTTAATCCAATTTGAATATTTTTTTGGGGATGTTGTCCACAGGACAACTTCTGATGTTTTTAAATATTAAATATTTCCCCTAAGAAAAAACCCCTTTCCCCAAAAGAAGCACCTAAGGTGTTTGTCACTGCAACGGCTTTCGTAGTGGTTTTTGGCTAAAGCTCTTTTGCAATCATTTTCCTTTTTTCCTTGTGTAAATTATCAAAAAGTGTGTATGAGTGTGAATCTGTGTGGATGTGTAAGAAACAATGTGTAAAGCTCTTTTTGATTTTCCTCAATTTTTCATCAACCAGTTTTTAACCTCAGAGCTGTTTGTAGGACCATTTCTGTCCTCTTACGGTAACCCGATGGAACTCTGATCACAGTTGAAGAACTATCTTTGATCGTACACTGGCTGCCTGTAGAAAAAGATGCCAATCTCTGGGCACCTTACAGAGCTGAATTATATTACCCAGAAACCCTCAGGGACCTTCAGCTACACTGCTCTCATTCTTATTCAGGTACTTGATCTTCACTGAGGCCTAGAAGTGATCAACTATGGTTTATTCTCACAGGCCTGTTCCTATGAAGACTGAAAATTACCGCCAAAATCTTAAAATTTCAGAAGCAGTTTTTTTAACTCCCAAAGTTGAGTTTCTCTGGGTTCTACTCATTGGATTACTTCTCTTTTTCTACCCTTTAGCTGTCTTGTATTTTTTTTTTTAATCTATGGAGTTTTTTTAATATCTTATGAATGTCAATATTCTTCTCAGTTAAGGACTGCTGTGTCTTTTTTTTGCATTCTGTCCTCTCTATGACTTGCGTCCGGTGCAGTGGCTCCTACTCTGTGCCAAGCTGACGACGCAGCCATCTGGTATTGTGTGGCTACATAGCACCATCGTAACAATGACTTACACCAAGCTAACCTCTTAAAAACATTTCATACAAGTGCACAAAAGTGGACTGGCTTTTAGACAGTGTTTAAGCCTCCACAATTCGTATGTAGGTTTAAAAAAACAAACAAAGAATGCTGCAGTTTCAGTGCCCAAGTTCAGGTATCTGTCTAGTTTAAGTGCTAACTTGAGTTATCTTCAGCTGAAGTTTATTCTTTTCGGGGGTACACACAAAAGACGAATGTGACAGTTCTGCCTTCAGTTCTTCTTGAGCTTCAGGGAAAACTTAGTAAGCCTCACTCACCACAAGTGAAAAAAAGAAAATGACCTCACTCTGTCTGATGTTGATAAATAAACCTCCAGATCTGTAGAGCTGTGAGGGACCAGGGCAAACAAACTGATGCAGAAAGATCCATGTTTTTGGTGAAATTGTTCTCATTTGCTCTTCGACCTTTTTAGACAGTTTCTCTTCTCTGCTGTGTTGCTTGAAACCTCTGCTGTATGTTGCTAAGTCTTTGTATTGCTGCACACAGCTTGGTCAATGCCATGGGTTTTGGAAGTCTCCTGCTGACTTCAGAAAGAACTAGTCATGCAAAAGCAGTTACTTGATGGCCTGGTCTGGATGACAGGAGTGTATTTTGAATTTAGCCTAAATTTTGTACCTCTTACAACAATCAAATCAGTGGTGTTTGGTGAGAACTATGTAAAGACTCTTAGAGAATAAGTTGTATTTCATGTTGTAAGAGCTCTTAAGATTACTTTCTACATTCCTGATGTTGCTTTGAGTAGAATTTGATTTTCTTGCGATAGAGATAGCTCTAATTGGGTTGAAAACGGCTTGTGATATTTGAGTAGACGCAGGAAGTGTTGTCCAGGGGTTTGGACTCTAACCTCCTCTTTTCTTTGGTCGTGATATTTGTCCTGCTGAGGTTTGTAAAGTTTCGTAATCTCACCTCGGTTCTTAACGGGTGGCTACACGCCCCATTGCAGGGCCTGCTGGGCTTTTTCCGCTGGGTTTTGTTTTTGGGTTTGACGATATACCTCATTCCTCTAGTCCAGTGGGCCCTAAGGGGCTCTGTGCCGATGCTCAGGACACCCAAGCCCCCTTTCACAAGTTTGGTCCAACTTGGACTGTACCTCTTACAGACACACACATATGTACCTACACACTACACACAGGTTCTCCAAATACCCCAATGGACCTCATTTTTTCAATATCTACTGTTTACAGTTTGACAAAAAATTGTATAATTTAAAAAATATTTTTCTCACATTGTAGTTTTATTTATGTACAATAATTTTTTGTTTTCGTTCTTATTTTGTACCTTGTGAGTTGGACTTTTATTCTTCTAGGCTTATATTATCGATGTCCGTGTAAATGAGCACTTAACGATCACGATAATTGGTTTTAGTTTGATTGACTGCACTGTTTTATTTTTCTCTTTCTCTCTCCCCGTTTTGAATGACAAATCTAATTTTCTGATCGGGCTAATGAAAAATAAATCGTCTCATAATGTCTGTGATTTTTTGGACAAAAAAAGATGAAAGATAATGATTTGATTTCCTACTGTTTGTTTTTTAAACTTCATTTTGCATTGAACGTCAGGCGACGCTGATTAGATCTGTCTTTGTGCATGTGTAAAATATTTTACTGGTTATGTTATATTCAATTTGGTAAAAAAAGAAAATTGCCATTTTTGCCACACATTTCAGCTGTAATGTTGTGTAAGGTAGTATTCACTGGATGCTAGAACCTTCTTTTCAAAACCACTATTCTTCTAATAAATTTTGTTGTGAAAAAAACCCCAACTCTGTCCCAGTTGTGTTGATTTGTTTGCACATTTTAATGTTGACGTAGAAGTTACAGTCATGTTAACTTGTCTAGTCAGGCAAAAATAAATCTAGTCATCCTTTCCTGACTGAATTTAGTATCAGCCAGGGCAAACAGTTGATCTCTGTCCCCTCCCCTCTCTCGGGTTAACAGTCTGGATGAGCAAATAATCTCCAAGGGTCAAAACCTCCCCTCTGAGGGAGAAACCAAGAAGTGAACACAGAGTCCCTCATACTCACAGATCCACTCGTTACTAAAGTCATCCAAACCAGAACAGTAAACAAGTTACCGTTAAACTTGACATTATACTGTATGTATATTCTATATATTCTTTATATATATTATCATTATACCAGAGAATTGCAGTGTTTTTTTTGTACATACATCAAAAAGTCAATCAAACAACCGTATTTTATAATATTTAGTTTTTTCATAAAACCCTTCCTACTTGATTCCACATGGTGCTCAGCCCTCTTACACACACAGAGAAGAAGAGACAACAGGTGGGGAGAGAACTGGAGGAGCGACATGTTTCTTCATAAACTTTACAAATAAAACTTCTGGTGATGGGATTGCGTCGCATAATGTCATCAACCAGTTCTAACGATGTTCAACGTTACATTTAGTCAACATAAGCAGCCCCCTTCTCATTAAACGAAAGCTCAGCATCTTGAGCTGCCTGTGACTCACTTCATAGTGTACGCTGCAAGTGTAGTGGTTATAAGAAAACAATGTGGCCACAGCATAAATGATTACAGGGACACACACTTCTTTGAACCACCAGGGTTGATTTGTTTTAGTCAAGCTGCAACCTCTGGTGTTGAAAAATAAAACCTATGGAGAAGTGCAAAAAACAGCAGTTCCTTGAGTGTCTGTTTGAGGCTGACTCCAAAAAAAGTCCTAAACACACTCCACAGCAAGATGTCTATTTTGACAGCAGAAATAAACATGTCTACAGCCTAGTTAAAACCCAATTTCTTCTATCATTTACATAGACTTATACTGAATCAGGGTTGTAAATTAACTTTAGTGGATGCAGATATCTACAGTACCAGCCACTCATTTCATTTTACCAGACACTTTTTTTTACCAGCATCATTGTCTAACCATGTAAAATTGAATAATCAAGGTTTAAAGTATTTAAGAAATAGGCTATTCCATGAATGTAAAATATTTGAACTTTTAAAGAAAAAGCTGATTTTCTCTTTGTCTATAGCTTGTAAAGAGAAAAAAAAGTTTATTTCAGTTATTTAAGTTAATCATTTTGAGCTGGTTAGAGTCTCTGATGCAGTTATGTCCTCAAACGTTGATTTAGCTAAAACTGAACCACGGCTGAGAGGCAAGATAATCAATACATTGTTTTAATATCATTAAAAATAAGTTTTTATACATGACTTTGTTCAGTTTATTAGACCAGAGAAAGATGTTTTTAAACGTCACTCTGAGTTCAGCTCTCAGTACATTTTGTTTCTCTCATTTATTTTTATTTTCAGACATCTGAGTTGAGATTATTTTCTACTGGGGAAAAAAACCCAATTCAGGATACTGCTGCTTCATAATAAAAGCATTTTAACGACATAGAAGGCGCAGACTTTTATTGTGAAGAACTTTCTGGAAGTAAAATGTGTTCATCATTGAAGCTGCTTCTTTGACCACGAGTCACCGCCACAGCATGTTTAAGTCCAATCATCTTGGACTTAAAGTCAAGTGAGACATCAGTTTTAACACACCTTCAGCAGGTGGACCCGTTGTAATGAGGATGCTTATCCGTGTTGCTCTGGGCTCAAGTGAAACCGAGCCAAACCATTTCATCAAATAGCCTATCATTGAAAATACTGAACCTAGCTCTGACATTGAGTCAAGAGAGGAGCAAGCAGAAGACCGGGATTCAATTAATGTGTCTGTCACCAATCACTGCGTTACATTACATTGGATTTACCTGCCACTGGGGCCGGTTGAGTTAATTCAACCAACACTTTTGACAGGCCGGGTGCTAATTTCCAAACTAATTTATTGTTAAAAGCTGATAACACACCAATTTACCTTTAAGGGCATTTACAAGAGGACTGCACTTGGCAAAGTCTGGATTCGCTAATGCCCCACATCAGTTAGAGAACCAGTATTCTTCTTTGTATGATATTTTAATGAACATTTGTAGTTGTGGCTGTAAATTATGTCTCAAATGGTTTCAAAGTTGTTTGTTATTTATTTTCCTGCTGTGTATTCTGATTGTGCTGTCAATAATGTTTGTTTTATGTTAGTTGACCAGGGGGCAAATGATGTTTCCCCACTAGGGATTAAAAAAGTTTTCTAATCTAATCTAAAAAAAACATGTTTACCGGTCAACATGAGCTAACACAAGTTAAAGTCTAAGTCCTGATGCATGGACCCATTCAGTGTTCAATTATTGATCCATTCAAACATAAGCAATATTGTTATAGTGCAGCTAGTCTATCGTGCGTATTTAACACACTGCTGACTTAATACATCTCTAACATTCTGCATATTTTATGAAGTTATTGTTTTGCCATGAACTTTTAACCTAGAGCCCTCAAACTTGTCCCAGCACCTACTCATACGTTTTTTTTTTCATTCGACTATCAACAACCAAGAAAAACAAGGGGGCGGCATATTCTGAAAGATCATCTAAAGATATTAAAATTACTAAAAATGCCTTGTTTTGACACCTGATGGACACACTTTAAGTGTCTGGAGTGATACAGACTTACCTGTCAAAACTGTGAAGGTATGAAGCGACCATGATGTTCACTGTCAACAGCACAGGTCCTGGAGAGCTGGAACCATCATCCCTGGGTAATCCTTGTTGCCAAGTATGTTGCATTTAAAAGCCATGGCCCTTAAGAGGAATTTGAAATGGGTTCAATAATTTTTCAAGTAAAAAGCTCCCCATAAAACTCAGGACGAGTAATTATCATCTGGTAGAATGGTCTAGCTTCTCTATATTAGGGTTGTCATGATCCAGTTTAGCTGCTTCAATCCTGATCAGAGTTCTTTGATAAATTACATACTTACATTTTCTTGATTGTTATTTAAGTGTGTATCTGACACAGTGAAATACAGCAGTAGCCTTCTTAGTTAAACAAAACTTGTTTTACAAATGTTACTTGACCCAAAGACTAAAGGGTGAAGTCAACTGTTTGAAATGAAAAGCTTACATCATTGACTTCCTTAAAATAATAGTTTGAGATCTATCCAATAGCAAAACAACTTTCAACAGGGAGAAAGGCGTCTCACCTATGTCTACAAAGTGTCCTGGCCACCTGTATACTGCACTATGTAACTTGGAAGTGGGCCGCGGTCATCTCTCAGGAAGTGCATATGGCTTTACGGCACTAGACATCAGCCTTCAGCCAAAAAGACGCCTGTTAACCCACTTGAAACTGTTTTATACATTGGCTGAGGCTAAGAGACAGAAGAGGATAGTGAAGGATGAAGCTAAGAAGAGAGAAATCACCAGATTCGCCACCTTATGTTAAGCAGCTTTACAGGGTGCAGAAAGTCATCTAACCCGAGTTGCTACTCCGTAGTATACACCGTAGGTTTGTGTAGCCCTGTACCTACAGAGAAGCCATTTGTACATGGCCTGACATACACCTCCTCAAAAATGAAACGACACAACCTCAAACCCTGTGATTGGACTGCTGGGTAGCATCATATGACCTGCATTTATAGCATTTCTGGTATTTCCAGCGTTTTTTAAATTCTGCAGAAAGAAAAACGCTAAATGCCAATATTATCAACTGCTGCCCAATATTTATCAGCTCCAACTCCAACATAATACCCTTTCCTGTACACAAACAAGCGGGGAATGTGGCGGAACTAAAAACTGATTGCTGTAATGTAGAAGAAAGGAATGTCCACCACATCCAACAAGTTTGTTACTGATGTGTAGAGGAGGCAGTCATACATGTCACTCAGCTCTTGCTGAACTAGCATCGCTTGCTGTGTGTAGCTAACTGACTCCCCTAACAAGGCCAAAACCTTAACTTGACACACAGTGTAAGGTCGCCCCATACTGGGTCTGCTATGTAATAACATCCGACTAATAGTAAACTAATGATCAGTTTCACTTGGATACCACCCTGGTGACATAACTAGCATAGAAATCGGACTTCAAACTAGCGTTTTTAGCAAGAGTATTGCAGAGCTATGCAGACACACCAACACACAAGTATGGAATGCTCACAACAGCATAGCTACGGTATTGGATGTAGAAGTATAAACCAGGCTTAACAGTGAAAGGTCAGGACCAGCTAACAGCAAGAGAATACTACCATGTTTTGTACATTGCTTTTTGCTGTTGTCGTTATAGCATTTTATTTTTGCAAATATATGTACTTTGGCAACCATCTTGTCAGACAATACTCAGAGTCATATCCCATACATTTGACCAAAGTAACGTCTGAAATTCACACATTTTACTCTATCTCTAATGCACAGTCAGAGTGTCAGCTGTCCTAAACAGACTGAGATAAACCTTAACAATTCAATGAAAGGGGACGTGTGTTGAACTTGAACAAAATGTCGTCCTTGTTGTTTTTATTATCTGTACACATTTAGAACCAGCATTGTAATAGCATGCCGTTTGCTTTGTGTGTGATCTTGTAAAATCAAAATATTTTGTCTCATTCTTACTGTTTTGAGTATCTTTGTAACGTAGCACAGTGTTTATAATGTAACTGATGAAACTTAGGTCGTAGACTGATATGATCCTTTAAAATGCCTAATGATATTTCAAGAAAATTGTATTACTCCAATATCAGAGCATAGATTTGTCTACAAGATGCTTTATAATCTGCACAGTGGTATGCTAAACACTGTTGAGTAACTCCTCCTTCTTCTCTTATTTTTCTGCACACTATACGTAATCATTTTTTCTTAAGTTGTCAGAAGACAAATCTCTGTATGATTCATGAAGGTCGCAAGTTCACTGTTTACATGTGAAGCTTGGCTTCAGATCAGCGTTACTTAGCCAATAGCCCTCCTACTTTAAGGTGTAATTCAACCAACTATCGCTGCCTCTAAGGAATAAAAACTCCAATTCTCTCAACAGATCACCTCTCACTCTGCTAGCCAACTCTTTTGTATTCTCTCTACCTCCCGCTTTCGCTCTCTTACCTTCTTATTTTTACACAAGTGTCTCTCTCTCTCTCTCTTGCTCTCTCTCTCCCTCTCTGGCTGTCTGTGCTGCAGGGCCTGAGGAAAGGGGCCTCTGTGGTGGATGGAGGCAGAAAAAGACAAATAACTTTTCAGGGCACAGGAAGTAGGTCATCCTCCCATCAAATATTTATTTCTCACACTGTGCCTTAGGCTCATAGAGGACTCCCTCTTTAGATACTGTGTGTGTGTGTGTGTGTGTGTGTGTGTGTGTGTGTGTGTGTGTGTGCGTGCGTGCGTGCGTGCGTGCATAGTGCGTGCGTGCATAGTGCGTGCGTGCATAGTGCGTGCGTGCGTGCGTGTGTGGTTTCATACTCATCTCATTTGCACATATATGGTCGCTCATGGTCTGTGTCTGACGGAATCTAAGCACAGAGATGTTGAATATTTGGAGGTTGTGCTCTCTTTAGGAGGTCTGAGCTCATTTTTCCCATCTAGTCCTTTCTTTATTAAACATATATTGGAATAGCTTTTCACGTAGCAGCTGTATGTGAAATATTGATTTTTTTTCGGTGCATGTGCATTTTTCCTGTTCAGGAAAGAAATGGCATAGAGGGGCAAATTCTAAAGAAAAAATGTAACGTGCAGCTGAGGTTATTTGCTAAAAAAAATCAGGACACAGTTGTTGTTTTAAGAGATAAAACTGATGCATCTCATTTTTAAACATTTAGTATACAAAAATCATGATATCAAGGTAAATTAACGGGGACATTGTTACAGTGTATGTTAGATTATGGGGATGGATTGTGCTCAGCAAAAGCATCGCAGTAGTTGATGACAGCTGATGTAACCACTGTTGGTCTTCTCAGCAGTAAGTCTGGCAAGGGGTCATTATCAGCTGCTTTCAGTCTCTAAAATATGTTCATTTGAAATGTGTCTGTTTCGTCATTTCACAATGCTAGTTGTGGATATTTTGGGACATTGAGTCAAACAAAGCAAGACACTTAAGTATTTTCTGACATTTCAAAGACAACATTATTAATCCCAATGCTAACCAAATGAGCAAATCAACTGATAATCTGACAACCAATGAGTCAATTATGCTGGTCATTGTATTGCATGTGCTCACCACAAATGCTGGAACAATTGCTGATATATATCATTATTGATTCTGTTGTATCTTTGTGATGTTCTTATCATAAATTAGACTATGAAATGTAACCATGAATTTAGTGACCAAGGTTTGGTGGCCCACATGTAAACTTTGAGGGGGAAAACACAGAAAGAGAAATAACTCATTTAACACAGCCCTATTCAACTTTGGTGCTTCAATAAATGAAAGACATAAAAATAAATCGAATGAAAATATATTATTTAGTTATTTAAATAATGAAAAGATATGTCTTGCCGAGCTTTAAAATCCTAATTAAAAATACAACATTTGTTCCCTAGACCGTCCTCATGTAAAGCCTCCCCTCATGTTCATTTTTAATTACATTTATTGTGAGTAAAAGGAAAAGAAGAGCATGTAATATTCTGACTCCACAGAGAAACTTTTAGTGATCACATGCCTAAAGTCAAACCCTGAATACTCTGTACAATTATCTGATAGTTGAAACTGTTTTCTTTAAATCCACTGGTTACTTCTCCTCTGTCGCCCCCCGGTGGTGGAATGAACTTCCAAACTCCATTCGATCTGCAGAGTCCCTCTGTACCTTTAAGAAAAAGCTAAAGACCCAGCTCTTTCAGGAATACCTACTAACTTAGCTCAATGATGATGATCTGGATAGTATTGATGTAACGATGGTAATGATGATGGTTTTTGTTTTTTTGTTTTTTGTTTGAAAACGACGAAGTATAAGATGGTTATATACTGATTAGAGTCTCAGACTGGCAGTTCATGTTGTGCCTTGCCTCTGGGCAATGCCTTTCAGCACCTGTGTGTCCAATCGGACTCAAAGCTGATCGTTCTTCCTTACTGACATTGTTCCTTTATTTTTCCTCGATCCTTGCTTGTGTTGTTCTTACTCTCTGATGTACGTCGCTTTGGATAAAAGCGTCTGCTAAGTGAATTGTAGAATTGTAGAATTGTAGAAACAAAAAAAGTAGAACAATGGAGAGCAGATATTTAATTTCAGGAGTGTAAGCGAGTTGTTAACTGCCTGCAGATCAGCGGCGGCCAGTTTAATAGAGGGTGCTAGGGCACCGCCCAACCACTCCCTACAAGGAGAAGGACGACATTCACTGAACAAATTTTTTTTAAATAAATTTTCAATGTAGGCTAATACATACATGTACAATTGTAAAAGGGAATGTAAAAATGATGTAGTTAAGTAAAATCTCTGCAGAAAAATGGAGATTTAAATCGTTCTATGTGTCTAAAGTTACTGATTGGTGAAGTGTTTCTGGTCTTGGGAGCTAGAATCCACAATGTCATTATAAGTTGCACGTGCGTATTTGCTTCTCTTCAATACAAAAGAAAGAAGCAGGAAAAATGCGCCGTTGAACACATTACATACCACCACCCAACAGTAGGCAGCAGAGGGATATAGTCATGCAGAGTCACTGGATCAGAGCACTGACTGTTTATAAAGATGCATCAAAGCTGCAGACCAGACTAGCATGAGTCAGCAGTTTTTTAAGTTTGCCTCTGCAGTTTAGGAAATACATATCTCTAAGTACGTGTGTATATAGTGTTGTTTGTTAAGGATGTTAATGAATCATTTTCTAACTTAAAATTAACACGATGCTAATTCTGTTTGTCAGTTACTGGCATTTCCACTATGTGTGAGCATCAAGCTAACAAACTAAGATATATCCCGGTCCATCTGTGAGAAATTGTGCCCATTCTGAAGAACAATGCACCAGCCGCCACTGCTGCTGATCTTTCCAGTATGAGATGAGGGAGAGAGTGCAGAAGAAGAAACCTTGTGATAAAAAGCTTTAATGGCTCCCTTTGTGTCCTCTGGCTCAGAGCACCATAGAAATGTTTGCTGAAAAAAAAGTGAAACATTTGTTATAAAATATTTTCCTCATTCCAACCTCCTGAGACATGAACGTTCTTCTACCTCTCTGTTTTTCATAAACACACAGACTGCTGTGAAAATGTCAGAGGCCCCATCAGGAGCCCCTCCTGCTGCGGTGTGGGGTGGCCGGGCCCAGCAAGGCTCCCCATTACTGATTAATGGAACCGCATCAGCTCCATTCAATTAAGACTCAGCGCCAGCCCCATGCGGTCATCTCCCCAGGCCTGTCTGAGCTTCGTCTAGCAGCGACACAGCGAGGACGGCTGCTCCTAACAAGCTCCCATACAGAAACTGATGGAGCAGTGAACCGCCATAACTCACTCTACTATTAACCTACTTTTTTAAATGTATGTCCCATTTTCCATTTAAATGTTGTTTCATCCCTCGTCTAAAGTACTCTGTCTCTGAAAGGTGCAATACAAACAAACTTGAATTTCACCCTTCACCCACATATAGGCTATGAATTATTGAAACGTTGCTTCAGCTGTAAGACATTTGGGTTTAGATTTAATATGTAGCCTCATAGCCTACTTTATATCAGTCTTCATTAACAATAATCCCCCACCAAAAATACGCGCACAAGTTATATAGAAAAAAAATACAATAAGAGGTTAAACAAGGAAGGGAAAATAAGTATTATTGTTTTTTGACCAAAAAAGTGTTAAAGCTAATGCATATTTAGCTATTTACGGTATTGGTCAGAATATAAAACTGAGTGCTCTTCCATATGGAATACATCTGGAAAAAGGGGGATCGTCTTATAGTATATAGGTTCTCTAGTCTTTTAAATGCCAATATACCTTTACAACAACAGACAGAGCCACTTATCTGTAGCCTATAGCCAGTGTAGCGCTCATTACTGAGCCAAACTGTCATTCACAACTACAGTGCCAGGGGGGACACGGTCCAGAACAAAGTGGCTCAAAAGTAGGACAATTAAGGCGGAGTTATGATGCACATTTTTAGATAATGGTTATCAATGAACAACTGTCAACCACATAGTGTTACAAAAAGCCTGCCTTAAAATCACTTCTTTCAGGGGGAGCCAGTAGCCTAGTGGTTAGCGTATGGAGGCTGGACCTCCATGCGGGTGGCCCCAGGTTCCAATCCGACCTGTGGCTCCTTTCCCACATGTCATTCCCAACTCTCTCTCTCCCTTATTTCTGACTCTATCCACTGTCCTATCCCTGAATAAAGGCATAAAAAGCAGCCCAAAACAGGATGAATTTATTTAATTTAGACAATCTAATCTAAATATATTGAAAGCCAGTGGTGTACTGTACCTATAGGCTGCCACTGGGGGCCCTTATAAGGAAGCACAGATTATGCTTCCACTGCTTTGCGGATGACACGCAAATATATCTCCTGCTCAAAAAAATTAACCCAGACTCCTTGCAACCACTACTCGACTGCTTCAAAGAAATCAAAGACTGGATGGTACACACATTTTTAAAACTGAATGAAGTTTCAGTTTCACTTTGGCGCCTCTCTCTCTTATTCACTCGCTTAACCACACTCTCTGACATGAGTTAGCCCGACATCAGGAGGAGGTAAGAGATGTTGCTGCATTTGTTTCCATGAGGGAAAAAAAAGCATTAGTCTCTTTCAGATAGTTCCAAAACACTTGTAGGCTATGGTTGTATGTGATTCTTTCAGGCAGACAGAGATATTGACACACAGATAAAGATGAAGAAAAAAGGAGCAGGAAACTCTAGCAAGCAAAGGAGAAAGATAAAGGTGAGAAAGACAAAGAAAGCAACAGCAGAAAAGAGGTCAGAAAATGTGTGATTTCATCATATTGCAGTAAAAAATAATGCATTTAGCTTATTCTCCAACTGTAATCATATGTGCCTCAAATGTGAGGTATACATCTTGTCTTATTTTTAATGAATGAGACTTGTATTTCAATGTAAATAAAGTGCCCAGAGTAAATGGCATCAAAATAGAAGATGGTTATTCCAAAAAAATCCCTGTGGTGACTGAGTTGTGCTGTTAGTCTTCTAAGAAGTAATGAGCAAGTACTGGTGGAAGTGTTTATTGATAATTCAGATTTTAGTCTATCCTGTAGTTTTATGGCTTTGTTAAAGGAAAAGAGATGCATTTGTTCACAAGCTAGGGTTGCTTTAAGCAAAATGGGAAAATGACTCATATTGTTTTTTTGCATGGCCTCTAAATTACTCTGATCAAATGGACATGTTAACAAGGTTTAAAAACTAATTTTCACCAATGGGGTTTTTTAAAGTATGAAGTAGCCTGTCCCCGACTAAGGACTTAAATAGTCGAACCTGATTCTTCAGATTTTGCCCATCGTCGTCTGATCCTCAAATTTCTTAATTTTTTTCCGCCCTCATTGATCCATGTTCTCATTTGCAACATAAGAGATTGACCACATCATTACACTATTCGTCTTCTAGACTTGGAATAACATTTATTCTATGTTAGGACTCGATCGATCATTTTTCTAACTCATTAAGTCTACATAATGGTGACCTACAGTATAACCATTTTACACATGTCCAAGACTGTCACAATCTACGCATCTGTCAGCCCACAGACAAACAAACAATGATTTTTACTGTCTTTTGACTTAAAGATTTACATTACTTCCTGATCATAATATTCCACCAAATCAGGGTCCCCACGATTGAAATCCAGTAAAAACTAAATTCAAACACATTGCACCCATAATGATCCACAGATCCACACTTCAAATTTACTTACACTGTTTTGCTGTCCTTCTGAAGAAACCTCATTTGACCAATTATGGCTTTAGTTACACTGTTTACAGCCTATAACAGCCAATGAGAGCCTGAACTACAAGCACGTGCCTGCCCCATATCTGACAGCCAATTTTGTGACTGTGCCGATGACTGAAGCCAATGAAATTCTCAAAACTTGGACATGCTGCTTCTATCAATACTTTGGGGTAATTTCTTCATGCACACACTAGGGAGATTGATTTAAAGCAGGAGTGGTTTTCAGAAGTACTGCAGTATTAATAAGGTGATATTTATACCAAGATAGGCTATGAGCCATGAATTATTTGGAGAAAACAGACAGATTCTGTGTAAAGTTAGATATGCAGCACCCCCATATAGCTAGAATGAACTGATCCTTGTTTTTGACTGTGAGACTGACAGTCAACTGAGGCTCTTGAAACGAATTGTCAAAGATCGGATGATTTGGGGTCACCTCTGGTATTATGACCTTTATCTTTTTCCTTTTTAACAGTTAAAATATTGTTCATTATTTCCAAGATTCTCAACTCTTTTTTTTTATCAACCTCATTTACTTAGTAAGTTACTTTTAATAAGTGAGCACTATTTTTTAACAGAAAAATACCTTTGATACTTAAGTAGAAAAACATGGAGGTGTTACAACAGCTATTTAAACATGATTTGTTGCTGCCCTCATTAATGCTTCTTTGTTACATTTCTCATAAAAAAACACATCTGATGAGAATATTTTGACAATATGATTACAAACTCATCAAAGAGGCATTCACGAGGGCAGCAGGTTACAATCTTTTTATTTCCAATAGCTGTCATAACTACGACAACCACATCTGATTCGTCTGAAAGCCACCAGTTAACATGTTCACCTATCACATCAAAACACTGGAGTCCTTCCTGTCTAGTGCCAGCTTTAAACTCTACATTGACTGACATGCTTATCAATAATAAGCTTCTTGTAGAGCACAACAAACTACGTTTATTCAATCATCAGTAAAGTAAATTTGTCCATCATTTTCTGTGTAGTCCAGACATGATTTCATTGTCCAAACCGCAGAACAACCATAGGGAGCCAGTTTATATTTTAAGACAGGGCTTCCAGTCCAATAAGCTCATGTTAGCTTGTCAGTTGAATCAGTCTTCATAGGCCTCAGTGATTATTTAGTAAGCAACAATATTAGCTCCACTGTCACTGTCACAAGTCTGTTTTCATCACAGCTATTGTAGTCAGTTTTTTGTTTTTTTTCCTTCTTTCTTGCACATAGAAATATAAGTTCAGTAGCTTTCTATGGAAGCTTATTACATTCATCTGGGGATTTTTTATTTTGCTTGGTTTCTTATTGCGAGAAAAGATCTCGTAATAACGAAAAGATCTCGTAATAACGAGATCTTTTCTTAAAGACGCTAATATTTCCCAATGCCTTAAACCAAGACGGAAATAAAACACAATCAAATCAATAACCCTGATCATCGTTGCCTTTTGATCTTCCTCCCTCCCTCCTCTGCCTGCCACAATGCAAACTTCATTAACCCTCTAGTATATGTTTATACTAGATTAGTATATTCTTTGTAATGTGATCTTTTCTCGTAATAACAAGAAACCAAGCAAGCTCAATTGTGTGTGCGTGCACATGAGTGACACCATGTGGCGGTAACACCACAGACTATAATACTGAACACACTTGTTGGGTGTGGGTTTTCTCCTGCCATACATTATTTATTATAAGTAAGTATTCAAACCTTACCTCTTACAGCATGTATCTCCTGCTGAGTGAAGGAATTTATTCTACAGCAAAGCTTCAAATATCGATTGCATCAAAAGAAATCTTACAGACTCTGCATGGTGCCATAGTATATCAAACTCATGATGTAAAATGAGTCATATTAGAATGTCAAATTGTATTGAGTATGCACTCATTTACATATATACATATATGTTATTAAAGCTCTTTATAACTATTTGAATTGTTAGTCCTAGTTAACTTTTTCAAAAGGTATTGAATGGTATTTTATATTTTCTTTTCCAAGTTTTTTTTTTAATTCTTGGGGTTCTACTTAGACGCATCTATAAGTCATACGACTTGCTTAATTTTGACTGCATAAAAACATTGAGTTAAAATCTGCTCCTAAAAGTTCATCACAGCAGTTATATACTCATGCTCTTCACAGTTTGGTGAAGGTAATTGTTTACATTAAATGTTGACACCTACAGTATGACTTTATCGTTTATATCTCAGTTTCGACACCAGACATCATTTTCTCAGAGCTCAGCCTCAGCTCCTCTTTTTATTGTTTTGTTTCTTTTTAATTTTAATAATGTTTTAAATATCATTGGAGTATTAAGTATTAAGTATTAAGCATAGGCATTTATTCAGCACACTGTTGAACTGTTGTATAGGAAGGCACAAAGAGCTACACAATAATGAAAAAAGTAGTCATAGAATATAGAAATTGAAAAGAGCTTCCTATAGATTATATGAATCCATCGATCTGAAACTCTCTTTCATAGTGCCTTATTGTGTTGGATGTGGCTGAACTGAAGACAAATCAGAGTCAATCTGCGGCCTTCATGAACCTTTATAAGCAGACGTTAAGACTGAAACACATCCAGAGACTGTCAAGCATCCTCTCTTCTGATTGGTTGTCTGTGGCTCTTCGCCACTGTGGCCGTGACACCAAAAACAAAGGCGACATTCTCAGGGAGCGACTGAAAAAACCTCACAACCACAACTCAATTTGACACTGAAAGGAGATCAAGTGTTCCACAAGGTCAAACCTTAATTGAAAATGATCCGTTCTGTGGTAGACTGATTTTTTATTATTTCCCTTTCCTTTTCTCCAACAGGAACTCCTCCCAGGACACCTTGGTAGTTTCGACTCCTTCTTTTGGCAACTGCCTGAAATATTCAGTTTGCCTCCAGCGCTCTCAAAGCCCTTCCCCCATCTTTTTTCTCTCTAATTCATCCCCCAACCTCCTTTACTTT
This sequence comes from Tautogolabrus adspersus, assembly GCA_020745685.1. NCBI lineage: Eukaryota > Metazoa > Chordata > Actinopteri > Labriformes > Labridae > Tautogolabrus > Tautogolabrus adspersus. The sequence continues at coordinate 16,158,582 of CM036537.1, read as the reverse complement.
AACTTCCTTTCTCCTTCCTTTCTCATCTTTGTTTTCCTTTCTCTCTACCTCCACCTTCCTCCAATTCTTCTTCTTTTTCTCATGTCTCTCCTCTTCTGCAGCTCGCTGTATCCAAGAGATGCTATAGCCGCAGGGTGTGTGTGTGTGCGCGTTATAGGAGTGTGTTGTTGTGTGTGAGTGTGTGTTAAGAGGGCCGCTGGCTGCAGAAGGTTATACAGTGGATCCAATGAGCACCTGGAGACCACTAACCATGATCATATCAATAAAAGGACATCTGCTATACCGAGGAGGAAGAGGAGGAGGAAAAAGGAGAGTGAGTGATGATGTGGAGGAACAAAAGGAAGAGAGGAATGGAGTGAACAATGAAGAAGAAGAGGAAGACAGAAAAGGAGAGGGAATGAAAAAAGTGGTGGCAAATTAACAAAGGACGGGAAGAGACAAGTGATAGGTGATAGATGGAGAGGAGGAGAAAGATAAAGAAGGAGAGTATGTTGGGAGGAAAATCAGTAGAAGAGGAGAGGAGGTGTGTGATCAAAAGAGAAGAAGAAGAGGTGAATAGGGAAGGAAAGATAAACAAAGAAAAGTAAAGGAGGGGAAAAAAGAGAGAGAAGAGGATCGAATTATTAAAAATTAATTGGTGGGAAGAAGGAAACAAAAAATGGAAATTGGAAAAAAAGGGGAAAAGGGAAAAAATTAAAAGAGCTGTTATAGACCAGAAAAGAAATATATTCAAAATAACAAAGAGAAAGATAAATAACCAAAAAGTAAAAAAAGAAAGAAAAGCACAACAAATAAGAGAGGCGAATGTGAAAGTAGGTGCAAAAATCCAAGTTCACAAAAACAGAGCAATAAAATATAATGGATCAAAATTGTCTCAGCTTCCACCCTAGTTGAAAAACATTTGAATGATCTGATGTTGATTCCACTTAATGAATACCGGTAAAGGAAAACAAACAAACCCTGCAACATTTTCAAAAAACTCAAACTTAATCAGGATGTTTTTGCTTGAGCTTTACTCTAAAGATTTGGGCACCTTGCCTGCAATTTAAAACTAAATGTTTTATTTTTCTAAAAATGAGGTTCTGACATGTTCTTCAGTAAAGTGTTATTTTATAAGGCAAATATATCAATCTTGATTTCATGCAAATATTTTAAGCTACTGAGCAAAACCTTGGACTTCACATTGGTTATGAGGTTTGGTCCTGTGACACGAAACTATTTCCTCTGGGCAAAGAAAAAAAAGAAAGCTACACTATTATTCTAGACATGGAAAAGAAAACACTAGCCAGACAAAGAAAAATGTATTTAAAAAAAGAAGAGGAATAGAAATGAAAGCTGAACAGGGAAAAAATAAACCAAGAAGACTAAGCGTGAACAACCAGAAAAGAGATCATATAATGACAAAAGAGGAGGAGAGGGGATGGAGTGACGAGGAGAGGACATAAGAGAGGAGAGAACAAAAGACAAGGACAGCAGAGGGAAGAAAGAAGAAAATAATAGTGAATATCCTAAAAATATAAAAGAAGAGGAAAGTGAGTGTGAAAATGAAATGTTATGTGTTAAAGGATACAGGAGTCTGTATCAATGCAAGGAAAGAAAAGGAAACAAGAGGATGAGGATATCAATTAAAACAAAGGGAGAGGAAGAGAGCGAAGAGGAGGAGAAAGAAAAAGTATTAATGGAAGGTGAGAGGAAAAGAGAGGAGACAAAGAAAGATGAGGAGAGGAAACATCAGACAAAAGACAAAATAATATCACAGGAAAGGAAGCAATGTAACAGGAAATGATAAAAAAAAAAAAAAAGGAGAGAGGCAAAAAAAGGAAGAAGAGATTAATCTAAATTTCTATTTAACCATTATTTAACCAGGAAAAAAAACGTGTTAAATTATGTATCTTATATTAGGGAACAAGTGAGGGAATTGAAGAGAAGGTAATAAGAGAAGATGAATTTAAAAAAGAACACTAGAAGAGAAGGGGAATCATGAAATAAGGGGACATTAGAGGAAACCAGAGGACAGTTTTCTAATGAAGAAAGGGGGGAATAAGAGGAAATGAAGTGAGAGAAGATGGGGGGGGGAATGAGGCAAAAAGGTGTGAGGAGAGGAGAGGAGAGGAGAGGAGAGGAGAGGAGAGGAGAGGAGAGGAGAGGAGAGGAGAGGAAGCACATGTGTGTTTCTCATTTGAGCCCTACTGGTTTCAGTGTCTCAGGTATTCTCGATTCTCTGCAGGTGTTTCAAACCTGCTGCCCTCTGCTGCTTTAAGACAGCATCAACATCTCTCTCAGACATGGAATACATGAAATCTCTCTCTTTCTCCATCTCTTTAAATATTTTCAAGGATTCGCATAACTATATACCAGATGATATATACAGTGACATTATTTGTACTGAATCAAATTTGATACTTTTAACTTTTTTTAACTTTTTATCTTCCAAGAACAATTTCATTGCACACACAGGCGACTATAAACACTTTTTTGGCAGAAGAATTTATTGTTTAATAACTTTTAGTACAATAGATGACTTAAGGATGATACATGAGGGGTGTATTTGTAAAAATCCAAATCAAACTCTTCCTTTTATTTTGCATTTTGTTTATATTTGACAGCATGACTGAGGGACCTTTCTGTGTTTGTGTTGCACTTTAGCAGGACAAGGGCCAGATCGGGTAATCAATACATCAACCAATATGTTAACTGGTGATAGGTAATAGATACGCTGACACCAGGACTGTGGGAGATGTGATATTTAAGACCTAAGAACATGTTTGGCTAATGGTGCTTGTTTATGCATCATAATTTATTATACCTGTTTGAAAATAAAAATGTTCATTTTATTGTATTTTATTGTTTTGGAATAGATCTTTATTGTCAATGCTATACAAAACACAGAAGGCACTGTATTTGCCCTAAAATGATTTAACCCTGGTCAGCACTTTTAAAAATCATTTTGAAATTTGTTTTATGTTAGTTTATTATCTTCTAGTCTTCTGACTAATCAAAGGGTTTTGACACCGCAGGTCACACCTACCCATTCATACCCATTGACACACTGATGTTGTTATATAAAGTGACCATCAGAAGTAAATAATCCCATTCACACACATTCATACAACACCAACAAAGCAGTGGGAGTAACTTGTCTTGCCCAAGGACACATCGAACAAACCGGCGACTTTCTGGTTGAGAGACTACCGAGTCTACCAACTGAGCCATAGCCACAACCTTCTACAACAATAGGAACCATTGCACCTTACAAAGTAAGTATAGGCTTACCAAATTTGTAAGACTGTGTGACTGTGTGCCAAAAACTGCACCACCTCAAGGGATCACCTGAGGCTGGTTTTAAAAGCCAAGAAGTGCCCATTTTTACAGCAAAATTAAATGTGTTTCCAGCCTGGTAGAAACAACACATTTGGTAACAAAAGCTCATTTCTGTGTTGGAACAAACTGAACGGGGGGTGATATAAAAGAAAAATGATATTCAGGCAAGTATTTGTCAAAGGGGGGTCCCAATTCAACAATTATTCTACAAGTCATTGCGAAGACGCTTTTATCCAAAGCGACGAACATCAGAGAGTATTGTACAACACAAGCAAGGATCTAGAGAGGAGGTAACACAGCAGTTAGTGCAAACGAACAAAATATAAAGTTAGAATATCGTCATCAACAACATCGACAGCATCAAAACCATCCTAAATATTATCATTGACATTATCATAATCAAAACTATCATCATCATCATCGATCGGATCTGGAGGATCGCTAGATCAGAATAAAATCAGCTAATAAAATGGTCTTAAATATGTCTCCTTAGATGTTACTAATCACTGCAAATTGAAATTTAGCGCAGGTTTTTTTTACTAAGCCATTGTTTCAATAAAGTACCACAAACCAATCGGCCAATAAGAGTCAAGCAACCACTTTGAGTGACATTGATATATCTGAAAGTGGAAATGACAAGGAATGAATGTTCTTCTCACTTACAAAGCACCTAATGGACAGGCACTAACTTATCTTAAAGAGCTCATAGTTCTGTGTTTTCACTCTAGAACATTTATGCTCCCAGAAGCAGGCCTGCTCGTTGTACCTACAGTCATTCAATTGTACTATGGGAGGTATAGCCCTCAGTTATCAGTTAGAATCATTTACCTGTCAGGGTCTGGGAGGCAGACACCCAATATACTATGAAGACTATGTCTAAAAGTTTCCTTTTTTATAAAGCTTATAGCTAGGGCTGGCTGAGGCATGCAGGCAGGTAGGAAGCAGTTATTTATAGATTTGCATAATTAGGGGTGTTGTTGAATTGACTGACAGGTGACAGGCTGCTTCATTTGCCTGCTACTTTTTAGATTAAAAGTTAGGTTGAGATAGCGTTTCTAATATGGAAACTGCAGATACACAAATTGGTGACATCAGGTGTTGCAGCCCTGCAGCTATATGGTATTCTGGTCTTTCAGCTAGCATATCCAGTTTTCTTATTAGTATGTATAATGCACGATTCAATCAAAATCACGTAACTTGGCTTCTTAAGTGTGTGTTAACAAATGAATGGGAGAGTTTCAAGTGCCATTTCTGTCACTGTGGTCCTCCTTTGTCTCTAAACCAACAGCCAAATGCGTGTTTAAATTTAGGTATAAATATTAGTATTTTCACTGGAAAGGGCAGTTTTCATGTCGGCGAGTCTGAAATCCTCCTGTTTGTCTGTGCAGACTCAGTAGACGCTAAATGACAATCTATTGGCATCACTTTTTTTTTCTTTTTCCCCTCTAATGAACCAATCTCCCCTTAGAGCTATTTTCTTTCTTCCACCTATATTAATAGGTGAATACTGAATACATTGTCTGATATTTTCATAGGTCCTGGTGGATTATGCACCAATTTGGATATATTGTTATTATGTATCCACTTTTGGAGACAAACACTCCAGTTATTCTGTATATGATTAATTGTCTCTGTGCAGCTGACAATCATCCTGCAAGTGCTTCAATGTGTATGTGTGTGTTTTTTATTCTTTTGTGTGCGTCAGTGTGTGAACATGTGGAGGCTTTATTAGAATTGGGGGGTTGGGAAGGTGCTGCAGCCATGATTTTATCCTCCTTTAAAGACAGAAAGAGAGAGAGAGAGAGAGAGAGAGAGAGAGAGAGAGAGGAGAGGGGGAAGGGGTAAATATAGTGGGGGAGAAAGGTTGAAGAGAGGGGGAGGCCAGTTCATTGGGTTGCAGAGGTGGAGGTGGGGAAGAGATGCAGCAGTTTAAATCAGAGGGTTTGTGTTTTTGTGTGTATTGGGGGAGGAGGGACTCTGTCAAAGCCAATGGGGGTATATATTATGTTTTATGGTTACGAGGGGACGCATAAATCACTGTTTCATTACATGACTTCAGTCTCAGAGTCCCCCCACCCCCCTCCTCTCGCAGTGGGACATCCCTCTTTTCTGTCTTTTCTCTCCCTCTGTCCTTTCTTTCTTACTTTGTCCTCCATCATTTTTGTGTTCTCTGTTTTTGCTTCTTATAAAAGACGGGCTCACCCAACTGAAGATTTTCCTAGCGGACAAGTTGCAAATTTATTTATTTAATTATTGCTGTCTGGCTACCAAAACTGTGGAAAGACCTAACTGAAGTCAGGTTTGCTAAGTTTTTTCTTAAAATATATTTCCCTAAAATATATATAGCCTATATGTTCTTTGTAACCTTTGACAACAAAGTCTTACATAAAGACGTCGCTTAGAACCTTCTTCCCCAATGTTGGCGGGGTTGCAGTCAGTAGCCGCCCATTCTGCAGCAAACTTGAAGTGCTTCAGTGATATTTCAAAATTGTTCAACACAAGTTGCATATTACTTTTGACTTGTCAACTGATCTGGGAGTCTTTTTTTTAAGTGTCTGCTAAATGAAAATGTAACATATTTAAAGTTAAAACAACATATTTCACAACCGTCAGACAACAGCTAGCGTTAGTATTCAGTCACCTCCTAACATAACCACTAGCTAAAAATTAGCTTAATGCTAACATTGCTTTTAAGGGTTAATGAAATACAAAAGTAAAGGCGTGAACAGACTTAATTTTGTAAGAACAATATATGTGAAAACCCATTTGCTACTATAAGGAAACAGCTAATTTTAGCATTCACCACCTCCTTGATAAAATTACTGTTAACTAAGAATGTAACACCTCAAGCATTAATTAGCCTAAATACTATTCAAAGGTAATGTTAGCATCTACTTTCAATCTGACATCAATTAAAGCTAGGAAGTGGCTAAATGCTAAGGTTAGCTGTTATATGTTTGCTAATAGGTTTTTAAATATTTTGTTTTAAACTGAACACAACACACAGACCTATTTTGGTGGAATTTAAAATACCATCAAACTAAACCGACTAAGATGTTTTCCTTGACTAGCATTGGGTCATTTATAAGGGGGAACCCCTTAAAAAACAACCCCTTATTACTCCTTCATGTTCTTTAAATCTCCATTCCAACCCCGACTGTCTCTCAATAATTCTCTTTCTCTCTTCTCCTGGAGCTGCCATCTCCCATCGACTCAACCTGCAAGCAAGACAGCCGTGACACAATGAGGTCGAAGGTCAGAGCAACAACCACAAGAAAAACCAGAGCCAGTGTCAAGGTTGGCAGCAAGAAAAAACAATGGAGGAGGAACAGCTCTTTATTTAAATAAATGGAAAAAAGAAGCACTACTTGTTTTTCCGCTCTCAGGTGAAACTTTGGGAACAAAAACACAATAGGTTTATTCTTTGTAAAATTCACATGAATGCAACAAGGCTGGAAACATTTTTTTGGCAACCAAAACAAAAAAGATTTCTACAATCTACATATGATACAGTGACAACATCCTCTTCAACATATAAAAATACTATGACAAAATCAAACGCATTATAAGCTTATAATATATTACAATCTGTTAGGCTGATACTGTGTAGATTTATTGCAGTTATTATAATAAGAAGAGCTACATTAGTCTGATTAATGACACAACTCCAAATTAATGAAGAATTAAAGTCAAAGGCTTCAAAAAACAAAAACAGGTTAAAATGAATATCGCGCAACTTTATTTTAGTTTCACATCCATATAAATAACACACCATAAAAGCTACATTTTCCATGTGGCGATTATGTGATGCATTCACTTGCTTTCTCTGACAAATCGGAGGAAGCGTTTGATCTGAGCACCACGCCACATTGTCGTATAATGAAGCTCATTATCAGGGACAGCGTCCTGTTGTTGGAAGGGTCTGGCGGTGACTAACACACAAACACACACACACACACACACACACACACACACGCACACACACACACACAAAAATGCACTTCTATGCTTGTGAGGACTGTGATTCTTTAAAGCCCCTAACCATAATGTGCTTATCCCACAATTTTGAAGGGGATGCTGTTTGAAATATGTTCATGCACTACTCTTGTGTTTCTGTCTTTAGACACTTAAAGCTAAAATAATAATGTTGTTCCACAAAAATCAGACATCTTTTTATTTCTTCGCCAATTCTAATTAATAGTTCCAATACTCCAGAATCAAAAAGATCAAATATTGAAATGTAAGATTTAAGAAATCACCAATTTACAGTATTAATTATAATTATAATAATAGTAATAACAATAATACATTTTGTTTATAAAGCACTTTAAGAACACATTAAGAACACATTAAGAACAAGTGCTTTTTCTAACCAATTGGAGCGGTTCACTTTTTTTAAATGTACGTTACAAAATGACATTGTAGATAAAAAAGAAAGAAACTTTATTTATATTAGCAGCAAATTTAAAAAATGAACAAGATAAAATATTACTTTTTTCTATTTTCAGCCTTCAGTGCCTTCTGCTGGAAACATTTCAGTTGGTACCCTCAAAGTACAGCTCTCTGCTTAAATTTAAAACAAAGTTTAAACCTCTACACAGACCTTTAAGGAAACAACATACATCTCCTCATTCACAATATCTCTAAAATATGGTCCTCAAAAAAATAGAAGTACAAGACGTACAAACACACATACACACACTCCTAACCCCCCCCCCCCCCCACCACCACCACCACCAGTGTGAAGCGGAAGAAAGAGCGTCTTGTGAGCAGCGATGGGAACATTTCATGACCCCTCTGCTGTCCCCTGTGAACTCCATCACCTCTAGCCTTCAGGCTGAACATTGTTGGGTGATGACCCTTTTATTTACATCCGGATTATTCCTTGAACTCAACGACCGGGCTTTGTTTTAAATCTAAGTGATTTTTAAAGCAGACCGAGGTTTAATTTTCCATCGAGGTATTTCTTAAATCAAAAGGATCCTAAAGCCCAAACTTTCATGCTTTACTGTCTTTATCTGATTTACAAAATATTTGTCGAATGAAGCTTTTGTTATAATGAATTAAACATCAGCACATTAGTAAGAACTGAATGAACTCAAGCTTAGGAAGCCTGAAACTAATGTTGTAGTACTTGAATAAAGTTTAGGTCTCCTTTTGAAGCTTTAGGTCTTGTCTCTGAATTTCATTTCACTCTTACTTTGTGTCTTTATCAGACAGAGGACTCAGAATTTCATTTAAAGATAAGACAAAAGAATAGCTGTAAGATGTCCTGCTTCATATGTAAGCAATGACTTTTCTTATGTCTTATTTTAAATCCTTATTACTATTCACAGCTTCAACATGTGACATTGAGGTGGATACAGGGAACAAATAGACTGTAAATATTAATGGACGAAGTCTGAGTGGCATCACCCATCTGTCACTGCAGGGGTCTTTGGAGTCCCATCGATGGCTATCTCCATGCTGGAAATGCTGTCTCACCCAAACTTTCAGTCAACCTAACGACAGGCTGAGAGCTGGATTTAACATGTTTACAGCCTGGTAAAAAACATGACATAAGTCTGTACTTGTGTCATTTTTTCTACCAGGCTGTAAACATGTTAATTTCTGCTGTAAAACAGTTTTTTTTAATTGTGGTGTGTATGTGACTTCCGCAGCCAGCCTCAAGCGAACACTCTACAAACTGCAGGTTTTCGCACTTCCGCATGTTTGGGAGGAGCCAAAGTTTTGCAAACTAAAACACAATGAGTTTATCTGCAACTTAAAAAAGAAAATACAAAACAGTATTGATGTAGTATAACAAAAGGTTAGCTAGTTGTTATTAATGCTAGCAAAGCTTATTTTAGCAATCTGCATCTGTACTGAAATATTTAGAAAACTCCTTTGCCAAAGAGGTTAAGGGGAAAATATCTTTACATGCAATGTGGGATCTGCACTAGCCACATGTCTGGACTTTCTTATTCTTACACCCTTAAAGTCTTGATCTTGTCTTGTTACACTCTGCTCATAACTTGTTCCAAATTTCAATCATCTGAAGTAAAACACTTGCAAAGATCCTTATAACAAACAGGACTGAAGTTGGAATACAAGCAGGGAATTTCAACTCCTTTCAAAACATTTCCCTGTTTCCCCTGTTCCCTTTTCCTAGTTATAGCGTATTAATATGTCTGTACTTATCGCAGCTTTGAGCTGCTTTGTGGAGAAAACAAATCTTCATGTAGTGTGACATAGGAGGTAGGAAGACTGCTCAAACTGTATATTAGATATAAATCAGGTCAATATATTATTATTTGGGGTTGTTCCATCACAGATTCTGCTCATTTGGCCGATGACAGGATGATGTTTTTGCATTTCTGGTAATTGTCAGATCAGCAATAAATTCTGCTTCACCTGTGTAGAACTGTTCACCTCACCCCTGCTGTCACTGCTGAACTACTGTATGGGATCAAAAGTTGAACACCATTAGAGAAACAGCAGTCATGACTGCCGAAAACTATACTTAAACATCCCTTTGTTATTTCACCTGCAGCTCCCTCCTTCACAAAACTGACAGAGCTCAGTGCTGTGTTTCAGAAATATGCAGTCTGGCAGGTGAAATCTTTACAAAGTGGATACAAAATTGAGCAATTTTTACCTCAACAACCATTTAATTAAGCTGAAGTTAGTACCTTAATTTCTTGCAAAAACTGGCAGCTCTCGGATGCAGCTGTGTGTGAATGGAGAGCAGCGCTTTTCCAGCCACAAATATGAAACACAGAGAAGAAGGCAAAGGGAGATTTTAACACACAAGTATAAGAAATGAGCTGGCATTAGGTAGTAAGTGCACAGGTTGTCCTGCTGCAGGTGAAGAGGAGGAGGAGAATGAAGATGAGGTTGACTCGTTGATTTCATGTTTGGAGAGGGAAGCGCTGTCTTATGTAACAAAACTGCGTCTGTGCGCAGAAACACACGAAACAAACACCAAAATGTCCGTTTATCAGTGAGAGATTACCTACAGTGTGTGTACCTCTGTAACTCGGTGTGTGTGTGTTTGTGTGTTGTGTTTGGATGTGTGCGCGTGTGTGTGTGTGTCTTCGTGTGTATGTATGCACAGTGCATCCACAGTACTATGCACAATCCTTGCAGCCACACTCCACAGGTTTCTCCACGTCCTGTGTGATTGAGGTCCCGTCGTCACACTCGAAGGTGAGCCGCCGGCGTCGGACCCTCAGAGGAGCGCAACATGAAGCGGCGGTGGCAATGCCCGGCTCGGTTCCTGCCTGGCATCGACCCAGACATTCCACCCAGGAGAATGGTTTGGACGTCTGGCAGAGGACGGAGCCATGCTGCAGCCGGTGGTAATCTCTCACCGGCTCTCCTCGACACGGGGACTCTGGAGACACAAACGCAGGATTAACAGGGCGGCCAGGCCTGAGCAGTCTCAACATTTCTTACCAACCAAAGTGATTAAAACCATTAACCAGATTTGTATGAAACAAGAGTAATTGTAGATTTTGTCTTTAGCCCATACTGCCTAGTCCTACTCGCCTAGTTCATAATTCTAAGATATGTCGACTATGGAGTCAAACTTCATCAATGCTCCGATGAGAAATTAAGCATACTGACAAGCAAATTATATTGTTTCACACGCACAGATATAAACTAACACGCACAAATTCAACAACCTCGCACACAAATTCATCAACAGAGAGCTGCACAGGCAGCTGTGACGGTTAAATAACACAGGGGATAGCAAAGAATGTCCGTGTCTGCTTTGACAGCGCAGGACTGAAGCTACTCTCTCCTTCTCTCTCTCTGTCTCCTCGCTCGAGGTGGAGTTCTGCTCGCTCGGAGGAAATTCTTTTGACAATTTGGAGTCGGAGACCAAGGCGGGCTATGCCCCTCTTATCATTGATAACTTTCAACACCATCACGCTCACATAACCAGACTCATTCAATCTTGACTGACATCTTCTGTTATGTATTATATCTATTTTATATCTTCAATAATTTATTGACCAGAGACAGAGAAAGACGAGGAAGTGGATTTATTGTTTAAATGGGAAAGTGACTTAGTTTTACAGCCAGAGGGTAAAGTTATAGTTTCAGTAGCTGTGAGATTTAAAGCCAGTCTGGCCTTGATGACAGAGAGCTGAGTGGGGTTCTGTGTGTTTGTTTTTCATATAGGTTCCAATATGTCCTGAGCAGAGAGTGAGAAATAAAATTCAATTTTCAAAATTGGATCTAGTATGCTTTCTCATCTCTCTTTCTCACTTAAGAACAGGTGGGTAAAAATGTTTCGTCACTGTAATTTCCTTAGCTACTGATTTCTTATTTAGATCTATAAAACGGTTAGAAAATAAATATCCCTTTGATAATTCTTCTATTTCTCATTTTTAGGTTATTGAAAATAATTCAACTTTTTTTAGTATGGCTTAAACAAGTTGTTTTATAAGCTCGTGTTTAAAGTGTTTTTGAAATCCCCATTCTGGCCACAAGTGGCTGAAGTGTACCACTTACTTTCACCTGCTTATACTTCTCTGTTTTCACACATTGAAAAAAAAAGTTACTAAAAATAAAATATCAGAGGAAAACTTTTTTCCATCTGGTGAATCTTTTTTTCTCATCTACACATAATAAAAAAGATTCAATGCTGAAAGACAACTTCCCACTTGTCCTAAGCCATAAACACAGGACAGATAAAAGTTTGATGAGTGGCTGAAAGACTGTAAATCGATGAATGGTGGGGTTTCACCATAAACAGCTAATTGGACAAAGTGACAAATATCAATCAGAAATAAAGAGATGCGTTGTCTTTCCTCACCTATATCACAGCTCTCTCCCGTGAATCCCTGCTCACAGACACACTGCTCTCCTTCCTCAGTCTGCTGACAGTGGCCGTGCACACACTGCAGACCCCGACATAAACTCGCCGGCTCCTCCTTCAGGTTACACAACGTACCTCCATATCCCTCCTCACAGTCACAGCGGTATGAATGTGTGTCCAACACCACACACACACCATTCACACACCTGGATTCAGACAGAATGCATGCACCCAGGGGGATGAGGCGAAAACAGTCAATATGAAGCACAAATCTACAGGAACCAAACATTAAAGAGAATTTATTTCTTTGTAAAATTAATGATTTTCAGTTGATGTAATGTGGTTAAAAAGTATTTATAGCACACTCACTTGCTGCCCTGGCATGGGCTGACACCAGCTGCTGTGGTTACACCATCCACTCCAGTAAGGCTTCCTGTCATTGGCTGGTCACAGTGTTGTCCTGCCCATCCTTGCTGGCAGTGACACTGGGGACCCTAAGAAAGAAAACATGTTACAATGTCACTTAATAAATGTACAAATCGGATAGCAAAAGATGCATTAAAAACCATTTACCTTGTCCTAATTTCTCTTTTATTCTGTGACCCTCAAGGTTTTCATACTTTTATAACATTTTATTTAGAAAAAAGAAAACTCTTCAAAAATGCAATGCTACAAGTGTTTGTTAGGAAATGTCATTCAAGTGTTCTTCACATTCAAGGTAAAAAAAAAAAAAAGGACATCAATAAAAGTGCAGATTTATAAGTTGAAGGAAAGTTCAGGGACGATGCGTGAGAAGTAAACTATAGGAAGTAAAAAGAAGAAAATGAAAACAAAAATGTCTAAATTGTTTCTGTTTATGCAGGATAAGTTTCAAACTTTTAAATGATTGTTGTATCAATAGAGACTGCTGTATGGTGTCTCCCACCTCTGCAGCGTTGGGCTGACAGATGCCGTGCAGACAGTAGAGCTTGCGGCAGGCCTGGCAGCCCGGCACCACCCCCGGCTTCATGTGGCTGCGGGTGAAGTCCTGCAGCTCGTGGTTAATGTAGAGGTTCTTTATGCAGCCATGGAAACTGGATGTGTTGAGGGACTGAGAGGAGAGACCCAGAGAGGAAGGCATCACCTTCTCAGGCATACCTGGAAGGACAGTAAAGAAGTCAACCTTTTGACAGATATTTTTGTCCGTTTTTAAACTCCTGATCCCTGAGTAGAACGTTTTTTTCTGCCTCTCTAATGAGTTTAATGCGTTGGGAATATATTTTATCCATTGTTTTTAAGAAGTGGAAGTGGCCACTGGGAAGTCTACTGATTTACTGCCATTTCTAAGCCTTGATTTTGGCATTTTTGCTTTCAACATCTTGTCTCTTTGGAGTCAGGTGTCACCATATTTGACGTGATGTTTGATATGCATTGGTTGGTCTTCAATCTGGTCGATAGATCATCATTCTACAGTACACACTAAACGATACCCTTTTAACAATTTATTAGACCTGAAATGGGACCATCATTTACTAAATAGACATCATGCTGTATCTAAGATGTAGATAAGAGAAATTAGCTTTGTTAACTAAACGTGATTTTGTACCAGGCTACAAAGAAGGTTTATCCCTGCTGTAGTTATGAAATGTAATATAGGACTCGATACAGCTTTGTTAATTAGGAAGTGCACAGTTTTGGAATTTCCAAGTGGTACAATTTTAAAGCCCTTTAGTTTGCAGTTAAGTTGCATTCTGATGACTTTGGAGATCGTCTGCCTTTTTCTTTAGCGCAACTAAATGTCAAAAAAGGAAAAAGGAATCCTGTATAAAAGCTTATAGCAGCACACCCCTTAAAGAAATTGAAAATGTCCGGTCATATTCAGCATACGGGAATTTTTCAATAATCGCATAAACAACATATTTCTGCTTTTAAACTCTTTAAAACAGGGGCCATGTTTATTGACTCACTTTTGGAGTCAGCCTACAGTGGTCTTTCAAGGAACTGTAGTTTTTGGACAATTGTTGTGTTAGCCTCAGTTTTTAGCCTTGGAGGTTGAAAGTTTTCGTTAAACCTCACCTCTCTCTCTACTCTTACCTCCTACGTATAGAGGGGCGTCTCCCGTCACCTGCTGGCTCCGCCCCTGGCTGTCTAGAGTTGTTGGCTCTCCTCCGTCTACAGACAGGTTCACCATCCGGTTAAAGGTCACCAGTTCTACCGTGTGAAACTGTCCGTCATTCACCGTCTCAGTGCTAAAGGGTATAACACACACAGTTCGACATTAAATTACCTTGTAGGACCATAACACAGAGTAGGAATGACAGAACAAAACACTGGATTCTTAAACAGTTGCAATTTGCAATTACTTAAGTTGTTGTATCTATTTAACTTAATGTCAATATTAAAAACAGCACTTAATTGGATTTAATTAACCAAAGAAGAAGACAAAGAAACAGAGAAATTACCTCCATTAATGGACTTGGTAAATGGTAAATAGACTTGAGTTTGTATAGCATTTTTCTAGTCTTCTGATTACTCACAGCGCTTTTACACCGCACGCCACACCTACCCATTCACACCCTGATGATAGAGGCTTCTAATATGTAAAGTGACCATCAGAAGTATATAATCCCATTCATACACACTCATACGCCGCTGACGTAGCAGCGGGAGCAATTCGGGGTCAAGAGTCTTGCCCAAGGGTACATGTTGCTGCAGGAGATGGGGATCGAGGCCCCCAACCTTTTCGGTTGCAAGACAACAACTCTACCAGCTGAGCCACATCTGCCCAATTTTTGAACTGGTTCTTCATTATGATAAACTATAACTGAGCCCAAACAAAGCTGAGTAAATCAAATCCTTTTTTACAGCAATAGTCTCAATTGGCATTGAATTTCATTGTGTTTAAGTTTAACCTGATATTGTGCTCATGACATACAGTAGGATCTGTTTCTGTGAATGATTTGCGATAACACAGGACCATTAAGTCGCCACAGTTGTTGCCCCTTTTTTGATTACTTTACTTTTTGCCTCTTTTTCAGATCCATCTCTGTTGTCTCTTTTCAGATGATTTACCGTGCTCTCAGTCTCCACTTCTCGGCAGCTGCTCCTCATATTAATAGCCTTACTTTGTATTGAACTGTGTGTGTGTGTGTGTGTGTGTGTGTGTGTGTGTGTGTGTGTGTGTGTGTGTGTGTGTGTGTGTGTGTGTGCGCGTGTGTGTGTGTGTGTGTGTGTGCATGTGTGCGTGTTTGTATTTGTGGTTGGGCTGGACAATCCTCATCCTCCTTAACAGTGAACCCTCCAAACATTTAAGCACTCAACAACCAATCGAGTTGGCACTCGGCTTCAAGTGTCATCTAGCCGTGTTTGTGTTTAATCTGTCCAAGTTCCCAAACCCTACAAGACCCTCTCTGAGCAACCACACAGCTCAGACACGCACATACTTGCCAGCAGCGTTGCTTGGCTACGCTCGGCTGAGAGGCTGCTGAGGGCCTGACAGGAGTCCAGTGGATCGCTCGACTCAGCGAACACTCAGCTTTCAAAGTGTGATGATGAGAACGCACTAATCAAGGTTGAGTGTTGTGTTAAAAATGTAGAGCTGGTCAAGTACAGCAGATGGTAGTCATGACAATCACACAAAAAACGATTGTTCAGCAATAACAATGTATTTTATTTTATAGTTAAAAAAAAACAAAACAGCTACAAAGCACCTTGCAGTCAGACTAGTCTTGTCCCTAAGGGACCAAATTACCATAGGTATCTCAATTCAACTTCACTTTAAAATTCAACTTACCTATAATCTACAAGCACAGTATAGTTCCTATATTGAACTGTACTGAATAAATCAAAAGATTTTGAGGTTTGGACTCTAATTCAACCAATTATCATACAGACTGTAGCCTACCTGAGTTTAACACCTGCAGCATGTGTGTTTGCTTACCTGTAGATAGCGGTGGCAGGCTGGTTTCCAGGGTCATATGTGACCCTGACGTGACCCTGATGGAGCTCCACAGCTATTGGTTCATTGTCTCCGTTATAGAGCAGGATACCATTATCCTCTGCTGTTGAAACCTGAAACCCACACACAGCAATCTAAAAACAATGTATGTGTGTTTCTATGTCTTCAACTTCTGATTGTATCTCTTCTTTTATCATTCTTAAATGGCAGTACGGCATCTTTAAACATGTGTCCTCACCTGCAGTGAGATGTTTGCTTGAGGCCAGTTCTTCACGTCTTGAAGCTGAACATATGAGTCTCTGTCCACAAAGTTCACGCTGACCAGCTTCTCACAGCTGTGACCCTCAAAGCCCGGTAGACACTGACAGACCGCAGAGCCCGTCTTCTCCATGCAGGGGGCGCCGTTCTGACACTGAGCCAGCTGGCAGGGTGATGGGGGAGTAAGGGCCACTTCACAAAACTCCCCACTGAGGGGGAAAAGAAGCCAGTAAGGGTACCGGTAGGAACTTTAAATGTGCTGATTCAGTCAAATTACGGGTTGTTTTAAAAGGACATTCTAACATTTTTGATTTGTTTTCTTTTTAGTCTTTCCCTGAAAGGTTGTTTATTACTCATCACTTGAACTCTCACAAAATTGTTCTAACTTCCAATCTTTCTTTTTTGCACTGTAATATAAACCAATGTCCAAAAACAACAACAACAAATATATGGATATAAATATCATAATCAATTCATCACTTTTCCAATATGATTCGAGTCTTACCTTAGACACACTCATGTCAAAGGTAACAGGAAGCTGTAACTATGACATGGTCTGTCGAGTTAAATAAGGTTATGTTTTATTTTTTGTTCATTTTTTCTTAATGTCGTTTCTTAGTACTTAAGCTTGTCTCCCAGTGTTCCCCGCCTTGTGTCTCACTCCGCCCTAACTGGCCTCACCTGTGTCTTGGTCCCTCTGATTGTCTGTGTATATAATCGTTGTGTGTTTCCTTGTCACCTCATTCTCGCATTCTTAACTTGTAAGTCTGCTCGTGTATGACTATGGCCTGTTCATTTCCATTTCCTACCCCTTGCTAGATTTGTTTGCTTGGACTTTTATGAATACCCGTGTTCTGAGCTCGACTGTTTATTAAACTTTTTTATCGTATCTGCTCGTGTGTGAGCTCTGAATTTCTTATTCCATCATATTGAACTCCACAGGTTGTGTTCAACTAAAGTTACTCCTTAAATACTTCTGAAACAAATGTATTACAAACATCCTTCTGAAGCTTGTTCAGACAACTCAAATGGATTTTAAATACAAACCTTTGACTTAATGTCTATATGTACCTTTATGACGCTGTTTTTCAGCGTTTTGCCAAATGTCAATCATTTAAAAAAAACAAAAACATTTTTCTTGCGACTACTTTCTCAGTGTTTCAGTCACTTTTAGAAAGATGTTTTATTTCTGGCCTTTTTGCTTAAGTTAACATAGCTGAAGAGAGATAGGCAGACCATGGGGGCCAAGGCCTTATGATATACAGTATCTTATTCAGCCTGTGAACTAAAGTGAATACAACTGTTCAGCCTGCAGTTTCCTGAGACCCCTGAGAAGCATCGCTTCATTCAGTGTTATCCCTGCTTTTATACACCGATACATTTGCTTTGGAGATGTTCATAATTCACCTTCCAGTAGAAACCTTGTGAGTGATGAACACTAAACTAATCCTAGCCTAAATACAGTACATTGTGTGTAAATCCACATAATGATAACAAAAAGTGTGTTTTCTGTGACCATGACATGATAAAGAAAACTGTATGTATAATATCGTCTCTACTTTCCAGGTCACAGCATACACAGTATTCACAGTTTTCCCATTGTACCTGTATCCCTGCAGACAAACGCAGCTGTAGCCGTCAAGGTGGTCGACACACTGAGCTCCATTCTGACAGCGATGGTCTGCACATTCATTATAATCTATGCTGCAGTCTGGCCCCACCCAGCCGGGGATACACACACACCTGGAAACACAAACACACACACATATGCAACATGACACATGGTGTAGGATTTCAGGGAGTCAACACAGACATCAGCAACATTTTACCTTTGTATGTGTTTGTCCATCTGTGTGTGCTTTTTTAATCTCGTGTGTAACATTGCTGAGTCTGGTAGTGATGAAGTGTGTGTGTGTGTGTGTTTATTTTTGTTGTCACCTGGGACCGGAAGGAGTGCTGATGCAGGTGGACTGATGCTGACAGGGGCTTCTACCTGGAGCACACACGTCCTCTTCTTCCTCACATAAGAGACCTGACCCAGAGCAGAGAGAAGGATGGGTCATACTGTACAGCAGAAATAGATTATTAACCAGATCATTTGTCCAATCTTGTTTTAAACCTTGACAGACTTCGATCATTATTCCAAGTTTTGACAACATCACAGAGAGGACCAGAGAGTAACACAGTAAATGCTATTTTCAAACCAGAAACATCTGTTTTATTCAAAACCAGCAGCCTTCATTGACAAAAATTGAAAACAAGTGTGCCCTTGTAGAACACACGTTGTTGGTCTACTGCTCTCTCTAATAGTTTTCTGTTAATTGTGTGTTATACAAACACCAGTGTTGAGCTGAAACTGAGCATTTGAAACACAGACATCAGGAAACACTTAATTTTCTACTTTGGCATGCCAAAGACAGAAATCCTTCTTCTACTTACATGTGAAAATACTGTATAGGCATTTTAAAACATAAGGTAAAATATTTACACAAGGTAGATATATTTGACATCATAAAACACACTTTAAACACAACAACAACACAAATAAAACAAGAGAAATAAGTAAAGCTAAACTATCTCAAGTTCTATTGGCGTCAGACTATACCTGTGTAATTTGGAGGACACAGGCAGGTGTAGTTCCCCACGTCGTCTACACAAGTGGCGCCGTTCTCACATCCATGATCCTCACAGTCGTCCACGTTCACCTCGCAAAAAGTGCCATGGAAACCAAAGGCGCATGCACAACTAAGCAAATGGAAACAAGGACAAAAATAAACATAAAAAACATCTCGTTTGAGGACTAATGTTGGTAAATCTCTGCCTAAATGTGGTGACGGTAAAAACTGTGTTTGACTCTTTTAACCTTTGGCCAGAAATTCCCTTGCATGCCTCATAGCAGTGCAGAATGAAGAAGCAATAATCACATAAATAGTTAAATCAGCAGAGGGCCTCATAAAAAAACTTCTGCTTAGGGCCGTCTTTGGGGCAGCACTAGTGCTCATGACATGCTGGCTCACATCAGTGGTAACATGACGATGATTTACAGGTATTTGTCTCTATTAACAGATATCTGCATGCATGACAATCCATTATATATAAAAAAACATTCAAACTTGAACAATCTATTTACTGAACACTGTGTTGCAAAAACCAATCAGCGTTTAGATTTCCTCACTTCCTGGAATGCATCCGAAATGATCAATCCAACCTCCATCAACAAACATTTGAAAGTTGTTTTCTTCTCCTCTTGAGGACAGACCTTACAATGCGTCATCTCTACTTTTCTATCTGAATCTTGATGTTATAGCTAATACGCACTCTTTGTTATTTGTTTATTTATTTATCAAACTCCATATAGTTATCGTAATATCCAATATGATCAACAATCATGTATTGTTCTTATACTGAGAGCTGGCCTAATGTCTAGTGTTGTTTCTTTAGGTTTCTGTTTTAATTCCATCCCAATAATCAAAATGTTTTAGTATCTATTACCTGAAGCCTCTGGTCTGTTCGTCACTGAGGCAGAGTCCTCCGTTTGTGCAGGGATTACTGACACAGGCATCAACCGGGGTCTCACAGTGTTCACCCTGAAATATCATGCACACACACGCACGCACGCGCACGCGCACACACACAAGCATATTTTTGAGGAGCATTCAACATTAGATCAGGTCAAATGCACTAATTTGATGGGATTATCAGAGACAGATGTGGGCAAAAATAATAACTGACAATACGCAAATACACGTGAAGAATTGGATCAGTGATTTTAAACATCCAGCTCTGGGTTTCTAAATGGATTGTTGTGCATCTGCAGAGATTTTGATTAGATTTAAAAAGGTGCAAGCAAAAACAGATTAAGTCTATCACGCAACCTCTCTGCAGCTCACAAAAACACACATACACAACCACACACACAAGTACACATTTGCATACCGTGAAGCCAGACTTGCAGGTACAGGTGTATTGTTGTGTGTGGTGGACTTGACAGACGCCCTGGTTCTGGCAGGGGGAGGAGACACACGGGCTGCATTTGGTTTGAACAGAGGGATCTACAGGACCTGAAAACAAAACACACAAAGGCCATTTGGAGGTTTAATCTTTACAAAGGTTACCATCAAAACAGAGTGATCACTTCAGGAAGATTACAAGCTACAAAACAATGAATAGAAAATAATTAGAGAAAGCAACAACAAAAAAACATGTTTGTGTGAGGAATAACAAACAATGATAAATCGTTTTCTAATTTTCTTAAAACAACAACATACAACAAATGTTGTGTACAAGGGGCAAAACATCAGAAAAAATATAAGAACAGATCCTTGATAAATAGTCTAAAACATGGAGCATGGGGCATCTCGTGAAGTTTTACTTTTGTAAATGTTTCACAAATAACTTTGTTTTTATACCCCCGACATCTGGATGCTCTTTGGATATTCTTTTCTGCTAATCCCATAAAATCATAACTTTAATCTTAGTAACATTCATTAAAACGTAGAAATCTGTTCATCTGTTTTGTCACTGTGTATAAGTTGTAAGTCGACAGACAAAAGTAGACGATTTTCACTCAAATGGTGAAATACTGTTTATGATGAACATACAGCAGCATGATGTTAGACACTGACTGAAATGTTGTATTGTGTTGTCATGGTTTACTTGCTTCATACTTGTACCTATACAAATAAACATAAAGAAGTCTTAAACATCTCCCATCCTTAAATATTTTTTTTTGCAATGTTAAGTCTTAGCTTGCTGGGCTTTATACCACTTCTGCTCTGCCCCTGTCTTCAGCTAGCTAACACTATGAACAGCTCATTCTTGTCAAGCTAAATTACAAGCACCAGATAAATTACCAAAGATTAACCGACTCAATGTGAAGTGCTTATCATAAAGATGTCCACCGTGTTTCCCCTGTTTAATTTTTTTCTTCAGAATACCAGCTCTGCTTCAACTCTGCCACACTCCCCTCAACTATCTGCATGTGACATAATCAGCTCTGTGACACAGCTAGTAAAGTCACAATTTCGAGACAACAAATTCATAATTTAATTCATTTCAAACACCTTTAATAATAACATTTTTACAGGATTTTATAGATTCATTGTTGCAGCCCTAACTGACAGCTATATTGACATATGAGGCTGCTGTGGCGCTGTGTTCACCGGCTTAGCTGAATAGAGGAGGAAGAGAGAGAAAATGTAACAAAGACTAATACGAGAGTCATTGAACTTTCCATAACCTTGAGTGTCTGCTTCAAACAGACACAAGAATCTGTTCTGCTATGGACTGTACCAACCTGAGGGATCTTTGCTTTTAACATGTTAAATGTGTGTTTAGAGGAAAAACAGCACGTTGATACTGTGGCTCCACCAGCTGATCTCTACAGTGCTGACTCTGCCTTCTTTTGTGTGCAGTAGCTCAGAACCCATCGTGAGGGAATTTTGGCTTCACTTTTGTACAAGTAGAGGAGGTGGAGAAATGCCATCCATTTTATATACAGTCAATTGTTCAGACTAAAAGAATAACTGGGACATGAAAGAAACACCATCCTGTTCCCAAAAGGTTTCATTTGAAATGAGAGAAAACATTCATTACAGCAAGATTTCCACAGTGAATTTTTACAGCTCTGAAGTATTGTGCTGCCTAAAATTTCAACAATTAGCACCCGTGATAATCCTCAGTGGGTTTGATGAAAGTGTCACTGATGGAAAGTTCACACCATCTTCACACCATAAAGGGAGAGGGAATCAAAGCATCAGACCTTTTTAATAAACACACATTTAGCTGTTATTACACATCCTTTTAAAATACTCACCTCTTAAGTTTTTTATTATTTCACAACTTTAATTCTATGTAGATTAATTAAGCTTTTCATCATCGTAAAAAGACAGCCGTAAGCAAATCCTGAAGTAAGACACTGAATAAAAGATCAGTCTCTGTACTAACACACAGCTGAACCCGGCCTGTTGCAGTGAAACTCTCAGAAGACAAATAAAAGTCGATCAGATGCGTACTAATACAGTTTCATGACTGAATTAATTGTCAGATTCTATCTTTAAACTAAGACGATACACTTAACTTGCCTAGAACTTTTAACTAAGTGATTACAGAATAAATACAATAAAAGCATGCCACAGCGTACGATAAGATCATAAAAGCAAAGAATGTGATCATTAAACATACATGAAAAATGAAGTGAAAAGCAGAGTGGTGTGTACATTTCCCAGAAAAATATCAAGAATGCAAAGAAGATTTTTTTTACAGAAGAATTTAAAAGAGACTACAGATGTTTTCAGTCTAATCACAATGGGAATATCCCTGCAGAGCTTCAGTCACTTATATAAGAAGATGCAGAGAGACATAAGGAGTCGATAAACAAGCTTTGATTTGTTGCAAACTTTTTCAAAATTCTGTCTGAAATCATTGTGCCGCATTCACTAATAAATGCGTAGAAATGTTCTTACCCCGCGCATAAAAAAGGTGCATATGCAAAATCACAGTCGCATTCATGACTTCATTGTTCGCACCTCCTTTTGTATGTAAGTGAATCACAATTGTTCCAAATTGACCTGCGATCAGCATACTACCACGCCACCATCTCTCAATAGACGGACATCTGATTGGTGTGTCAAGGCGAAAGCGGCGAGGTGAATACAAGTAGAAGTTGCAATCATTTATGTACCCTGCATGCCCTTAAATGGGTTCCAATTAATCATTTGGTTTTGGCAACAGATGCTCGATTTAATGGCCTTATTGTTGGTAGTGTTCGACGATTAAATGAATGTCAAAACTGTGACATCGTCATATTTCTGATTGTAAACTAAGTCTTTGAGTTAAGGTTAAAGATTTTAAGTACAATGAGGAAGAAAAGGCGTCAAGTTCATGGTTATTTAATACATTTGGTCAATGCATTAGTAAATTCACAGTTGTAATTATTTATGTCCATTAAAAAAAACCCACATTGTTTAAGTTGATCGCACAGCGGTCACTCAGTAGAGTAGTTGCAAAGTTGCTCTAGACAGTAAACGTAAATGACAAAATGTCATCAACTGACTTCACTAAAAAGGGGCTTTTTGATCGATACATACAATCAGAGGTCAAGCAACCCAAACACCAAAACACAAGACTGAGAGACAGGAAACCTGGATGAACCTCATGATGATGGATGGTTTGTCGCTTCCTATGCATGTGCTTTAATCATACATTGTACATTTCTATTAAGATAAATATACAAACATAACTTATATTTTCATATTTTATTATAATATTTATAACATAATCTTAATTTATAATTATATTATAAATAGGAAGCTAGCTTAAAGATGGTTAAGTATTAATGGAGAGGGGGGGATTTGTCCTTTTTGGACATGTCATGAAATAGCTTAGTGTCCGACAAATTTTTTTTTGCAATGCACTTTCCACTGTCTGAAATTATTATTTATTTCCTGTGGGTTTTTTTTTGTTCACCTTTGTCTTTTGTTAAATGTTCGGAATTAAAAGAATCTATGAAATACATTTTTTCCAGACACACTTGACTGGAAAACATGCATTATAGGTCACTGTTCATTGTGATTGCCCTCTTCAAATAGATGCTTGAGCTTGTAAAATCAGCTCAAAGAACCACACTATACTCTGAATGTTTTCAGAAGAGTTAGAAAAAAATCATCTTCAGCTGAAGGTCTCACAGATGAAGCAGCTTCTTTCATCAAAAATGGATTGTGAAGTGATGGGATATGAATGTTTGTTCACTCAGATCACTTTACAAATGAAATTAAAGAATGAAAGAGGTTCACAAAGCCAACTTACTTTGAAAACTGATCAAAGGAAAGGAAAAACTCCTCCTTAGTTCAAGGAATGCAATTGTCAAGTTTTTATGTTGTGTGCATTAATTGTGTACTTGTGTTTTTGTGTCAGGGTGATTTCTCAGCAGCTTACCCAGACACTGGAACTTGTCAGCTGGAGTGGTGAGCAGCAGTTTTCCCTCCATGCCTTGG
Source organism: Tautogolabrus adspersus (assembly GCA_020745685.1). Lineage (NCBI taxonomy): Eukaryota > Metazoa > Chordata > Actinopteri > Labriformes > Labridae > Tautogolabrus > Tautogolabrus adspersus. The sequence continues at coordinate 16,134,263 of CM036537.1, read as the reverse complement.
GGTCCGGCACAGCGGGCGATACCAGGCTCCTTGTAGCCGCTCTTCACCCAGTCTGAGAGCCAGAGCATTCGACAGTCACAGTACAGAGGGTTGGCTCCAATAGCTCTGAGAGAAACAAAGAAATTAACAGAGTGAGAGTTGGATATGATGGAGAGAAAGGAAACAAAGGAAGAAAGAATGGGAGACATTAAAAATAAATGATTATCAAAGCTAGGAAGAAGAACTAAGAGGTGCGGCTAAATAAAGGAAAGTTCAATGAAGGAAGAACACGGAATGAAGAGATGAAAATCTCGGCCAATTCCTATAGCAGTGTCTTTTTTCATCACTTCTCTGAAATGTTTTGTGTCTGTTTTTCAAACGAGCCAAGTCATTGGATGCATTTATGATTTTTCTAGAAGTCCCTCATCTTGAAATGTCACTGGAACATGTCTCACAAATTGCCCATCGCTGGTCTTTCACAGAGAAGGTGCAAGACTCCCACACTGCCGACATTTTCTTTCACGTTTGACCATCAAAACATATCACAGTTTGTCCAACATTTGACTTCTTCTGCCCTATAAAAACCTCTTCTCTGAATATGCTATAAGGTGTACTAGCTTGCCAGCAATCAATTGATGCAACACAACAGAAAACCATCAGCTACACTGACATCGGTGTATGCCACATTATTTGTTGATGGTCTTTTGCTGATGTCTGTCAACAAGGATGATATAGAGGCTAATAACAATGTTCAATCAATACACCAGTGCATCCCCAGAGGAAATAAAAGTAAACTTAGTGAACAAGGGGAAAAGTTAAGAAGTGAAAGTTACAGTAAATATAGTCAAACTAAAGGGTTAAAAAAAAGATGAGGTATTGGTTGAGAGATGGAAGATGAGGAAAAAGATGGACAAAGGGAAAGAACAAATCCTATGCAATGATAGACAAAATCTAAAAGATAGTCAGAAACAAGATAAAGGGGGAAACCCAGAATGAAGGGAAGCTGAGGGACAGATACAAAGAAGTAAAAATTACGGAAAGACGCATAGAGGAAAGGGCGGATAGAAATGAAAGGAAAAAGAAAGAAAAACAATAGAAAGAAAGGCAGAGACAGAAAAACAAGAAAAAGAGACAATTAAACACAGCCACATGGTGGAGCTCTCTTCTCAGATTGAAACAGCAACATACACATACACACACGCACACAAACACACACAAACACACACACACACACACACACACACACACACACACACACACACACACACACACACACACACACACACACACACACACACACACACACACACACACACACAGAGGGGCTGATAATGTGCATTTAGATCAGGTCCATTGATTCACTTGATAAGATTATCAGAGAGCAGCGTGGGATCAAATATCTCTCATCAGGATACACACACACATACGCACACACACACATACGCACACACGCACACACACACACACACACACACACACAAGAAGGTCAGGGTGTCTGGCGCTCATGTGAAGGAATGTTCAATTCTCTTCAGTCGATTAAACTCCATCAGGATAAAGTGATGAGGAGGAAAACACGCTCTGTCTCTTACTGAGACAATCACCCACAACATCACACCACAATCTCCAATCTAACTCCAATGTTCAGGATTAGGAAGTCAACAAAGGCACATTTTTAAGGACAATTACTGCCTTCTTCCCCACTTTTCTTTAAATAATTGAATCTTTGTTTCTGTTTTTCTACTTTGTATGCCTTTAAAACTGGACAGTGGGAAGAGTCAGAAATCTGGGAGAGAGAGGTGAAACGACATGCAGCAAAGGAGCCGAAGGTCAGACTCTAACCCGGGCCGTCCGTCCTGAGGACTGTAGCCTCTGTACATGTGGTGTGAAAGACTAACCGCTATGACACTGGCGCCCCTTTTCTTTAAAACATTGTAACTTCTCCTGACAACATCTTGTACCGACAGGAGTATTTCTGAGATCTGGGGGAAGAAGTCAATCCACCCAGACAAAGAAAATAAACAGTAGCATGATTTTTTTTCTAATAGAAAGTAAAACATTGAGGCCAGTGCCACAAACATCATAAGCCACTGTGAATATCTAAAAAGTTTTGTAGACAGACTCTTGATTAAAGTTTGACTGTGTATCATTCCTATGAAAGCTTTATGGAAGATTTTTTTTTTAAATGAGGACTTATCAGAAATACTTCAGCTGAGCCACTAAACAAACATCTGACTTAAAAATGGTGATATCACCTCACAGACCACAGGAGTTGCTGGTTTTGTTTGCATTTTCAATGTGTTGTAAAGAGATTATTTGGATCCAACACAACACAACAGCGAACCAAGACAAGCCAATCAGGGCAGGGGAAGACCAGCCACTCCCACATTCTGCAAGGTAAAATTGATTGTTTTTTTTTAATGAGGTCTATTGTATTTGAAGAGCACTGTAATGACTGTTTTCTGTTTAAAATGTATAATAATATTAATAAAGTTTATTCTATAGCTCTTGTTAACACCACACAGACATTACAAATTGCTTTTCAAAACATAAAGCCAGAGAGTAAAGTAAAAATCAATGTTTGAATTGAATGAAGACATACAGAATAATAGCTAACTTAAACCCCCCGAAGCAACATATCAAAAGGATCATGGATTCTATAAAACTGTCTTCAGAATAAACTTGTAAAGAAGATACTAACAAGACATCTTCCTCTTTAACAAAAAGGTCTATGTCTGTAGGGATCCTTCCTTTAATGCTGACAGACAATGAATCTGAGCCTGGCAGTGAAAAACAGAAGTTTTTATTGCACTTGTACTTTACTAGGCCTGTTTTGCCACATTAGATTACATTGCAACTTGTTTAGTACCTATAATTCTACAATTCTCCAATTCATTTAGCAGACACTTTTATCCAAAGCAACGAACATCAGAGTGTAAGTACAACACAAGCAAGGATCTAGAAAGGAGGGAACAATGTCAGGGGGTGCAAACGAACAGCTTTAAGTCCGATCAGACACACAGGTGCTGACAGGCAATGCACAACAAAGACAGCTGTTCTCGAGAGCTCTAATCAGCATCAATGAAGCTGACGAATAAAATAATCTACTGGAGCAATACCAAAAGTTTTTGTGCCTTTTACTCATTTAAGGTAAACCCAAAATATGTAACAAGACATACCGAGTTCAAAAATAACAAACTGTTCCTTTGAATATTGAATTTTATGCAAAATGTGGTGCTACAGCTCCAGCTTCCACTTTCATTAAAAAAATTACTGCAGAGAGGAACCTCATAAGTCAATCTCAAGACGGGAATCATTAACATGAGATCATTTTACAGCCAGATTCATTATCCGGGCTGAAAGTGGACAGCAGGATCTTATTTCAGAGTCGACTTCTTGCTTTTGAGACAATACTTGTTTTCTTTCCTCCTCATGCCCTCGATCACCTCCCTTATCCGCCTTTATCTTCATCCATCTCTCCTCTCTTCCTTCAGCAATTACAGTGGATCCTATCATTGACTCGCACAGTTCATGCTCAACTGAAGATGATTATATTGCATGTGCACACACATGCACACACACCTCAGATCAATAGACCCATAGGGGAAACGATGGATCTCTCCGGCTAATTCAATCCACCAGGCAGCCACTTGAAACCACTCACTCTCTGAGAACTGGACTCTATCTGACTGGAGCCATGAAGGCAGGCATTCATCTCACAAACACACACACACACACACACACACACGCATGCACACACACACGCATGGACATGCTTAAACACATGCACACAGACCTCATTCTGTCAGCAAGGACTGACCCTGCTGTCCGTAACACTCAGCCCATTCTGTCATTACGTGTATGTGTGCGTGCTCTACATGTATATTTGAGTACTTACAGGTGAGACAGGGAGGCCACGTCGCTGAAGATGCCCTGCTGCAACTCAGAGATGTCGTTTCCATGGAGAGAGCTGAAAGAGGGACACAGTCGAGGGTCATAAACAGTCCAAATGAAAACCTCAAGAGACCACAAAGACTCTGAAAGTCCAGTAACAGATGACGGCTTGTTGTAATTAATTACACAAAAGTATGCATGTGTTTTAGTTTGTGTGTGAGCTCACAGCAGCCTCAGAGAGCGCAGGCCACCCAGAGCCAGAGCAGGGATACATCGTAGAGAGTTGTAGCTGAGGATCCTGGCGGAGAAGAAACAACAAAATGTCAACTCAAAGATCATAACAACACATTGATCTCCATTTATGTGTCACAGTTTTTGTTTTGCGATTAAAGACGATATATCCATGAACTTTCAATATAATTTTACACTTAGGAAAAAAAAGTCTGATTAATTTGTATTTCTGGGAACTTGTGACAATTGTCCTTGGTGGCATTTTTTGAGCCTGTTCATCAACTTTACACTATACTGGCTGTGCAAGGGAACTTTTATTTTTGGAGGGGGGATTGTCAATTTTTTATTGGGTGGGACAGCTGAAGAGAGACAGGAAACATTAAGCAGAGAGAGTGGGGGATGACATAAAGCAAAAGGCAGAGGTCGGATTTGCAACCCGCAATGGCTGCAAATAGGACTATAGCCTCTAGACATGGGTTGTGCGACATAATCACTAGGCTATCTGACAACAAAGCACAAAACAAACATATAAATAGGCTTAACCTACTTCATGGGGAAAATGACAGCATGGCATGCCATGGTCTGACCATCTTTAGTTTGGTTCTCTAAATCACCAGAAAATTATCTTATCACAAAAACCAGCTTTGTTATCTCGAGATAATGACAAAACTTAAACCTCCTTGCAACAGACCACTTAGTTGTGTGCATGCATGCGTGTCTGTGTGTGTGTGTGTGTGTGTGTGTGTGTGTGTGTGCGTGTGCGTGTGTGTGTGTGTGGACTCACAGAGTGGTGAGCTGGCTCATGTTGAAGAAGGAGTCATCAGACAGGGAGCTGATCTTATTGTTGCTCAGATCTCTGCAGAGGCAAGGGTCAATTCAGATCAATACAACCAATATACTGCAGCAGTCCCATTAGATACAAAAACACACACTGCAAACACGCACACATACACAAACAAACTAATATCACATACTGCAGATTCTCCAAAGATCTCCTGTTCTCTCCATAACACACACACACAGAATTATTTTCACATAGGAACATGTGACACTACAGCTGATTAATTGAGTTGATCAAATGGAGAGGTTGATGTGTGATTGTATTGTGAATAGATAAAGCTTATTGAGATGAACTGATCTGAATAAATTATACAGTCAACAGCTCCCCCTGCTGGATATCTTCATAAATACAGGGGGTGTGTGCTCTGCACAACCCAGTATTCATTTAACATGCCAAAATGTGTGATAAAGAGTGTGGAGAAAAATCAATAAACAATTAAAACATAATAACAAGGAAACCGTCACTGTGGGGTGATTTTCAACTGCCATCAGAATTTGTGCCACACTGTGTCAAATAAGTGTTGATACTTAATGTCAGTGTAAATGTGACTTTGTTACCTTCAGATGTTGCCCTGCAAAATTGTGTGCATGATATGAAGTTATTAGTTTCTGTTACATGCATTCCACTTATATATTCACACTTTCTCTCTGCTGCAACCCAACTCTGGACCATTAATGCTTCACTTTAAATCTAATGTGAAAGAGTAGACACAAAACAATTACAATCTGTCGGGTGTGCCTGCTCTGTATACATAGAAAGATACTCCTACACTGACTGTAGATGTGTTCATGGAGTCAGCAGAGCAGAAAAAGTGTAATCACAGTAAGTGTCAGAGGTTTTGATAATGCGTGTGTGCAGATGTGTCAGGGGGTTGGTGGAGTGTGAGGATCAGTGTAAATGTTCACTTGAGTGCCTCTTACACCAGCTGCAGGTATTTGAATGTGGCTAACTCCTTAGGAACGCTGGTGAACTGGTTTCCATCCAGATACCTGAGAGGAGAAGAGAGAGATATATATTGCGCATTTCTGATGAATATTAATTCACATCCTCCATTGAGGAAACTCTGAGGTAGTTTCTGAATAACTGAGCACTGATTCACATTTCATTGTGTTTCCATAAAATCCAGAACCTCTATACCATTGATTCTACATTTTGTTAATTGTTCATCATTTGTAGGGATGACATAAATGAAATGTTCTTGTTATTAAAAGTGTTTTAATGTGGATTTTGTTGCACTTGCATTTGGGTGTTGCTCTAAAACATCATACTGTACATGGGACTATAACACTGTACTGAATGAAACTAATGCAAATGAATGACATAAATAAACACTCTCAAACCCCATTTTGTTGAAGTTTATCATGTTCTGGGCCTTGCTTGATGCCAGGTTAGGCCCCTGATCTTAAACTGACTAGAGTCTGTGATTAATCACGATTAATCACAAATTCAATATACCTGCATTCACTTTTTAAATGTTGAAACACACTCAAAATGAGCCACATTAAAAAAGCAAAGAAAGCAACTCGTTGTCTGATGCAACACAGCCTGTATCGTTGATGCAGGATTTTAGGGTAGCAAACATTTTTTAAGTGGGGCCCAGGGTTCTTCGGGCGTAATGTTTTTGACTGCCATATGTGACATCATTCACTGAGCTAATATAAATTACCATATATATTTTATTTACGTAAGTATATGAGTTGAAGATGATGTAAAGAACAGTTCAGGTAAAAAAAGTTTCTGTGTTTGTGTTTTCAGACTCACAGTTCAGTGACGTTGCGGGGGAGTCCTCTGGGCAGAGCCTGCAGGTGTTTGTTGCTGCAGCGGACGACTGTGTCCATACAGGCACACTGAGTGGGACACTGTGGACCTGGACCACAGCTGCTGTCCTCCAGAACAGAGCCTGAACAGACACACAGGAGGGTAAGAACTCAGTTCATTGTATTTACAGTACACCGGTATTAACATTGTATGTCAAGAGGGATGTTTTTCATGATTTGGCTCTACAAAATCACTGTACGATGTCATTTTGTAGCAAATGTATCATATTAATTATACTTCAATACATAACAGCAGTATATAAGATACTTTGAAACCAGATAAAGGTTCTTTATATAGTGCATTAGACATAAAATGATTAATATCAGAATATGGCAGTGTTAGAAATATGAAAGGTGACTGATGCTTTTAAGGGGGACGTGTTTACAGTTATTATGCTTTTGAATGATCCCTTTGATTCTCATCTGTTTATATCTATAATTGATCGTGTGTATCGTACCATCCTCGCAGCGGAAGTCAGGTACAGCAACGTCCTGCAGCGGGATCTCTCGGAGGAAGGCGGGGCCTTGACAGCGAGGATTTCCTGTCACTATTCGTCGGCTACGGAGCCACGCCCCAAACCAGGACAGGCGGCAGTCACAGTTAAAAGGATTGGCCAAAAGATTCCTGATGGAGCAGAGGAGACTTAGAGTACAGTAGAAGGCAAAGAGGATATGAATCTGTGTGTGTGTGTGTGTGTGTGTGTGTGTGTGTGTGTGTGTGTGTGTGTGTGTGTGTGTGTGTGTGTGTGTGTGTGTGTGTGTGTGTGTGTGTGTGTGTGTGTGTGTGTGTGTGTGTGTGTGTATGACTAACAGTGTGGACAGGTTGGGCAGTGTGTCGAAGGCTCCGGGCAGGATGGTGCTCAGCTGGTTGTCATAGAGGGAGAGCAGCCGGACGTTGGTCAGTCCCGTGAAGCTGCCATTATGGACACAGCTGATCTTGTTGTTCCTTAACATCCTTTATACACACACACAAACAATCAAACAAACATACAAAGGGACACAAACACAGACATAGAGTCTATACAGTGTATCAGACATAGATGTAGGAACGGCTATGTACATTTTTGGGCTCTGTCCGAAACCCAAAACTAACGTACAGCCTACTACATACTCAAAAAATAATTACTGCATACTAGCTTGTTAATATGCTGTTAGCAACAGGCTAAGCTATGGGTCACGTAACTTCATCAAACGTGTTTCCAGTCAAATCTACGTTGGATAAGCTTCTCTTTACAGTCTATGGTGGTTGCACTGAAGTTGCCAATGCCTTTCCCCCATTCCATCTTTGTAACTACCTCTAATGGCGGATCAGAGGCGCAAAGACCTAGCCCAACTTACATGTTTAGATAAGAGATAACAGGGACATAATAGCAAGCCTTCAAATGGCGTAAAGGACATACAGTATGTGATCTGTTTAATTGCAGCTTCTTAGCCCCTTAAAAGGCCACATACCTAACTGAGCTACATATCTCTCTGCAGTGATTAATGTAAATCAGGAGCATATTAAAGTGAACTCACAGCATGCGTAGTCCCTCCATGCCTCTGAACATGCTGCCTCTCACGGACTCCAGGTGATTGGCTGTCAGGTGAAGCTCCATCACCGAGGACGCACCTTCAAACGCCCCATCCTCGATCTCCGAGATCTTATTGTTGCTCAAGTTACTGGAAGCAAGGAAGAGAATATGAGGACAAAAAGAGACTCATTTTGTACAGTGGTTTCACAAAGCTCCATTCTTTGAGATTCAGGCCTAAACACTGAACACAACTCAATAAGAAAATGAAGCAAAAACAAAAGTTTTCTGTGTAAATGTAAACTAAAGGATGAAATAAGTTCATTACAATTCCTGACACTGTTTTAACTGTTAAAATACTCTTTTTACATAAGTACTGTGCCATCTGAAGGCCAACCACACTAACTTCATCTGCGGTCAAAATTCAGTCATGACCAAAAATGAACCTGGGTTACAGACCGGCTAATTCCCCATGCCAGTTTTGTGTCATTGAGTGTAAAGGGATATAACTAGGTTTGGTCAACTCACTTGAGAAGCTTTGAATTGCTTTAATGATGTGTTTGTAATCAAGTGAACGATATTGGTGACAGTGACAGCCAGCATTAAACTACAGAGAATTCAATGACATGAAAGTTGTTATCTTATGACAGAGTATTACTGTAGAATCAAGAAATAAACTGAGATTTTGAGAGGAAATACTTAGTATAATGAGAAAGTTGTTTTAAAAGAATAAAGTTGTAGTCTCTCGCTATGGTTAGCCTATTCTGAAGGGGAATATCATAAGAGCAAAAACAACAGTTTAAAAGCCCAAAAGAAAACAACAACATTGCAAATACTGCACTTTGCTATTAGATTGCTTTTAGCTTCATTTTTAGAGCAATATAATCAAACAGCGGCCATGTTGTTTTGGCATACAAATTCATTCTCACTTTTACCCTTTGTGTTTTTACTAAGGTTAAGCTTTGTAGTGCTGCACTCAGATAGTTTGAAAATGTACAGAGTACAGAGCCGTTTGGTCTGAGCCTCTTCTCTCTTTTATGATCATTGTAAAGGTCAGACAATAAGATCTCTTGGATGTTTCTTTAAATGCCTAAACGTAATTGCTGAAGTTTATCTGAGTGACCTACATTTTCTTGAGATGGGACAGACCCTTGAAGGCTCCGGTGGCCTCCAGCACTGAGAGGTCATTGTTGTTGAGACGCCTTGGATGGTCACAGGGAGTGGGCAGGATGAGGACAGAGCAAAAAAACATCGTTAGGTTGGAATGTGTGTGTTTGTGCACTGAGTGGGCATCCATGCAGGATGAGTCCATGTCATCATGGATTTCCATAAAGTGCCCCTGTACAGCATGCGTGTGTATTTGTGTGTTGCAGAGATTTAAAATACACAATGAGGACCACCAGGATTACAGACACCATAACATACTGAATAAAAACATCCTCCGAATAGAAAGCTGTGACTGTACACAAAGGAATCAGACCAGCAAGGCCGGTCTCACTGATTGATAGAAACACATGACAGATACAGTATATTCCTTTAAAAAGAAAATCACTTCATTATCACAAAAAACAATCATTTGATCATCTATTAATTATTTAAGTCTTTTGTCAATTAGAAATGATAACTACCTTTGGTTAAAGCTTCTCACGAGTAAGGACACAAACAATGTAGTGTCAAATTCACATTTTTGGACAATTTCAACATTTCACCCAACAAGCAATCTAAAAAGTTTGCTTTAGGCTCTATGAACCTGAGATGGTTTCTTTTAATAGTTTCTGATATTTCATAGACTAAACAGAAAATAATTACATTTAAAATGTTCATCTAAGTCATCTCTTATAAGAAATATATAAAAGGCATCTTTAAGGACTTGCAAAAACGACTTGTGTAGAAAACCGCAGTGATACACCTTTTTTTTTTAAAAACCCTTTGATTGATCTATATTTTATCTTTGAAAAGTTTAACCAGTAAAAGGAAAAAGAACAAAGTAAGGTAAAAAAGGTGAGTTTGGGGGTCGGGCTGGAGAAAAATGAGTTTTGTAACTACAGTGATCTTGATAATAAACTTCACATCTCTTTGATTGAGCCATGAGTAGATATTTGCCAACGAGTACGTATTTCAGAACCAGTTTTACTCACTTAAATATTGGCTGATATGTTGCTGTCTGGCTTTTATCATTAATGATCGCTCATAATTACACTGTCCTTAAAGTTTCAGAAAATCAGGTAGACACTCAGTAGACCATACATGTGTTCTGTGTGCTTGTGTTAATCTAAGTGTGGTCTCACAGCTCTTCAGTGGAGGACGGCAGGTGTTCAGGGAACTTGGTGAGTCTTAGGTTGGAGCAGTCGACCACGTTTGCCTCACAGCGACATTTAGCCGGACACACCGGCTTACTGTTACACTCATAGCTCAGACGCCTGTCTTCGGTACCTGGACACACACATATACGAACACACAGACATTAGTAAAAACACTGATTTGGGTCAAACTAACAGCCTTGCACTAATCTCACTCTGTTGTTTGTGGTCTGGCAATGCAGATGAATTAAAAAAGAGTGCCTCAATTCAAGAAATCTGTATAAACAGTAACTGACAGGTCTACAGAGACAAAATGAGCATGCATTTACAGGACTGTGCTTTCTTACACATCCACAAAATATTCAGTTTTTTTCCCTCATACCAAAAAGGCTATACTCCTCCTAAGCTGTTTATGTATCTAGTAAAAATGTATATTTCCCCTTCACATGTGGCAGTACACACTATGATAAACCCCTTCCTTGCAAACTGTTGGCTAATTGATGTGTTTCTCTACCATTAACATGAAGAGAGCCCCCCAAAATCAAACTTATATGGATTACGCTGCAAACATTTCAAAAGAGAGCTCCTGAAACCTGAATAAAAACACCATATCATAACACCATGAAAATGTTAATTTCAGAATTAGGCCTGGCTTGGAATATCCCAATGAAAAATGCTATTCACATGAACAACTGACACAGTAGATGATATAAACAGATTGTACTTGATCCTATGAGCCAAAGTAGATAACAAAACATTGGTGAACGGGGGTGCCAGTAGCCTAGTGGTTGGAGCGCACGCCCCATGTACAGATGCTATAGTCCTCCTGTAGTGTTAGTTCCCACTCTCTCTCACTCCCTGATTTCTGTCTCTTTCTTATCTATAAATAAAGACTTAAAAAGCCCCAAAATAGATTTAAAAAAAATAACATTTGTAAACGATTTGGAGCATTCAGAGCATTGCAATCAGAGAAAAAAAACAGATGTGTTGCTCTTGTACCGACCCAGCACCTTTTGTCAATCATGTAGAAGTGTGGGATAGGTTAATATTTCCACCTGTATTAGTGATCAGGCATAGATAGTCTATATGATAACACACACAACAAACTCACCAGGGATGTGGTACTGCTCTTTGGCTGCCATGAAAAAAAAAGAAACAAAACCTTGTCAGTCAAAAGGTTTGAAAGCTTCAAAGGCAACAAACACATGCACATGCACACGCACACGCACACGCACACACACACACACACACACACACACACACACACACACACACACACACACACACACACACACACACACACATTCCTTGACCTGCTTGACTTGCTCTGGCAGTGCTAAATTGTAACATTTTTAAACATGGAAGCAGGCGTGAAACAATCTGTCTCCGTGTTTGGTTGTTTAGTGGAGTGATGTGTTGCTCTGCTGCAGCTCCTCAGGCCTGGCAGGAGACTAAAGCAGAGAGGGGCAGTTAATGTGGTGATCAGAAAGCCTGACATGGTTTCACAAGCCAGAGGCTGGCTGCAAATCCTGGCATGGTACAGGCAAAGTGGGAGAAAAAGGATCTTAGTTACTAAAACCATAACATTTGGAGGTATTAATAGCAATGTACTCTCTTTCATTTTCTAACAAATATTGTAAAGTTGTGTAACTTCTTCATCTCATCCTCCTTTTCCTTTTTTTTCTTGATGTTGTTTTGTTAAATAGATAGTTCTTTAGTTACTGCAATCTTGCTGCAAATTCTGTTAACTTGTTAATGGCAATTTGTAATACAAGCATCAAGCATTCAAATTTCAATCTGTTGAAAAACCAGCTATAAACTCCTCACAGGAGCTTAAATATCTGTAAATAAATGTCCAGACTGTGAAAGCCTGTATTTTCAAAGTTTAATTGTTACTATAAATGTAAACAAGAACATTAAAGTTAACAAAATCTCTTTATACTCGTGTAACGGCGCTTCTTGCGTGATGTTAGTTATCTTGCCGTTAACTATAACACTACAAATAATACATTAAATATATATATTCGGGTGTGGGTAAGAAAGAGCACGGGGACAACTTCTGCTGTGCGTCTCATACTTTTTTTTTTTAATCACCCTCCGTAGCCAGCATGTCATCAGAGCGCACCACCACCGTAACCATGGCAACCTTAAAGGCAAAGTGCCTCACAGCAAACAGCCACTCTTGCAATGATATGCAAAGCACAAAACGTAAACACAAATGATGATGATCCATAACATAAAACTTAAAGAAAATAAATCTCATCCTAATCTTACATACTTCCCTTTGTTCAGATGAAATGTCCTCATTTCAAGGTAACGAAAAATAAATCTCATCTCCAAAATCATGACACAAAATTTGTGTAATACCAAGAACAATTATAACACTCGGGTGACAGTAAACAGGTCAAGAAATTCTGCAACAAACATTGATTTCCTTTTCCTTGTCATCGTTTTAAACACTTACATACATGTCCATAAACAGTCCATATCTGTTTTGTCACAGCAAAAGTCGCTGTGGTTTTCGAACAAACCGACCCGAGCGAGTTTGTGGTGGGTCACCAGAATGTGTCCCAGCAGGCACTGCAGGATCATGAGAAGTCTGTTGTGGCTGAGCACGTGAGACCCGACCTGAAGGTCTCCGTAGCAGGGGAACAGAGAGGCAGGCAGGGGCAGGAGCCTGTCCAGTGTCTGTGTCAGGGACAGAGTACAAGGGGAGTGAACCAGATAAAGAAGTATACCTGGGGAGAGTGTCCAGAGGCCTTTTAGGAACTGTCCAGGTGTTTGGTACTGAAGACATATCCCAAGTAGACCTGTAAGGTTTTAATCGATCATAGTGAACCACTTTAGATCCAACTTGAGGATGTCTTAAATCCACAAGGTTGTATGTGAGTCCCTTGTTGTCTGTTGACACAACTTTGTAAGGTCCTGTCCAGTTAGGGTCAAGTTTCTTTCTCTGTGTAGTAGGATCGTTCATCCAAACAAAGTCTCCAACTTCATAAGGTTTAAACTTGACATGTTTGTTGAAGTAGTACTCACGTTTGAGTCTCTGATCCTCACGATGAGAACGAACAAACTGAAAAACTGTGTCGAGCCGTTTCACCAGTTCAGAGCCATAGTTCTGTGGAGTCTGTGATACATAAGGCGTAGAAAGAGTCACATTAGCTGGAATACGAGGTTCCCTACCATGAGCAAGAAAATAGGGAGAGTATCCAATGCTAGAATGTGGAGTTGAGTTATAGGAGAGAACCACTGCTGGCAAATAGTGATCCCATTCACCATCATTATCATGTAAGAGTCTAGCCAACTGTTCTTTAAGAGTTTTGTTAAATCTTTCAACCATACCATTTCCACGAGGGTGATAAGGTGCGGTTCTTTTCTTTTTGATGTTAAGTCTCTGACATATGGTTTGAATAATTTCAGATTCATATTGTCTTCCCTGATCTGAAAATAGTTCTTCTGGAACTCCATGTTCAGGAATGTATCTCTCACAAAGAAGTTTTCCTACAGTTGTCGCTTTCTGATCTGACATAGGAAAAGCATTTACATACTTTGTAAAATGATCTTGCACTACAAGTACATATTTATGACCTTGTGAGGTGAGTGGGAGCTCAGTAATATCTGTGCACACAAACTGAAATGGTCTTTCTGCTTGTATGGATTTTAAAGGAGCTCTATGTTGTGGTACAGGTTTTCTGAAAGCTTCACATGCTTGACACGTATCACAAAAGTTATCAACATCAGATCGCATGCTTGGCCAATAACACACATTTAGAGCTTTCTTTAATGTGCGTTCAGCACTGTAATGACCAGAGCACGGATTACCGTGGAGAATGTCCAAAGTTTCTGCAACAAGTGAAGAGGGAATAAGCACTTGATACACTATTGGCTTTCCTGGTGCAGTGTGAGCTTGTCTACAGAGTAAGTCATTAAACATTACAAGTTTAGGAAACTGCCACCAGAGCTTTCTTTGCATTTTCCCTTTAACATGTCTGAGATAAGGTCTTTTGTTTTCTTGTACCCATTTGTACACTTCTGAGAGAATAGGGTCGTTAAGCTGTTCAGCTAAAATGTCATTACCTTGTCTAGAAAGTGTGCTTTGTAACAAATCCATACCTGTGTTTGTTATGTGAACAACAGTTGTGTCTTTTCCTGAAGCGCAAACCTGAGCCGTTGTGCTGGCAACAGAAGCAGAAGGCTGCACTGGTAGACTGAGAAACTTCGAAACAGGAGGGGGAGTTACCAGTTTGGCAGGAGAGGAGTGGCTGTCCCGAGAATCAGGAGCTGTTTCCTCTTTGAGCATCGAGTCCTGTTTCGTGAGGGGAATCCTTGACATAGCGTCAGCATTTGTGTGTTTCTTTCCATCCTTATGAACAATCGTCCATTGATAGGGATCTAACTCCAAAGCCCAGCGACCTCGTCGTCCTGTTGGGTCAAGTGTGACATCCAGTTTTCTTAAACTGAGGAGTGGACGATGATCAGTGATGATTGTAAATGGATTACAACTTAAGTAGTGTCTGAAATGTCTGATTGACCAAACAATCGCCCAGAGTTCCTTGTCATATGTACACCACTTTTTCTCTGTGCGGGTCAGAACATGACTTGCATAAGCTATAACCCGTTCAGTGCCATTTTGAACTTGAGAAAGCACTGCACCTACTGCAAAGTTAGATGCATCAGTACTGAGAATAAATGGCTGATGAAAGTTTGGAAATGCCATTATTGGAGGGGAGGTGAGTGCATCTTTTAATGTCTCAAATGCAGCTGAGCACTCTTCTGTCCATTCAAATGTGACATGTTTCTGTGTAAGTTTGTGAAGAGGGAGAGCAATGAAGGCATACTTGTGCACAAAGCGTCTGTAATAGGAGCAAAGTCCCAGAAATGCTCGTACCTCAGTAGGTGATTTTGGAACAGGCCATTCACGTATCTTGTGACTGTTGACGGGGTCAAGTGCAAGTCCATCACGTGAAACAATGTGTCCCATATATTTCACAGCTGATTTGCAAAAGTCACATTTCTTTGGGTTAAGTTTCAAACCGGCTTGTCTGAATCTTGTAAGAATTTCTGTTAGGTTTTGTAGATGATCCTCAAAGTCACGTCCCATACAGATGATGTCATCCAGATAAATGACACACGTTGTCCAGTGAAGACCTCTTAAAACAAGCTCCATAAGTCTCTGAAAAGTCGGTGGCGAGTTTTTCAGTCCCATGGGCATTACCTTGAATTGGTAGAGACCATCACTCGTAGTAAATGCTGTCTTAGGTCTGTCTGCAGGATCCATTTCAACTTGCCAGTATCCACTTGACATGTCCATGGTGGAGAAAAACTTAGAGCCAGACAGTGCGTCTAAACTGTCATCAACTCTGGGTAGAGGATGTGCATCTGTGATGGTGACTGAGTTCAGTTTCCTGAAATCGACACAAAATCTGTAAGTGCCATCTTTCTTTTTTACCATGACAACTGGGCTGGCCCAGGGGCTTGTGCTGTCCTCAATTAGATCCTGAGCTTTGAGCTCCTCCACCTGACGACGGATTTCTGCTTTCATGGAAGGCGAAGTGCGGTAGGCTCTTTGTGAGATGGGAGTGTCACAGCTTGTTGTAATTTTATGTTTGACCAGATGTGTCCTACCAAAGTCATGTGTGTGCTGACTGAACACGTCTGAAAATGAGTTCAAAGTGTCTGTCAGTTTCTGTTGTTGTGTACCTGTGAGGTCAGGGTTAGAGCTGTCAGGTAGTAAAGTCTGTTTGGAAATCACAGGGAACTGAATGTTAACATTACAAACAGAACTTTCCATCACCCTATACTCGTCGTTGCTGCTGCCAGATGTGGCATGAAATGTTCCTATCTGTGTACCACAGTGTAACATGACTTCCTCACTGGAGGGATTAGCCACTTTAACATAGATAGAACCTTTATCAGCTGTTGCCACAGTCCATGCAAAACCTGTAGCTGAGTGATTAGTGTAATGTGGTTCAAACACACCTGCATAGTCATGTGGTATCAGTCCTTTAAGTGGTACATCCAGTTTAGCAGTGATGACCATCTCTGACATGGCTGGAACTGTAACTGTAGAAGAAACTGTGACATCAGTTAGTTTAGGGACATACTGGTGTGGGCTAACCAGCGGCACTTCTTTATCATCAACTACGAGAGTTATGTTTCGGGTATTTACAATAATGCCATTAGCAACTAGAAAATCCCAGCCCAAGATCAGTGGTTTAGTACAGTTTCTGACTACTTGCAGAGCATGAGTCATCGGTTTGTGGGCAATATTTAAATTGACTGAGATTGATCCAACTGAGTCCAGAGGGTCACCTGTGACACCAGTGAGAGGTACGTATTGTTTTGCAACAGGCTTTTTGTGAAGAGCAGGTGTAGACATTCTAAAATCTTCACTGATAACTGAAATGTCTGCCCCAGTGTCAACAAAAGCATGTACAACAGTGTCCTCAATCACAACTGACACATATCGTTTTGACACATCTACTTCAGATAAACCGTCTCTAGTGAAGTCAGTAGATGTAATTGTATTGTCCTTTTGGGTCTGAGTAAAGTCAGTAGCTGGCAATTGACCCTCATTGTCAACTACTTGTAGTTTACCTTGTTTGAGCTGTTGTGAAAAGGAGAACTGAATCTCACATGGCCAGGACTTGGAGAGCGTTGAGAAGAATGTCTATCTCTATGGTGATCAGGAGACCGACCACGCTGTGTGTAGTCTCTGTGTGACGGGCTGTAGCCACGTGCATGGCGTTCATATGATCCAGAACGAGTGTGAGTGTCCCGTTTGTCGTAATGGTCCCTTTCATACCTTGGAGATCTGTAGGAGCTGTCACGAGCTGTGTATCGATCATAGGAACTGTCTCTGTATCGGTCTCTGTCTGAGGAATAGTATCGGCTGCGGCCTCGCTCACCATCAGGCGTGGGACTCCTCTGATGAGATCTGAAGTCGGGTGAGTATTGTGTGTCTTTTCTCCGGCGTTGCACCTCGATCTGTAGCTGTTCAACTCTGTCTGTCAGCGTCTCCAGCGTTTTCTGCATCTTCCTGAGATCATCTGAGGTGGCAGAATTTACACTGAGAGAAGTGGAAGATGTAGGAAGGTGAGAGGGTACATTAGGAGGTACAACAGGTGATACAGGGGCCTGAGAAAAACCTTGCAGAGTGTTTGAAGATGAAAACACCCTACTAGCCTGATGTGCAGTCTCAATCTGTATGGCATATTTAAGAGCAGCATCCAGTGTTGTCAGACCTTGTTCATGACAACGCAGCTGAAGGTAAGGCTCAATTCCAGCAATGAAGCGTCTGAATTTTTCTCCATCTTTCGCATTTTGTCCATATGTCGGAAAAGCTTCCTCAACTAGTCGACTTATTTCAGCAGCAAACACAGGAAGTGCCTCCCCTGGTAGGCGAGTGCGTGCATTAATATAACTCTGAAATGTTGACAGATAGGCAGTTTGTCCAAACACAGTCTTTAGTTTTTCTTTCACCGCATCATAGTCAGATTTTATGGCAGTAGATAGGCTATCCCAGTAACTAAAAGCTGCACCACCAAGACGTGTGGGCAGAATTTTAGCCATACTGTCTTCATCATAGGTAGGAGTAGCCTCAACAGCCACTTCAAAACGTCTGCACCATTTTGAAAAATCCTCTTTTCCATCTCCCATGAATATATGAGGAAAATCTCCTTTACAATATTGTGGCATAACATGTGTAGAGCCAGGAGGAGAGGGCAGTTCATTCCAAAAGTTATGACTGGTCATGTTTTATCAGCGTTACAATGGTCCTAAATATCGGTTTCAATGTTCACAATGGGCACAAAGTGTCAGTCTTTACTTATCTTTCTTAGCTCAGGCAAGCTAGGCAGATCCGCTTTGAAGTCATAGCATCGAGAGTTAACACGTGAACAACTTTACCAGGCGATGTCCCACGCAGTCAAGTTCACACACAGCGTCCTCACTGAAGGAGTGAAAATCCACGGAGAGAGCAGAAAAAGTTGTGTTCACCTCGTCAGTCTCTGTACTTTCTTGTGATGTCCTTTCTTCGTCACTTTGGCAAGGGAAAAGTCCGGTAAAGTCCGTTGTTTCCACCAGTTTCGACCAAGTCAGTAGCTTAGCCTAGCTTAGCGTTAGCTTGTTTAAGCAGGAGCAAGAGCAGGTCACGGTGAAGAGAAAAAAAAAACAAAGCTGCGTCGTCGGAGCACATGTAGCTAGCTTGTTAATTCCCCGGCAAAACTCTGCTGCAAAAAAAAATTGCAGTCCACAAACCCGCTGCCACCAGTGTAACGGCGCTTCTTGCGTGATGTTAGTTATCTTGCCGTTAACTATAACACTACAAATAATACATTAAATATATATATTCGGGTGTGGGTAAGAAAGAGCACGGGGACAACTTCTGCTGTGCGTCTCATACTTTTTTTTTTTAATCACCCTCCGTAGCCAGCATGTCATCAGAGCGCACCACCACCGTAACCATGGCAACCTTAAAGGCAAAGTGCCTCACAGCAAACAGCCACTCTTGCAATGATATGCAAAGCACAAAACGTAAACACAAATGATGATGATCCATAACATAAAACTTAAAGAAAATAAATCTCATCCTAATCTTACACTCGCATGAAACAAATTTGAATGTCTGAACCTAAAGTAAAAATGTTCTTCTCAATAATAGCTGATACGGGTACACATGTTGGCTAGCTGTCAGTGTCAATGTTCATGCAAGCACAAAATATCAGAGCAGTCCTGCATTAAGCAGACAGTCGTCCCCGTAATGCTGAGGACTTTTTTTATTTGTTCTCCTGCATCAATCTCTCTTAGAAAACGATGATGATGGGAAGGCTTATTTTGTAATTCAAATGATTTTTGGTAAGTATTAGTGATAGTGTTGCAAAACACTAGATATATCTCATATATGTTGAAATACAAGCAGTAGATTTGTCGTAAAACGTACAAACAGTAAAAACAAGGCTGGAAATATTTAGCATTTCTAAATTTTCCAGACGTTGTTTTTTACTCTTCACATACTTTTGTACTGTGGACAGAGATGTAACTGCATGTGACGGTATATTGAAATGTATGTATTTTTAATAGATAGGCTAAAAGGGCACATATATGATAGAGGTCTTTGAGTATTAAAACATCCTTTCCCTCCACTCTTTGTTTATATATTTCTCTTGAGAGAAGTTTTGCAGTTCAGCATCATACATATTCAACTGCAGCTGACAGCTTCTTTCTCTCTTACACACACACACACGCACACACACACGCACATGCGCATGCACACGCGCACGCACGCACGCACGCACGCACGCACACACACACACACACACACACACACCTAAACACAAACACACACACACACACACACACACACACACACACACAAACACACACACACTGACCGGAGCAGCGGAACTTGCTGCTCTTGATCTGTGCAATGCGTTTGTTGGCGAGGCGGCGCGGGCTGGCGCAGCGAGCACCGCTGGTCTCGATGGGGTTTGAACGCAGGAAGTCGGCCAGCCACTTCACATTACAGTCACACACGAACGGGTTCTGGGCCAGGTGGCTGATGGGAAATCACAGGGGGCAGCACATCAGTCAGATCAGAGTGGACGGAGTGGAACAGAGCAGAAGAGAACTTAAAATAGCATCATGTGTGTTTTCTTACAGCGTCTGGATGCTGTGCAGTGAGCTGAAGGTGCCTTTTGCCAAACTCTGGATCTTGTTGTCATAAAGCGACAGCAGAGCCAAGTTCTCCAGATCCTTGAATACCGAGGCTCTGATGCAGTGGATCTTATTGGCATTGAGCAACCTGATACACACAAGAGAATATCATGAAGTCCAGTCAACATTTAAAGCAGCTTGAGGTAACCAAAGTGCTTTAGACATAAGCATAGAGAAAGAAAGGTTAACACAAACAGACAATACACATAATGCTAACATCAGACAAAGATCTGATAACAAAAGTGGTTAAAGTCAGAATTAAGCATAACAAACTTGATGACCTCTCACAAGTGTAGTTTTGTATCAAAATTCTCAAAAATCAATCAAACATCTGTAAATAAAGAAGAGATGTTGCCCCATGCTCGGGCATGTTTAGATATTAATATGAGCTGTTACTGTCACATAACTCCTGAACCTGTGAATCAACACCTGGATGTCTGCAGGGGTCATTTGTTTTATCAATACTATTATACAGAACATTCAGACTCAGATCATCTAGAAAAGGTTGTGATGAGTGAAAATATGAAGGGGACGAGAAACAATAGCAAGAAAAGATATGATGCCAATAAAGAATGGTAGGAAGAGAGTGTGAAAGGAAGAAAAGAAAAGGATATTAAAATAAAACATGAAAAAAGCAAGGAAGGAAAAAGACATTATCAGAATAGACAAATGGATGAAAAAAGTAAGAATAAGAAATGGAAAGAAAATGTAAGTAGAGAAGAAAGTGGCAGAAACAAATGATCATTCACATTAACTATGAATCTTAAAACATTTCTGACACCTGTTATTAATTTGTGTGTAAAAAAAAAAAAAAAAAAGGTTTTAATTTAATTTAAGATAAATGTCTACATGTTGTGTTTTGGACTTACAGCAACTCCAGAGAGGCCAGACCATCAAACACTCCACTGGGCAGCTCAGTGATCTTATTCCCGTACAGAACCCTGCACACAAACAGTAGAGTGGTTACTATTATGTTTATCTACATGTAACACTCTTATTACAAACATAACAATAAAAGAAGCAGACACATTCAGTGCGACAAAATCTATCGGCTTAAGATCTAGTTCTAAATCCTGGAGTTTGGCATTTGGCCGTTGCCATCTTGTGTTTTGAGGAAAAGCGGAGCAGCTTTAAAAGCAACTGATAGATGACGAGCTAACTTCAACATTAGCTTGGTTGCCAATGCTTTAAACTAAAACTGACTGACGGAAATAAAATTGGACTCTTAGTTCAACATGAGCACAACATTTCTCAGGTGGCTGTATCAGTTATAGGTAGCAGCGCCCTACAGCATAAATAACTGTATTTCCTATTTTACACATAATGGGACCAACATTGACAAAGTGAACATCATGGAAGACTTGGAACAAGAGGTTATGATTCTGCATTTTAACTGAGACCTCTACAGTACAGTATCTTGTGTTGATACTCACAGGGAGTTCAGAGCTCGGAGTCCTTGAAAAGCATCAGGAGCGATCTCAGATATCTGGTTGTTGCTCAGGTCTCTGCATATCAAACATATACACACACAAAACACAAAACCAGTAACCACACAAATACAGACTTTATTCACAGCAGCCAGACACATTTTCTCTGAATATTAAATTGCTATCTGCGTCATCTTTTTTTGTGAGGACTGTTCTATTTCAATGACAGGGTTCAAAGGTTTGCACAAACTTTACTCTTGAAGTTTGCAGCAGTCTGTCTTAAAATGATCCTTTAGTGCAAATTTCAACACAAGAAGGGATTCTGGTTTTATAAACCTGGCCCTATTCTTATATATTTGGGTTTTAAATGACTTAAAAAAACAAGTGTTTTGGAATTGCTCAAGTAGATTGCCACGGACAGTTTCCTCTTTACAGGTTTTAAATTCTGCAAAGTAATTGTTGCCTTCGTTTTTTGGTTACAACAAAACATCGTACTTTTTAAAGCCCTTTATTCCAACTTGCTCCTGGGAATGTGCTGATCTTTTTCTTCTAGTTGTTCTAACATCTTCATCAAAACACAACGGCCATGGAGACTTTGTTGTCTCTGCTCCTACGGCATGAAGTTGCCTGCAAGCAGAAATCAGGGCCACTACAACAGCTTTCTCTTTTTCTGGCAATTTCAAAATCTCACTTAAACACACTTTTTGCTCGTCTGGTTTATGACTGGTTGCTTTTATTTTTGTCTTTATAGTTCTTTTCTTATTTCCAATCTCAGCACAGTTTAGTGACTTTACTGAAAAGCTTTATTTGAATGTGTTTGTTTTCAAGACCATTGAAAGTGTCCAATAAAAAAGCCAGAAAGCTTGATTGAAAGCTGTTTGGTTTCCTTTTTATGTAACATATTCAGGGTTCAACATACATGAATGGTTTTATTGTTCATTTTCTAACCCCTAAATCAAATTTAATTTAATAAAAGACATTTATGAAGAGAAGAAACCTCACTGAGTAAGAAGACATTAAAATAAGCTCTACAAACTTATTATATGAAACACAGACTACTCTACGTTTGAGACTCTACGTTTATCCATCTCTTATTTGGCGGGCTGGGCCAAACCACGACATGTCAGATTACAAAATCCTTGTTCTGCTGCCACATGTCCATCGCACAACTGTCACTATAAATTTTAAGAGGAAACCACAAGAACCAGGCTGCAAATGTAATCAACTCCTCATCTCAGAGCTCGGGAATGTCTCACAGTGATGATGTAGGAGGAACTGGGGGCAAGATGGAAAGGAAAAGGAAAACCACAGAGAGACAAAGATAGAAAGAGAGAATGCCTGAGGATGGAAATGGGCAAAAGAAAAGGGAAAGAAAGATGCAGTGAGAGTGGACAAAACAATAGCCACAAAAAAAGAGGAAATTCAACTCAAATAGAGTACATGACGCTATTATTGTGGTCAAATGCTTTTTTCCAAACGTATTCCCCAGATCACAGTGATATGCGCTTGATTCATCATGCACGACCCCCAAAAGGCCTCTGATGGGGGACTGTATTCGGCTGCCGTCTGACATAAATCAAGCGCTCTACCATGCTGAAAATGCTCTGGGTCTGTTTTTTATGTTGAGCAGGAAAACCACAGCTCAGTAAGCATGTGGAGACAGAGGGAGAAGACAAAGATCACGTTAGCAGATCAGAGTTTGCCCCCTCTGGAGGTAGAAATACTGTAAGCCTATTGGTTGAGATGAAATTCAAAAGTTGGAGCTAAATAATGTTCCCTGGATACTGTATGTGATGTTACTGTAGCAGACTTTTTCAAAAAGGGGTAGTTATACACACATCATGTAGGTGCAGGGAAGTGCAAAAACAGCAGACTGAGGAAGAAGATAGGCCCATCAATTCTTCCATGTTTTACTTATTTCCGATAGAAGCCCGCTGTGTAGGGTAGCCAACACATACTTCTACCCAGCTCTTCCTTTTTTTTAACAAGGAATTCCCAAGCAGGATTGGATGTTTCTGTCACTAATGTCTAATACTAAAAAGCAACAAATGTCAAAAATATGCAAACATTTTTTGATCATAGTGTTATTAATGACCCCTAGGCTTTGGAACTATATTCCATTAAGTT
This sequence comes from Tautogolabrus adspersus, assembly GCA_020745685.1. Classification (NCBI taxonomy): domain Eukaryota; kingdom Metazoa; phylum Chordata; class Actinopteri; order Labriformes; family Labridae; genus Tautogolabrus; species Tautogolabrus adspersus. The sequence goes on along the minus strand of CM036537.1, from coordinate 16,110,425 downwards.
GGTATGTGTTTAGAGCACTCACATTCGGCGGAGCTTCTTGTAGGAGGTGAAGGCTCCCGGAGGAACCGACTTGATGCCATTCTGCTCCAAACGTCTGAAGAGACAGAGACAGAGACAGACAGGCAGAGACAACGAGACAGCGACACAGACAGACATTAATAATTTGCCTCCAGAAGCTAAGAGCACATCAGCACAGCTGCCAGCTGGATGTTACTTCTGTCAACAGGACCGTCTGAAACTGCTTTTTAAACTACTCAAAAATGTCTCCACACACAACATTAATTAAAGTTCTGGCCATTTATGCAAGTTCATTCTCATTCAACCTGAAACTAAAGTATCTTGATTCTCACAGGGAAAAAGACATTTAAAGTAAGAAAAGTTTAATTTTGAAAAATGTGGCTGGTACTTCCTGACTTAGAAAACTTTTTTACCATGAAGTTTTTTGGGACAATTTGAGGATGAAAAACAGAGCCCAAGCACCTGACACCGCAGTGGGCATGAGTCACTGCACATAGAGCCAGCAAGTGGCAGAAAGCTCCTACTAGTGTCAGGAATCAATAAGAAGTGAGCAGTAAACAGCTGAAAAGTGCCGTCTTTTCTGCTATTAGTCCTTGATGTTCTCTGTGGGCAGGATACTGTAGATCCTCAGCTGATGTAAAATATTAGACATAATATAAGACACAATATAAGACACTTTTGTATTTGTAACGTGACGTTAATAAAGCCACAGGACGGAGCTGTGCAGTTACAGTAGCATATACTGTAAACAGTCTGTGCATACATCGCATCACAGGGCTCACAATGGTTTACATCTCTGCTGCAGACATTGAGCTCATTTTAGGTTTTATCTCAATGCTGCAAAAGGGAAGAGCTCAACGTTATTGGTGGATCAGAGATCAAGATATTTGTGCATGTTACAGTCTGTATATCTCATTTGTTCTACAGTACTTACCTGATAATAAGATATCCTGTCTCTATAACAAACATGAGCTACACGCTGAAGCAAAGCAGCGTGTGTATTAAAGAAAGTGTTCAACATTTAAGGGAATAATGTCTCAAGCAGCAAAATAAGATGAAGCATTGTTTGTTTGTTTGAGTGAGTGCATTTCTTGACACTGCAGAGATTGAGAGAGGTGCACATGACGAAACTCAATGTTGATTTTAAATGTACACTTCTTGCAGCCCTAGTTGAGTTGTTAACTCTACAATGTACAACTTCTTACTTCTAAGATACTTACATCTCGGTCATTGCTTCAGGCAGGTGGGCGGGGATGGCAGTAAGGCCCCTCCCTCGACAGTCTACTATGTTGTTGCTGCAGGAACACATAGGAGGACAGGAGCCAGACGCCAGGCTGCATGGCTGAACAAAGGCGCTGCCACCATGACCTTTAAAAACAAAATCAAACAGAAAATGTTCAAAAATCACTCCATCATCCACATTTGTACCTGAGCTTGTGTTGTCACTCTGCTGTTCACTACCTGAGCAGGCAAAGTCGCTCTTTCTCAGCTCGGCAAGGTTGAGGCCCCTCAGCGTGGGGGGAGAGCTGCACTGAGTGTAGAGGCCTAATGCTGCCCGCTGGCGTAACCATGGAGACAGCCAGGCCAGGTGACAGTCACAGCGCAGAGAGTTAGAGTGGAGGCGACTGGGGGGGAGAAGGAGGTAGATGACAAGTAGAAAACAGAGGTGTAGAGGGAAGAATGGAAGAGGATGGTGAAGGAGAAAAAGGGAAAGAGGAGAGGAAGTAAGGAAGAGAAGAAACAAACAGAAAGAATGAAGGCAAAGGGAAGAAAGGAGTGGCGGATTGAAGAGCAAAAAAGGGAGGAGTGTAATAAAAAGAGAAAAATGACGGACAGAGGTTAGAGGTGGGAAAAGTGAAGGAGGGAAGGAGAATAAAGTGAAAACAGAGTTGGCAGAAAAATGGAGTTGAACGAAAGAAAAGAAGAAAGTGAAAGAGCAATATAAGGTTACAAGGGAGGGTGGTAAAGGGGACAAAAAAGGTAAGGAGAGTATGAGGGAAAAAATTAATTATTGGAAGGAAACAACAAAGTGAGTGATAGGGAACGAAAGGAAGTAGAACAGGAAAAGGGAAATTAATCAAATATAAGGTGAAAGGTAAGAAGACAAAAGTGAATACAAATTAAATTTAAGTATCTGGCTGTGTCATTGTTTTTATCTGTTTGAGATTCTATTTTAGGGTAAACTCTGGGTGTTTCTTGAATTCTGGGTAATGTAGTATATTGAAGTGCGGGACTCACAAGGTGCGCAGCTTTGGCATGTGGTTGAAACTGGAGACTGGAATACTGCTGATGTTGTTATTGTTTAGTGTGCTAGAAGAGCAAAGAGAAAAAAAGTGGATAGGAGAGAGTGAGGGATTAAAAGTGTACAATAAGAGGGATTGAGAGGAGTAGAGGGAGGCACAAAGAAGTTATAATAACAAAGGGTGAAGAGTGAAGAGAAAAAGGTAAAAAAAAGAAATTAAGAGAAAGAAGAAAGGGAGAGAAACGAGAGAGAGAGAGACAGGAATTAGAACAAAACCATTAAACTATAATTCTGTTATTACACAAAATAACAAGATACAAAGTCTTAAAGCAAGAGATAGATATATATGAGTGCAATATATTCATAGACCAAGAGAATACAAACAACAGATCTGAAATATGTCTGGATTAAATTGATTTTTCAGAATACTCACAGTACTTCCAGAGAGCGCAGAGCTCTAAAGGCCCCCTCCTCTATACAGCTGATGTGGTTTTTATCCAGCTGACTGTTGATGAAAAGAATACAACACCAATGATTTATAATCAGGCCATCAATGTTTTCAGCCATTCAAACCAGCTCGATTCATAATTGTATACAACTTCTTTTCACAAAGCTTTGGTTAAAGCTCCTGTCTAAAACTTTCATTTCAAGCTTATTTTTTAAAAAGGTGAGTCTTGAGATTTGAATGTGGATGGGTCAGCGCAGTCTTGAATATGTTTGGGGAGTGTGTTACAGAGGGAGGGGGCACCTATGGAAACGGCTCTGTCCCTCCAGGTCCGGTGCTTGGTTCAAAATGGTGGAGAGAAGATAGGTTTGCGTCGGAAGAACAGAGGCTACAGGAAGGAGTGTGATGGTGGAGGAGGTCAGAATAGGAGGGGGCCTGGTGGTTGAGGGCTTTATGAGTTAGGAGAAAGATTTTAGAATGAATCCAGTAAAGGACAGGGAGCCAATGGAGATTTTGTGTCGATTTAGCACTCCTGTGGACAAAGCTGGATTATAATCATCTCTTTGCTGATCCTGTCCATGTGAAGTATTTTCTTAATAAAACCTTCTGCAGAGGAACACAAATCCCTGTGGGTTGGAGCCTTTATTTTGTTGTGCACACATTTGGGTGTTCTGGAGGTTGTCCGCATAATCAAAGTAATCAAAGAAGTCAGATCATCCTGTCAGATGGAGCAGCATTACTAAATGTTTCGCTTGAATTTGGAGTTTTAGATGATGATACTTTAAATAACAATAAAACAACTTCTGAAAGAGAGAGTGGGAGAGAAAGCTCACATGGACGAGTAAGAGTGAGGAAGAGGGCCACAACGCACAGAAGTGGAGGGACAAGGTGTGCGTGTGCATGTTTTAACTAGTAGAAAATGTTCACAAATTGGTATGAGCTGCTGTTCACTCTCTGAGTATAATTATCCTAACATCAAAATGAATTGAATACTTTAAAATTTGCACAGCAAAGAGGATGACATCATCCTAAAGAATGATTTCTATCAACATCCCCAACCAGTGACTTAAAGGGCCCTTGATCCGAGGTACGACTCACGGCTAAACTCGGTCAGAGAAAATGTAAACAAAGGATTTTGTGTATGCTGAGGAAGCTTTGGTGGATTTAGATTAACAGCAAATGAAGAACCTACCTGCATACTCAGTTAATAAAAAAAAAAAATTGTGTGTGTGTGTGTTGTGTGCATGTATACTTCACACACAGGTTTTTGAGGTCCACGGCTCCTCTAAAGGCTCTCCTTGGGACCGCTTGGAGGAAATTTTCACTCACATCCCTGGAAAACAAGTAAACAGATGTTGAGAAAAATACATATGTAGACATTAGAAGTTGTAAACTGGAACCAAAACAACACTATGGTCATTCTAACAATGTGCAGAAGAACAACTGAAGTGATCCTCATGAGTGTCTAATTTTCATGTTAACATTATAACATGAAATGGCCATCATCCAAATATCTATAGTATTGTTCGACTTGTGCTGGGAAACACTGGGTCATCCTGCAGCCTTTACCCAGGCTGATACGCACCATTAATAATCCTGTTCATACCATTTCCCCTTTATCTAAATGCAAATCCTTCCTCGAGCCTGCAGTGATCTGGGGCAACCAGATTTCTAAGATAAGAGAGGGTAACGTGTGCAATAACAGGCAATAATGAAGGAAGAGTAAAGAGACAGATTCCTACCAAAAAAACAACAAGAGTGGGTTTAAAAAAAAAAAAGGGACAACATAAAACAAACTGACACAGGATATTCTAAGAGGATTATGTTTTTACTGTGTGTGTGTGTGTGTGTGTGTGTGTGTGTGTGTGCGTGTGCGTGCGTGTGTGTGTGTGTGTGTGTGTGTGTGTGTGCGTGCGTGCGTGCGTGTGTGTCTGTTTGTCTGTGTGTGTGTGATTGTCTCAGATTGACCACCGAGGAGGATGTACATCATCACTGGCTGCCCTGGAGGACCTCAGACACACTCCATTAAAGTCAGGGTCAAACCAGAGAGGCTGACAGAGGAGGAAACACCCACTTACTGTCTCAGACCTCCACTGCTGATAAAATAGAGGCTGCTGTTTCAAAACCAGCCTCACAACAAGCTCACAACGATAATATTCACACAGCAGAATATTGGACTGAGCCTGAACCGTTTGTGTTTCCTGCAGAAAAAGAAAGGGTTGTAAAATAGGATGTGTCTGTTGCCACTGCAAAAGTAAACACACTTGGGTGGTTACACCTTGAGAGGGGCACATTGTACATGTATGATTCAAATTCAAATTCAAAAAACGTTATTTATCCCCGGGGGGAAATTCAAGAATGATGCAATGCTTCTGTAACTTTTTTATCAGTTGTTGTTGTGCTTATAACGTACTACCTGAATTAGCATTGCGGATGCAGTAATTTTAACATAAGGAACTATCTATTTTACTTAATAACATTAAGTACTGTAATAGATGATAGCCTAGCGGTGATGACGCCCACTCCTTGTACGGAGGCTATAGTCCTCATCGCAGCAGCCATAGGTTTAAATCCGACCTCGGCCTTTTGCTGCATGTCATCCCCTACTCTCTTCTCCCAACACTTCCTGTCCCTCTTCAGCTGTCCTATCTTATAAAGGCAAAAGTCACCAAAAATGCTGCTATGTTACTTTCTCTACATCATAACAGTCTGAAACACAAAAGTTGTGTAATTGGTCAAAAGTCAGTGGCCTGTGAGCTTAATGAACTTAATCCAAATAATCAGCAAGTCAAGGGGGCTTGCCATAATTCACTTATTTTCACTAAGGTAACAGATACAAGAGGATGCTACACTTCTTGGACTGATATGGACTGGGGTTGGAAAACAGAAAGTTATCAAATTAGTCAACAAAAAGAAGCAAAGAGAGGTCAAATGTAGTGTAGTGAAGCCAACGCGAACGTGACCATGATAACTGGTTTTCACATCACTATCTGCAACAATCTCTGCAGACAAAGCCCATCAACAATCCTTGCTACGTAATAAACATGTGTATTGTGGCTGTAAAAAAGGTTATTTTAAACTTATGGGGATTCATTGGCTTTTGAAGCCAGCCACACACTAATATTCAAGAAACTGCAGTTTTTTGCACTTCCACATTTGCTTCACTTTTCATCATCCAAGGCTATCACTTGTCTATCCTAATGGATTACATCAAGATGGCTACGTCCACTTTTTATATGTATTATAAGAGTCCTGCTCACACTGATAAAAGTTGAACAAAGTTACGACCCTCTAATGTACAGGTGTGAGGGATAAGAACTAAGATAGTGATGTTTGTACTACAACATGTTGAGGTTTAGGGTCATACAAGGACTAGTTTAGGGATTAAAACACCATCATTGAGTTGTAAAACATGTTTCATTTTGAGGAATCTAAGAAAAGAAAAGTGTCTGTCAATCGACCCAATATTTAGATTTTCTATATATAGTGAGCATGAAACTCTTCTAAGGTGGCAAACGAAGGCTGTAGTCAGTGTAATCAATCCGTCTCCGATCAGTCGGTGCACTTTGTCTGTTACAGCTCTGCTGCTGTCAACATTTCAGTGGTAAACCAGCAATCTCTTCTGTGTGGCCAAACCAAAGGAAGTCTTACGGTGAGGTCAGTGGTGAGAAGAAGCAAGACAGCTTGAAATAAAATACATCAGCAGCACAAAAAGAGAGCAAACTAACTTGAACTTTGCCTGACACTGTCTGAGGTTTGTGATAAAACCAGAGGTTTTGAAGCATAAAGCTCTGTGGTGTCTATGACATGAAACAACCACAGGAGGAGGTGATGAGGGATATAGAATGTGAGAACAAGAGGAAAAGGCAGACAAGTTCATAGAACACAGAAAAAAGACAATTAGGGGGAAAATAGGTGAAATAGACCAGGAGTTAGAGAAACAAAAAAATAATAAGAAATAAGAAATAAGCAATCAACAAGATATGAGATGAGTTGGAGCAGAAAAAAAAACAGAGAAGGGACTTTAAGCCTAATAGAAGGAGACAGATGAGAGAAGAGAAGTCCAGTTGCACATCCAGTTTTTCTGCTTCGTTTCAGAGAGAGCTCAGCGCCAGTGAACCAAATTAACCGCTTACTTTTAAATGTGTGTCCCTCTCTGTTCACGTCCAGTAAGCTTTATATCTGAATATGAGCAGCAGAAAAACAATGTTATTAAAGGATTTTAGGTTCTGCTTCTCATAATCATTCATTTATTTGCAAGACAGAGGAGGATAAAAAGAACAGAGCTTGGCAAACAGACAACTGCCGACACAGCAGTGTGTGGTTTCAAAGTATAGGCCCGGCTCTTTTAAGGAAACGCGGAGTGAAAGTTTGAGTTTTCAGAATCAGCGATTTAACAGAACAATAACAAAGCATAAAAAATGTCAAAAAAGATGTGATTTCAAGTGTGATGTATGAAACATCTTCAGCAAGTTTTAAGTCTCAGAAAGAACATTTGTATGCTGGAAACCTTTGTGCTGCGTAAACATCAGGGCATCCATCCAGCCATTATCTAAATCGCATTTCCTGTTCGGGGTAGCGGGGGACTGGAGCCGATCCCAGCTGCAACTGGGCCAGAGGCGGGAGTACAGCCTGGACTGTTCGCCAGTCAATCACAGGGCTGACATATAGAGACACACAACCAGCCACACTCAGCTGATGGCATCTGGCGTTTCGTGTTTGGTACTGAGTTGGTGGTGTGGTACTGAACTGAAATTAAGTTTGTTAATTAATAAATTAACAAACTCAGAATCTGCTTATTGTTTGTTTCTTAGAGCCAATGTAAATCAGTAAAGTTTTAGTCTTAATTTAATCATAGACAGAAAGACAAAAAGAGATTGTTTCACATCAACCCCTTGAAAGACAAAAAAAACAAAAAAAACAGCAGCTATGGGGTACCCTGACACCCTGGAACAGAAAGTGAGATGTTTTCTACGGTGGCCGGTAGGGGTCAAACGCTCGGCAACTGATGAAACGACAAACATTTAGAAAAACGCGCAGCATATTCAGAAACGCTGCACATTCAAAAGCAAATGCAAACTCCCAAAACAAATGCAAAGACCCAAACGCGCTGCAAAACACAAACATGCTGCAAAAGAAACAAACGCGCTGCAAGAAGGAAAAACAACTGCATGAGCATCAAACGCGCTGCAAGTACAGAAACGAAACTTAAGTCAAAAACACACACATTCAGAAAACAACAGCAAATACAGAAACGCGGTGCAAGTCATAGAATAGTAATGTGTGAGGATCGTTTATTCTAGCTCTCTTTGCCGGTGCACAGCTCGAGCAGGAATACCCGTGAAGGGAAGCATCGGTGTTAGTTGTGCGCCTCCGTGCTTCGCTGTGCTCTCCCAAACAGGCAATAAAAAGAAAAGAAAGACAGAGAGAACGCATCTTTTCAATTCTATTATCGGAGTCCCTGATTAGGCCAACATAATGTCCGATGCTAATAGTGTGATTTTAATAGCCTAATTTAATAATAAATACGTCTCTCTTTATAGGCTATCATTGTTTTTGTTTTGAGAATCAGCGGATAAAACTGGAATCCGCTATTAATATTTTCATGCTGTCTCCGTTTTCAATACAAAGGAGAGAGAAGGCTTATTTTCAATAGTTTTGCTTGGTTTAAGAGTTTGTAGTTTAATATAGTTTAAAACGGTGCACGTTCCGTTTGACTCCGGGGAGGACCGTAGCGAGGTGCCGGGCTTGGCTCCAGGCATACCGGGGCTGCGCTCACTGACTCTCCGCTGAGGTCTCTACAGATGGAAGCTCACAGGTGCGGGAGGACAGGGAAGTGGATTTCTTATCAAACCACATAGGCCTACCGATTTTAACGGAGCAGAGTTTCTCCGGGGCTATGCCCCACTGTCTATTGTGCACAAACACGACTTTATAACATATTCCAAAGAACCACACATCTTTGAGAAATGAGGTCTGGTTGACCGGTGGCTTTGTTAAGTTGGCTGCCCGGCTACCGGCACTGTTGCCCGGCTTGAGCAGGCTACGGCCCGGGGCAGGGGGCTCTCCGTGGGTGAAGTGTCATTGTTTGATGACAGTTGTGTTAAACTGACTGATGTCCACTCGCTTCAATCTCCGTGTTTATCGATGTTATTCTGTGTCTTTCAACGCTGTAACTTCCTCATGTAAACAAAACTTTCTGTACCTAGCTGTCTCTTTTACTCTCGCCCGTAAATAATCATCCACAGAGCGCCCCTACAGGCCTGGAGCACTTCCGTTTTGGCTGAACTTGCAGCGCGCGTTTCTGTATTTGCTGTTGTTTTGCCTTCTTGCAGCGTGTTTGTTTCTTTTGCAGCGTGTTTGTGTTTTGCAGCGCGTTTGGGTCTTTGCATTTGTTTTGGGAGTTTGCATTTGCTTTTGAATGTGCAGCGTTTCTGAATATGCTGCGCGTTTTTCTAAATGTTTGTCGTTTCATCAGTTGCCGAGCATTTGACCCCTACCGGCCACCGTAGTTTTCCCTATACGGACGAACACATTAGACGTACGTAAAACTATGCATGATAACCTGTGCATCTATTTTCATAAAGTATAATTAAAACTGTTGTATCAGGATACCACAAATGTAGTTATATGCGTACATACCATATACTTTACACACACACCCTTTCACACACAGACACACACACACACACACACACACACACACACACACACACACACGCACACACACACACACACACACACACACACACACACACACACACACACACACACACACACACACACACACACACACACACAGTATATTAAAGATGCTTTCCCATCAGGTTGTCAAGATATCTGTTGCTGGGACACCAGCAGGCTGGATATGATGTTTACTGGAGGGAAACACAGACTGGTCACAGCTGGACGTGTGTGTGTGTGTGTGTGTGTGTGTGTGTGTGTGTGTGTGTGTGTGTGTGTGTGTGTGTGTGTGTGTGTGTGTGTGTGTGTGTGTGTGTGTGTGTGTGTGTGAGAGAGAGAGAGAGAAAGAGAGAGAGAATGTGTGTGTGGACAGTAGGTAGTCTCATAACATTTGCTCTCTTTCTCTCTCTCTTGCTATCTCCTCCTTTCATTTACTGATCCGTTCTGTTGTCAATTGTGCCCTCCCTCCCTCCTCTTCATCCTCTCATTGTTCCGCCGTCTCTCCTGTCGATGCAATATCCTCCTCTTCCCTCTATCCCTCGCTCCCTGCTCACAATGGAGGGTGAGAAAGGTAAACTTTCCCACTTGCTCCCTGCCCCTCGTCTACCGATCACCTCTCTGTATATCCATCACTCTCAGTAAGAGGTCAAACAAGGGTTAGATTCGGTCAAGGAATGTGACTTCTAGTTTTAACCAATGAGCCAGTAGGTGAACTTCCCTGTGCTTACCATTTCATTACAAAGAAAGAAGTCCGACAGCGACAGAGAGGAATAACCAATCATAACACAAGGATTCATCTTGGTTAGAGTCCTTTTACACCTCTAAGTGCCTTTCTCATACTTTAAAGGTTGAATAGATTTGATCCAACATCAAAAAATCCTGATTTATGGTAAGCTTAACCAACAATCCACATAACAAAATAACTTCTTAAACAAAATAATTGTATTTCTTAAAAGGTATTCAAACAAGAGTAATGAATGGTTTGAATCCATCTGCAATCTTTCAAAAAAAGTAACAAAGTAACCATGCATTCATGCAGTGTCAGAAAATATAAAAACATTTTCCTGATTAGGAAAATTCAAGTTCAAATCCCCTAAAGTCGGAAAAGGAACCAAAAAAAAGTGATGAAGCTTTTTGTACTGCTTCCTAATTGGATTAACAAAAATTGGCATGCATGTCATATCCGACCTGTGGCTTCTTTCCTGCATGTCATTCCTCTCTCTCTCTCTCTCTCTCTCTCTCTCTCTCTCTCTCTCTCTCTCTCTCTCTCTCTCTCTCTCAAATTCTGAAGCTATCCACAGTCCTATCTCTAAATAACGGCATTAAAGCCCAAAAACAAAATCTTTTGAAAAATTAAGATAAAAAGTAGCATGTGAATGCAGCGTTTATAAGTAAAGGCACTGGGCCTCTACAAGCTCTTTACTGCTTGTGTAATAATAGTTAAGAAGAAGAAACTATTTGTTGCTCTACCTGTCTGGAACAAAACAGAAAGAAGAAAGAATCTTCAGGGAATTATAAAACATATGATCATAAAAACTATGAAAAAGTAGCTAGTCCTATGTTCCATTGACTGTGTGGTTATAGCTAAGGTGGTTCAGTAACATTACGGTAGCTTGATAGTTAGCCTATGGTCACACCCCTTTAACACGCCCGATCTTGTCCGAGTCTGATGGTTCAAAGATTGAAGTTTTGAGCATCACTCAGCTCAGATCAAAGAACACTGACGTCATAAAGCTGTTTGCTTTTACTGCAATTTAACTTTGTTTTCAACCATCAGATCTTTCTGACCAGCTCTCAACCACAACCAAGCTGTTTTTAATGAAAAACTAACAACTAAAACTAAAACATGAAGACAGTGAAGCCTCTGTGATGCTGTTGTCACGTTTTTAAAGGTTGTGTATAATTAATCAGCAATACTAAGGAAAATATGATGTGTCTAATAAGTGACCACTTCCTCCACACTTCTAATATGAATCACTGAAACACACTTAAAAAATAAAAGCACAAAGTTTCATGATTGACCCCCATCAAGCCAGGTCAGCAGACAGATTCTGAGCAACAACATGGTTAATATTTGATTGTAATAGTCTGGCCCACTCCTCAATCTGACAAACACAAACACACACAAGACAAACAGCTTAAATAAGTTATCACCTTCACAACAAATCAGTCAGAGGAGGAAAGATGATGAGAAGGACGAAAGAGAAAGGAGAGACGTTGTGAAATAAAATTCAGAGACCTAACAGAGTGAAAAGAGAAACTAAAGTTAAAACCAGATGTGAAGAACAAAACCGAGTCAATAATTGGACTGGTGCAGCAGCAGAAAGCAGACAACAGTGGTCAACCAGGAAACCACTGGAAGAGAGGATGACCCTGAAAAGACCTGCAACACACACACACACACACACACACACACACACACACACACACACACACACACACACACACACACACACACACACACACATACGCACACACACACACACACACACACACACACACACACACACACACACACACACACAGTCACACACACCTACACGAAGTCAAAATGAATGCAAGTACGCACAACTATACACACACACACACATGCATGCACACACTTGCGTGGAAATAATGACACATTAATCAGTAACACAAAATATGTTGAACTAGAGAGGAATTCATTAGACTGATCTCAAAACAATTTCAAACATGTCTGGTGTGCTTTTCAACCTTTCTCTTTGAACTATCATTAAAGTCAATTTAAAAATAATTAAAAAAAACACAAACAGTTTGACAAAAAAGGGAAAAGAGAAGAATGGGATGAGAGAAAATCATCTTCTTTTACTTTAGAAGTCGTTCATTTTTTCTCATTTCCCTTTTGTTTGAGTTGACCACAGAGCTTCAGGCTGGGAGTTCACACACAGAACACTGCATGAAAAACACATAAAACATTCTCACACACTCGGCACCAACACGCAAACAAACTGCACACATGCTAGAAATATTAGCCTCACACACAACTTGCAAAGGAAACATGGCTGCCCCTGTAACTCAACACAACCCAAGCGATTACACCAAAGAGAGGCTACAACAGTATACATGCTCACTCAAATTGAAAATAACTTGACAAACTCTCGTGTTGCTATTGAGAATAACAACAACACTTGGTAGATGTATGTGAATTAAACTTATGGGGATGAATGGGTCGACAAAAAAAAGATTTAAACCCAGGAGACCGGTGTTCAAGATCCAAACTGCTACCACAAAACCTATATGGCCATTTCTACTTCCTGTTGCTTTCTCTTATGTTCAACCCAATCATTTAGTTGGAAGTTACCTTCCATACCTTGCCTCTTGACTTCCAAACTTTTCTATTTCTCTTCTTTCATCCAATCACAGAGGAGCTGAGCGCTTAATTGAACAATCCCACACAGGATGTGGAAGAGAACAGGATGGAAAAATGGACTACACTACCTTGTCTTTCATGTTTAAAGTACATGTCATATTCACCTTTTTGCCCACACATTCATACCATAATTATGTTCCATGCAAGACCACTGATACGCTTATTATTCACAAACATTCATGCACAGTGACTCTGACTTCAGGTCAGGAGTAATTTAGGGTGGAGAACTGCCACCTTTACAGTTGAAGGGCGACCCACTCTCCAATACATGTCTCTACTCTAACATTAGTGATTTGCTTTTTGAACAGTCATGTATGTTTTTTTTACCCATCATGCCCTCACTGAGTCCTCTTTACTTTGGATAGACATGACAGGAAAAATCCCTGCTCCTGACAGAACCTCCCACTAACATGCTCGGTATGCAGACACACACAAACTCTGTTCTACGGAATAACAGCAGAGGAGGCTTTTGTAGAGAGAGTTACGGTCCGTCCTCTTCACAGATCCTGTTTTGCAGACTGAAGCTGTTACCACAAACAGCAGGGAGCATCCCAGGGTCCTGGCTATGACCAAGAACACAAATTCTGGGAAAAGACCGAGCTCCTGTGTGTTCTGTGATGATTCATTTGAGCCCTGTTGATAATATAAATATTGGAATGTATCCATCTGCAAATGGACTGAACACACGCTGACCTATCTGCTGGACAATTTCCATCCGAAGCCCTGTTGAGTGTGTTTAATATGTCAAGTTGGAGCATAGAAGTACTTCTAAACATACTGTTCCTCGGAAAAGATTCATCATTTTTTGTGTTGACTTTACCAAATGCACCATGTTTGTAAGTCCAACTTTTCTTAAAGCTAAGTTAAACTTCACGTGTTAATTCTTGCGTTTACTGTATAGTGGATGCAAAGAAAGTTTCATTTGACTTTGGCATTAGTGGATGGCAAATTGAGACGTTGTTTTAGTCATATAAGGTGTTTCTTCATAATTTTACATAAAGTCTATAGGAAGTGTTGAGATTTACAGCAGTGTCTCTATAATTATTATTATTATCCACATGAATCAAAAAGCATACTGTATAGCACAAGCTATGTTTCATTCATTTCAAGGCAGCAATAATAATATGATCATGTAAAATATGTTCAGAGGTAGACAATACATTTTTTAACAGAGTCCAATGGTTAGTAGTGTTGTTAAGAGATCTTATAGATCTCCAACTCTACAGCGTTACTGAGCTTTTCAGCAGCTTTCAGGTCTTTGTTTGTTGCTGGCTCATTTACAGCATGAGCTCTTACATAAAGTCGCAGCTTCAGTGTTCCCTCCAGTGGGGAAACTCGTTGGCCACTTGGTCAGTTCATACACATAACAAACAATATCGACAATACAATCACAATAAACAACAAGTAAATGAATAATAAACACAATTGAAACCATTTGAGACACAATGTAGAGCCATGAATCAGAGCCACATCTAATAATGTTCATTAAAATATCTGACTGCTGGTGGAACAAAGGACCTTCTCAGTCGTTCAGCAGTTCACTGAGGCATTACTGGTTGCTCACTGAAGGAGCTTTAATGAACTCACTGAAGGAGTCTGTTAAAAACCTTTTGCAAAGGACAAACAGGCTCTGATTAATCCACTGTACACCTGCCCAGCACCTAATGGAGTGAACATTTACTTCTTGTAGGACTCAACTAAGTGTCGAAACATCTCATGATATGATGGCTGGACTAAACTATGAGAATTACGGTATATGCTTCATATTTATTTGAATAAAAGATCACTTTACCATTGAAGTACCAGTGGTCAATCATCTAAACTAAACCAGTACCTGAGCATTGAAAATCAAAATTATTGGAACTGCATGAATGCAAAATTACACAATGGCAAAGGGAAATTTAATGAATGCAAGTGCAAAACACCAACAGTTTTTTCATCAGCGAATGATCAGTGAATGATCACATTTACAAATGCAAGCAGACCAACAGACACAAAGAAAAAGACAATTATAGTGTACAAATGCAAATACAAGCAATTATCACACACACAGACGTATCGCCCCAGTGTGCTCTTCCTCCCTCTCAGTAAATTAGTCGGCTAAACAGCGGGGTCACAATCTGGTTAGCCTCAGAACAGCTGACATCACCACCTCTGTAAGCCTCACACCGTTAATTTGCCATGCTCAAATGCCAATCAAGTGCACTAATGAGGACAGCTCTGCCTTTCTGCCTAATGAGAGAAACTCTCAGAGTGACTGATCGGAAAGTAACTCTAACTGCAGAACAAGCACGTAAAGACAGAGATTATGTGCGCACACTTTTATACAAACATTTTGTGCATTTATCATGTCTCATCAAGTTTTTTTGACGTTGCATTTACTTCAACTGTGTTCTCACAGACTTTTGGCCTGACAAACATGTTGAATGTATTGCCTTAGAAATTAAAAAATGTGCCAAATTTAAATATTTTAAAACCTGCACTTTACATCAATTCTTGCAAGATCGGTCTTCTATTTTCCTTCCCTTCTGTTGCATATTTTTGGGGTATTACATCCCTTTTGTGCTGGCGCATTTTAATGAGATACAACAAAGACTCCAATCTACTCATAGCAACAGCTCCATGGCACTACTAGTGGCAGAAAATACACCTAGTGGCAGAAAAGCACCTTCAACTAGAAAGGCTTGTTGTGAGTCTTTTTCCTCACAATGGAAACATGTTTTGAAAGTGCCTCTAGCTTTAAAGTGGTGTTTACTTTTTAAGATGATTGCCAATTTAAAACACCCATGTGTTTGTGGACTACTGGAACCTAAAGGTTTGGAATACAGGTCAATGCCATTTCGCTTTAAGGGAGCCAGAAGTGACCATGTGTGGATCAGAGGTTGGTTGAGTTTGAGAGGGCCATGTGGTAGAAAACACCGAGCACGGCTAACCCTTGTGCTAGCATGGTAATCAAAGTGCATCCATAACTCATGGTAACTGTAATATCAACTTGAATGCTAATTTGGCCAGCGGAAAACTGGCTTTGTATTGAATGTAAATATTAAAGAATGTGGAGAATGGATGGAATGCACTTCTGTATTTTCGACCGGCAGCAGCTACATGTACTTTTTATACACCAGTCTCTGGTTAACTCCTTCTGAAGCCCAGAGTTTACATGAATTAGCACTACTCTGCTAAAGTGTTTGTCTGAAGGTGTAAATCCCATCAATCCTCAGTCAAAGGCACACCTGCTGAAGCTCTGTTTCCACTGCCTAACCACATAGTTCACCTCCAGGTCAAGGTGCGTATAAAATGAGTGGGTGAGAGACACATCAAGCTACACTCCCATAATTCTTGGGTTCCCCTGGGCTAAAGGGAGGTGCTGGGAGGGGGCATCCTGGTCCACGCGTGCACACACACACACATTCAGGCTGCCTCTGGGTATCACCAGGACACACAAAGGACTGTTACTGGGTGTGGAGCGAAGCCTTCTCACAACCACTCATATCCAACAAAAGACTGGAGAGTGAGAGATGAGAGTGAAGAAATCAAGAGAAGAAGTGGATGAGGCAGCAAGATGAGGATATCAAGGAAAGGGAGGCAAAGAGAGGGCTAATGGGAGGAAGACAATCGAGCAAAGACTAAGGAGAAAGCTGAGATGGCTGTGATTGACCTGACCCTGACTGTAGAAGCTTTGTCATCATTGAGACCCTTTTTATGACAACGTTCAGAAAAAAATCAAAATAACTAGTTAGGAATAAGATCATATTTAACATGAAATCAGATATCCAACAAAAGTGTCACCATTATTCAGAGCACATGAACTAATAATGTCTGTCAGGACCCAAAGACAATTTCAACCAAAATCTTAAAAAGTGTATCTGGAGAAAATTACCAACCCTGCCTTTAACCTTATACAAACATTCAAACTATGATATGAAACAGTTATGCACAACTTCTAGTAGTAATCCCACAAATGCCTGACAGGAACTTATCCCTATTTCTCTTGTTCTGAAGCATTGTCAACCTTTGGCATTTTACTAGGACACATATGGTAGTCTTTTAGGGACTGTTTCAAGGTCTGGTTAATTTCTAGCACATGGTTTTGTCTGTTTTAAGCTTTTCCTTAAAAGGGCCTGTTAGTTTTCTTTCTAGCACCTGGTCCACAATTTCTTTATTTCTTTATATAAGGCCTTTCATGAGCAGATGTCACAAAGTGCTTTCCAAAGTAGATAACAGAAACACAGGCAATGATACAAGGTAAAAACAAAGAGCAAACATCAACGGTATGCACAACAGCATAAGCAAGAGCAAGTCCGAACAAATGGGTCTTGAGTTACTTTTTAAAACTGTCAACATCGTCAAATGAAGAGAGTTCTAAAGTGTTGCAGCGTAGTCCTCATAGACACTGTCTCCTTTGGTTTTAAGCCTGGACTGCAGAACAACCAACAGACCCCGATCAGAGTTCTTCTGGGATTGTAAGGCCGTAGAACTTTTGGGAGATGGACCAGTGCCTGACCATTCAGGGCTTTTAAAGTGAAAACAAGAATCTTGAATTGGATTCTAAAGTATGGGAAGCCAGTGGAGAGAAATTGTAATGTCTATGTAAATATATCACAAAGAGAAGATACCTGCTCTGTCATGAGATAAATGTTGTTGGGATTAGGCGCTATATAAATGAAAAGGGACTGATTGATTAATTATTCAATCACCACCAACCATAACGTTGTTACTTAATCTGGCTTTTTGTACTGAGTCACTTGACTTGTCTTTTATTTGATGGTCTGAGCTGTTGTTCTGAGCGTCGTTGCTGCAGGAAGTATTGAAAAGGAGAATAAAGCCTCCTCATATGACACAGAACATGTCAAATCAAAAAGCATTATTTTGTGTTGTTATAAGAATAAACGGTGAGTAAATAAAGCCTTCGAAGATGAAGCTTTATTATACTGTAGTTCTAAATAAACAGACTGGGAATTTTTGGGCAAATGCAATACTGCAGGAGTCAAACAGATTTCCTCCAAAGCTGACATGAACTGTGCGATGAAAGTGTTGAATGTGCCGGTTCAGATCGATTTGTTTTAATCAGAGGTTTGCCAACTGGTTCGGAGGTGGATCAGGTAACACATGCATTAGCCCCCACCGGTCTATAAATAAACAGAAGTAACATGACTGCCTCTCTGGACTCAAATCTAGTCAGACTGCATTTCATCAACAGTCCACTCAGACTTGGGTTTATTTGGATTGAGGTTTGTGTTTCAATTTTCCATATTTCTAGAGGGGAATTCCGGTATTATTTATTTCCTGCAGTTGTATTATCCAATTTTCTCCACCGACTGCTCAACTCCTGACTGACTAATCGTTCTTTAAACTACATCAGCTGACTTCAGCTGTTTACTCCTGTAATAAAGACGCAAGAGGTAACAGCCTCGCTGTAAGCACAATTATGGGACAATATGAGCCATTGCACAAAAAGCCTATTTTCTGCACAAGCATCTGCACGGACCTTCGCACACACGTGAAGACAGTACAATATCAGCCTCCGAAATCACTCTCACTTAGTTCATCTTTATCTTATCTTGACTTGGAATGCTGTTTATCACCTGTCTGAGATAAACAGCAAAACAGTGTATTTTTTTATGAATAATATTGCAAAATCAGAACAAAAAACCCTGAATATCCAAAGAGGAACAAAAGAACCAATTCAAGGGAGGAGGAGTGAATGTGGAGAAAGAAATGGATACAAGAGGTGACTAATTTAAGGAAGGCAATTAAGCCAGAGAGGAAAATTCACACAGATCAAGAAGCAGATGAGTGTGTGTGTGTGTTTGTGTTTGTGTTTGTGTGAGTGCGCGCCTGTGCGTTTGTGTTTGTGTTTGTGTGTGTGTGTGTGTGTGTGTGTGTGTGTGTGTGTGTGTGTGTGTGTGTGTGTGTGTGCATGTGCGTGTGCATTTGTGTGTGCTTCCAAGGATATCAGGCTTTAGAGAGTCCATCAACACAGCAGGAAGAAAAGAAATGACTCCTGCTGGAGGAAGTGCTAATGGCTTTGCACTGTGTGTGTGTGTGTGTGTGTGTGTGTGTGTGTGTGTGTGTGTGTGTGTGTGTGTGTGTGTGTGTGTGTGTGTTTGCCATTTTTATGTATGTGTGTAAGTGTGTGTATGTGCTGATTGATCGAACACGCCAAGTCCATCTTGGCATTCCCTGATGGGAGACAGTGTGAAATTGCCAAAAAGGCAAAAAGCAAATAATCAGGACAGACACACATAGCCACAGTTCAACTGACACACACACAAACACATTTTCATTTCCTATTTATTGCTCATGATTGTGTCTATCCCTCCTTCACACACACACACATACAAACACAAACGCAAACGCACGCGCGCGCGCACACACACACACACACACACACACACACACACACACACACACACACACACACACACACTCACACACACACCTTCCTTCTGTAATAAGCTATATTTTTCATGGCTGTTTTCCTCTTCACTCTCTCGCCCTCTGTGCTCAGAGGAAAAGTGAGAGTATCTGTGTCAAACATCATACATAAACACACTCGCACAGATGAAAAAAAAGCTCACCCCTGTCATTAATGCCATAAATCAGTCATTGAAAAAAAGTTAATTAGAGAGCTCTGCTGTGATTGCTTTGCTTTCTCTCGATCCTGCAGTGTTTGTGTGTGTGTATAGGCGTCTCCAGGCAGTAGTAGACACCTTCCTTATCCTACACTACAAACACACAAAGACATCAGTGTGTGTGTGCGCGTGTGTGTGTGTGTGTGTGTGTGTGTGTGTGCGTGTGTGCGTGTGTGTGTGTGTGTGACACAATTAGCCGCATAGTAACCAACTGTGTCCAATTTTCCGTTATTAAACAAAAAAAAGAAGCTCTTTTTATGTGTTTGTGTGTGTGCGCATCAAATTAAAGCTAGGATGGGCTCACTGCTCCTGTGGGAGTCTGTGAGTGATTTGTGTTGCGTCTGCTGTCCGAGGGGAGACTATTTGCGGTGTTTTCTAGGTGAGAAAAATGGGTCAATTTTTGATCCAAAGAGAAGCAGCCACACAGCCAGAAGCTGCAGCAAATGTCTCTGTTACTCTTCTGTTTATGTGGTTTATTGCTTGAAACCGACCAAATATCAGCGATTAAAAATATCTATTGATAAGTATTAGCTAAAATAAAGCCAAAATGTATTATTATGCAGTGTTGGGGTATGAAAGGAAGGTAAAAGGTTGAGTGCTAAGTCTCTAAGTGGTATCCAGTTCTATTTCCTCAGTGGATCAAAGGGGCATGTTTTTAAAATCAGACATTATTCAACATTAACGTTTTGAGCTGCACAAAACCATCTTTGTCTTTAAGTTTTTCACACATATTCAATGTAAAAAAATCACAGCTTAGGTCTGCTTGGCATATTTTGGAACCCCACATTTAATTTTTAACTGTATTCTGCAGTTTGCACAGAAAGAGTTTAAAAATGTGAAAAAAAGGTTACACCGTGTGTGACGAGTAACTAGTAACAAGGGCTGTACATGAACTATACATACACTTCAGCAGACCAGAGGTTGTCCACTGAAATATGGATTGACTTGAGTTGAAGGCATATAATCAGAAATTCTTCTCTACACCCGTCGTATGATTTTATGTGTCAGCTATCAACAGCTCCTGACCCCGACTTAGGACCTTTGACACCCATACACAGTATGACCACAGTTCGTCCAACAAGCATGTTTTTGCACATTAAAAAACACTTAATGTACAACAGAGGGAGTAGGGTAAGGAGGACATGAGTCAAATGTCAGTTTTAAAGTAGAGGACAGAAGGTTTCAGAGCTTTTGTAGACGGTACTCACAGTCGAGACAGGGCTTCATTCTTCTGAAACAGCAGCTCTGGAATTTGGCTGAGACGGTTTTTGTTGAGGCGCCTGGATGGACGAAATGAAAAATGAAAATGTCATTTATTTCATTAAAGTGGAAATGTAAGCTTCATTCTCTCATGCAAAGTGTACATATGTGTGATTGACTCTTACAGTCTCTCCAGCTCCTTCAGCTCATCAAACGTTCCTCTCTCAATGATACTGATCTGGTTTTCCATCAGATGACTGCAATAAAAAGAAAAGAAAAACTGTCAATGTGCATTTTTTTTTTTGCAGTAAACATTACTGCACTCTTTGCAGGGAGAGCAATACAGAAGCGACAGCGGACTTTAAACTGACTCTGCTCAATATTCATCCGTATTCATCATACATTGTTTTTATAAAAAGAGCTGAACAACCACTAGCCAGTTATTTTAAGGTGCTCAGCTTGTTCCCAGGTTAGGACTCATCTATTTAGCAGGAGAAGAATTATCCTCATCCTCTCCAAAACAAATCTAACCAGGCAGTTCAAACAGTAAAAACACTCAATTAAAAATCAGGGTTTCTCCATCAGCTTATTTTTTTATGATAATTTAAGATCCAGACATCTGCTATAAAGTAATATAGTTAAACTGTTTGTGCTTTAAAAACTAAGATATTAGTTGGAAATGGTTAAGTATCCTGACTCGGGCTGATATGACGGAGATGTATATACAGCGTGCAATCAAAACATACAGAACTTAAAGTCAAATATCTGTAATTAAGAGTAAATCTAATTCAACTAAATAATTCTGAGGTACAGCCCTGACTTGTGTTTAACTTTAAAACACACATAAGGCAATTGAAGATATATCACTATTTATTCAGAGACTCATTTGTACACGGTGTTCAAGCAATGCAAATGGTAATGCAGTAAATAGGCAGTTGCAACAATTTGTCCTCAAAGCTTTATTTGCCTCAAATAAAAAGCCTGTTTGATTAAAAAAAATCATCATTGATCTCATAAAAAACATTATGCCTTAACTGTTCATCTCTGGGGAAATATTAGGACATACTAGCCACAAACAGTGATGTCATTAGTATATGAATCTAGTTTTGGCAAGCAGGTGGCATCAATTTGTCATCGGGTGTATTAGAAAAAAAAACAGAACATTTAATTATTTTATGGAGACATTAGAAGTAAATTGCAGAATCTCTGACTGATGATTTATTAAAGTGAGTCTCTGCACAAACCAAAACAAAAGACTCCATGGAACTTCTTTCATCGTGTCATTAATCAAATTGGAAAAACAAAGCCTCAGCACGCATTATTTCCCACACAGTTACTGCTTCAGTCAGTACGTTTGATTAATACACTCTGCAGACTTCCGCATCATAAACCATTGGTGTAACACTCAATCCCCTCCTGACAGAAACGAGCCCCGGGCTCCCAGCAGGCTGCTAATCTGTTTTGAGTGTGCCTCTGGAGATGTCATTAGTCTCCTGGCATGTCATCCCATTCACACCTCATGTCCATCAGTGACACTCACACAGTCTAAGACCTCAGGTTAACACAGGAAACCTCCATCAGATCACCCTCTCCCACAGGGCACTATGTTTCGGGGTTAAAAGGTCACGGATAAACCTCCTTCCTGTCGTAAATGTGAGTGACACAGACACCCAACAAGCACCTCTGGGTGGCTCATGTGTCGCTGCTAAGCTAAAGCATCCTTCTGTTCCCTTGGGTTTTTGATGGAACCACAGGAAAGATCCCCACATTCCTACAAGACTGAAACTAACAAAGAAATGTGGGAAAGAATCTCTGCATACATAACAAGCTGTTGTTCAGAAAACAAAAAGCCTTGCAGCTGTAGGATGAGTTCAGGACTCTTTACAACCACAAATGCATCTCTTTGAACTCAAGAAAACAGAAAAGAAAACTAGTGACTAACAAATATATTGGACCAATTTACAGCTGTCCTAGAAGATAGTGTTTCTAAAATAAAATCTGCTAAATTGTACAAACTAAAAGCACATGTAACTAAAACACCCTGTCTACTGGCTGTTGAGGGAAAAGTAGCGCTTTTTCAAATACAAGGATGCATATTTTACTTGTTTACTTTCAAGTTGAGCTACATTAATAGCTAGATTAGGCCATTTTATTGGACTACTGTACTTGTCCCAGTATACGAGCACAGGGGGAGAATTGATTTATGGGCAGGTAGGTAGGTAGCGATATGCCCCCCTTCAGCTAGTTACTATTGGACCTTCCAGTTGGCTTATTACGTCACATACCAAACAATCGACAAACAGGTTAGCAAGTGGAAAACTGGTTGTATATCGAACTGAGAAAAACATGGACAACTTAACAGCTCTGTACATTTCATACGTGTCCTACGCCAGATTCATACCTTTTTGTTTTATTTTCTCCGGTTTAAAGTCAGGCGCAGGAACTGTGGAGCATGCACAGATAACCTTTTTGAGTCCTGCGTAAAACCAACAATCAATACAAAAGTGTTTTTTTGGGGGGGGACCTGAAGAAGTAGATTTGGTGCCTAAACCTACCCAAAGTAAAGATACCTATACCAAAGCCATAAATAAATGTTGCAGATAGTCAGATAGTTAGAGCTCCCCCTACTGACCGTCTGTAGTATAGATCATAAAGCCCGCCTCCTCCATGTTAACAGATGGGACATGCTTCAAACCATAAATCAGAATATATGTCAGAGACAATTTTCTCAAACATGGTTTCTGTCATTATAATAAGTTCTTATGTTGATGTACGCTTCAATGTTTATTTTCGGAGTAGTAAGAACTTTGATGCTATAATGAGGGATATAATGCTACAGTATGATTGACAGCTGTCATTGTCAGAGTAGAGGAGGACTAGTGAGAGGAAACAAAAAAAACACAAATACGTGTTTTGCTGTAGACCCTACCAACCTGAGGGATCATTGCCATTTCGTCTGTAATTCTAATGTGTGTTTTAGTTAGCACCAGCAGTATGATGTCAATACTGTAGCTCTACCAGCTGATCTCTACTGCACACACACTGACTACAAAGGCGCAAATGTCAGGGCCAGCACAGGGGTATTTGGGCTTCACTGAACAACAGACAGTTTAAGATGCATCATCCGTCTTTATATACAGTCAATAGTTTCATGCATTACATGGCTTCATGTTTCCTTCCTGCAAGTCCTGTGTTTGTTCGACCAGTCTGTCACCACTGACCTCTATCCCAGTGGACATTCAGGCTCTATATTTTACACCATCAGCATTTCTAAAACCATGATTAGTACCGTGAAATATACTTCTTTTTTAAGTTCAACTATTTCACCGACTACCTTGAGACCAGAATGAGCAGCAAAAATAAATGTGGCTATGACTTACAGGACTCTGAGGTGTTTGAGACCAGAGAAGTCTGTCTTGCTGATCACTGTCAGATTGTTTCCATTCAGATCACTGCAAAACAGAAGAAGACAACAGCAGATTAAAAAACAGGCACTAAATTGTGGACAGTGGTGAACATCAATGCATTCAAACATTGAGTACCTGAGAGGTGTGCAAGACAACATGAACTAGAACAATATTTCAATATATTTAAAAAACACATAAATAGTCTCAGGTTACTCACATTAACACAAAACTTTGAAAGAATACAGACACAAAATGTACATGGGAATATAGTGACATTTCAGAAAATTTCAATATGAAAAGCTATCAGCCCAAAAAGTTCAAAAGAAACACACATGTAACAATAAAGGATGCTGCTAACCAACTTGCAAGCCTCCTGCATACATTAAACTGCAGTTAAGGAATCTATTAAATTAGTTCTTTAACCACACAGAAGGAAGAACCTTTCACATAAAATACTAAACTTCTATACTCAGTAACACTTCTTCAGATAAGCTTTGTTTCTGTGTGCATT
Organism: Tautogolabrus adspersus; assembly: GCA_020745685.1. Classification (NCBI taxonomy): domain Eukaryota; kingdom Metazoa; phylum Chordata; class Actinopteri; order Labriformes; family Labridae; genus Tautogolabrus; species Tautogolabrus adspersus. The sequence continues at coordinate 16,085,895 of CM036537.1, read as the reverse complement.
CTGTCTTTTATTGTTTTTGCTTCTTCAATGAAAGATCCCATTTACTGTACGGAGTTAAACTTCTAAAACACAAGATATATTTGTGGGATAATTATTCCACAATGTTGATTCATCATGAAGAATTCTGACAAAAAAATCCACTTTCAAGATGAAGCTGGCACTTTAGGTCCGTAATCTTCAGCCCAAAAGTAATAACTGCCTTGATTAGTGTTTGACGTGCAGTAGATGAAGCTACACTGACATCTGCTATATTTTAACCATCCAGTAACCAATTTCACAACCAGCACTCATTTTAAAGTGAAGTTATTTAATCTTATTTCTGTACAAAAAGTTGGATCATGCTCAGATGAGGACCTCTATGAATTTCATCTGTAAAAAAAATCCCTTTACAATACAGCACATTCTTCTTGTTCTCTGAAGTTCTGAAGTCCCTGATTTCCCACTGTGAAAGTCTTTTCAGCGGGAGTTCACTTTGAGGACGACGATATTTTTCTTCCTTTGAATTAACTATCGTCAGTTTGAAGTTACAAGAAAAACTATAGAAATTGTTTGGACATTTGGTCAGACGTACAGTATGACATGCCTGCTGAGATGAAACAGTTGCTGTTTGATGGGAGCCTCATGTTCGTCCTTTAAGACATTTTTCACTTTTTTTTCAAATGCTCTCTTTAATGGTTCACTCTAATGTCATTTCTAGCAGTTTTTGCAGGTATTTTGTGCACAGACTTCAGGTATAAACTTTTGTCAGTGTGTGTTATGTGATATTTTACCAGAGCAGGCAACTATCTGGCACAGTCAGGTTTAACCCTATGACCTCATTGTCTACCTTGATGGACAACTGTGAAGAAAGAGAGGGGGTGATGTCACTCTTCCCACGAGGCTTTGTGCAAGGAGACTGAAACTCAACCCTGTGTGCGTACCTGTGTGTGTGTATATATGTGTGTGTGTGTGTGTGTGTGTGTGTGTGTGTGTGTGTGTGTGTGTGTGTGTGTGTGTGTGTGTGTGTGTGTGTGTGTGTGTGTGTGTGTGTGTCAAGTGTCATGTTCCTGGACTACTGTAAAGGGTGGAGCAGAGAGTGACCTTGTCCTATCCTGAGCAAAAGAGGAAAAGAAAGACAGAAAGATCACAGCGAGGGAAAATAGTGGATGCTGTGGTTTGGGTGTGTGAACCGGATCTACACTTTATCCATGGAAACGCAAAGAAAACACCACTGCAAAAAGGAATGAGAGGAAAATGCATGTCAACAATAGAAAATGAGACCAGCAAAGCTGAATCAGAATCAGCCTTCAACAGTTATTTTTCCGTACTGTCTCGACCAAGTTATTAGTAAACACTAATAGAAGGTCAGCAAGCTGCATTTAGTATTCTCTGCAACTTCAATATACTTAACTTTTTGCTATTGATGCTGTTTATATTCCTGTTTTTGAGCTGTTGTAACAACTAAATTTCCCCCATTGGGGGATCAGTAAAGTTTATCCTTATCCTTATACTTGGAATATTTTTTTTTCGCTAGCTTAAAATATGCTCTAGTCTAAACAAATCGTACTTACTAAAAATGTAACAACCAACTCTTTTGATGGTCTTTTGGAACAACTTAGTTTCGAGTTGGCCATTTGTCAATCACTAGTTAGCCATGGCCTGAAACGAGTTCTGCTTTATCGTCTGTTTTATTCTAAATAAGATCAAAATGTATAAAATCAAGCAGCACTAGAAAGAAAGTTACTTCTTTCATTCAGTCCACAAAAATGAGTAGTAATTCCCATTAGAGGTGCACTGATTGACCAGCTGGTGACTGGAATGGACCAATTTTCAGCCTGTTCAGCCGTGATTGATGACCGGCAGTCATCACAAATAGATTTCATTCTGTGTGTTACACTTGAATTAAGACTATGACTTGTGAGAAAATGCTCGCCAGTTAGACAATTACTGGAAGTAAACAAGACTTTTGGAGGCTTTACAGTTTGAAGATGGAGAGGGAGGTAGTTCTTAGGGATGGGGGAGAGCAGAAGCAAGGGATTGGCTTGGACAGAGGGAGGGATGGAGGACGGATGGAGACGGGTCATGGCGGGGGGTCCAGAATCACTCCCTGGATGTGTGTGAAATTACCCTGACAGTTAGACTGCGCGGGCTAAACAAGCATCACGAGGGAAAATAATGTAATTCCAGCGATGACCAAATTGTCACACACTATAAAAGCAGGATTGGATTCTTAAAAAACACACCAAGTCTGAATATATAAGCTGCTAATTGCTAACCACTCAATGGATTTATCTTTGTTGTGTGAGGAGGAGGACAGAGACACCAGGGAACACACAAACAGCCCTGATGAGGCGTGCTTAATTGAGTTTTGTGCCGCATGGCGGGGTCAGGGGTCAGCAGAGCGACAGACTCCCCTCGAGTGGCGACTCTGGCAAACAATAGCTCATTAAAGCAGAACGCGTCTCACACACACATACACACACAATTGCAGCCTGAGTGGGCAGTGAGGCAGTTGATCCGCTCAGCTCAGCTCTCCACTGTTAGATCTGACGTTCAGGCAGAGCGGGAGGGGGGCGAGCACGGACGATGATGAGATATGTGGTGTACGAGGAAGAATGTAGAAAAAAGATGTACAATGAGAAGACGAAGTATTGATCCTGTAGCAGAGCAGCATCAAACCTCAGTACTTTCTGAGCAAGAACAAAAACATGTTCCAGTATCAGAATTCACGTTCAAACTCCAGAGCGTGTTCACTTCTAAAATGTTTTCTAATATAAAACCTTTCTCATATGAAGACAACACTCGGAAATGTTTGTCCGAAACCCAACTCAGGATTTATTTATTTGAATAGAATTTGACTGTTAAAAATGAAGATTTTTTCCAATTAAGTGCCACATCAAAATCCGAGATCAATTTTTATAAGTCAGCCCAGTGGCAGGACAATAACCCATCTTCAGCTAGCTGCTTTCTAACTTATCCCAGTATTGCCACCACTGATTTGTTAAACTACATTATTTACAAAACCAAAGATTTCAGTCATCCTACTCACACATCTGAGTCTTAAGTTTTCGGATAAACATGCTGAGCTCAAGTTAGCAGCAGCTTGGCTCGCAGCCCCTGAATGCCTGTGAAAAACAGGTTTTCTCTGGTTTTCAAACCTTTCTCAAGTCTCTAGTTAAAACATCAACACTTCCACATTTATGGAACAAATCCATACAATCAATTGGTAAATTAAATCTAAACACTATCCACACTTGTATTGAATACTAACATCATATACAAAGCAGTAAAACATGCATGTCATTAAGATACTAAATGCCAACACAAGATGTAATCCACAGCTGCCTTTAAAAGGGCTTTGAAAAAAGGAAAATAAACACACAGTGCTAAAGAATACATTGAAGGACACAAATGTCATCCAAGTGGATTAATTTAATCTGCAAATCAATGGTGCATATGTGCTCAATGCAGGGACCAGTGAGTATCAAGTGATACATGCATGAACTATAAACAAAGACCCTCCTCTCGTTCTCATACAACCACAATGAGCAATAGTGAGCAAGAAACAGAGCAATAATAAAGTCTCAGAAGTCTAATCAATAACATTTCTACTCCATCAACTGTTTAGTACACGGCATTCCCATTCAATAAATGAAGCTTTCATCTGATTATTTATTTGATCTGAGCTATGTTGGAAAAGGCAAATCATTTCTGTGAAATAGTTTATTGGATTTGTTGAAGTCCAGGCTGCCTGGTTCCAGTGAGAGAACCTCAACAAAGTTAGCGCTTTGTGTAGCAGATTTTGGACGCTGCTTTAAAATTCAGCTCAAATGATGGAATTTCTGTTTGATCTCAGATTGTTTTACCATTTATGGTCATCGTAAACTAGTGGTAGGCGGTAATCCGGTATCAATACCAGTGCTAGTATTACATTCTAACACTACATGGATTTTTGCAATACTGTCCACCAGTACCAGTTTAAAATATTCATCAATATGAATGTCTTAAGGCCTAATGATGCCTAATACAGCACTGTTGTGACACTGCACTATATGAAAAGGGCTTATAAAAGTGAATTGTGGAACACCAATTATGTAAATGTGCTCTCTCCCCTCTCTAACTTTCAGCTAATAATGGAAACATTAAGTGGGTGTGCTTGCTTGCAGCGCGTCTCTTTCTGTCCGTGTCAAGCTTTAACCTGGCTTTGTGACAGGATTCATATTCATCCCCAATACAACAGGTCTACCTGCTAAAGGTATGTTTGAACTGATGACTCCCTTATCTTAAGTCCAAGATGATGAAAAGAAGCTGGCTCTGGCTTTGACTCCTGGTCAAAGGAGCGGCTGTTAAGTGTAGCTCCACTATAGCAATTTCAATTTTATGATAAACACAGTATATAACAATTCTTTTGAAACCCTTTCTATTTGGAAAGAGCCATATCAGGAAATGCGGTGTTTTGGGCAGCATCTTAACACAACTCTGCAGGAGAGAAACGGAATTTAAAGCTCCACAGATTCAGTCAGAAGCTACAACATACTGAGAACTGAACACACAGTGACTTATAAAAACATCTTTCTCTATTGTCATGCTCAGAAATGAGTTGAGTATCAAATTGAAGGCTTTTTAGAGGGGGAAAAGAGGGGTCATATGCATGAACATGCTTTCAAATGCCCAATCTCTTTTAATACTGTAATGCCACTACAGCAAAAAACGTGATATGAATCCAAGGTCATATCACCCACCTCTATCAGATGTCAATTACTATCTAGTGCAGTGGTTCTCAAACTTTTTAAACTGAGTACCACCTCCGAAAATATTTGGCTCTCCAAGTACCACCATTATGTTGCCGTTTTATGCTGAACAGATTTCTTTTTTTATATTGTGGAGATTCCTTTGTGTACCATTTGAGAGAGCTCGCGTACCACCAGTGGTACGCGTACGGTACGCGTACCATAGTTTGAGAACCACTGATCTAGTGCACTGAACCAAAACACCAAACTCAGCTAACATCATTTAATGAAAAAGCAACAGCCCCAGTACTTTAACACCTTTTCTGAATCTGCTCCACCAACTGGCAAGAAACATCGTACTAGTGTCAATTTTATGACTGCTTTTTTAGATCAAACAAAGCAATCAAACTGTCTTTTCCTACTCCCTTTCAAAGCCACGTGTAGCTGTTATAACTACAGGAGTGGTGGTAAGTAGGGTTGGCAGGGTCCCAGTCTTCCGTAATAACCGGAATACCTTCAAAATGCAAGAAGAGTGTATGGTTGCTGTGAACTGGTCTTTACACAGCAGGTGAAACTTATTTGAATTCATCCTTGAGCACTTCCTGCTGCCTCGAGACAACAATATGCCAACAATGTGACTAACCACACCAAGTAGTTTTAAGGCCAACACACAGATCTGTAGCTTTGCTTGCATTGCCATAGGTGGTGAAATCTGCCAGGTGACGAGTTAATTGTGAACAAAAGTCTGAGGCTTCCTAAGACTTTCTGAGTGAGTTTGTGTGCTAAAATGAGTTCTTTGTAATACATCACATTCAAAATCCTGTTTGGTTTATTTTCATTCCAGAACAAACCAAGATGATTCATGATCCTAATCACATTGCCTCTGTCAATCTTTAGTGAAAGCCAGCATTATAATTACTTTTTTTTTTTACCAAGTCAAACAAACCAAATGAAGGAAAGACATCTACAAACCCCATGGTAACTGCTCCAAACAAACACCAAGGAAACTCTCTTTTAAATACCTATACAAAGAAAATCTGTGCAGCCCTGGTGGTTTCTTTCTTTGTTTGGTCATATGGGAACAGAGCAATCAGAACAAGATGTTACTGAGTGGGGGGTTTCTCTCTCCAACTTTCTCTGGTGGGTTTCATTATGGCCAAGACCTGTCCATGACCAATATCCCACCCAGACATTTGGTAAGTCAACCAGAAGTGGCTGCAAATATTCTGCTGCTCTGAACAGTCAATTGCAAACGGAGAAAGAAAATGACTGTTCCAAGGAGCTGCTTCGATGAAGTAAATCCAGCTAAAAATCCCTGTGGTCACCTCCCTTCTTCTTAGTGACTTTATGACAAATATTTTCATTGTTATCCTTCCTCTGGTTCTCCTCCTCTTTTTGTCTTCTCCTCCTCTCCTCTTCCCCTGAAAGCCTTATATACATCTACCTCTTCTTTGCCCTCTCCTCCTCTCTCCTGCTCACTCTCCTCTTCTGATCGTTCTCTCAGAAGCAGCTTGATGGATGTGACTAATATTAACAGCTACACACACAGAGACACATGGGTTTGAGTGTAATGAGACTTCACTAACAGCATCTTTCCCACTGAGGGGCTGCAGAGTAAATGGTGAGATGATTATTAGAGATGGTTGCAGAAAGAGACCTGCTGATGTGGCAATCATCGATAATGAAACTCAGAAACAAAGTGAGTCTGTTTGTGTGTGGGTGAGAGAGAGAGAGAGAGAGAGAGAGAGAGAGAGAGAGACAGAGAGAGAGAGAGCAGGAGGGAGGGGGGGACCATTAATGAAATAAGAGACTAGAGTTCAGCTACTGAAAAAGAAGACCTTAAATACTTCAATCAAGTTTCTCATAATGAAAGTATCTGCTGCTACTTCACTCAACTGGTTTCCACTGTCACCTACTGGTATCGTGGCCCACTGATAGCTTTACTCCATGTTACAGATGGTTTGATTTACTGCAACAATATCAAAACATGCATATGATGCTGTAATTACGGAAATACTACATTTGCATGTCTTCCCAGTAACAACATTAAGTTAATATTTTAAACAGAAGACTCAAGTATAAAAACAGGTAGACAAGGGAAAAGTAGATCATGGAAATGTATGATTTATGTATATTTAATTATGTTTGTAACTGAAGTCGTTTTGAGTGATCATTTTGAGCAGGTTTGAGTTGCATGCAGATAAACCAGCCTTGTGGGAAGTAAAGAGGCAGTACAAACTGGCCGAAATACAATCTCGGAAGCCATCAGATCTGAGGAAGCATAACCTAATTTAAATGTATATATAATTAAATACAGATATTTCTTTATGGAGGTTAAGTTGGACATTTTCTATCAACTCCAACTCTATTGTTTCATCTAAAGTTGCTGAACCTTACACATTGACCAGCACAGAGGACGTCTAGGCTTGGACGTTTACATGCACTGTTAAGTCGAGCTACTGTTATATCCTGATTAGGGCCATTTAATTGGACCACTGGCCTTGTCCCTGTTCACACGCAACAATGGAGAATCGGTTTATTGGCAGAATTATGTCCGATTACACTATGGTAGGTGGTGATACGCTCACAGCTTGTTACTATTAGACCATCTTCAGGTGAACCTATTACGTCACACATCAAACAAAATATGTTTTCCTTCCATCCATGTACTTCAGTATGCTCAGCTTCTTCAGCTGACACAACATAAACTGTGTGTCCTCGTCTGTGATACCTTTCTCTTATTTTCTCTATTCGCTCTCGAATTCCAATTCATGCAAGAGTAAATCGACTGACAAACAACTTCTTACAGGTGTGTTAGTCAAACCATGAGAAATTCAACTTAGCATGATTTCAGTGTAACATGTTATAGTGTATTTCAAAAGTTCTGTTTTAGTCTAACACACTAAATTGTTTTGTTTTTTTGAGTGTCCAAGCGTGTATGTGGCAGCTCTGTTTCCTTCTCTTTGCGTGCTGTGTCTGTGCTAAAGCTAATCTCCTCACACTCAATTAGATGCCTCACTGGCAGCTACACATACTGGCACACACACTTGCGTGAACAGCAAGATGAATATTTTTCTCAATGAATCATGCCCAATTTATATAATGATACATCCAGAAACAGAAATAAACAGACACACAGTCTGATTTTTTTTATATTATTAGCTGTACGACAGACTGCTCTGGGTAGTCTCGCTGGTTTCATTTGTTTATGTTTGTGTTGTGGGTATCCAGGAAGTCTGCACTGGTGCCACACTACACACACACACACTCTCACACACACGCACACACACACACCCACACTCAAACCTACACACACAGACACAAGAATATGTGCACTGCACTCACTAGGTTTTGCCCTCTATTTATAAATCAAGCCTTAACCTACAACATTCCATCTTTAACGTGCACACATTGACAGAGTTCACTGGGTTCGTTTAGGGTCAGACAAACAGAGTGATAGCTGAGAAAAGTTAATACACACTGAACTGTGACTTTACTCTTTGAATTCCTTTTGACAATCACGCACTATTTACACATTACTGAATTATAGATGTACATTTTTTTTAGATAAAAGTATTCCGTAGAATCAATCTCAAGTATTTTTTAAAGCTTACAGTCTTGTCAATGTAATTACTAAATGACAAAGTTGATTCTTTGTTATGTTGTTAATTGGGGTCTGAGGAGACCTACTGAACCTTTTCACATGAAACTGTAACTTAAAACTCTGAAAATGTATTTTATTATACTCAACAGGAAAATGTCCTGCATAAAAGTTAGTCAAACGTGTAATGTTTTAAAACTGAATGAATAGCTTACAGTCCAAAAAAAGGTAGCAGTACTTGTAATGGTAGCAAAAGTGGTCTTGTAAATGTAATAAGTTTGAACACTATGGCAGGTCATCACAGTAAGTGTTTTGCTTCTCATATTCACCCTTTACTTTCTCAATGACTGTAAGTGTATTCTGGGCTGTTCTCATAACAGAAGGATCTCACTTATAATGTCATGTGATAGGAATGCCTTGTTGGATTTAGTCATAACAAGTTTGAGATACATCAGTGTATCAACACAAATCCAGTTTATAATGTGTTTTTAATCATTTTCAGTGTGCAAGTACTAACAGAAGTTGTTAATGAATTAATGTACATTGTCAGAAACTCTCAATTTAAGAATATTATTAGCATAATGATCTTTTTTTGCAGGATGGCCAGTGAAAACTTTGGTTAAGAATGTCTTCTTAGTGAAAGAGTAAAGACAACACTTGTTCTAGTGTTTCTTGATCGTGGTAGTAAGTTGGTCAGGATACAGAGAATTGGAGAGTTAAGCTGACAAATCCGTCTGGTGTTGCAGCAAACTGTCATCAGACTGCGAGGAAATATCTGAATTTTAAGCATAGTTAGAACAATATTTTTAAAATCTTAATGTACTTAGTTTATTGAAGTGTTACAGTTGTGGAAACCTGTCATTTAGGGCCTTGATGGCCTCAGTGCTGAAAAGAAAAAGTGTCCATCCTAACTAAGGTTCATAACAGGGACTGCAAATATCTGGAAGAAAACACTGGCAATACATTTAGCTTCACACGTCTTCACAGATATTCTCTGCCTCATTTTCACACACTTTTCTCTGCTCAGATAACCACGCTCATCAGGGCCCAGAGGGGCATCCATTTTTTTCAGTGTTACCATGACAATCCAACAGCGGAGTGGGGGGTTTGGTTTGACTGGTGGAGTCACCTTGATAAATGACCCTCTTATTATCCCTTGTCTCCCAGGGAATACCGTACACAAACTCTGTCTCTCTAACACACACACTGACTCTCCCCCAGTGGCTAACTGTCCAGCTGACACACACACACACACACACACACACACACACACACACACACACACACACACGCACACACGCACACACGCACACACGCACACACATACACACACACACACACACACACACACACACACACACACACACACACACACACACACACACACACACACACACACACACACAGTCAGATCACTTTACATGCTAATTGGGAGACAAGCCCTTTAACAAATAGCTGTTTAATGAGTTCTCCCTCCACTGCAGGACAAGGCTGGTCTGAGTCTGCAGGGCGACTGGCTGCTTCAGCTCTGAGACGAGGAAACAGTCCAGAGGTCAAAAGGTTACACTGGCTAGAAGAAAATACTAGCTGGAAATACTAGCTGGTTATACTGGCTATGTGCACAGTTAACCCTCACTGGTCATTTCTCTGGTCACAAAAAGACACATGGGAGTTTTTTTAGATAACTTTCCTGAAATTAATATCACCATCCCAATACAGTGGAATTCTGAGGATTGCAGTGGTTGAAAAACTGTCCCTCTTACACCAGATAGTTTAGAAATCTCAAAATAAGTTTACATTAAAAGCGCTTGAAGTCGTCTTTTTGAGAACTGCCAGGGGACTAGAGACTTGGAAGTGTGACAATATATTGATACAGCAATATACTGTATCATCATCCTGACGTAGGTGATACAATCATCAAATCCCTGGTTCCAAGTATCAATATTTAAATTGTTTCAATTTACCCTGTCAATTTGACTCAAAGTATCACCACTTCAAGACTCCTCACGGTGGCGCTTATGACATGAACGAGGGTAACGTTAACGGAAGTTGACTGGCCAAAGAATAAGTTGACAGCGGGATAATATCTGATAGTGGTGAAAATTAGTTAAAAGATGAAGCATGTTATATATATTATCATTATCCTTGGCCATGCTTATCCAACAGTGAATTACCCTTCTGTAACCCAGCCCTCGTGGAAAGATTAGAAGAACAAGCTGATGTGCAAGATTTCCTTCAGCTCTGAGTATTGGCGATACCTTAATGGCTAGATAACTCAGCTTATTAGTGAGAGGGCATGTTTAGTTTTGGTCTAAAGATGGTGAAAAGACCTTTGTAGCAAAGCCATTGATCTGAGAATTCTTTAAAAAAACAGCCTGGAATTAAGATGAAAATAATCAGTCTAGACCAATAATAGAATAGTGAAGTGCACATTACATTTCAGGTGGGCAACTAATGGCACTATTTTCATCTAAATGTGTGAGAAGTTGTAGCATTGTTTCAAGAAGAAACCAATACAATATAAGACTAGAACGTGATCAGACTCAAAGAACAATGATCAGAGGTAATATACACAGTCATATAGTTTCTCATAACAATACAGTCTTCTATAACTAGTAGCTTGGCTTGTTTCTAAAAATAAGCTCCCATGTTAATGATGTTTCTTGAATCTGAACATTTGATATTTGAACATATGTAGATGAAAATAAAGTGTTTTGTCTGTTAGGTATGTCTAATCATTCATATTAAGAAGTACAGCAGAAATGCACAGCTGAGATGATGACACTATGGACTCATTATTTTATGTTTGAAAAAGACTGTAACTCAAGAAGGGTTTTTTTATTTGCAGATTTGTTTATCATAGAAAAGAGGACAGGGCTGTTGGACTTGTTTTCTCTGTTTTATAGTAAACTGCTGAAGTAACACATTCTCACAACAGGCAAAAATCATCAACTAAACTTGGGATCCATTATTCTAAATTGTGAACAATTTGTGCTGCATGTCCTTCAAGTGGATGTCTCTTTCTGTTTATTTGATCATGGTGCCTTATATTTCTGCCATGACTTGATGACAAATCATTAGACCAATCCTTTTCTGTCATTGTAATGACCTTTAAACTGTGACAGATGGCTGGACGAAACGTTCAATTTTGCATGCTAATGTTTTGATCCAGCACAGTGCGATCTGGACAGTGTGAGGAGGAGGATATCATGGTTAATTGTTTTCAATGTATTCTATGTTTCAAAACATAAACATCTGACTGCTTCACTAAATGAAATCGTATCCACTGACTTTGCAGATGACACGATAGATGCTTGAGGGTTTTTTTTTTTCAGTTCCCCTCTCTGTCGATTATTATTACTTTGAAGAGGAACACTTACCATCTCAGCAATATGAGAGAAAAATGAGCGAGCGGGTCTGCAGGCTCAGAGTTTTTTCCGGGCCATTTCTCATTGACCTGGGGGCCCGAGCCCTATAGTCCCCGATCATAAAGCTATCAAGCTCAGAGGGAAAAAAAGCATCGTCCACGCTACAGTAAACCAGAGAGCAGGCAGGATAATGTATCTCTGCTGGCACCCCTGATAATCATCAATTATTCAAACACAGGCACTCTAGAACCTGAAATAAACACACACAATATACAAACCAATACATGTTCACCGAGAGCCACATACAGTATAAACAGAACTTACACAGTACAGTACATAACAGTGGGGCAGCACATATAAAGTGTTTCCTTATTTATAGACAACATAGTCCACGCTGAAATGGTCAATACGTAGTCATCTTTAGATTTAAGGGATCAGAGTTCTGAAGGAAAAGGGCCAACAATGTCTTTTTTTCAAGTCCTTGACTCACATTTTGTTTGCAGTTTTCATGTTTGTTTGTAAATAATTGGCAAAAAAAGTCAAAATCACAGCTAAATATTTCAACCAGCAACAGTCGAGGTAAGAAACCTATCAATGCTGGTTTTATAATAAACTGGCTGATACAGGCCTATTACGGACATATCTGTATCAATGTATCTGTAGTGTATGTAATGTATAAAAACTTTACATAGCACAAAGCACTTCATTCAGAAATGGTGTCTTCAGGTGGTTTGTTGATTAGATAGAACATTGATCCATAGTTTAGCCCCGGATGAGAACTGGTTGGCAATGTGAAGAGTTGTTAAGTATTCTTTACAAAATGAGTTTAAGAAAGCTATCTTCTTAATAACTTTGCAGAGTTTTATCTGTGCAAGTATAGGAGCAAAATTGGTGCACAATCACCTACATAAGTTATATTTTCATCACAGCAGAAAAATGTTATATAGGCAACATATCAACACTCAGTGATCTAAAAAGAGTTTGGTGTCGTCGTCTCTCCCTGATTTCCTACTCTATACACTTTCCTGTCCAAATAAAGGCTTAAAGCCCAAAAGAAAGGAATAAAAAAGGTGCAGCAGCATGAAAAATCTGTATGTCTGACAGACAGTATGAAGTTTTCAGCTGTTTGAGTAGTTTGACATCTTAGTGATGCCATGCTTCTACTTTTCAAATGTTGCAACACTGTTAAATAAGCCATCTAAACTTGGCAGTAATTGACTGCTCACCTCTTTAGTGATATGACAGTATGTATAGATACAAATCTGAATTTAAAAAAATCTGTCAACTTGTGTCATGACATTTATCAGCAGTTTTTTAAGAGCTTAAGAGGAACAACATAGCCCCAAACAATGAGGTAATGTTGTCATTTTTCATTACACTTGTGTATTTATTAAGTATACGCTGAAACGACGTGCAGAGAAGAAATAAAAAGAGTAGAAATAAAGAAAGGGAAGAGAGGAGCTGGTCGGTGATTAGGAGTTTATACAGTTCATGAAACAGGTAAAGTAATGAGGAAAATATGCAGGACAGAGCAGTAATGCTGCAGAGCAGCTTAATGGGAGTCAAGTGGACAATTTAAGTGTGTGTGATATGATGTTAAACAGACGACTGTAAAAAAGAGGTGAAAGGAGCATTACAGAGGAAACACAGCAACAAATCTGGATTTACACAAAAGTGTGCACACACACAAATAGTGTGAAATAACGGCACAGAGGGTGAGTCACGAATCAAACTAAGCACTACAGAGCAGTTTAGCTTACAAATGCAGATACAAATATCCCATGCTTCATTCAAGTTTGACACATCCGTTCATTTTATATGCACAAACAGACATGTGCATGTTTGATATACTTGTGAGGACCTATAATCTAGTGTTGAGCAGATACCCTGATTTAGAAAGCTCTGCACTCCTTTAAGTGTGGAGCAGCAACATGCCGTCACACTGAAGGATTCCCCTCATCTATGCATCTCTTATTCTATGGTCCTCACAAGTATAGGAGCATCTGAATACACATGTGGTAGATTTATGGTTACTCACAGCCTCTCAGTCCCTCTGGGGATGTTTTTGGGTACGGAGTGGATCCCCAGGCCGTGACAGTCCACCGTGTTCCCCAGGCAGCTGCAGGGGGAGGGGCACGCCTCCACACGGCATGGACCTGCCACCAGCACCAGGACGACCCAGATCAGCAGCATCCGCAGCCCAGAGCGAGGAGACCAACCTGGGAATGTGGCCATCCTGGAGCCTCCTGACCCGGCTCCATCCCTGCTTCTCCCAGCAGGCATCCTTCTTTCCTGCTGCACTGCAGAAACCAGCTGACAGATCCTATCACCTTTCTTCTTTTTGGGGAGGCTGACCACCACTAAAACCTCTTGAAAAGTGGACAAAATGCTTCAAGTGCAATAGTTAGAATTCTTTAAAGGCTGAGACAGATAGTAGCAAAGCCAGGTGAAGTTCACTACAAAATGATCGGCTGCCACTTGATCCCAGAGTGGCCTTTAAGAGAGAGAAAAAGAGAAGGAAAAAGACAAGTATATCCTCTTCTTCTTCTTGTCCCCAGCTTTAGAGCTCACTCCAATTGGCTTCTCTTATTCTACTCTCCTGTGTGTGTGTGTCTCCCTCTCTCTCTCCATCAGCCGTACAGTGTGTTTGCCTCTCCCCTCCACTTTTCATTGAGTCATTGTGCACTGAACAGTGAGCCACTAGAAAAAAAAAAGAAAGGGGGGGACTCCCTCACTCCCTCTATCTCACACACACACACAGAGCAATCATCCATCAAAAGCCTTTACAAATAACAGCACAGAGACTCCTCCCACACGCCCACACCCCCTCCCCTCACACACATACATGTACACACATACACACACAAACGCAGTAGCAAGCAGCACCCGGAGTGAACTCACATCAATTCAGTGACAGCAGAAGCGGGAGCCGGCACCTCAAGTGACGGCAGCCTTTTTCTCCCTCTCTTCCCCCTCTCCCTGTTTCTGTCTATCTCTCTCGCCCACATGCGCTCTCCTCTCCTCCCTTGGGGGGGGGGGGGGGGGGGAGAAATGAACCCAAGGCTGCATGGACATGATGAGTAAAAAAAGAGGAAGAAAGAAGGGGAGAGAGGAAGGAGATGAAATCGTGATCTCCCTGAAGCTTCTAGGGGAAGTGCTGGTGAAAAATGTGAGGCCAGAAAAAGGAGGGAGGATTTGTGAAGGAAAGTAGAATAAAAGAAGCATTGAGGGAGTTCTACTGTGTGTGAAAAATGATAATATTATTTTGCCACGGATCAGTGCCAAGACAGCACACCGAGGCTGCAGGAACTTGGTTTGGTTAAGGAGGGGGCGAGGGGAGGGGGGGGGGGGGGGGGTTTCTTGTGCGACTGGCACAACTGGAATGCCATAAGCTGCCAGAGAGCTTACTCAGAAGTCTATTATGAATCATTGGCAAAGCTCTGACATTCAAACGGAGCCCGGCTGAGATTTTTAATCTCCACAGAAATGCTGGTTTCGGCTTTTGTGATTGCCATATTGCCATGGATGAGAGGCAAAGAAGAGTGTGAATCATCAGGGATGTGGTGGAGGCAAAAGCAACCCAGAATCTACCACCAAAGCTATCTGTGGGGAAGAATTTGAAAGCTCTAAGGCCGCAAGGAAAACTTTTCGTTTGTTAACAAAGCTATTTTTTTTAACTGGCCTTTGAAGATCATGCTGAATATCTTCTTGACAATTTTGAAACCTCGAAGAAGGTTCTTAAATGTGCTGCTTTCCTTTGTCTAGTACGATAGTAAATGAAGAGTCTGTTACTTTTGCCTTTCTGAAACCTTTACTTTGTGACCATTTCTGGCATTTTATAGAGTAAAGGATTAATCTCTAAGTTGTGAAAAATATGCAAGTTAATTATGAAGTAATCACAGGTAAAAGAAACCAGTTGAAGATGTCCTATGGTGATGTAGAATAAAACGACTCTTGGTTTGATGAAGTGTTTGCAGTATGAGGATCAGCAGCTGGAGGGCACAGTTTAAACCAGCTTTTTACTTACCATTATACATGAGTGATTATTGCTCATGGCCTCACTTTGTTTCCTCCCTGCAGACTCTGTACGAGGGGTTCATTTAACCAGCCGCTCTTCACAAGTGATGGAAAACAAATTGGCCACAGGCAGCACCCGTCTGCAGCTGAATTGAGTGACTCATTCTGGCGATAATCTGCAACAAAGGGAGGGACGAGATGTTGACATCTCCAGGGGGGGGTTGGACCCCTTTATTCCTGGGGGCCATAATAGCTTTCTGTAGTGGGGGGGGTGGGCGGGGAGACGCTTCTGAATTGATTTTTGGGAAGGACAGAGCAGATGCTTTTGTTTAAAATGCGTCACTTCACAAGACCTTCATGTTTAGAAGAAAATCCCTACGAATCATATCAGTGAGCACAAAACATGATACCACTAACAAACAAAAACTCAAATGAGCTACTATATACTTTTAATCATTTTTAACAATTAAATCATCAAATTAGATAATTGCAAACTATTCTCCTGATGAGATTTTTTTAATAGATGATCAGTTTATAAAGAAATATTCTCACATCAAACTGTGGTCGGCAGATGTGAGGGGAAATGCAGGACACTGCTTTAAGTTCTGGTGTGCGAACCACTTTTATTCAGCAGATAAAGTGGAAAGAAACCGCCATTTTTGATTCATCTCTGGACAGAAAATGTATCAGGTAATTATTCTATGAACTTTTAGGGAAGCAGATAAGGGAACAAAAATTAAAAAATTATGGCTTCAGAACTTAATGAAAATTTGTGCCGATTTCACAGACTAATCAGATGCAAGACACTTGACTTATGCACAAGCAATAAGTGTCATTGACTTTTTAGACAATCCAATTCCATTGACTTCACATTGTGTCACAGTAGTTGGCAGTATGTACACCTTTAAAATTGGCACATAAAAATAAACAGATTTGGTTTTTAATGTTACCTAGTTCGATATTAGTTTCATATTTTGCAGAATCAATGCTTAAAGTGTATATATTATGTTCATATTACCCTGGGCATTCACAAAAAGAATAGTCACGACATGTTTG
This sequence comes from Tautogolabrus adspersus, assembly GCA_020745685.1. NCBI lineage: Eukaryota > Metazoa > Chordata > Actinopteri > Labriformes > Labridae > Tautogolabrus > Tautogolabrus adspersus. The sequence goes on along the minus strand of CM036537.1, from coordinate 16,069,144 downwards.
TTCCAAAACTGGAGGGACTTTATGGTCTCTGCAGCTCTGAGGAGAGAAAATGTGAATGTATCTGTATCATCAGCAAACAGCCAATATGAGTGAAATAATGGCTATCTGCAAATAAACAACAGTAGTTCAAATAATCATCAGAGAAGCCAGCCAGTACACAGGCTTAGTTTCTCATTTGTGAGAATGATGCTGCTTAGTTAGTCTTCCTGGTCTGAAATATTTAGTCAGCACAAGAACCTCTACACTTGTGACCAACAGGGAAAAGATTAGGTGCAGGTTTATTTTTAGTTGGTGTGAAAACATTTGATTTGAATGCAGCACTGTCTTGGTAATTCAAAGTTCTTTTCTTAAATGTTTTGTACTGTGCAGGTTATTATTCCATTACAAGCATCAAGCCGCATTTGCCTTGAAGTGAAGTATAATGTCTGCACACAAAAGTGAAGTCTATCTTTTCAAACATACTCACATTATATCCGGAGCTCAGGTTTACACCCCTGCCTGCTGAAAATGTAAAAAGGCAAAGTCACATTCAGTTTTTGTATGTAACTACAGATCATATAAGATTTGTATACCTCTCCATTTAGATACTGAGTACCCTCTGATACAAGTGTGATTTGAAATCTATATTGTTGAAAAAACACAGCTTGCTGATATTTAACAAACTATGAAAAAGGATTGTTCTACCTGCGAGCAGCACACTGTTGTTGTTTGTTAATGTTACATAATTCACCTCATGTTGTTTGTTTTATTTTTCAAACACTTTAACTGTGCTGCTGCCGGTCCTGACCAGCACTCTTGAAAAAAGATTTTTATCTCAAACAAAGAAATGTGAAGGGATTGACTGCATGCTCCCAAACAGCAGATCACACAGACCAGGTATTATTATTATTATTACTGGTATTGTTATCAGAACAGCTATATGTGTAGATGAAATTGTTGGTTTAATATATAAAAAAGACAATATATTTTATGTATGTTAGATATTATACCATGATGAAGTAAAACGGATCATTTTGTAGCGTTTTCATTTTACTGCAATCATCAATCATGAAAATGTTTTATTGAAAAACATAACCTAATCGTAATCTATGTTTTGCACGTTTTATACTACAGTGCTTTGGGTACCGAAACATTGCTCTCTCTCTCGCTCTCTCCCTCCTGCCAGCTTTAGATTAAAAATATGACTGAAGATCTGTTTTTTTTTTTCTTGAAAAGCTTCAATAGAGGGGTGCCCGTGGCACAATGGTTAGTTTGTGTGCTACATATTCAGAGGCTGTAGTCCTCAAAACGACAGCCCAGGTTCATGTCCGACCTGTGGCTACCTTCTCTCACGTCATTCCCCGCTCTGTCTCTCCCTGATTTCCAACTATCCACTGTCTCTCCTATTAAGGCATACAAAGCCCAAAAATATATCTTAAAAAAAAAAAAACTTTGATCATTACAATAACAGAGACTCTTGTAAGACACGTGGTATCAAAAACAACCTAAAAATTTAAAACTTTCTTACATTTATGCAAATATGACTTGTATGATAATCTAAACCAAATCCCAATCTTGAAAAGCTAATGTACATTTAAGTGATAAATACTGATGTGTGTTTGTAATTGTTTTCATGAAATCAAAAATCTATTAATACAGATACAGCAAGAAAAGCAGAAATGTGGATATTATTTACAACTCTAGATTATACTATAGTGCCCTCTAGTGTGCTACAGATGCACTGCACACAATACACATAAATACATACACATATCATATATATGTATACAAGTGTATAACTGGTAAATGATGACAGCATTGTCTAAAGTATTTTTTTAGTGGATGTGTGCCAGGGACAAAGGACAGCTGTGCCAATAAGTCTATGCTCCTTTTTTATTTAACTAATTAACTGTAAAAATCTGGGATCTGAAGGTGGTAGTCAAAATGCTAAGGACTGTCCAGTTGGTTCTTTTCTGTGATTGTGAATTATTTAAGTGATTATTACATTTTCTATTTTAAGTTTTTTTTTATGCTTTCGATGTCTTGTGTGAAGCACTTTGAATTGCCTTGTGATGTGCTATATAAATAAAGTTGCCTTGCCTTTTTTTGATGTCGACATATTGTAACAATAAGATACTTTCCTACAAACAGCAATTTTTTATTTAATACATTTAAATGTTTGAAATTTTCTTGAATTCTGGCCGCGATTTTTCATTCAGGTGTTGGTGGGTCCTGAGTTTAAACCAGTTAAGAACAACTGGTCCAAATTGCACAAATACGTGGTCAACGTTTCGGTACAGAAATACATTGTGCAAATGCTTGTGCGTTTTAGACAGTGTGCAGGACTTTGCCTGCATGTCTACGTAATGAAAAAAAAAAAAAAACACCCAGTTGCTTAGGACTTCTATTTTTTTGTGGTGCTATTGAATAAGGTCTCAATGGAACAATGTTTACTAGAATCGTTTCAAAGTTACAAAATCTGATATCATGACGACCTTCATTATTGACCTTCAATATTTAAACAAACATCTTTCTCCTCTACATTTTTTCTGATGCCTGCCCTTAAACCTTTAGAAGTGTAAACTATACACATTTAGAAAAGTACAAAAAGATTAAAAGAAAACAAAATTCAAACAACACACTTTCAGTAGTTAAACATAAAAAAGTTTTAATCCAAAGTGGATGTTTTGCCAAAAGAAGCAAACAACTGTACAAGGTTAACTTATTTTACACTGGAATACAAAAAAAACAAACAGGTTACCACAGTTTTAACCAGATGCTACAGCATTCACAGATGAGTTCATCATGACAAAATGAAAAATATGATGTGCCAAAATAATAAGATTAAAGATTCCTCTTTAAAAAAATGCAAATTCAGTGTGAAAATGTTTCTCCATGTCTCATTTGCCCATTCAAAAGTGCGACGAACAATTCAATGTAAAGATTAAAGGGACTCAAAATTCACGTACTTTCAGCTCCAAACCAAGTGCTCTCACAGCGTACAGAAGAACGACTCAGTGACCATTTACAAGTACTAGTGGTGTAAAGGTATTTGTATTGGTCTCACACCGCCATGATTTGGATGTCACGGATCTTTGCATGAAGTCATAAAAGGCAGTCACACACAACAGTATCCATACCCCAATCTATGTGGCGGTAATGCTGGAAACTGTTTGCTAACGTCTTTTAAACAACAATGAAGAAGAAGTAACAGACACTAAAAAACACATAAAATACGTGATTTGAAAAAACACAAAGAATAATATATATGGTAGCGAGATGACTCGGTGGAGCCATAGACCGTTTAGTTATATTTTTTGATCAGATGTTCTTCATATCTGTGGTTGCTTTGTATTTTGTGTCATTTGGTTTTCCTCTCTATTGTATTTAATGTATTTTACACTCCATGCTGTACCAACCATCCCAGGTAGTTCTAACTAACACAAGCTGGAACAAACTGAAACTTGCACTACTGTCAATTCAAAATAAACTAGAGAAACATAGAAAGATGAATTCAGGACTTTTTGTAGTTGAACTCTAATCGAACCGTGACCCCAAAAACCGCGGTGCAAACCGAATTGTGACCTCTGTGAACCCTTACACCCCTAAGTACAGTTAGATACCAGTAAGAAAAACATAGTGTTTCACATGTATGTAAGAAAAAAACATGAATGCAACACAGACGGACTTAAAAAAAAGAGGCTCATTTATAAGACAGGATTTCACAGCAAACAGAGTAACTGCTGATGTTTGCTGGACAAAATATAAACGATGCACTTTATATCCTTTTTTTTTATTCTCTTTTTTTATAAAACAACAAAACGTTAACTTCTCTCCATTCAAACATGTCCATCAGGAGCTGAAAAGAATAAGCCAGGGACCCTGTGAAGGAGGAAAGTACAACTTGGAGAGATCCCAATTCAGTTTCAAAAACTTGTTTCTTTCTTGAGAAGAATTCAGTCAGACTTATCTAGTACTCACATTTAAAAAAAAGTTAGTCAGCACAGAACAAAATGACCTTCAGGAGTCAACATTATACTGTGAAACCAAAAGGAGGTAAGGTGTTTTTACCTGACATGTCATCTACACATCACAACCACTTTCATTAATCCCCTCATAACAACTTCCACGACACCTTCAAAACAAACAGGATGCACCAGTAACAGACTCCAAACACTGAGGGGAGGGGGAAATAGGTCGAAGAACCACTTAGCATGAATAGTAAGTTTTGCACCATTAAAGGAAAAAGATTTATTTGCTGGTAGCCTAGTGGTTAGAGCGCGTGCAACATGCAAGAGGCTTAGTCCTCGAGAGCAGGAGACCCAGATATGAATCCAACCTGTTGCTCTTTTCCTGCATGTTGTTCCCCACTCTCTCTCTCTCCCTCTCACTGGTTTCTGACTCAATCCACTATTCTATCTCTAAATAAAGGCATAAAAGACCCCAAAATAAATCTTTGAAAACATTTCTACCATCATTTACTTCACAAATAAACAATGTAGCTAACCTCTAGCTGAAGCTCCTACGGCTGAGTTCAGAAACTTGCATTTACTCCAGTCAGAACTTTTCACAGTTTGGGAAAATCAATGATCTCGTCAGGGCTGAATATTTGGAACTGTTACTGGTGCACATGCACCTTTCTAAAAAACTAAATTGAGCAGAAATCAGTTAAGTCGAGCCATGAAGAGTACAGCTAATGGAAATAATCACAACATCATATACAATCTGCACAACCTCAAATATTAAAATTTTTACGTTGAACCTTTTCTAAAAAAAGATCAAACCCACCATTTTTCTGTGATTTGATCAGCATGTGGGCTTTTTGAGGACGGACCAAACTTTTACATACCAGAAATGATAAGAAACAAAAGAGTTATAGGAAAGAGATGTGCTTGTCGTTTGTTAGGTGTTTTTGTATTGTATATTAATCAGATGGCACAGATATGTGATGCACTAAAAAAAACCATGGATGCATTTGAGACGTTGAGTTTACTTTGTGGTGTTTTGTAAAGTAGTTTACAGTTTTGAACCAAACATGGTTTTCTGAGACCTACAGTGGTCCTCTCAATGCTCTGACTTTCCTCCTGAGAATCACTGAATTACTTAATGTTATCACCGTCTAATAATAGGGCTCATCAATATTCTGGAATAGCACTCATTAAAGTCAACACTAATAACTGGAACAGGCCTATGTTTTCTTTACTTAGATTCTTAATGTACCAAGAAAGTGGACGCTTCTCTGAGGCCAGCTCAGCCTCAAATAGTAGAAATAAGTCACACCATGTTCAGAAAAGGACTTGACTAACAGATTTCTGCTCAATTCAACAAAGTAAACCTTGACTTCACTTTGACCCATCATCATAATAAATCTCTTATCCTCTTAAAATGTAAAACAACCTGTCGGGCATTACTTAAAAAAAAGAAAACAGAAATAATCTTAAAAATGAAGTCCACAGTTTCATGAGACGTTCTGGGATTGTAACATTTCACATTTTGGCAGATTCAGAAACAGGGGTCCCAGACAACGTATCAAAGAACTGTGTAAAAAAAAAAGAAGTGATTATTGATTTCGTCCTGTTTGCATAAAAAAGAAGCACTAAACAATAAAGTGACCTGCTCACTGATTCTGTACAACACACACAAAAAGATCCAGTAACCGAAGAGTTAACACATATCGTACCAACTGCCACAGTTCCCAATAGGTCTAAAAAACCCTGAACACACACAGACACACAAATACTGTACAACGTGTATATATATTCTACTCTACAACTGTTAGCCCAGCTTGCTAGTGGTCATGGACACTGATACAGTAGCTTAAAAAAAACAAATGAAAGTGATTACTGGCACAAGCAGGTGTGAGGCCAGCAGAGCCAAACCAAAGCAAAGACCCAGAATTTAGTTAGAACGATTAAGACTCTGAGTTATAGCACAGAAGTGTCGATGGTTTGAAGCATTAATAGGCGTGCCTTGTTTCATGTCTTTATAACAGAAAGTACGTTTAAGTTAAGTCATTTACTACACAGCTGAGATGTGGTGTTCAAAGATGGCTGAATTCATATTCCACGTCGCTCTTGGGACCCGTCCACAAACTGTAAAATACTTTTTGAGATTTTTAGTGCTTCCTTCTTTTTCCATAAAGATAAAAATGACGCTAAGCACCCTCTGTGGGACACAATTCTGAAGGCTTGATTCCTGATACATAATTTACACTTATAAATAATTTAAGAATTCAAAATCAACAATAATTGAGCTGAGAATTTAAGCTCATGTGAAGAAGTTCAGCATTTTTAAAAACGTGATTTTTCAGTGGATCATGTGATTTGGATTTTGCCCAGCCGTTACTGTTATAAGGTTTTACATGATCGCAGTTAATAAAACTCCCTTATGGAGTCATCTCGCATCTATTTACAGAAAACAAGCTAAACTAAATAAAACGTTTGAGTTAATTCAATAGAAAGGTTCCAAAGTTATTTTAAACTCAGACCATATCCCGGTTTGAAAAGTAAACTAAAATAACATTAAAAGTGTCATTAATAGGTTGAATATTGTCTCACAGTTTAAATACAGACACACCAAACATCCTTCAGCTCTGTTCTAAGAGAAAAAGGGGACTGGAAGTGTTCCTATCACTGAAAACATTCAGCATCATCACATGTTGAGGTCATGTCACCTGTGCATGATTTAAAGTGTTTAAAATGTCTCTTTACTCTGATGGTTTTTCTTTTGATTCGGGGCTTATAAAAGCTAATTCAAGTTCTTGGCTTTGGTTTGGCTGCTCTGGCACAAACTGACGCTGCTGTAAATTAGTCACATTTAAAATAGACTCACTCAAATAAAACACAATGAGGAATAATGATATTAATACTGCCCATGTCCTGTTTGAGAAGAGGAGAAGGTGTCACTTTGATCCACTTCGAACTCCTACGCCGGAGAGAAATACGTCCTGCTAACAGAAGGAGAGTCCTGCTGGGAGATGAGCGGAGTGAGGAAAGATGGACGGGGAGAGGAAACTTTAAATAGTTTGATTTTAAAAATAAAAAAAAACGTAGAAAAAAGGACCATCAAGTGAAAGAAACAAACCTAACACTTTGCTTGCATTTTTCTGTTAAATAATGGGAAACCAAATGTGAGTCTATGTCCTTGGATATTTACAAAGAAGTCTTTAGTGACAATACCTGAGAAAAAAATAATAAACAAATAAATAAAAATAACAATAGAAAAAGGTTCCATGCATACAGGTGTATGTGACAGTCAGCATTTGTATTTTCATTAACATGCTGATTTAGACCTGGCAGATTTCTATAGTAAGATATAGCTTTGTGTGCTCTCTCATTGTTTCTACTTTTAACTATTTCAAATCAATGAAGACCTTTCAGGAGCTCGAGAATGAACAAAATGCTGCTCATGCTGTAGATTTTTTCTTTTAAGTGCTCAGTTACAAATCTCAGAATACTGCAAAGCAAAAAGCCAATGTTTTACTCTTAGGTTGGCTCAAAATAAAATGAAATGATGTCATACCTTGGAAACCTTCAGAGCTTTGTCCATATGGAAAGAAAAATCTGGGTTTTTTACTACCAGCCCTGCCTTTCCCAACACAGGACCACTTAGTGGGCTGTTCACCTGTACACACACACACACACACCAAGAGAGGAAACTATTTTTAAAACAGAAATGTTATAAAGCAGACTTAAGAGTGTAGTCATCAAAATGACAAAGAGTAACATTTACAGCATTAGATCTTGGATTTAGAAATTACAAATGTGAGGATATGAAGAGAAAAAGGCTCACAGCTTGCAGGATGACGTTCTCTTTGCCAGTTTTCCTTCTTGTTCTCGTGACGGTATCGGGGGAGATGTGTCTTACCCGCCCCTCTACTGCCAGCTGCTCACCGCGAGCTTTGCGCTGTTTCCAAACATCAGGTGGGAAAGTTTCAAATGTTAGCTTTGGCTCAGTGAATACACAACGTTATGCTAAAATCCCCTGTTACACAAACATCATGTATTGAGACGTTGGTGAAAAAGACATCTGCATGAGCATTTGACCGACAACAAATTACAGAGAGCGGTTAGAAATTCTATGGACATACATAAATCTGTAGAAATACTCCACATGAAGAGCTGCATATTATTAAATCAATTATTTGTATTCTATCAATTCAGGCCCACTATACCATTCAAATACTATGAGTCAAGTCAAGTGTAATGCAGCTGCTCGCCACTAGCATGGGCTGTAGCTCCAATTAATAGCTACTATGGCCATAATGCTCTACTGCCCGGATGTACACAAACAAGCACAGTGAACAGATAGCATCTCATAGGAGCAGTGCGCTTTGACAGTATTTGTATTTTTTTTAAATGGAGATTACGTTGTATGTAGGCTGCGTCAGGTTAAACTGGTATTTAACCCCTCAACAGGAGCAATGCATGACCACATTTAACCTGCAAGGAGGATCGAGGGCTGTCTGTGCTAGCACTGCTAACGTTAGCCACATACAGCAAACCAGTTTGACATCCTTCATCACCAACGTGTGGACCAGTGACTAGCCCCGTCATAGAAATTGTGACTAGTCTTTTGACTAGTCTGAATTTAAATTTGCATTTAACCACATTTGAAATGAGCCCCTCGGAACATCCCTGGTTAAGTTCTGAGAATAATTCAGACTATGCCAACAGACATTAATACGACATCTCTGACTTCACTTAAGACCATCTATCGTTGAAAACCACATTTGTACCGGAGCAATAGATTTCTCTTTCAGTGCAACATATTCTTCTGGTTCAAGTCAATCTTTTTACAATGAAATACTCTTTATAACTGTGCAGTACAAACATATCTGTTTTTCCATGTTAGTGTAAATGTTGTGCACTTTCAAGTGAAACATGAAGATAAGAACGTTCTATTCTACTCTATTCATTCCCACAGTGTTTGATCACCAGTCATAAGTATTCAGTTGAAGGATAAAGCAAGCGTTTGTATTTGTGTGGCTTTAATCATACACATTAAGCATATACATTTCAAAAGGGATTGAATTTACTCATCATGTTTGAGTCCAGAGGTCGTTTCATTTGTGACTAGTTGAAAGCCAAAAATAAAGCTGTTGCAATAAACTAATTGGCCAGTTTTTCAGGTTACATAAAGGTTTACAGAGTCCTGTTTGTTTGATCTTTATTTTAAGATCAATCTTGAAACCCTTAATCTATTTGTAAAAGGTAGCCTCCGTGAGAAACAACAGAGATAAAGGACTTCCAGCCCAAACTTCTGCTGTTGGAGACTCCAATTGCAGACATAAGTGTGGATTGTTAGCTGCATTTACTTAAAAATAAATATTCAAAGATTAATTTAAAACAAATCGTCATCCAATGTACGCAAATCAAAGCCAGGATTGCATTGTGATGGATTGACAGCTACATGTGGTTCTATGAAACGTTACGACACCTTTCGTTGTCCTTGAAGGAACATATGCTGGACTTGGACTCCAGTGCTGCACTCATTCACCTGCATCAATAGTAGAGCTACTAAATAAGAACAAAACAAACAATCCAAACCTTGATTAGTCCACCAAAGGAGCGCGAGCGTGGATGTTTCTTGCTGGGAGCTGCAGGGCCACGCTGTTGCTCAGTAGTAGGTGTCTCTGAGCTCGTCTGTTTGTCTAACTGCACGTAGCAAAAGAGCAAAGAGAACATCACTAAGACACTTAGCTTCATATAAACGCTTGAATTATGAAGTTAAACAGACGCATCATCTACATTTTTGAAAGTTATGACATCAGTTCAGCCTGCTGAGCTTAAAGGCAGTAAAAAAAAAGATCCTGAAGTGAACCTGTCTGACGAGCTTCTTCTTCTTGGCCGAGTCAGGCATGTTGTGGTGGACGTGTCTGAAGAGCTCCTTCAGTGCCTCCTCTGTGTACTGTTGAGCTGGTGATTGACACTGCTCCTGAGAGCAGGGGCCCCGATCAGCCGTCCTCTTCAGAGGCAACCCTCTCCGCTGAGCAATACAGCTGCCCGCCGCCAAAAGCTCCAGATCGTCCTGATTGAAGAGAGCAAAGTCAGGCTGTAATTTAAACAGGAAACATAAAAACAACCAGCCAGGTACTATGGAGGGGGCAGCCTGTTTTCTCTTTGACTCTCTCTCGAGCAGGCAGTACATGCCTAGGATAGGATCATTTCAAATCTAGTTTAGGATTGCAGGATGGCACAGAAAAAAGCCTCACATTTTGTGTGCTTACAGTACCTCTGACATTGAAAGAAATGAGCTCTTATATTGGAAAAATAGTGCTCTTGTGTAGACTAACTTTGGTCTGCAGAGCCTTTGTCCCAGTGAAGTGAACTTTAGCGTAATCCCGCAGGTAGACTGGAGCCTGAACAAAACACAGCAGACATGTGTCAATCATCCACATTTATTAAACATGTCACTTTATCAATTGTGTCTGTTCTTAGAATATCCCAGACCACAAAAAATCACTTACTAAACTTCTTCTTTAAGCATTTTTATTGCACAGAGTTGTGTGGTATTAATAATCACCTTGAAGAGTTTTTGAGAGTGTTTGATGAGGAAGGCCATGCTGTTATTCAGTTTCTTCAGATTCTCCTTCAGGTCACCGGCCGTCATCTGGAGCGGAATGTTAGTAATTATACCACATCCATACAGGATTGAAAGAACAGCGTTTTTTTTATGTTTCAGATTCAGAATTGAAACGGAAATAATTGAATCCAAACATTAGTGGGCCTCAAAACATCAGCTGTAGCATCAGGGTAAGTAAAGGGAGGTAAATCAGAGGGGAGCACACCTGGGACGCCAGATGTTGCCGATGAGCACTCTAGAGGTGTTGTGGGCCTGTCATCGAAACACCTATGAAGGAGGATGCCCTCCTGATGACCCCAGTGATGATGTTTTCTCCCTTTATCGCCTGCCTCAAGTACCCACCATGGAAACCCCCCTGGAAACCCCTGAGTGGGCTTGATCATCCTCACCCACATCATCTTAGGTTAAAGTGCAGGTTGCAGGGGATTGTATCAACTAGTACTAAGATTGAACTGAACTTAGCTACCGTCAAAGCTAATCCATAGACTTAGTTAGTCCTCTTTTGATTAGTTTCTACAGGAAACGTATACATACAACAAATCAAATAACGCCCTTCACAGGAACTTTAAAGCTGGTTTCATCATCGGTTAGCAACAGATTTTTTATCTGTATTTATTTACTCTCTTTTGTTTCATAGCACATCATTTTTATATTTCCAATACCTCTGCCTGATTACTTAACCCTTAATTACAAGTTTTAAAATACAAATCTTACATGTCTGGGCCAGAGGACGTGGGGGGCAAACATAAGCGCCAGGTTGAAGGCCGACATCTTGTTCTTGTCCTGCTGTTTGGCCGTGTGGTAGAGCAGATCCAGCAGCAGCTTGAGCAGTGAGCGGTTGGCCTGAGGTAAGAGCAGGAAGAGAAGCTGCAGGGCCTCTATCTGTCGTTCCTTGTTGGGAATTGTAGTCTTGTTGCCTTGTTCATCAAACAGGGTCATATCTGGTTGGGGGGCACAGATAGGGTGAAGTGAAGTCATGAATAGTTTTACCAGAATCACTTTCACATTTTTGACGAGGCAACAAAGAGGGCGTAATACAAAGAAATATTGCACGGCTTTGGGGCTCCCTAAACCTGTGCAGTTGAAACAAAAGGACAAGACAAGAGCTTATGCAAAAGGGTTAAATGCTTCCCAAACTGCGCTGTAGAGCATAGAGCATCTCAATGCTCCAGTGAGTATTTAAATATTCCATTAAGCATTCACTTGGGGCAAAGTTTGCTGCTTTCTTAGCTTCATTTCGGAAAAAATCAAAATAATCCAAAAACAGCAGCACTAACAGCTACACACAGTTAATGTGGAGTCTTTACCATCTGCAGAGAGTTAGTAACTTTGCCCCAGTATTTATTAAGTATGTCACACTCAAACTCTCCAGTGGTTAGGACAATTCCAGCTCTGTATTACCTAAATATGTGTTGTCTGTAAATGAAGCCTATGAGTATTAAATGAAAATTACAATAATTATAAAATTTAAGAGTTAAATCAGTCTGAGGCTGTTCAAGGCTTCACCCCAGGCCATACTGTACAGGCATAATTTATCCATGTGTGGCGTGAGTCTGGGCCATTACATTGAGCATTTTGTTTTATTCATCTGGACAAGAAGCTCAAGCTGGCTCGCTCCAGGGAACATTTGATAAACTGACAAACTAATGTCAAATTTCGATTGAGCCTCAATTTCACCATAAACTGCTAACAAGTGTCCGTACCTCTCCTAGCTCCTCATCTATATGTGTGAAGAAGTGAGCTCCGTCAGGATAAGAGCGTTGCTCGGCAGACAGCTTATCTCAGTAATCAAAGGCAAAGAAGAGCAAACAGCATGGAGCTGCAAAACCTCATGGGTGTGTTTGCACTTGAATATCATTGGTGTGGAATGCTTTGTGAAATGGACCTTGAGATTGAGCATAGATGTGGGAATTGACACCTTGATTAAGAAAGTTCATCTTTCCCCTTATGGAATTGCATTTATTGGCCATACCTTCTAGCATTGATTCTAACACTAATCATGGTGTATACTGAAAATCTGACGTTTATTTTGAAACTTTTCAAGATGTTTGTCAAGATCCTCTTTATGCATTTTAAGTCCCACTCGTATCTTAAATTTCTAACTGATGTATTCGTCAACAACACCATCCACACTGTTTTTGCATTTTAAGAGAAGCAGGCTTTACACTTGTGGGTCATTTAAAATATTAAAAGTCAGCGAGTGAACGAAAGCTGTATAGGTATCACAAATGTTTAGAAAAATAACTTTAAAAGAAGCCAGTAAAATATAGTATGAGAAAAGGAAAGAGTTGTAACTTCTTTAGATTAGACTCAGCTAAAATTCATATCCTGACGCTGCGTCTGAGATGAACATTACATGAAGGAACAAACCATAAAGGAGTGTGATTGTGTTAAGAAGAAAACTCGCTCTCGATAGGAACATACAAGCAGCGCAGGGCAGAGAGGTTGCTCAGGACAGCAAAACGTATAAAAGGCGCTCATGTGTGAATAAATTACTAGATTCCACAGATAACGCATTTTGTGCCTTTCTCTTGGAGAGGCGCTAGGTGGCAGGCAGCCACTCCAAATGAATGGAAGGGGACACACTGAAGAGCAGAGAAAAGTCCCATGATTCCTCGCCAGCCTCAACATCATCTTTTTGTCATTGTTTTGATTGAGAGCCCCCCGGCAACGGAACTGACATACTGTGCATAAAATATGTACTCTTGACTTTTGGGTGCAGGTACAGAATGCCCAGGATGCGGGTCACACATTATTTGTACCACGGAGCATTTATCTGCTTAACAAGCTCTGATAATTCAGTCTGATCCTGGCACTCTGCACTTTACTGACCTTGCTACTTGACATCACTTACATGTAATCACGTAATGCCTTGATGTTTTTTTTAATGACTTAAGTGTCATGACGTGTTATCTTGAGTGGTCGTTGCTGTCTTTGTTATTCATGTGTTTATGCTTTCGGTGCAAGACAAATTCCTCTCCGGTCAATAAAGGTGTCATTCATTAACGGTGAAGATGTTTCGTAGAAGTGGGTTTGAGGGATGCGTAAAAAGATCATTGAGAACTATGAGACTGTGAGAGCATACATTTACAGCATGATGAGAAAAAGGGTCAGTTTAAATAACGAGTATAACCTATATTCATTCTGTTAAGATCATTATTTTATGAAGTCTCGAAGTTAACGTTTTCATCATAGCAACTACAAACATACGCTGGGCACCAATAAGAGGCTTGGTGGTCATGGTTCCAGAGCTTTGAAACAGTGGCTGTTAAGAGAATCTGATACTACAAATGTTGACATCTTATACTTACTTATCGAGTGAAATATCTATCTAAAAGTTGACAAAAGTATGTCAGAAAACAATGGATTTTTCTTGTATCATCCTCTATGGTGCTCTTAGAAGGGAACAAAGATAAAGTAATACAATATGTATGTGTTCATTATTACCTGCAATCTTAAGGTGTGCGTGGAAGTGTCTGTGTGTGAGCAGGGGCTCCGGCAGCTCTCCTAGGAACGTTTTGAGCAGTGTGGCCACGTCGTTGGGGTGAAAGTCTCCAGAATCCAGGTCGACATCAGTCCCGCTGTTGAGGAGCTCCTTCAAAGTCTGCTGCCGAACGCTGTTCCCTGGCACCCGGAACAAGCCCTCCACGTGCAGATCTGAGAACGGAGGAGCAGATGGGTATCAGGCTATCAGCCAATGAAAACTCGCATAAATACACTAATGAATTTGGGCAGGTGTGCAGTGAATATCGGAGGTGACTGTCTGACCAGTGCTTCCAACACATACTGTATGTTTTTTTATTTTCTGTCCAACAAGCCACTTTTGAATTCCTCTTTAAAAGTGGCTTGTTAGTTTTTTCAGTTCGTTGTCACATATACATTTGTTTTTTTGAAGCCAATGTTTGGGATACATTCTAAAAATATAGAAATGTATTAGCAAAGAGCATTACAGAGTGTTTAGTGTATGGTAGGAGGGAACTCTACCAAGGGAACTTGCGCTTCAGCCCCTCCACAGATGGTTGAGGGGCTGGTGATGCTCTTAGAGAAGAACTTAAGACGTCAAAAATAATTCAAAGGACTACGGCAAGAATTGTATTTCTCCACTAATTAAGATTCTGTCTGACACGGATCCAGTGGCAGTGATGACAAACAATCAAATACAAATACAGAATTGATCAATATTCTTCTAACTGCTCTTGTTTTCTTTTCTAGTTCAGTTTCCCAACCAAATAAAAACTCAGTGGTACCCACACAGTAAGTTTCAGCTCCTGAATAGACTCTCATTATACACTTTTTTTTGTCAACATTGCAAAGTTACTGACGACTTTAAATGGTGTAATGCAGTTATTCAAATGTTCAGGGGTAAGAAAATGTAGACACCTGTGTGTGTGATGAATCTGCTGATTCTATTTGGATGACTCACTTTTGCTGAGGTACTCTATGAGCTGGTAGATCTGGGCGATGCAGCTCTCTGTCAGAGGGGTTCCAAACACAACACCTTTATCTGTAAAAATAGAAAGCCAGACACAAGGTGGTGATAGAAATTAAATGGTCAGTGAAAGCCAACTCACAGTAATAAATCTGTAACTTCTACTAAATGTCCCTTACAACAGGACAGTTTCATATAAGCAGAGCGTTACAGGTTCAATCACACATAAAGAGTTTCCCCCAGAAATATTTCAGAACCAAACATTTTCCCTGCATTCTTATTCATTGTGATGCTTTAATGTGTGTCTTTTCTGAACTTCTTTATAATGATGATCAAGTGTCCTCTTTTGGGTCTTATTTTCGTCTCTCCAGGAACATTTTCACAAACAAAAAATTGATTTGAATAAAGGTACAATATGCAGACATTTAAGAGCATCTTGAAGGCTGGAGACCATGAATCAATGTGTAGCAAAAATTTAGAAAACATACTTTTTCACTGAATATATGCGTTAGTACTCCATGCTGCATTGTTTAGGCATAACCCAGAATGTGATTTTTTTCTGTGACACATGATCATGGAGTGACGAAGAGACTTTATTTATTTGAATCTTAATAAAAGTTATAATTAATATCACCACTGAACACAGCAGACTTATCAAATTGGGATGGATGACGTTGTGTCTTATATTCATTCATTGGCACTTCTTACACAGAGTCGTCTTATTATGTTTCCCTGAAACATTTTTGTCTAAATCAGTGTTTGTTTCTTTGTCATGAGGAAATAAAACGACACAAAAAAATAGCTAATATTTTCACTGTTACTATTACTGTTGATTGTTGTAAAGACGGAAATGTATAACACTGTTAACAAATAATTAGATGAATTTATATCAAGATTTATTGTTTATACAAATAAAGAAAGTTATACAATTTCTGATATTTGCTTTTGGAATGTACAAGAAATGTAAGAAATTGTGCAAGAGGGGGAACCCCACAAGAGGCTGACGCTATGTGTTGGTCCATGGTACAGCAACGTTTGGGAACCCCTGGTACAAATCATGGTTCTTGTAATTATTATTATTTACACTCCATTTCACAGTTAGATATTTTTAGCAGTTAAAGGGTACTTTTATTATAGTTAGTTTTATCACTTATAGTGCGTGAACAAACCTTCATGTGTTTGGGGCATCTACGCATTTTTAACCTTCATAGAGTGGATCGCTGCCAAATTACATTTTTCTGTATTTAACAAGCAGTGACAATGAAGTATCTATTTTTCTATGGCATGTGCGACTCTATTCTTCCCAATGCTGTGTAAGCCTCGGTTTATACAATATAGAGGGTTGTTCACTGTAAGTTTGTTATTTGGTGGTTGAGCTCTGACCTTTCCGTTTGAGGAAGTTGAAGGAGCGAAAAAAGCCTCCATTTCCACCGGTTGGCGTCTTCGGGCTCTCCTCACCAAGGAGCTGAGCAAACTCTGTACCAGGAAGGTCAATGAGTCGAGTGATGTTACTTAACACCAGCTCCAGGAAAACTTCAGGGTTCTCATGGCGGAGTTTTTCAACATAAAAGTCTGGGTTGAAGATGACTGTTGGTCGGCCAGCTCGGGAGCCCCCTGGTGATTCTTCTTTATTGGTCACCATACTGTTCACTGTTCCTCTAAGCAGAAGGGAGACACAGGGGGGGGGGGGGGTCAAAAAAAATAGTTCTCTGGTTGTCTGGCAGAGGACATCCTACACAGGTACTGATTAAATAAAGACCACAAGCTATTTTGTCTTGTAAGCTGACAGCTCCTGCTACATTGGTCAAGATGTGGAGGAAATCACACACTAGGGATGCAACAGTGATCGACATGAACGATGAACTTGGTGGAAGCTGTGAGGAAGGGAGGAGAGAGGATCAAGTAAAACACATTTGAGAAAAACCTTGTGGTAAAAAACAAACAAGCTACTTTGATTTATTTTCAATTTGGGAGAGACATCATTTCAAACACATGTACTGTGACAGACATTCAGAACTCAAGGAGACATGGAAATATACAATCATGCTATAATGCATGAAAGCTACATTGTAGACTAAATAACTTTGAGCTAAACTAGCCATAAATGGAAAGTCTTAATATAATGGGGACAACATCTTAGACAGGGTATAGGTTACTTGCAGAAAGGACATAGTTGTATTTTTGTAAATATTGTTAGCAAATGATGCATGTATAGATCATAAACCGTCTTTTACTTCAGGGGGCTTTGGAAGCCCATCTACGGGGGTCCCATTGCTGGAAATGCTGTGTCAACCTAACAACAGGCTAAGAGCTGGAGCTGAGGCGGGTCTTAAGCCTCCTGACAAACAGCTACAACACGCCTGTCAGTCAGGTCAGCTACAAGCCTAATTGTGAATAACCTACCCTCCATTAAATCAAAATGGATGAGTTATCAAAGAATTCACCTCCCGTTCAGTGTATGCCGATCGACATGTGAGCTAATTGACTTTTTTTGAATGGGTGTGTATGTGACTTCCGGGGCTCATGAAGCCAATGTAGGTACCAGATGTGCTCGGGTGGTCACATCTGCTCGGTGTCCTTAGCCTGTGATTGTATGATGATGTAGCACATTGTGATTGGCTGCATGTCAGAGAGAGATCAATATCTCCTAATGAAAGAGGAAGAACTCAAACACACAGCGTCTAAACTGCCTTAAATGTTGCCCTAGAGAGTCCCTGTCTGAACATATGTTCCAATATTCAATGTTTGTAATAACACCACCTAATTGGTCAGACACAGTAGGCCTTGTGTAACATGTTTCACTCGTTTAACATCAAATGTACACTATGTGCTCTAAGTTCTTGTTGTGTCCAAAACACATGGCAGTTTACACCAGTTTTGAAAAAAAAGAAGTAAAGAAACAATTCTCCATAGATTCATAGCATTCATCCATATTCTCCGTCCAAAGACCCACGAAAACTACATCTGTAAACTCTGACAAACAGCCTATCACAATGTTCTACATCATCATAGACAGTCGAGCATATCAGACGCAAGACCCCAAGCAGATGTGATGTGACCACCCCAGCAGATCTGGTACCATCATCGGCCTCAAACGGACACTCGACGAAGTGCAGGATTTTCAGTTATATTATTATATTTATTTATCTCATATTATCATCATTCATTTCAAAAAATGTAAGCACAAATTGCAGATTTGACCCATCAAGTGAGGGCCTAATGAGTACAGAAGATATAACTGCTATGCCCTAATCTAATGCTTTGAAAGGCATTTAGACAAATCAAGTTGGTGGTTATTTTCTCAGACTTTAGAAGTCTCCTCTCACAGCATCAGAAGAGATTATTCAACGATTTTCACAAGCTGCAATCCTCCAAACAACAACTATATTAAACTTTATACATCAAATAATATAGTGCCACTTTAATGTTATTCTTCACACTTCATGTCAAGGCAATGACAGAACAAAAAGCATCCACAATCTCACCAAAAACTTTAATTGTCTTAAAACTTAATCACAGATTGGACACTACAAGCTAATCAAAGGCAGGATTTACTGCAGGGCAATTGATATTAAGTCTTATATTCACACCTTTATAAAATGGTATTCGAGTTAAGAAACATTGACGGTTAATTCACAGTAAAGCAACACTTACTCAAAGTACGCCAGACTAAAATTGAATTAAGCTAATATCTAGTTTTTGCAAACCTCCCACATAGTTTGCTATACGTACTTACGAAAAAAACATTTTAATTTCAGACAAATATGTCGGGCGACCAAGTTGCAGCTGAATCGCTGTAATGATATTCCCACTGTTGTTAGGGTAACGTTGAGCAGCTAACGTTAGCTTACGGTAGCTAGAGGGTCTTGATTGACAGAACTTTGTAGCTTCATTATCGTGTCGCTCTTTTTTTCACTTTAAAATCCGTCGAGTAAAGAGTGCGCTATGAGTAAAACTTAATCAATATCGATGAAAGTACCGTAAAAAAATAACATTCACAATATGTTCTTACCTTGTATTTTCTGTGTTTTCATCGACATCTGTGCCTGCAGCCATGTTCCGTTTGAATCCTCCGCTGTTACTATGTAGGCCCCGCCCATCGCATCAGCAATTGGTTGTTTGTCGGCCGTGGGCGCGGTTTGTCGACTGTAATTTGCATGTCCCTCACAGTGATTGGTCGGTTTGAATTCACTAGCTGTGTCAAGAGGAAAACAACATCTGAATGCTAAAAAGAAAATGAACCTTGCTGAATAAACCTGTTCTAAAACAATTAACAGAAAAACTTGGAATTTTACCGTAGTAACCTTTTTTTTCTTTTTACATATTCACACAAATCCCAATTTTACAGCCTCTGTCCACCCTCCTCAATCATTATTATCTTTCTTTCTTTGGGTAGAAATCATAACAACATCGACATAATGGAGCAGTGAAAGTAGCACGTTAATTCAACTTTATTGTTGCATTCTGCTCACGGTTCTGCTATATTGACGCCACAAGATGTAACATGTTGACAAACATGTAATTCAGTCCATTACAGTAAGTTTCATGTTCTTTTCTCACGGAGAATAACGAGTTGGCACTTGGTTCAAATATGTTAAAAGTAACCCAGCATTGAGTAGGCCTACTGATAACTTACAGTAGGTAGGCATCATCTATTTTTTGTTTTGTTTCAGTGAATTCTAATGATCAATAAACCTCTTTAGAAAAATAATAGTAAAAAACAATTCTGGGTCTTGTCCATAGACAGTAAATAATAAGGTTTTGTCAGGTGTTTGGTAATTTATTTGCAATTCTGTTGTTTTTAAATAATCAAAATCAGAAATATTTTAATAACCCCAGGGGGATTCGGGACAATGTCTAGATCTTCTGATATTAAGCAGTCACAATAAGTCACTTCTTAAAGCATACCCTTCTTTATTTCCTATTTTTCTCTTAATTGGACTATAAAAATAAGAAATGACCCTCATATGGCCTCCAAGAAGGCTCAGGGATTCACATGTCTTTACGTATTTTTCCAAACAGTGGGTGTGCCCTCTGCTGGCCATTGTAGTGAATGAAGGTTCACTTCAACACAGGTTGCACCTTCTGAAGCCAAAGGCTACTTCAACTTTATATACAGTTATTGTCTTCATTTGCAGATACATTGATTCATGTAAAATACTTCTGTCACACTTAATGCAGGGCATGATAACAAAGAAGAATTATTCTAAATCAAATAAAAACAAGAGTTGCAGATGTGTTAGATTCTATTGTTGTTATAACTAAAGCCCATTATTAGGGCCCGAAGCACTGACAAGTGCGTAGGACCCTATTGAAACCCTTAGGATTATTAGGGCCCGAAGCACTGACAAGTGCGTAGGACCCTATTGGAACCCTTAGGATTATTTTTATTTTTTCTCGGTATTATTATTCTTCCTCCTCTTTGAAGCCACTTTTGAGGGCCTGAACGTGAACGAAAACTCACCAAAATGTGCAAGGTCATCAGGTCTGGCGAAAAATTTGATATTTTTGCAATTTCGTAAAAAAAGTTTGTGAAATGGCTCAAGGGCGCCCCCTTGAAATTTTCAAAAAGGCCTCCCCATAGATGTTTTTTTGTCCTACATGCATGACAATTTTTATGCACATTAACCATGTCAGGACCTACATAAAATCCTCTTACACCCATAGTCAAAACATTACAGGAAGTCGGCCATATTTTTTTCAAATTAAAAGAAATGGCTCAAAATGGCTGAAATTCGCGTTTCACAGGTTACCTATTTGAACGAACTCCTCCGAAAGCGTTCATGTGTTTGATGCAAACTCAGTATCACTGTGTTCTACACATGTTGAAGATCTCCCGTTGTGCTCTGCACGTTATTTCGTCAAAGGGCGTGGCCCTGGCGTGCGGTCACATTTGCATGTTTTTTTTTATCCATTTTTTAACCACAAAATGCCTATATGTCTGCCATGCAGAGGTCAATCATCACCAAATGTGTCATGCATAATAAAGGTCCTGCCCTGAAAATATCCATGCTTAAAATGTTTGTATTACTCACAGCGCCACCTGTTGACAACAGGAAGTTACTGCTTGTAAATTAGCACTAGCCATTGCTACACAGTTGATCATATCCTCTTCAAAAGGGTTGTGGACTGTCCTAAGCCCTTGGCCATACTACCTTTTCGAGCTCAAATGTCTGCGTCAAACACTCTTACCATACAGACGCGTCGTTCGCCACAAACAGGAAGTAGTTTGTTGAGGGGCTTAATATAGTCGTAGAGTCACCAAACGTCATACACATGATCTCAGTAGGAAAGTAAAACTTGTCATGTGGGTATAGTAAGTGGGTGTGGCTAAATGGCTCAGTGGCGCCCCCTTGAAATTTTCAAAAAGGCCTCCTCATATATGTTTTTTTGTCCTACATGCATGAACATTTTTATGCCCATTAACCATGTCAGGACCTACATAAAATCCTGTTACACCCATAGTCAAAACATTACAGGAAGTCCGCCATATTTTTTTTTATGCAACAAAAATGGCTGAAATTGGCATTTCACAGGTTACCTTTTTGAACGAACTCCTTCGAAAGCGTTCATCCCATTGATGCAAACTCAGTGTCAGTGTGTTCTACACATGTTGAAGATCTCCCGTTGTGCTCTGCACGTTATTTTGTCACAGGGCGTGGCCGTGGCGTGCGGTCAAACTTTGATGTTTCGTCACGCCACTTTTAACCTTTTCAAAAGGCCTCCCCATAGACATTTTTTTCTCCTACCTGCGTAACAATTTTTATGCACATTAACCATGTCAGGACCTACATAAAATCCTGTTACACCCATATTCAAAAACTAACAGGTAGCCCGCCATCATTTTTTTTGTGTGAAAAACAATGCCTCAATTTTGCATTTCACAGGCTACCTATTTGAACGTATTTCCCCGAGCCACCATTTATCCGATCATTACGAAATTAGTGTCAGTGTGTTCTAGACATGTTAAAGATCCAAAGTTATGTGAAACCAAGATTCTACATAAAAGGGCGTGGCCATGGTGTACTGTCAAACTTTGATGTCTCGGTGCAGCCCCATGAAATTGTTTCAGAAGGCCCCCCCCCAACAGGTTTTTCCCCCTATATGCATCACATTTTTTCGGCATATTAACCATGTCAGGAATTAAATAAAATGCCATGGTGCCCATTGTCAAAACTTAAAAGGAAGTCCTCCATCATTTTTTGATTGATAAATAATGACCAAATTTTGCATTTTCAGTCTTCCTATTTTAACATACTTCCTTGAGAACCTATGCGATCATTGCGAACTCAGTGTCAGTGTGTTCTACACATGTTGAAGATCTCCCGTTGAGCTCCGCACGATGTTTCATAAAAGGCTGTGTCCACAACGTATTGTCAAACTTTGATGTCTTGGCGCACCTTTTTTTCACCAGTTCAAAATGCCTCCCCATAGACGTCTTTTTATGTTTATTTGCTTCATACATACATAATATACCTTCTTTAACACCTGTTTACTTTTTCAACTATATAAATAAACACATACATGCAACCTTTATGCAAATGCCAAACAATCAGCAGCCCACAGGGAATTGAACCATGTCAAAGTTACTTGATGGTAAACCTTGTGCTCCACTGGTGGCTTTGTTTTTTTGATGGTGAACATGACAGTCAAAGCAAAAACTGCATCAAAACATCAATATTCTTTTAAGCTTTATTTTTTGGTTTAATTAGGGTTTATCTGAAAGTCTACTTTGCTTTTAAAAATCCATGAATATAATATTAGCTAATTTGTGTCCCTTCTTTTTAACTAACAAAAGAAAGCTTTTTTTATCTATTACTACATAAACATCATATTATCACAACATTTACAAATAACTGCATGCCATTAGGTAAGTTCAACACAAAACAATGTTTATTTTACATTTTTCATTATTAAACATTTCAACAGACTTTTGAGGAAGGTATTTTACATTTTCTAAAGAACAAAGTTTAATCATTCAACTAATAACTAATAAGTACTTCCTGCAATTGACAAACAGCATAACTACTTCATGAAATGATAAAAATAAAGACATTACTTCATTACAATGTCAAATCAAAAAAAACATTCATTACATAATACAAACAACACCACTTCATAACAAAACTACAAACAACAACAATTCATCAAAAACAACAAAACAACACATTTCATTAAAAAAAAATACAAACAACAATTCATCAAAAATAACAAAACAACACAATTCATTAAAAAAAAATACAAACAACAATTCATCAAAAATAACAAAACAACACAATTCATTAAAAAAAGTACAAACAACAATTCATTCAATTCATTACATAAAAAACACAACTTTATTAAAAGCTACAAACAACAATTCATCAAAAATAACAAAACAACACAATTCATTAACAAAATTACAAACAACAATTCATTCAATTCATTACATAAAAAACACAACTTTATTAAAAGCTACAAACAACAATTCATCAAAAATAACAAAACAACACAATTCATTTACAAAATTACAAACAACAATTCATTCAATTCATTACATAAAAAACACAACTTTATTAAAAGCTACAAACAACAAATACAACAATTCATTACATAAAAAAACACAACTTTATTAAAAGCTACAAACAACAAAAACAACAATTCATTAAATAAAAAAACAACACAACTTCATAAAACTACAAACATGAGAAGTGTCAACTAATCTGTGTGAACATCTGGGAAAGATGTTCTTGTGAAGGAACATAAAATCCCCTCATGATCACTAAAATAAGTTGGCCACACTACTGACTGTACCTGGTACTGTGTTGTTTTCACATACACATGGTCAATGAGTGTGCCTCTCTCAGTAGTGGGTTGTGTCACTAGCTGAACATACCCCCTTTCTGTAACAAAGTTGGTGATTGAAGTAGACTTTAAAATGTCATCATTAAAATCTCCCATGACAGCAATTGTGTTACTTAGTGGGTCAAGCCAATCAAGCAACTTGCTTAGATACTCCTTAAACAAGGACATGGGGTAAGATGGTGGTCGATAAATGACAGCGACTACTATGTCAAAAGTAATGTACTTGTACACCAAGCATTCTAAATTGAACTGTGGCAATTTGATTAAGTCATAGGCCACATTGTCTGCACTAAACATGCCAACACCACCATGTTGTTGGGCTTGCAATGCTGTGTGAACTGGATTATTACTATTGTACGATGAACTTCGTGGACAGTTATAAAAACTGTAACCATCAATCTTTATCGTTTCAGAAGAAACATCAGGCATCCATGTTTCTGTTACAGCAATGCAGTTAAGCTGCAAATTCTGTGTACATGCCACCAAATCCAGTAAGTGCAGAGACAAATTCTGCACATTCATCAAAAACACATTAAAGGTCTGGGAGTTGGAGTGCTGTGTGTTATCAACAACTAAGAATGGGGGCATAGTCTTCATGGCGTCTACAATGTTATCTTTACAATATATTTTTTTCTCTTTGAAATCTTGAATGACTAACCCTGACAAACTCCTCACACGGCTTAAGGCCACATATGCCTGACCAGCTGAAAATATCTTCTTAAGAGATACAACAGCGCTGTCCACAGTTAGACCTTGCACCTTATGGACTGTACAAGCCCAAGCAAGTTTAAGTGGAAATTGCCTTCGCAATCCACCCTTACTGGTAACATTCTCTTCCTCTGGGTCAATGCTTGTTGAATCCATCAAATTAACAGAAGCACTAGCACACTGTTTCCTCCTCTTAGCCCCCACCTTAACATCATCAAACTTCACATAGACTTTCTGAGGAAACTTCTTACCATCATTAGTCACAATGTGGGATACAGTACCACACACCCCATTAACAAGACCATCTAGAACATCCACATTTTTAACCAGCATCACACGGGCATCTATCCCCAAGGGAAGTGTTTCCTGTAAAGATGTGTTATAGGTTTTACTGTGATGTCCATTTAAAAGTTCCAACTTTCCTGTTTTCTTACTGTTCATAAAATCCTGTGCCTCAATGTCAATATAGTCAGGACAAGTTCTGACTAGTTGCTGAATGTTGTGCTCATTTACTTGGTTATTTGTTGGAAATATGTGCAAAGCTGAGCTGACTTCACCAGTTTCACAACGCTTCAGTGTCTCAATATCACTGACCAGCATTGGGGTCTCCTTAGATCGTGTTCTAACTCGATTCAACAACTCTGCAAACACAACATCTTTTTGTCTAACTATTGTTGTCAATTCGACAACCTTAAATAGACTAGACCACAAGTTCACGCCATCATTATCAACATAAAGGGGTTTCCCTTTTACTGGAGGCAACTGGAAAAAATCTCCTACTGCAATAACACTAACATTGCCAAATGGGGAAAAGTCACCTGTCTGTTTTATCTGCCTTAATCTGCCATGGATATAAGCCAACAGCCTATGATCAACCATAGAGATCTCATCAATGATCAATATCTGAAGATCACTATACTTGGCTCGCAAAGAATTAACCTTTTCTTCACCCAAAGGAATGTACGGTAAGCGTACATCAATTCCAATAGATAAAGTGCTATGAATAGTTGTTGCATGCAAATTGTATGCAGCAATCCCTGTAGGAGCTGTCAACAAAACACAAGTGTTGTCTGGATGAGTACAAGCTGTTGACAACAATCTTGCGGCCTCATACTGAATAGCCTTGATTAAATGGCTCTTTCCTGTACCAGCACCCCCTGTGATAAACACATGCAAAGGATCTGGTTTGTTACCCCTTATTCTTTCTAAGCAGTGTTGTCGTATCTGATTGAAGATAGACAGCTGGTTTTCATTGAGAGATCTAATTAAAGACAAACCATCAGTTCTAGACATGATGTTGTTCCTTTTCTCAAAATGTGAAACATCTTTACTACTAACAGCCAAATCTGGTATGATTTCTACTTCTTCTTCCATGACATGTTCATTGATGTTCTGTTCTTGCTGACACTCTAAGCGCTCTAATTCCTGCTGTGGACACAGCTGATTCCAAGCATCTTCAAAAAAGCCGTCAGTATCAACTTGATTTTGGATATCATCCAATTCATCAGCTTCCATTTCAAACATTCTCTTATTCATATCAACAACTGACTTGACTGAATGTGTTGTCCCATCACTGAACCTAATGTGACCATTCTTGTAAAACTGCTCATATGTCTCACAGTTTGAGGGTTTCAAATGCATATCATCACGGTACGGAAGAAACAACTGCATATTACTGTGATAAAATAATTCTGCATTTTTTGTTTCTGAGAAGCGTGGGTAGCGTACAACTGCAGGTTGTGTTCGTGTTCTTTTAAGGATAAAACCACAATTGCTCTGAAGTTGTATCCGTTTTTTTGACTTTTCATTTTTACTTAGAATGCGATACTCTGAAGCAAAGGTTGCCATGCACATATCATTAAAGACATTATCATCTGGTCTGTTCTTATAGCGATCAACTAAATTAGTCATCCACATGTTTTCTGACATAAGGTCTTGTGATGACGATGCCTTCTGCTGTAACACTTTTAAAGGCAAACTCATTTTAACTATATTGTCCCCTGTTGGTACAAACACTACTTTCCTTGAACATTCTTTTAGATGCATGTTTGTTGTAAGCCTAAAAACAGCCTCCTGAGCACAGACATCTCTGTTATGTAGATAGACACTACCTAGTTTTTTAAGTGCATCTTTAGCATCAAGATTTTTCTCTTTTGAAGCCTCTCTTTGAGCATTTCCCAACAATAACCCCATCTCCCTTTCTGACTTAGATATGTAAGAAATAATGTACACAACACATGCATATGCATCTACCACGAACTGTACATCTAAATTTGCTGACCAGCACTTTAAAAGTTGCTTATTGTAGTGATTTATCCAAACCTCATCGACCTCTCTTTTCAACACAACATGTGTATTACGAGCAGATCGTCTATATGCAGCCTCAAAAGCTGTTTGACTAATGCCTAAACTTTGATACAACCCCTCCAAACTATCAAAGCTAGAGTTCTCATCTGAGAGAGCCTTCTTTATTGCTGTCAGAATTTCTGTTGCCCGCTCTGTTGACATTATGTTTGGATCTATCTGAGTCTGTTTTTCACATGAACATGGTGCTGAAGTATCAGTCTTATCATCTTTACATTTGCAGTTAGTTTTAAAGTCTTGAACACTTTTAGCACGACAAATGAAAGTGCGCGAAGATGTTGGCCTAGCGAAACCAAAACGACAATCTGTGTTTTTCTTTTTACAAGATTTAGTATGTCGCTTTGAATGTTGCTGAACAGATGTAACTATTTCCAATAATTCCTCATCATCTGACGGTAGTTCACACGTTACATATTTATCAATAAATTCAACTACCTCTTCATCTGTGTTTTTGTCAAGAAGTGGAGCATTTTCTATCCAAAACAAGCTATGAATGTGAGGTGACCCGCGCTGCTGAAATTCCACCCTATAAAAGTAGTCTTTTATTTTACCTATTGGCTCTGCTGGGGACATAAGTACTTCCTTCAAAAAACAATGCCAGCGAAAATCAAACATTCTGGCAGCTGTGGCTGGATTGCGGCGTAATAACTCACACCTTTCTGCCCACTCTAACTCTTCAACAGTCTGTGTTCTACCCTCCTGCTTCAAAATACTATTCAATAGATTTTTCCACCGCATGTCAGCTGAAGAAAATGAACAAAACCAAGTAGGAATGCCAAGCTGACGAACACACGCTAAAAGGTCACGCTGCGCTGCTTGCCAAAATGCTGGAGTACCTCTAATTGGTTTCAGAAAACGATAACCATCATCAAACTCCAACAACTTCTTCAAGGATTCTTTTTCTTTTAATAAATCTCCTATTTTCATGGACGCGTGACCTCCTTTGCCTTTACGTAATGCTATCGATACACTAGACATGACCTGCTCTATCTCTGATATATATTGAGCAAAAAATATATATTCTACATTTTGCGCAAATCTACCATCAGCATTGAAAATCCTGTTGTTCAGATAACGACACAATGTTAACCTATGCTGCCGACTTTCACTATAAGTGTTGTATCCACCTGGAAACAAAGCTGGGAAGCACTTTGCTTCATTAGCAGCGTCACACAACAGTTTCACAGGATTATTTCCTTCAGCTGGGGCCAAATTTAATACATCATCATGTTGATCTAAAGTTTCCTGACCTATATCTACTGGCATAAGACAAGTATCCTGAAACATGCAATGTTGCTGTCTGTCATGCAAAAGCTCATCGTCAACAATATCACGAATTGGTCCTCCAGATTCAGCATTGTTATTGTCTGATGCTACAACCTCCTCGTCTTGCTCTCTACAAAACTCATTTAACCACGCTTCATTAAACTCTACATCTTTATAATGCACATTTGTCCTTTTTAAATACTGCAATGCTCGTCTAACACGTGTAGTGTCAACATACTGATACTCATAGTGACCTTTATAGGTTAATTTGCGCTTCAACTTCACCCGCAACAAAGACCCTTCCATATTGGAACGGGGCAGCAAATTGTCAGTCTGCACAATATTTGCAGGAACACAAGTCACTGGTCCATGAACTCCATTTTGGCCACCTTTAGGCAAAGGCAAAATTTTCATGAAAGG
Source organism: Tautogolabrus adspersus (assembly GCA_020745685.1). Lineage (NCBI taxonomy): Eukaryota > Metazoa > Chordata > Actinopteri > Labriformes > Labridae > Tautogolabrus > Tautogolabrus adspersus. The sequence continues at coordinate 16,040,550 of CM036537.1, read as the reverse complement.
TATGTGTAAAGCTATTAAATGAAGTTCCAAACTATTTAAACATGCTAATTCTTCCGGAACACGTTCAAGTCCCAAATTATTAATAGCACTTTCAGGTGGAACTTCTCCTTTGTTAATCTTATAATGACAAGTGTAGCAAATCCAAAGCTGCCCTCGAGCACTATCCAACAACTGACATGGCATCTCACAGTCCTGACTACATTTATGTAAATAGTCTTCTGTAATGCATTTATCTGCTAATGCAGCTATTCCCTCTTTATTTTTATAGTAGTCTCTTTTACAAGTTAAAACCTGGTGTTTAAACAATAATCTATGACAGACACAGCATACAAAATCTGGGCCATCTTTTACTGTTTCTAAAAACTTCTCCATAACAAAATCAAACTGCTCTGCCATTTTCTTCAAGTTCTTCCTTTTTAATCGGTTGCTTGTTACTAAACCCTTCCTAAACTCTTTATTGTGATGGTATGAATTTTTAGACAACTGCTTCACCTTATGTTTATACAACACATTTGTATGATATTGTAATTTCATAATGTTCTTAACATTTTGTCTATGACTAATATCCTGCTGATATTTCACTTTTTGATTTTTCTTAATCTTCTCTCTAATCTTCTCTCTATAAGTAACATTCTCATGATATTTTATTTTCATTTTTTTCAGAACTTTCTCTCTATGACTAACATTTTCCTGATATTGTATTTTCTTCATTTTCAGAACTTTCTCTCTATGACTGACATTTTCCTGATATTGTATTTTCTTCATTTTCAGAACTTTCTCTCTATGACTGACATTTTCCTGATATTTTATTTTATTACTTTTCTTAAGGTTCTCTCTATGACTGACATTTTCCTGATAATTTATTTTATTACTTCTCTTAAGGTTCTCTCTATGACTGACATTTTCCTGATATTTTATTTTATTCATGTTCCTCTTTTTCTCTCTATACCACATATATGTCTGATAATGCATTTTTGTCCTTTCCTGCCTTTCCTGCCTAAACCTTGGAATTTCTTGGTATTTGATTTTGTCATCTTCATTCTTTTTTGTACTTAAATATTTTGATTTTTTACTTTGTGATGGCTTTTGTTCAATCTTCTCTGTTTTTAGCACAGATTCACAAAAGTCAGCAGGACTCAATGAAACTGAAGAATCAATAGCTATTTCGCTATGTTGTCTCAGATTGTACCCAGAGTCTGTTACTTTAACTTTACAGTACCCATAACAACTTAACTGTCGTTTAACGCAAACAACAGTCTCATAATGATTACCATTACAGTTCTCTAAATAAATTCCCTGATTTGACTCCTGCCTATTCATACATTTATATTTAAGCCAGCTTTCATCTTTATATGTATATATGTTTACTCCTAAACAATCTGCTGCTGCTTTAATCTCTATTTCTGTTGCCCAACTGTCAACATAGCGCATTCTTGATCTAAAAAGGTAATTTTCAATAGACCTATATTGAGGTCTCAAAAGACTCTTATAAGTTTCAGCATTACTTTTTATCTGCTTAACTACAGCTAGTCTAATTTGTCTGTGGTGATCCTGGGAACCACTGACAGCTTGACTGACAGCTCTAAAGAAACAATTCCCATCCCCCTTTATTTTAGTATTTTTACAAGGAGCCCCTAACAGGCCAAAATCATAAGATACTGCATCGTCCTTATCGCATTTTATATTTATCTGTTTGCACACATCTTGTGCAACGTCTTTGCTCAGGGGGTTAAACTGGAATTTCTTTGTAGTTACATCACACACAAAAAATACATCTGAATTAACTTGACTGACATCACTCCTCTGTAAGTTCTCAGACACGTAACGTGTGCGCTTTTTACTACTGCTACAACTGACTGCTGGCTGATCCCTACACTCTTCAGATAAACTACTTCCAAACACATTGTATTTAGTAACTGCAGCTCTTGAAGATTTTAAAGGCAAATTACTTTTAACAATTGGCCCTTTGTTAATGACTTGAACACCAACAATCTCAAACTGCTTTTGTGGTGTATTCAGCTGTGTTGCAAACTTCTGTATGTGGTCAATGACATGATCAATACTACTAAAAAATACAACAACACTTTTTCCATTCACATCAATCATTCCATCAGCATCACGTGCATGCGAATCAACGACAGCATACCGTCCATCTTGACGGATGATTGCACAAGTACTCCTATGCAATGTAAACAAGCATGTGTCATGTTTCTTAAACATCTCTTCCAAACCACTTTTTAAAGTGGTGAACCCAGCTTCCTTGAAATGATTTCCATCAACTACATCAACATCTCCGAATACTTCATCACAATACTCAAACTCATACAAGTGTTCATAAAACTCCTGCAGTTTAGGCAGATCAGGGACACAAAGGAATTGAGCTCCACCACTGATCCTGTCGTTAGTCCTCAAAGAAGAATACAACTCATCACCTAGCACTACAACACCATCAAGGTCTTTAGACTGCCATGACCACACGCTGTCAATTTTGTGTTTAACTATAGCTACCAAACTGATAGCCATACACTGGGTTCCTGCAAACTCAAACTGACGCGCCCCCTGATGAAATGTCCCCTGCACTGATGACACCTGAGTTGTTGGCAGAACAAAGCTGCTATCCTGATGCTCAGCTGCAACTCGGATGTCAACGTCACTGTCTGCAACTCTTGTAGAATTCTCACTGTCAACCTCGAGTGCATCCACAGACATGCTGTAAACAGCATACCACTCTGCATGAAGAGAGTGTTGCAAACCCCTGATGTAATACATCAGGTCACACATGTTTGTGTTGAAAGCCGCCACAGACGTGCCATGTCCACATGCAAACCCAGAGGCATCACGTGTTCCACAGTCAACAACCACATAAAAGTCTCTGTGTTGTATGACAGCACTTACTGCACCATTGAGGTTCAACAGGCACATTCCATCCCTCAACAGTACTTCTTGCAGCTTATTGGACAAAGCTGGCTCATCAGCAGCCGGGTTTTTGCAGTATACGTAGTCCGGCTCACCGATAGCCACTTTCCACTTCCTACCAAACACACTGTGCTGTTCAATCAGCTCACACAAGTCATTTGACTTAGTATGACTGTCCTGTCTCTCCTGTGCTAACAATGCAAGCAACTTCTTTCCCTCTGCACCTACGTCATCTACATCTCTCCCTCTCCATGTACACACAGGTGCAATTACATGCTTGATTGCGGCAACCACACTACAAGCTATCAGTGTATTTACATCATGTGTCAGTGGTGCAGGTGCTACATGTGTACCGTAAATAAACCCCTTTGGGGATTTCTCTGAACACACGCATGTTGGCGGTTTAGCATCTCTCTGACCTTTAGATGAAGTTTGACGGCACTGTACATCTGGCCCCTCCTTTGCAGCAATGGCAGGCGAAAGCAGATCTGACGTCACACCAACACTCGCTGCTACCCCCTGTTGTAAATACACATAAAACATATAAATGACAAAAAATTCATAACCAACACAGACTAGTGATGAAAACACCTTTAATGTAGCTGTTATTTCATAACTATATCAACAATATAAATGTCACAAACTACTACTATTAACATATCAATAGAAAAAAATAATTGTTTCTACTTAAAACATAACACTGAAATTATACAATGTCTCTACATTGGTTAAAAAACTTATTGTAAATCAAACCAAGTTTTAGAGCATAGCTTCATGTCAACTTTACACATTATTAAATCAACTCAACATTAAAGGTCTATTTTAAATGCATAAGGAATTACATCATGCAAATGATTGGCAAAGGTAAAAGGTGAAGTCTTCATTCATTTAGAAATTATAGAGTGAAATGACTTTATGTCCATATAAAAAAACACACAAAGTCCACAAACCTCCTCCTCCTCCTCCACAGCCTTTTTCTCCACGTTGACAGACGACCCCGGCAAACACACGACACTTGGAACTGCCTTTGCCTATGACACATAAATGCACAAATGTTCCAACTGTGTTCTAATTATCCATCAAAATGTAATTAATGACTGTAAAGTTCCTAGATGTCAACAAACAATTCCAATCTCCAAATATTATACAAACAACTGACCTGCCCAGGCCTTCGCTGGCGTTTCTTGGAGACAGTGACCTTCTTCCGCTGCTCCACAAAGGCCTTCTAATAAAATACAAAAACATCTTTATTGTCGCCATATATAACATATAACTGCATCACCACAGTTTAAACAATTCTGACTATATCAAACGTAAAGTTGTCAGAAAGGGGAAATCAACCATAACATGTTTTACATGAAACATACCGACTTGCCCTCGGGAACAGGCCTGTTATACTCATCAGGACTACTGAGATCAGATGGGAAGATTTTCTCCATCTTCTCCAACAGGGCAACGCTAAACCAGACTGGTGTTAACGGGATGGTACAATCTCTCACCAGCTGTGAAAAAAATAGTAGTTACTTCTTTGTTGTAATAGAACACATCTAAGTACAATTCATTGAATAAATATTTGTAAGGCTTAAAAGGAACAATCCAAAATACCTTATTATCTACCATCCTTTTCTTAGGGCCACAATCAGGAGAGTGAGTCAGCTCCCATGATGACTTCCTCTGTAATACATAAAAGCACACTTAGTTTTAGACAAAACAATTAAGTAAATTTGACAGTTTTGTTAATATTACTGTTTTTAACATCACAATAAACACTTGGCAGTATATTACCTTCCTGCCCTGTCCAACAACTGCCCAGTTGAAGGGGTTGGCTAGAGGACGTGGTGACACATCCTCTCCCTTCACAACCACGCGCGGAGTGAATCTTGGAACCCATGGCCTCGGTGGAGCCTGCACCTGGCTGCTCTGTGGAACTGTCTCCACTGCCTAAATACAATAATAATATTATGTTATTCATATTACACTTGCAAAAACAAACAATCACAACTTCATCCACACAAAGAGGTATTTACAATTACACTTACAGTATAAGCAGCCACCCACAGCAGCTGTGCCAAAATAGGCATCCCCTCCGAGTCAGACAAGTGAATCTGTAAATAATGAAGAAGAATAGCAATTAAAATGAATACCCTATGTATCTGCCATAAAGTAAATGTGTCCTATTCAATCATCATCTCCAACTTACACCATCTCTGGCCCACAAGTCAGTGTTGTTCAACGGAAAATGATCAGCCACAGGAAACCATGTGACACCTTAATAAATAAACAAAAAATCACGATAGATCAAACACTTGTTCATTGTACCCTTCAGTAATCCATCTTCATAATAATTACATGTATAATTTACATTAATAACTGACAGATGTACATTAAAAATATGTTTTTTGTAAGCCTACCCTTGCGTACAGCAACACGGTGAAACTCCTGACGCATTAGCTCCTGGTAGGTCTTGTCAGAGTTTAGACGAGGGGGGAAATCTAACACAACCACCTGACATTAAGAAGACAAAAGATATGATTACAAACATGCCATTACATGTACCAAACAAAAAAAAAACAAATATTTAGATATTAATGAGCTTACGTTAGACCAACGTTCACAAGCAGAACTAAGAAGCTTGCTGAAGTCATCCCCAGCTTCCTGGATAGTTCTAGAAGAAGTGAGGTTGTTGCTGGGGGCAAGAAGGCAGACAGCTGCAGGAGTTCGAGGAAACACAGCATTCACCAACTCAATCCTCTCATCCTGAGCAGAACCCCCAGGTGTCGACATGAAGCCAAAGGACAAGCAACCCTCTGGCATCTTCACAACGTCATCTGCTAGCGCTCGCAAATGACTATCTCCTACAACAAGGACAAACTGGGCAGACACATATTTATATGGTTAGTACTAATTACTTCATTTATAGCTTTACATTTATCCATAATATCTAGATTAATAATACCTTCTTGTCAGGAGACTCAGCCGGAATGACCAACTTGTGTGACCGTCCAGTCAAAGCAGAAGTTGGCCATTTCTGGACACGCTGCCTAACACCAGTACCATGGCCTAGAGAAGAAAATAAATGTATGCTTTATAAGTCATAAATTTGCCAGCACAACAAGTAATTTATTACTAAAGACATATTACAAAACACTGCAAAATAAAATTGTATATAATATCAATTGGATTTAAAACTTGAAAACACTTCAGAAATCTGGACTTACGTGCATAACTGGCAGTGCTGGGCTGCTGTGGCTCCACATCAATGTCTCGTCGCTCACTCTCTCTCTTCTTGGCTGCAAGAGAGCGCCGGTAAGCTCTTCCACGTGGCATCTATTGTATAGACAAATATGTACAATTATTCATTAACAATAAGTGCTGCTTGTTTGTGACTATTTCAGTATGTGTTTGTAACAATATTCTTGGTAGACCCAGGCAGACAATAACACACACATAAATGCACACTGACCTTTTACATTCACTTTTTTACATTTCATCAAATTTAGAAGCCAGCTTTCAATGCCTTAACTATGTAACAGAGTGCAATAACATCCAAAAAACATCCATTATCTCACACTTTATTTTGATTGACAAAGTTATTAAAGAGAGTTAAGGCATAATATTTTAAAAGCATGCATCAATACACAACAAATTGACTACATAATGAGATGAACTGACCTTGTCACCTTAACTTCCACAGTTCTGGAAATTACCAATACAGGAGTGTGTCCTCTGTGATAACTATTAAAACACAAATGTTGAATTTATGGTTTACTTGGGAGGAATACTTTGGCCTAAACAATTACTTAAACAGACACCAAAAATTAGAAATGTTATAACTTCAATCAAATAATCAAAAACTAACCTATAACAAAAAGTATTTATCAATAATGCATAACCTACAACAAATTATTCATTGCTGATATGGGTTTAGTGCCACTATAATATATATTAACAATTCTTACAAAGAAATACATTTCTTACACTTTTGCATTAGTTGTACCAGGTTGCATAAAAAGTGAGTAAACCTTAACTACATATTTGTTTTGATAACTGAGGAAACTACAAACCATTTCATTTGGCCATGAACATCAGTAAAGGTGATCTACATTATACAATATTCTTCAGCCTTTTAGGATCACTAAATCTAATTTGTCTTTGTCCCAAGACTACAAAACTAAACAAACATTCATATTGCATAACAAACACACTAACAATCACTTTAACTTGTTTTTACTTACTTGATGTACTGGAACAGATGGTATCCTGGATGTGAATCCAAATAAATATGTCAGATAACTGTAGAAAATAAGTTTAAAAAATAACTCACAATGAATTGATCTCGCACGCAAAAGCTTGCAAATCAAGTTGTCACTCTCTCAATTGCAGAAAGCAAAGTCGAAAAGCAACAGCATAATCAATAGCAAGCACATCTATTTAAATCTCCGCCCATATGAAACCAGCCAATCACATCGCAAGTAAAGCACAACAAAAGACACACAGGACATCCTTTGTTATACAAGTTGGCATCCAAAAAATAATATAAAATCTAATGGAAATACTTTTAAATGATATGCTTACATTTTAACACAACATTGTTTCTATAAACATATTGTAATGATGTAATAAATGATGTAGCTTCTTTAAGTTAAAGTGGTTATTTTGCTAAATACAACTAAATGTATGAAACACTTTTTTACAACATTATAGTTGATGTTCAATTTAGGTCAATAGTTCATACATTTATAACTCAACAATTTCCTACTGATTAACACTCCACATAATGTTTGACATCATTTAATCTGTACAATGTATATATTTTTAAACTTTCCTCATGCTGTTACTGTTTACACATAGTTTAATCTCTGAAACATTCAAGTACATAATGCAAATGCAGGCTGTTTACCACTTGAAAAAATCAACAAAAGGACATGCCTACATAAGCTATTAGCAATCGTCACCTTGAGTGCTCCATAGGTACTTACATGATTGCATCCTAAGTACCCAATTTGCACCCTTTGTCATGTAATTGCAACACCTGAACACCCTCAACCTGTTATGTTCATTTCCATTGCTGACATTCCACTTTAAAACTGCTTTGTTTATCTCACAAAAAGCAAAATCTCAATTTAACCGAACTTCATCCTACATAGACAAATAATAACACACACATTGTTCAACACACTGCATTACTTTCAGAAACAACTGAAATAATAATAACAATGTTGTTCATATTGTACAACTATAACACAGTTGTTGTTCCTTCATATACTCTAGGTATTTAATTATATTGAGCAACTTTGAACAGTTGTGAGAGAACCATGTGTCATTAATAGCATTCTATGTTTCTATATATTATGTGTTTATATGCTGTGTTACAAAACATGTTGATAGTTTATAAAACGTTGCTCAATGATGTTAAAATGCATAAAAAGCTCATTTGTTCCACTTATTTGTTTGATATAATTTCCTGCATTCTGTTATGTTTTACTTTACACTAATGTATTCTTTCCAATCTTCTAAAACATTTGTTGTCACTTGAGTTGATTAGATGTTCACACCATTTTTTCCCACAAAAAATACCATAACAACAACACATATCTACAACTCTGAAATACAGTTTGGTGGAGTTTCCTTCGATACTTGTATATGCACCAACAACATCTCTAACCTTTCACTGTTGACTATACAGATGCAGATTCCTTGCAGCTGAAACAAAGGTCTCTTGAATATGCCTCTTAATGCTATTGCTCTCATCAGCTAAGCTGCAACATAGGCCTATACCCTAATGTCCATGTACTAAGCACAACAAAAGAAATCCCAATCATGCAATTGCTACATTCCTGCCAAACCTCACACCAATTATCTGACTCTATTGATAACATTTGACTTGCATCTGCTCTAATTTTCTCTGTCACAAGGCTTTATACACAAACATAACTCAACAAATCTCATGCTTTAACACAGACACAATCAGAATCATGTTGTAGTGCCACGTACATTTCAACATACCAGACATTTCTCTTGATGCAAAAACAATTAACAAGGAAAGAAACCACAAATAGCAAAAACTAAAGACAATAATACACTTCTATCTTTACCCTTGATCTACATATTTTCAGGAGTGCATATGTGACACTTTGTAGTTGTGCATCATGACAGTGCCAGCCTGAACCACTCATATTCTGTGATCCTCAAAGCGTTGTCTGTTTAAACTTGCCACTACTGCAACTATTGCACAAATCAAACTGTAAGGCCTGCTGCTTGTTCACGTCTCGCCGTTGCACGCCCGTGGTCGCGACACACCCCGACATGCACGAAGTGCTTCGGGCCCTTCATCACCGCTTGCGGTTTTAATTAGGGCCCGAAGCACTGACAAGTGCGTAGGACCCTATTGAAACCCTTAGGATTATTTTTATTTTTTTTTCATTATTAGGGCCCGAAGCACTGACAAGTGCGTAGGACCCTATTGGAACCCTTAAAAAAAAAATTATTTTTATTTCTTCATTATTATTATTATTCTTCCTCCTCTTTGAAGCCACTTTTGAGGGCCTGAACGTGAACGAAAACTCACCAAAATGTGCAAGGTCATCAGGTTTGGCGAAAAATTTGATATTTTCGCTATTTCGTAAAAAAAGTTTGTGAAATGGCTCAAGGGCGCCCCCTTGAAATTTTCAAAAAGGCCTCCCCATAGAGGTTTTTTTGTCCTACATGCATGACAATTTTTATGCACATTAACCATGTCAGGAACTACATAAAATCCTCTTACACCCATAGTCAAAACATTACAGGAAGTCGGCCATATTTTTTTGAAATTCAAAGAAATGGCTCAAAATGGCTCAAATTCGCGTTTCACAGGTTACCTATTTGAACGAACTCCTCCGAAAGCGTTCATCCGATTGATGCAAACTCAGTGTCACTGTGTTCTACACATGTTGAAGATCTCCCGTTGTGCTCTGCACGTTATTTCGTCAAAGGGCGTGGCCCTGGCGTGCGGTCAAATTTGCATGTTTTTTTTAATCCATTTTTTAACCACAAAATGCCTATATGTCTGCCATGCAGAGGTCAATCATCACCAAATGTGTCATGCATGATAAAGGTCCTGCCATGAACACATCCATGCTTAAAATGTTTGTATTACTTACAGCGCCACCTGTTGACAACAGGAAGTTACTGCTTGAAAATTAGCACTAGCCATTGATACACAGTGGATCATATCCCCTTCAAAAGGGTTGTGGACCGTCCTAAGACCTTGGCCATACTACCTTTTCGAGCTCAAATGTCTGCGTCAAACGCTCTCACCATACAGACGCGCCATTCGCCACAAACAGGAAGTAGTTTGTTGAGGGGCTTAATATAGTCGTACAGTCACCAAACGTCATACACATGATCTCAGTAGGAAAGTAAAACTTGTCATGTGGGTATAGTAAGTGGGCGTGGCTAAATGGCTCAGTGGCGCCCCCTTGAAATTTTCAAAAAGGCCTCCCCATTGATGTTTTTTTGTCCTACATGCATGAACATTTTTATGCCCATTAACCATGTCAGGACCTACATAAAATCCTCTTACACCCATAGTCAAAACATTACAGGAAGTCCGCCATATTTCTTTGAATGTAATAAAAATGGCTGAAATTCGCATTTCACAGGTTACCTATTTGAACGAACTCCTTCGAAAGCGCTCATCCCATTGATGCAAACTCAGTGTCACTGTATTCTACACATGTTGAAGATCTCCCGTTGTGCTCTGTACGTTATTTCGTCAAAGGGCGTGGCCGTGGCGTGCGGTCAAACTTTGATGTCTCGTCACGCCACTTTTAACCTTTCCAAAAGGCCCCCCCATAGACATTTTTTTCTCCTACATGCGTAACAATTTTTATGCATATTAACCATGTCAGGACCTACATAAAATCCTCTGGCACCCATATTCAAAAACTAACAGGTAGTCCGCCATCATTTTTTTTGTGTAAAAAAATGCCTCCATTTTGCATTTCACAGGCTACCTATTTGAACGTATTTCCCCAAGCCACCATTTATCCGATCATTACGAAATTAATGTCAGTGTGTTCTAGACATGTTAAAGATCCAAAGTTATGTGAAACCAAGATTCTACATAAAAGGGCGTGGCCATGGTGTACTGTCAAACTTTGATGTCTCGTGCACTCCCATGAAATTCTTTCAAAAGGCCCCCCCCAGAGGTTTTTTCCCTGACATGCATGACATTTTTTCTGCATATTAACCATGTCAGGACTTACATAAAATGCCGCAGTGCACATTGTCAAAACCCAAAAGGATGTCCACGCCCATTTTTTGAATGTATAAATAATGACCAAATTTTGCATTTTCAGTCTTCCTATTTTAACATACTTCCCTGAGACCCTGTTCATGCAATCATTGCGAACTCAGTGTCAGTGTGTTCTAGACATGTTTAAGATCTTTCGTTGTACTCCGCATGATTTTACATAAAAGTGCGTGGCCTCGGTGTACTGTCAAACTTTCACTTTTACACAAATCAAACTGTAAGGCCTGCTGCTTGGTGACGTCTCGCCGTTGCACTGCCGCGGTCGCAACACACCCCGACATGCACGAAGTGCTTCGGGCCCTTCATCACCGCTTGCGGTTTTAATTATTATTATTATTATTATTATTCTTCCTCCTCTTTGAAGCCACTTTTGAGGGCCTGAACGTGAACAAAAACTCACCAAAATGTGCAAGGTGATCAGGTCTGGCGAAAAATTTGATATTTTCGCTATTTCGTAAAAAAAGTTTGTGAAATGGCTCAAGGGCGCCCCCTTGAAATTTTCAAAAAGGCCTCCCCATAGAGGTTTTTTTGTCCTACATGCATGACAATTTTTATGCACATTAACCATGTCAGGACCTACATAAAATCCTCTTACACCCATAGTCAAAACATTACAGGAAGTCGGCCATATTTTTTTGAATTTACAAAAAATGGCTCAAATTGGCGTTTCACAGGTCATCTATTTGAACGAACTCCTACGTAAGCGTTCATCTGATTGACGCAAACTCAGTGTCACTGTGTTCTACACATGTTGAAGATCTCCCGTTGTGCTCTGCACGTTATTTCGTCAAAGGGCGTGGCCGTGGCGTGCGGTCAAATTTGCATGTTTTTTTTAATCCATTTTTAAACAACAAAATGCCTATATGTCTGCCATGCAGAGGTCAATCATCACCAAATTTGTCATGCATGATGCAGGGTATGCCCTGAACACATCCATGCTTGAAATGTTTTTATTACTCACAGCGCCACCTGTTGACAAGAGGAAGTTACTGCTTCTGAATTAGCACTAGCCATTGCTACACAGTTGATCATATCCCCTTCAAAAGGGTTGTGGACCGTCCTAAGACCTTAACCATACTACCTTTTTAAGCTCAAATGTCTGCGTCAAACGCTCTCACCATACAGGCGCGTCGTTCGCCACAAACAGGAAGTAGTTTGTTGAGGGGCTTAATATAGTCGTAGAGTCACCAAACGTCATACACATGATCTCAGTAGGAAAGTAAAACTTATCATGTGGGTATAGTAAGTGGGCGTGGCTAAATGGCTCAGTGGCGCCCCCTTGAAATTTTCAAAAAGGCCTCCCCATAGAGGTTTTTTTGTCCTACATGCATGAAATTTTTTATGCATATTAACCATGTCAGGACCTACATAAAATCCTCTTACACCCATAGTCAAAACATTACAGGAAGTCCGCCATATTTTTTTGAATGCAAGAAAAATGTCTGAAATTCGCATTTCACAGGTTACATATTTGAACGAACTCCTTTGAAAGCGTTCATCCCATTGACGCAAACTCAATGTCAGTGTGTTCTTAACATGTTGAAGATCTCCCGTTGTGCTCTGTACGTTATTTCGTCAAAGGGCGTGGCCGTGGCGTGCGGTCAAACTTTGATGTCTCGTCGCGCCACTTTTAACCTTTCCAAAAGGCCCCCCTATAGATGTTTTTTTGTCCTACATGCGTAACAATTTTTATGCACATTAACCATGTCAGGACCTACATAAAATCCTCTTACACCCATAGTCAAAACATTACAGGAAGTCCGCCATATTTTTTTGAATGCAAGAAAACTGGCTGAAATTCGCATTTCACAGGTTACTTATTTGAACGAACTCCTTCAAAAGTGTTCATCCAATTGACGCAAACTCAGTGTCACTGTATTCTACACATGTTGAAGATCTTTTGTTGTGCTCTGCACGTTATTTCGTCACAGGGCGTGTCCATGGCGTGCAATCAAACTTTGATGTCTCGTCGCGCCACTTTTAACCTTTCCAAAAGGCCTCCCCATAGACATTTTTTTCTCCTACATGCGTAACAATTTTTATGCACATTTACCATGTCAGGACCTACATAAAGTCCTCCTACACCCATAGTCAAAACATTACAGGAAGTCCGCCATATTTTTTTGAATGCAAGAAAAAAGGCTCAAATTCGCATTTCACAAGTTACCTCATTGAATGAACTCCTTCGAAAGCGTTCATCCCATTGATGCAAACTCAGTGTCAGTGTGTTCTACACATGTTGAAGAGCTGCCGTTGTGCTCTGTACGTTATTTCGTCAAAGGGGGTGGCCGTGGCGTGCAGTCAAACTTTGATGTCTCGTCGCGCCACTTTTAACCTTTCCAAAAGGCCTCCCCATAGACATTTTTTTCTCCTAAATGCGTAACAATTTTTATGCACATTAACCATGTCAGGACCTACATAAAATACTCTGGCACCCATATTCAAAACCCAACAGGTAGTCCGCCATAATTTTTTGTTTATGTAAAAAAATGGCTCAATTTCGCGTTTCACAGGCTACGTATTTGATCGAAATTGCCCGATGGCTTTCATCCGATCATCGCAAACTCAGTGTCAGTGTGTTCAAGACATGTTGAAGATCTCCTGTTGTCCTCCGCACGATGCTACATAAAAGGGTGTGACCACGGCGTACCATCAAACTTTGATGTCTCGGCGCACCCTTTTTAACTTTTCCAAAAGGCCTCCCCATAGAGGTTTTTTTCTCCGACGTGCATGACAATTTTTATGTGAGTTAACCATGTCAGGACCTAAAAAAAATCCCCCTGCACCCATAGTCAAACCAAAAGTAAGTCAGCATTCATTTTTTGAATGTATAAATAATGACCAAATTTTACATTTTCAGTCTTCCTATTTTAACATACTTCCCGGAGACCCTGTTCATGCAATCATTGCCAACTCAGTGTCAGTGTGTTCTAGACATGTTTAAGATATCCCTTTGTGCTCAGCATGATTCTACACAAAAGGGCGTGGCCTCAGTGTATTGTCAAACTTTCACTTTTACACAAATCAAACTGTAAGGCCTGCTGCTTGGTCACGTCTCGCCGTTGCACTCCCGCGGTCGCGACACACCCCGACATGCACGAAGTGCTTCGGGCCCTTCATCACCGCTTGCGGTTTTAATTAGGGCCCGAAGCACTGACAAGTGCGTAGGACCCTATTGAAACCCTTAGGATTATTTTTATTTTTTCTCGGTATTATTATTCTTCCTCCTCTTTGAAGCCACTTTTGAGGGCCTGAACGTGAACGAAAACTCACCAAAATGTGCAAGGTCATCAGGTCTGGCGAAAAATTTGATATTTTTGCAATTTCGTAAAAAAAGTTTGTGAAATGGCTCAAGGGCGCCCCCTTGAAATTTTCAAAAAGGCCTCCCCATAGAGGTTTTTTTGTCCTACATGCAGGACAATTTTTATGCACATTAACCATGTCAGGACCTACATAAAATCCTCTTACACCCATAGTCAAAACATTACAGGAAGTCGGCCATATTTTTTTGAAATAAATAAAAATGGCTCAAAATGGCTCAAATTCGCGTTTCACAGGTCACCTATTTGAACGAACTCCTCCGAAAGCGTTCATCCGATTGATGCAAACTCAGTGTCACTGTGTTCTACACATGTTGAAGATCTCCCGTTGTGCTCTGCACGTTATTTCGTCAAAGGGCGTGGCCCTGGCGTGCGGTCAAATTTGCATGTTTTTTTTAATCCATTTTTTAACCACAAAATGCCTATATGTCTGCCATGCAGAGGTCAATCATCACCAAATGTGTCATGCATGATAAAGGTCCTGCCCTGAACACATCCATGCTTAAAATGTTTGTATTACTTACAGCGCCACCTGTTGACAACAGGAAGTTACTGCTTGTAAATTAGCACTAGCCATTGATACACAGTTGATCATATCCCCTTCAAAAGGGTTGTGGACCGTCCTAAGACCTTGGCCATACTACCTTTTCGAGCTCAAATGTCTGCGTCAAACGCTCTCACCATACAGACGCGTCGTTCGCCACAAACAGGAAGTAGTTTGTTGAGGGGCTTAATATAGTCGTAGAGTCACCAAACGTCATACACATGATCTCAGTAGGAAAGTTAAACTTGTCATGTGGGTATAGTAAGTAGGCGTGGCTAAATGGCTCAGTGGCGCCCCCTTGAAATTTTCAAAAAGGCCTCCCCATTGATGTTTTTTTGTCCTACATGCATGAACATTTTTATGCCCATTAACCATGTCAGGACCTACATAAAATCCTCTTACACCCATAGTCAAAACATTACAGGAAGTCCGCCATATTTTTTTGAATGCAACAAAAATGGCTGAAATTCGCATTTCACAGGTTACCTATTTGAACGAACTCCTTCGAAAGCGTTAATCCCATTGATGCAAACTCAGTGTCACTGTATTCTACACATGTTGAAGATCTCCCGTTGTGCTCTGTACGTTATTTCGTCAAGGGGCGTGGCCGTGGCGTGCGGTCAAACTTTGATGTCTCGTCGCGCCACTTTTAACCTTTCCAAAAGGCCTCCCCATAGACATTTTTTTCTCCTACATGCGTAACAATTTTTATGCACATTAACCATGTCAGGACCTACATAAAATCCTCTTACACCCATAGTCAAAACATTACAGGAAGTCCGCCATATTTTTTTGAATGCAATTAAAATGGCTGAAATTCGCATTTCACAGGTTACCTATTTGAACAAACTCCTTCGAAAGCGCTCATCCCATTGATGCAAACTCAGTGTCACTGGGTTCTACACATGTTGAAGATCTCCCGTTGTGCTCTGCACGTTATTTCGTCAAAGGGCGTGGCCCTGGCGTGCGGTCAAACTTTGATGTCTCGTCACGCCACTTTTAACCTTTCCAAAAGCCCCCCCCATAGACATTTTTTTCTCCTACATGCGTAACAATTTTTATGCACATTAACCATGTCAGGACCTACATAAAATCCTCTGGCACCCATATTCAAAAACTAACAGGTAGTCTGCCATCATTTTTTTTGTGTGTAAAAAAATGCCTAAATTTTGCATTTCACAGGCTACCTATTTGAACGTATTTCCCCGAGCCACCATTTGTCCGATCATTACGAAATTAGTGTCAGTGTGTTCTAGACATGTTAAATATCCAAAGTTATGTGTAACCAAGATTCTACATAAAAGGGCGTGGCCATGGTGTACTGTCAAACTTTGATGTCTCGTGCACTCCCATGAAATTCTTTCAAAAGGCCCCCCCCCAGAGGTTTTTTCACTGACATGCATTACATTTTTTCTGCATGTAAACCATGTCAGGACTTATATAAAATGCCGCAGTGCCCATTGTCAAAACCCAAAAGGAAGTCCACCATCATTTTTTGAATGTATAAATAATGACCAAATTTTGCATTTTCAGTCTTCCTATTTTAACATACTTCCCTGAGACCCTGTTCATGCAATCATTGCGAACTCAGTGTCAGTGTGTTCTAGACATGTTTAAGATCTTTCGTTGTACTCCGCATGATTTTACATAAAAGGCCGTGGCCTCGTGTACTGTCAAACTTTCACTTTTACACAAATCAAACTGTAAGGCCTGCTGCTTGGTCACGTCTCGCCGTTGCACTCCCGCGGTCGCGACACAACCCGACATGCACGAAGTGCTTCGGGCCCTTCATCACCGCTTGCGGTTTTAATTTTTATTTTTAGGGCCCGAAGCACTGACAAGTGCGTAGGACCCTATTGAAACCCTTAGGATTATTTTTATTTCATTTTTTTATTCTTCCTCCTCTTTGAAGCCACTTTTGAGGGCCTGAACGTGAACGAAAACTCACCAAAATGTGCAAGGTCATCAGGTCTGGCGAAAAATTTGATATTTTCGCTATTTCGTAAAAAAAGTTTGTGAAATGGCTCAAGGGCGCCCCCTTGAAATTTTCAAAAAGGCCTCCCCATAGAGGTTTTTTTGTCCTACATGCATGACAATTTTTATGCACATTAACCATGTCAGGACCTACATAAAATCCTCTTACACCCATAGTCAAAACATTACAGGAAGTCGGCCATATTTTTTTGAATTTACAAAAAATGGCTCAAAATGGCTCAAATTGGCGTTTCACAGGTCACCTATTTGAACGAACTCCTACGTAAGCGTTCATCCGATTGACGCAAACTCAGTGTCAGTGTGTTCTACACATGTTGAAGATCTCCCGTTGTGCTCTGCACGTTATTTCATCATAGGGCGTGGCCCTGGCGTGCGGTCAAATTTGCATGTTTTTTTTAATTCATTTTTAAACAACAAAATGCCTATATGTCTGTCATGCAGAGGTCAATCATCACCAAATGTGTCATGCATGATAAAGGTCCTGCCCTGAACACATCCATGCTTGAACTGTTTGTATTACTCACAGCGCCACCTGTTGACAACAGGAAGTTACTGCTTCTGAATTAGCACTAGCCATTGCTACACAGTTGATCATATCCCCTTCAAAAGGGTTGTGGACCGTCCTAAGACCTTGGCCATACTACCTTTTTAAGCTCAAATGTCTGCGTCAAACGCTCTCACCATACAGGCGCGTCGTTCGCCACAAACAGGAAGTAGTTTGTTGAGGGGCTTAATATAGTCGTAGAGTCACCAAACGTCATACACATGATCTCAGTAGGAAAGTAAAACTTATCATGTGGGTATAGTAAGTGGGCGTGGCTAAATGGCTCAGTGGCGCCCCCTTGAAATTTTCAAAAAGGCCTCCCCATTGAGGTTTTTTTGTCCTACATGCATGAAATTTTTTATGCATATTAACCATGTCAGGACCTACATAAAATCCTCTTACACCCATAGTCAAAACATTACAGGAAGTCCGCCATATTTTTTTGAATGCAATTAAAATGGCTGTAATTCGCATTTCACAGATTACCTATTTGAACGAACTCCTTCGAAAGCGCTCATCCCATTGATGCAAACTCAGTGTCACTGGGTTCTACACATGTTGAAGATCTCCCGTTGTGCTCTGCACGTTATTTCGTGAAAGGGCGTGGCCCTGTCGTGCGGTCAAACTTTGATGTCTCGTCACGCCACTTTTAACCTTTCCAAAAGGCCCCCCCATAGACATTTTTTTCTCCTACATGCGTAACAATTTTTATGCACATTAACCATGTCAGGACCTACATAAAATCCTCTGGCACCCATATTCAAAAACTAACAGGTAGTCTGCCATCATTTTTTTTGTGTGTAAAAAAATGCCTAAATTTTGCATTTCACAGGCTACCTATTTGAACGTATTTCCCCGAGCCACCATTTATCTGATCATTACGAAATTAGTGTCAGTGTGTTCTAGACATGTTAAATATCCAAAGTTATGTGTAACCAAGATTCTACATAAAAGGGCGTGGCCATGGTGTACTGTCAAACTTTGATGTCTCGTGCACTCCCATGAAATTCTTTCAAAAGGCCCCCCCCCAGAGGTTTTTTCCCTGACATGCATGACATTTTTTCTGCATGTAAACCATGTCAGGACTTACATAAAATGCCGCAGTGCCCATTGTCAAAACCCAAAAGGAAGTCCACCATCATTTTTTGAATGTATAAATAATGACCAAATTTTGCATTTTCAGTCTTCCTATTTTAACATACTTCCCTGAGACCCTGTTCATGCAATCATTGCGAACTCAGTGTCAGTGTGTTCTAGACATGTTTAAGATCTTTCGTTGTACTCCGCATTATTTTACATAAAAGGGCGTGGCCTCGGTGTACTGTCAAACTTTCACTTTTACACAAATCAAACTGTAAGGCCTGCTGCTTGGTCACGTCTCGCCGTTGCACTCCCGCGGTCGCGACACACCCCGACATGCACGAAGTGCTTCGGGCCCTTCATCACCGCTTGCGGTTTTAATTCTCCTCGGTGTTTTTATTCTTCCTCCTCTTTGAAGCCACTTTTGAGGGCCTGAACGTGAACGAAAACTCACCAAAATGTGCAAGGTCATCAGGTCTGGCGAAAAATTTGATATTTTCGCATTTTCGTAAAAAAAGTTTGTGAAATGGCTCAAGGGCGCCCCCTTGAAATTTTCAAAAAGGCCTCCCCATTGACGTTTTTTTTTCCTACATGCATGACAATTTTTATGCACATTAACCATGTCAGGACCTACATAAAATCCTCTTACACCCATAGTCAAAACATTACAGGAAGTCGGCCATATTTTTTTGAAATTAAAAGAAATGGCTCAAAATGGCTCAAATTCGCGTTTCACAGGTTACCTATTTGAACGAACTCCTCCGAAAGCGTTCATCCGATTGATGCAAACTCAATGTCACTGTGTTCTACACATGTTGAAGATCTCCCGTTGTGCTCTGCACGTTATTTCGTCAAAGGGCGTGGCCCTGGCGTGCGGTCAAATTTGCATGTTTTTTTTAATCAATTTTTTAACCACAAAATGCCTATATGTCTGCCATGCAGAGGTCAATCATCACCAAATGTGTCATGCATGATAAAGGTCCTGCCCTGAACACATCCATGCTTAAAATGTTTGTATTACTTACAGCGCCACCTGTTGACAACAGGAAGTTACTGCTTGTAAATTAGCACTAGCCATTGATACACAGTTGATCATATCCCCTTCAAAAGGGTTGTGGACCGTCCTAAGACCTTGGCCATACTACCTTTTCGAGCTCAAATGTCTGCGTCAAACGCTCTCACCATACAGACGCGTCGTTCGCCACAAACAGGAAGTAGTTTGTTGAGGGGCTTAATATAGTCGTAGAGTCACCAAACGTCATACACATGATCTCAGTAGGAAAGTTAAACTTGTCATGTGGGTATAGTAAGTGGGCGTGGCTAAATGGCTCAGTGGCGCCCCCTTCAAATTTTCAAAAAGGCCTCCCCATTGATGTTTTTCTGTCCTACATGCATGAACATTTTTATGCCCATTAACCATGTCAGGACCTACATAAAATCCTCTTACACCCATAGTCAAAACATTACAGGAAGTCCGCCATATTTATTTGAATGCAACAAAAATGGCTGAAATTCGCATTTCACAGGTTACATATTTGAACGAACTCCTTCGAAAGCGTTAATCCCATTGATGCAAACTCAGTGTCACTGTGTTCTACACATGTTGAAGATCTCCCGTTGTGCTCTGTACGTTATTTCGTCAAGGGGCGTGGCCGTGGCGTGCGGTCAAACTTTGATGTCTCAACGCGCCACTTTTAACCTTTCCAAAAGGCCTCTCCATAGAAATGTTTTCACGTACATGCATAACAATTTTCAAGCACATTAACCATGTCAGGACCTACATAAAATCCTCTGGCACCCATATACAAAAACTAACAGGTAGTCCGCCATCATTTTTTTTGTGTGTAAAAAAAATGCCTAAATTTTGTATTTCACAGGCTACCTATTTGAACGTATTTCCCCGAGCCACCATTTATCAGATCATCACAAAATTAGTGTCAGTGTGTTCTAGACATGTCAAAGATCCAAAGTTATGTGAAACCAAGATTCTACATAAAAGGGCGTGGCCATAGTGTACTGTCAAACTTTGATGTCTCGTGCACTCCCATGAAATTCTTTTAAAAGAACCCCCCCAGAGGTTTTTTCCCCGACATGCATGACATTTTTTCTGCATATTAACCATGTCAGGACTTACATAAAATGCCGCAGTGCCCATGGTCAAAACCCAAAAGGAAGTCCACCATAATTTTTTGAAAGTATAAATAATGACCAAATTTTGCATTTTCAGTCTTCCTATTTTAACATACTTCCCTGACACCCTGTTCATGCAATCATTGCGAACTCAGTGTCAGTGTGTTCTACACATGTTTAAGATCTTTCGTTGTACTCTGCATGATTTTACATAAAAGGGCATGGTCTCGGTGTACTGTCAAACTTTCACTTTTACACAAATCAAACTGTAAGGCCTGCTGCTTGGTCACGTCTCGCCGTTGCACTGCCGCGGTCGCAACACACCCCGACATGCACGAAGTGCTTCGGGCCCTTCATCACCGCTTGCGGTTTTAATTGTGTTTGTTACCCACCTAACTAAACCTCTCCTGTCGTTCTTCAGAACAAGACGAAGCAACCAGCACATTTTTATAGCCATCTTTTACAATATTACAGTCCTCAAGTGTTAAGAAGATAGTCCAGTATGGAGTGGCCCTTTGGTGATGTGAGTTTTCTAAATGTCTCATAGCAGTAATAATCAATGTTCAGCATGATTATGCAGTGTCTATCACACTCTGCACAAAGTGAGAAGAGAAGCAACACTCTCAGTCACCACTCCCTGTAACAAACATTTGTCATGTAGCTCCACAGACACTACCTATTTTCTGTAGCTGCAAATGATTCCTTCTTCTATCAGGCAGCTAAATGCTGAAAACAGTAATTAACTTACATCCCAGGACCTTTCAACTTCTGTATATTGTAAGGATTTGTATTATTATTTATTAATTATTCAGAATTGTGGTTTGTAAATCTTTATGACCTGCTCCTCATGGCAGATCTGTTGTCACTGAAATGTCTGGATGCCACTGTTGACTTTATGCTTGTTTTTATCTGGGATAAATAAAGTTGTTTTAATCTTGAATCAAATTGACAAGGTCAACAATTGATTGAAGCAAACAGAGATCAGTTCAGAGGAGCAGAGACACCTGGTCTGAAATCTAGTAGGGTTTAAACTGGCTGCATGGAAATATATAAAAAATAAAAAAACACTTCAGTTTCATTTCAAAGAACACATACTCATCAAAACGTCTGGGATTATCTGCAGATGTGGTAGATATCATGTAAACTTTGATATGTTGTTTGTTTATGTGGTTTTGTGTTATATGCCTTCTGGGTGTGGTTTCCATATAAGCCATTAAAAGGTCCACCCCACTCTCACACCTGCTTTTATATTTCCACTGTGTGCCTTGTATTTTATATTCTTGTGTGATATACGTATAAAAAAATATATATATAAATTGGGGAAGGAAAATATGAACTAATTTAAGTTTTCATGTGGCAGACAAAGGCTCCAGAGCAACAATTGATTTTTTTCTAGTCCTGGGGTGGATCCGTTTTTCTCTACACCTCAATGTATATTTCAAATACAACCACGAGCGCATGCTGAAATGAAAAAGAATTAAAGAACTGGAAAGGGTATCTAGAGTAACTGCACTGCTGTATATATATATTCATGTATGGCATGTGGCTTTTTGTTTAGTTAGAGAGCTCTTCTGTGTGTAAAATATTGACAGTCCTCGCGTGACTGAAAGTCCTTAGGAGATCAGTGTCAGAAGCCAGAGAGGCAACAACACCTGCCTGTAAAGTCTGTTGAGCTGGTTCTAGGCCAGGTTAAATGAGAACACCTGCTAAGCCTAACCTTTAGAGTCTTGAATCGTAGTATTGGACACACAAAGTAATTTGATTCTATGATACTGTTTGGATCTTATTATGAGGTGGTTCTTTGATCTGGTCTCGATACAATTTGAAAATGTTGTGCCGTGATTGCACTTTTACTCGTCCAGGTTAATGAGTAAAAATTACACTTTCATAATTTAAGACTATAAACCAGACTGCATCACATGTAAGGAGAAGTAGACATGTAATGGTTAACGTTGGGATAAGACTCAAGGGATTACTTTTTTTGTTGTCATTTTAGCACTTGCTTTTGGGCCGTACCACTTTTCTTATGGGATTATACAATGTAATATAAACACTGTGTGGGCACTTTGACAGTCACCTACTAGGGACCCATCTCTTTCTGGGTCCTTACATTTATTTTTTGAGATTAAGACTTTATTTAAAATTACATTTAAGGAAGGATTTTTGGTTTGATATGTAGTGGTTATGGTTTAGATTAGGGTAAATCTGCTGGGAATGAAAGTAAAGCAGTGCAACCCCTTGACTTATTTGTGTTCATGTCAAGCCATTCTATAACATAGTTTATGAAGTATTATAACTTCTTTCCCTGACTAACATGCCAATTGAGTCCAACCTTAAATGTGGAGGAATCTACCTCTTCTGCCTGGGTGAAAGGTGTCTGTGGTTAGAAGATCAACTCCATATGTTGGTCTAATCCAATCCAGGTGGTCATGTCTGCTCCTATTAGAGGAGGCTGTGACCTGACGCGCCCTCACCAAGCTGCCACTGAGTCAGAGAGCAAAGCTGAGCAAAGTGTTGATACCTCTCTTACCACCAAATCCTATGAATCACTATGTCTCTAACTATCTGTGTACAAAATGTTGACGCAGTTGATGATTCTTTTTTTGTTCACACAAGGCCTTCTAGGTCAGGCTGGTCTGGGTCAGGAGGATCAGGGAGCTGATGAGACAATAAATGACACTTGATCCAGATTAACCTGACAACATGTTGTGTTTCATCTACTGAAGGATACAGAGCAGACATTCTTGCAGTAGCAGGTGAACGCTGATCAAGTTTTTTTGCATATTTTATCTCTTAAAAATAAATTGTTTTTCCTCAGATCAGATATAAACAGATTTCCAGCCTTCAAATTTTCTTTTCTCGACCGAAATGATCGTAAACAGTATTCAGTTGTTGTAAATTTTAATCAAGGCTTCTGAGCATGTTCCATGATCAGCAATGAATGGCAATGAAAACATTTGAATAAATAAATAAATAAATAACCTATAAACTAACACTCAATCACAGTTCTAGTGATGTCAAGGTGAAAAGTGACAACATACTTTGAGACAAAATCAAAGTTTAAATCTCCTTGTTGGACAGTCAGATTCCAAGCATTGCACCAAACCAAACCTGGGTCTGGATTTACTTTTAGGATTGGTATGACTTATTTGGAAATTGGTGGGGCTATCCTTGTCATGACAAAAATCAGACAAAACAAGAGATCTTACATTTTCGAACAATCAGATTATTTCGGAGTAAGTCAAATTGTTTTGTACTTGTGACCAAGTTTCACCTCAAAGCTGGTGTGCCAATTAACATTAAAAGAAGACAGCTAACTTAGAAGAGTGGATTGCTCTTGTTTGTTAGATGCACTTGCATGCAGATTTGGAGAGATCAGTTGAAGCTAAATTGTTGTCAGATGATCATTGATAGGAACGAGGATTACGTTAAAATGGATTGCATGCCAAATCTTATGCTCCCTTCAAGGACTGTTTTTCTACAAACAGGCAAAGCCAGCTGAAATGCTGATAGACAATACTACTTAGACAATACAAACAAAAACCATAACACTCCCAACCCCGATTCATGTCAAATAAATACAGATTCTTCGTCTATATGCAGATCCAGTAAATAGAGATTAAATATTTCTGAACTCTTTTTGAAACTTGTAGTGTTGACCTGTGTAGCGATAATCCCCACCCATCTGGGAACCTTATGGAAACATTCTGAATAACACCAAACCTTCCAAATATCCGCACTCATAATCTGACCCAGGTTTGACATTATGCAGCTGTTCACTTCAAGTCACAGCTCTGCTCTCCCATTAGACAGTTGATCTTCCTCCACCAGGTCTCAGAAAGGCTCTTGATTTTATCAGGTGTCTTCTTCCTGAGAGTCATCCTCTGCTGCTGGACGCTGCAAATGTCGGTCTGCCCAATGCTAGCTAAGATTGCTGAATCAAATGTGTCCTTAAGGTTCTTCTGGGTCAGCGCCGAACACTCTGCAAAGCTCACCGCCCCAAGCTCCTGGGCGAGCTGCAGACCCTCCTCAGTGCTGACCGGACGCGTCTGGTTCTGTGCCAGGTCGATCAGCACCTGGACATCCTCCCTAAGGTCCAGCTGGGTACCCACAAGGACCACGGGCACTCCAGGACAGTGTTGTTGGATTTCAGGGACCCACCTGTCGCTCAGGTTGCGAAAAGAGCAGGGGCGGACCACGCTGTAGCAGAGGAGGAAGACACTGGCATTCTTGTAGCAGAGCGGGCGGAGGCGCTCCAGCTCGTCCTTTATATAACGGAAACAAAGAAGCCAGGTAAGAACAATGTGTTTGTGAGTCTTTACCATCATCTCACCAACGTGCGGCTCATTTGCAGTGAATTCCTTAAAAAGCTGCCTTTGTAATGAATAGCTCAAAATCAATCTGGTACAACTGACTTAACTTAATAGTTTTATTTACAGAAAAAAAACGCCTGACCTGAGAGACCTAAACTGGTTTTGTATATTGTTAAATGAATTTTAAATAAAATGTTAGCTCTCCATGTTAATATATGGTGTCTAAACATGCACAAAACTCGTGAAAAATTACTGAAATTTTGCAGAATTTTTAACCCTGAGTTAATTTTTCCTGCCAGCCTCGAAATGTCTCGGCCTAAAGTTAAGTTTAGCTGACATGTGAATGCAGAAGCAAATTTTCAGGAAAACTCTGGACATTTTCTAGAAATGTTCAAAAATGTGCATCTGTGTAAACAGCAATCAAATAAAATTGGAATTAACTAAATCCTCTTTCTTATGAAGATAGGGTTTTGTAAGTGTGCAGAACAAGGTCAGGGTCTTTGCAGATAGATGTTGCCCTATTTTATTTAAACTATACTGACCCTTTATCTTGACTTCATCATGAAAAAGAAAGATTAGTTGTTTTGTATTTGGAAACAAAGTTTGAATTAGGAGAAAGGCTCTTTTTTTATGACAAACAGGATTTTTGATAGCAACGCCCTAATAACAATTGATATTTTGAAGGGGGGCATTGGAGCTGCAGGATGGCAGGGGTGGTTTCTAAACTGATGAATTACAGTCTCCGTTAAATCCTCCAGGGGACGCTGTAAACTATGGAGTTACTTGACTACTTTGCACAGTGGGGTATAAAAACTAAACGGGTCTTTATGGATTTCCGTCCAGGGCTCAAAGCAAGCTGCAGGGGGCAACACACACAAAAACAGCAAGGACTACAAACAAGTGAAAATATGTAGCCTACTAAAACAACTTATTGATCACTGTTGACTTACATTGATTGATCCATCAACCAGACCCCATTTCTACCACGATAGAGCAGAAAAAAAGCGAAAAATTGCAAAACAAAGTGTCCTTGAATGCATGCACTTTTCATACAGCGATCACATGTTCAGGTTTGTTAAATTCGATCTATTATAATTTACTCATAGAAAGGGTCAAAGGCGCAGCTTACCTGTCCAGCCATGTCACATAGCTGCAGTCTCACAGGTTTTCCGTCAACAATAACCATCACTGAGAAGAAAAATAATGCTTTTGTGTTGTTTTGTTTGTTTTAGAAAATTAGCTTAATTGTCATTCCATTCATGAAATGTGAGGAATAAAACACAGCATACGGGTTCTACAACGGAGACATTTGGCATATAAGCGAATAAAATAACAGATTCAATAAACTTAAACTCCCGTAAAACTTGTGCGTAACACTAATAATAATCTCCATTGCTACCAAAGATTACCTGTGAAGTTGTCAAACGCTGTTGGAACATATTCTGTTGGGTAGCCGTTGGTGGTGTAGCTCACGATCAAGCTCGTCTTGCCCACAGCTCCATCTCCAACCAGGACGCAGTTCACCTTGCGCTCAGGTGCGGAACATGACCGCCGACGCTTCACGGCCAGAGGGAAGTCCCGGTTCTTTAACAGCCGAGGCGGAACCGCGGGGGCATCTACCCCGCACAGAGGCTCTGACACACGGCGTGGCTTCTGCTTCCCGACATCCTGCGGAAGCATGGCTCTGCGTACGGGAGGATTTGTTGTAGCTGTCTGACGATTCAGATTCTTTGGAGACTTTGCGCTCTACATGCTCTCCTTGACAGGTCACGTATGTCTGCAGCAGGTTAAGGTCTGTGAACTGCAAACAGAAAGCGCCAAAAAATATATTTAGGACTGTGTCTTTTGCGCTTTGGCAGATTTGAGTCGCGCAGTGGCACAGCCGGCGAGTTTCTCCGCTCAGCAGGAGCTCCTGATTGGCATTCTCGCTACATCTGCTGTGGTCGTGATTCCTAAGAGGCTTACCGAGCACAGCACCATATGAAGCTCAGCAGCTTTCCAAGTGAAATCAACTGAGCTTTCTGGACAGCTTTATCCCATTTAGTCAGACATATAGTGTGTCTCCAGCTTTGACCTAATAAAAATGGAAATACAATCAAATTTGTTTTAATGCATAAAGAAAGATTTCAGCTGTCTGACAACATAGCTTTTAAATATAAAAAAAATAAATGACCTACACAAAAAGTTAATTAATGCTTGAAAAATAGAGGGAGGAAAACAAATGCATATAAAATTATTTAATAAATACATTCCTTTCTTTTATGTCTATATCTATATCCCCATTATTCATTATTTATTGCAATTAATCCACTAAATATTTGATGCATATATTATTATCTGTATACGTTTGACATGTATATATCATGTTCGACATATATTTTTTAATATTTGTTCTCAAAATCCCATCAATAGTTAACACAAACACAGAATAAATCACTATTTTGGTCATAATGTTCATACACTTCCCATAATAAACACCCAAGAGTATAAAACTAAATCAGATGGGGTTCACTTTTAAACAAGTGCCAGTTTAGGGGTCCTTCATATAAAAACAAGTTGAGCATTTCTGTCAAAGTAAAGAGGGACATACTGTAGAGATAACGTGAAAAAAGAACACCCCCTAGTGGTGTAATCCCGTCAACTGCGGAGACTGAAGGAGGAGATGCAGCATGAATCATCACCAGAACTGCAAGAGATAAAGGGAGAGAGAGAGAGAGAGAGAGAGAGAGGGAGAGGGAGGGAGAGGTCTGGAGCTGAAAACAGGTTGAAACATCAAAACAGGAGAGGAGGCTGCAAGGAATAAAAAATAACTTCTTCTGTAAATAAACCTTGACTAAATTAAAAGTAGAGAATAAATCTAAATCATTCCCAATCTGTCTGTTTTAAAAATAAATCAACTTTAGAGCTTTTTTTCCACTGTTAACAGCCTTCCTAAGAATCCTCAGCATCCTTCTGTTATGAAAAAAAATCAGAGGAATGAACTCAAATAATATTAATTGCATAAAATGTAACAATTAAGTTGTACAAATTATACTTTTAATGTGGATTTGGAATATTTGAAAATAGTGGTAGCAGTGTGTGTAGCAAAAAATGTGACTCTCTTTGTTTCTTTCATTCTCTCAAAAGGATAACAAAATCAAAAACAGCCAGAACCTTCATGTGGTTGCACTTCCCTCAGGAAGCTGCACAAAAACAACATATGAAGATTATGTGTGTGTGTGTGTGTGTGTGTGTGTGTGTGTGTGTGTGTGTGTGTGTGTGTGTGTGTGTGTGTGTGTGTGTGTGTGTGTGTGTGGGAGGCATAATGTGTTGCCATGCATAGATCAGCACCAAAAACACCAGTGAGTGGGAGTGAGACCATGCGCCATCACAAGAACCGGACATCTTCTCACACACACACACACACACACACACACACACACACACACACACACACACACACACACACACACACACACACACACACACACACACACACACACACACAATACCGCTGTCTCTAATTGTCAATCTGTCTAAATTCCGAAAAGTACCTTAAGTGCATTAGCATGCATAGGCCCAGTGTAAAAGAATTGTCAGGTGATATGTCATTAGTTTGCGTCTGCTACTTCCTTTGGTTACGATAACAAAAACAACAGGGTTACAGGGTTAACATCATTGGGTAGGTTAAAACTGCACAACATTTTCATATGTTTCTAAACGAGATATCTGGGTCTTCCTACGACGTCACTAACTGAAGTTTCTCTGGGCATCCAAGAATCTTCTGAAAGCATTGATGTCACAGTTAGTTAAAGTTCTGTTGAATGCAGATGCTAACAGGTACATTATGTGTTCTGTATGAGAAGCTAAGGGCTGTGACCATAGACTGTATAAAGAGATGGACAACCTGACAGCTTCCCAAAAGTGAGACCGAAACATTTGGAGCTCCCCCTACTAACTGGCTGCATAGGTCATAAGCTCCGCCTCCTCCATGTTAACAGATGGGACATGAGTCAACCTATAAATCATAATACATGTCAAAAATGTTTTTTCGTCAAACTTGGTTTCTGTCATTATAGTTAGTTCATATCATGCTGATTAATGTGTAAATGTTTCCTTTTTAAGAATCTTAGTTTATAAGTTATTCAATGCTATGAAAGGGTGTGATTGACAGCTCATTCGACAAAGGTGGCTCCTGCTGTGCTGTGTGCACTGTATAAGCAGAATAGAGGAGGAACGGTGAGAAGACACGTAACAAACACTAAAGTCATTTAACGTTCCATAACCTTGAGTGTCTGTTTCAAACCGACGAAGGATCTGTTCTGCTGTGAACTGTTCCCACCTGAGGGCTCTTTGATGTTTTACCGGAAGGGATGAAACATTAATTCCACGCCGTTTCTACTGCAAAGACTCTGAAAACAAATGACCCTACCAGTGCAATATATCAGTGCCTGTCACAGTTGTGTTTTGGCTTTACTACTACAGTGTCCAACAGGAGGCAATGGAAACTTATTGTCCATCTCTATATTTAGTCAATGGCTGTTGCAAAGAATTAGTATTTGACATCTATGAAAGAGAACAGACACGGGTTGTAGTGCAGTGGGTCTGACACTGATCCCTGCAAACTCCTCCAGATTGCATTTGTGACCATTTTTCTTCAGCCACCAGAAACAGCAACTTTAGTTGTAGAGAAAAATCCCGGTCACACTGTAGCCCTATTCAGACTGCCATTTAAAACCGCAATATTTACGCCCCTGTAACGTTATGCCTTCAATCTGAATGTCCCAGAGGCGTAATGGGGGGAAAAAGTGATCCCCCCTCTGTACCATCTTTGGTGGTAGTATCAGAGTCGTTACAGAGGCGAGACGGTATCAGAAGAGCAAGTGGGGGAGTGCAGTGCTGTGTGTGCGTGCATTTCTGACTGTGTATGTGGAGCTCCTGCTGTGCCATGCTTCTGCAACGCCAAAACGCATTGTGAATTCACAGACTGGGACCCCAATTTTACGCCGTCGCAGAATCAATATGAATGTATACAGACATGATGATGGCTGAGCTTTGATACAGCACTTTTTATTTAAGGTTTATGTTTGGGCTTTTTAATGCCTTTTTTCAGAGATAAGACAGCACATAGAGTCACAAATCATGAAGAGAAAAGGTGGGGAATGACATGTGGGAAAGGAGCCAAAAGCCAGATTGGAACATGGTCTGCCACCTTGTGGACTACAGCCTCCACGCATGGGGCACGCGCACTAACCACTAGGCCACCTGCGCCCCGAGATACAGCACTTTTGCAAAAAAGGGCTTGTTTCTCTCTCATACTTGCTCTCAGAGACTTCAGAGAAGAAAGCCCTTTACTGCCTGTTTAAGGACTACGTCCGTGAAGTTTGGCCTTCAAAATGAATGTCACAGAGGCGTAATGGGGGGGACGAAGTGATCCCGCCTTTGTGCCGCCATCCGAGGTAGTAACAGAGGTGTTACAGAGGCAAGACAGGATTTGCGGAGACAGCAGGGGAGAACAGCGCTGTGTGTGTGCAGGTCTGAGTGTGTATGTGTACATTTTTAATACAAGTTGAGCTTGACATTTTGAAACTTTATTCATGCTCCTATTTATTGTGTTTTTTTTATTGTGTTTCATTCTTTATGTTATTTTATTTGTTGTTTTTACATTGTGTTTTTTACTCTTGTACAGCACTTTGGTCAACCAAGGTTGTTTTAAATGTGCTATAGAAATAAAGATTGATTGATATGTGTATGTGGAGCTCTCACTACACATTGTGCCTCAGCAGCACCTATGGCAATGTGAATTCACAGACTGGGACTTCAATATTACGCTGTTGCCGGATCAATATGTATGACAAAGACATGATGATGTTTGAGCTTCTATAAGGCGCTGTTGAGGGGTCTCACTCTGAAAAGCGCTTAAGAGGAAGCAAGGCTTATGGAAGTGCGGAACAATGCTGAACATATTATATAAAGCATGCCATAATCCCTTTCACTTAAAATTCCCCTTTACTGAAAGGAGTCTAATCTGAATATTTTACACTATAAAGGGAGTAACAATGTCACTCAAAAAGTAAAGCATGAAGAAAATGCATTTGGCGAAAATGCCATTACAGCACTCTCAAAAAAGTATTTGCTTCACCATATGTTATGATTTCATAACCAACATATAATAACCATGTCGTGATAAAGCATATAAGTTTTACAATGTCCAACTTTTTAATCTTCACATTAAGTGATAGTCACTCTAAAAATGTTGTCTTAACACTCAGTAAGCATTTACAAGACCCTCCAGGATTCCATTGGCCTTTTCTGTGATTGTTGTGGCAATAAATACATTCATTTGTTGCACTTTTTTTTTAAAGTTGCATGAAAAAACGATTATATAAAATGTTGCAAAAGGTGCAAATGAATTTGTAAGAATTTGCTGAATCATAACATGGCAACAGGATTGTCCTCACTCTACATGTTTCAAACTGAAGTTGTTCATCATAAAGATAGAGGAATTGTTCAAAAGGCACAATGTCTCTGGGTTTTAAAATCTGCTGAAAATAATATTTAACTAGGTGAAGACGTTGCTGCTTAACAGGATTAATGAAGAGTCAGACATCTTCCTGCTCTGTCAATGGAGACATCAGGCAGCGCTGTTAACAGAGAGCTGGCACAAAACCCAGAAACACATAAACCATGTCCACACACACATGCACACATACACACACAGAGAACATACAATGCCGCCATTCTTTTCATGTAACAGTCTACCTCCTCCTCCTCCTCCTCCAACATCTGATAAACTAGACACCTAATCAGAATCTTTGGGGACCCCAGGCCTCCTATTGGAGTTTGCAGACCAGGCAAATACACTAACTCAATTTAGAGTTTGGGATTAAGACCCCAATCCCTCCCCCCAATATAAAACACACACATGTAGATAAAAACACACACACATCGATGACCCTCCTCCTCGTCTTCTGCTTTTCCTCCTTCTCTCATCTCTCTATTGATGGGATCAGCTGAGGGCGACATTCCCCTCTTCCTCCCCTGCACCCTCTCTCTCTCTCTCTCACTCTCTCTCTCTCTTCTTCCTCTCCTTCCCTCGGGGGACCGGGCTGCTCGGACTCTATAGTTATGGGCCGGGGCCATCTGTCACCGTGCGCATTCACGCAGCCACCAGAAGGCCGCAACATGTGCAGATTTAAATGGAGAACCCAACTTTCCCAGGACACACAGGCCTGACCCCGGCAGCCGCAGCAACCCCCTCCTCCTCCTCCTTCCTCATCATCAACCCCCCCCTTTCCTCCACCTCCCTCCTCCTCTTCACTCCTCCATCCTACAACCATCACCGCCATCAACCAGAATCCCTAAAATAAAAAAGCCAGACCGCACCCACCTGCCACACCCTCCTCCAAGAAATACTGTCTGCATGTGAATCAGTGAATTAGAGCCCCCCCAAACACCACCACCACACATACAAATACACACACACGAATAATCTGAAAAAAAAACCTCCTGGACCAAACCCCCCCCACCCGAGAGTGTATGTGGGTATGGTAATGGCTAAGCAGCATGCTGGAGCACCTTCTTTACACACAATGATGGATTTCCACCTTGCATAGCAGCTGATGGCACATGGGGGAGGTGAGGCAGGAGGATGGGGGGAGGAGAAGGAGGGATGAGGGGCAACCCCTGGTGGATGTGTGAGAAAAGAGAGAGAGATCAGCTGATTGGTAAAATTGATTGTGAAGGGGAGAGAGGGAATGAAAGGGAGTGTGTATTTGTATTTGTGTGTGTGTGTGTGTGTGTGTGTGTGTGTGTGTGTGTGTATGTGTGTGTGTGTGTGTGGGTGTGTGTGTGTGTGTGTGTGTGTGTGTGTGTGTGTGTGTGTGTGTGTGTGTGTGTGTGTGTGTGTGTGTGTGAGAGAACCAGTATAAGTGTGTGTTGTGGTTTTTCGTGGTTTGCAAGGATGAGGGGGGTGTGGGAGGAAGGGGGGGTAACAGGATTGGTCTTGTCTGTGGGACCCACGAGGAGGACAATAGGATTGGCGGGGGTGGGGCGAGTGTCACACGCTTTTGCTTTGTGGCTCGGTCAACAGGCGTGTGCCGCGGGTGTCGTCTCGCCGCCCTCGCCTGCTGTCTGACTGCGGGGACCGACCGGCAGCCATGAGAACCGGGGCCCTGGGCCCTTTAATGAGGGGCGTGCTGTTTCTTATCAAAGATGGACAAGCCATCATTACAATCATCATTAGAAGCTGCACAATGGAGCACGCCTGCCTCAGCTATGGATGGGAAAATCTTCTACCAGTAGTGGCAGTGGGGGATGAAATCAATAAGAGCATACAAAAGTCTGATAGAATGTGTCTATTTAGTGACTCTGCAACAGTTTTGTCTGGTGACGGAGCACAGCCTATCCATTGTAAAAGAAAGATCCAATCACCAATTAAAACACAATGCTTTAATGACACCTACAAACTCCAGGAACAGGTGCTGTGTCTCCATTTGGATACTTCTGTTAGTAAAATCTTATGTAGTATTATATGTACACTTACATTTACCTGCCAAGAAAACTCAAAATGAAAAAAGATGGGGTCATTATGTCATCCAAACTTTGGATTATTCACCATCCAGGAGTGTTGAACTACCAGGACAAGCATGGGTTTGTTGATTTTGGAATATGATAGGTAGGATGGTAGGTAGGTACTGGTACTGCCGGAGGAAGGTAGGTAGTCTTAGTGAGGAGGCGTGGTTGACCCTGTTGCTAGGTGTGACACATTTTTCAGAAGCTGCGATTGGTTTATCCAAAAAACAGTCTGTCATAGAATCTAGTCATTGTGTAATTATGAACGCTACGAAATTAGCATCTGTGCGATTATTTGTAAGATGGACTTTAAAAGTATACAGCACCTGACTCATCATTACACCATACACCTACAAAGTGTTTGAAATCACATGCCCACTTGTGCAGCAGCTTCTTCACATCAGCATGTGAAGAGCCTTAATTAGTGATTGGATGCACCTGTGGAGGTAACCACATGTAGAAAAACATATGCATTTCTCACTTTGCACTGAAAAAAAGTCATAGATGGATTGAAACGTGTGCACAAATAGTTTTTGTCTGTTCAGCCCAGACAAAAAGATTCTTCTTCATGTAGTGTTTGAAGAACATTTCTCCATTTTCTCCTCTGCTTGAGAAACTCTTCAGCCTCACTACTCTAACAATTGTACACCTTAGGAGCTCTCTTAAGGGCTAAGATGTTTTTTGAATAACTTTTTAAAAGGATCTAGTCCTTTTTTAAGGGGTAATTCTTAGAAAATGTCATGATTCTAAGAATGTTCTTAGAATTTTGTAACTAGGAGCAACTCTTTGTACTTTGTAAATACGGCCCCAAGAATTCCATCAATAAATGTACACTGTACATTTGTTTCTATAACTTATCCCTTTTAATTATAATAAAGCCAAGAGTTTACATAAGGGGCATTGCTGATTTGACTGACAAGAGGGCGGGTTGTAGCTGTTGCCAGGAGGTTTAAGGCCTGCCTCAACATCACCTCTTTACCTGTTTCTAAGTTCATCAAAAGTTCCACCGCATTTCATCATTAAAACATCAAATGACGGAATAACCTCAGGAAAGAAGGGTGTACATGTCTCCAGCAGAAATCCACATGCTTGGCAAGAGGTTAATCTCAAGTAAATTACTGTTGATAATTCCTCTAATGGATTAGATTACAATCATTTCAGTCATTGTATAAATTAAGCAAAAATATGCCATCAGCAGCTAAAAAATAAACTTAGTGTACACATCTCAACTGCTGGTGAACAAAATGAATCTGACTTGATAAGATCAGTGTGAACCGAATGCAACATGAACTTTGCTCCTTTTATGGTTTGATTCTAAAGGTTGAAGTCTGTTTTTGTTTTTTATAAGACATAAAACTATCTTCAGTGTAGACAGTGTGTCGGGGAAAAGTGAAAGAAAAACTTTCACATTCTCTTTTGATTCAGAAGATTCGAAGGAAGGTTGCAGCCTTGATTGAGCATCTTTGAAGTCAACAAATAGGAATATAGTGAACCTCCAAGTTTAGTGCTGGCAATTAAGTTTTGTTTCCTTGAAAAAATACTTTCTAAACCACCTTTGACTTGGAAGAATCGAAGTTGCAACCGGGAGTGTGCATCTTTAGAGTAGCAACATCTGCTATCAAGATTTCTTTTGAATCATGGTAAGTTTATACCATCACACACCAATTACAATCTTTCTTTCTCTCATTCACAGCTGTGATTCAGAGCTGTGATTCAGAGTCATCTATAGGTTAGCGTGTCGTGCACCATCACCCTGCTCCAAGTTTGTCATCATTAATGTTCAGCCTAAAAACATGTTGCTCTGATTTGGCCTTTCTCAAGAGTCTCCTCCAAGTTCTTTTTTAATGCTCTTCTGGCCTGTGGCCCAGGCCGCAGGAAGCATTGTCATGGTGCTGAAGGTGGAGGGGATACGGGGAGGAGGTGTGTGTCTGTTTGTGTGTGTGTGTGTGTGTGTGTGCGTGTGTGTGTGTGGGTAGGAGGAAGGAGGAGGAAGAGGAAGGGGGGCGCATGACGCTGCAGCAGCGGCAGCTGGCGGCCCAGCTTGCAGGGGCCATCTCTTCACAAAGGAGTGCCTTCCCCCTGGGGCCAGTGATTTAGGACAGGGCTCTCTGGACAGGCCCCTGGAGAGGAGGAGAGAGGACACTGTCTTTGGAGGAACGCACCCTCCCACCTCCACCTCCCCTCCTTCTCCTTGTCTTGTCCTCTAAAGCTTCCCTGCTGGTCCCCGTGCCCCCCCCCTCCCCCCAGCACACTCCTGACACCCTCCCCTTTTCACTGTGGCTAAGCTCCCTCATGGGACGAGTAGCCTGGCCACTGGACTGGAGGCATTCCTGAGGTGTAGCGCGCTAATGCTAACTGGTCACAATAGGGAGTTACAACAGGTGCGTGTGGATCCTCTGTCCTCAAGCGGCAGCTGAGAGATAGGGACAGGGGGCTATTATGGCACCATTATGCACCATTTCTCTACTGGTGGGCTGTTGGTCCTCTTTCTCGAACAAAAACAAGGCTTTTTATGTGTAACCTGGTCTTGTACCCAACCCTGCTCCGACAAGCCTCTCTTTCATCCTCCTACCCCAGCTAGCACCTGCCACCCCTGGGCCCTCCAAACCTCTAAACCCACCCAACGGCCACTTACCCAAAGTCTGGTTTCATTTCAATCCAACCCCAACAGCAAGAAAACCTGAGCCCCACTTGTTTAAAACACCCTCCACTTCATATCACAGCCATAGAAATTATCCAGGCAGCAACCTCTGTACACCCCACAGACCCACCACCCCCACCCCCCTGCCCCTGTCCCTCTGAATTATGTTATGTCTGAAATGAGCAGTCATACAGCAGATTGTTTGGTGCAGCCACTTGATATAACTGGTGACAATGCCTCAAACAGAGCGAGTGTCCTGGGGGGATAGGCAGTATTTGGTTACTGCATCCCTGATCTCTCCCCATTGTGGTGGGCTTCGGGTCCCAGGGAAGGTTGAAAGGGGGTTTGGGGAGGGGGGCAAGTGCGCATATGTGGGCCCACAACGCAGGTGCCTACATCTGTTCAATTCTGGGCAGATGCTCATGGCTGTAGAGATAGAGAGGGCAAGTTAGGGAGAGAGAAAGAGAGGAGAGAGGGAGGGAGGGAAGGGGAGGTGCACTACCTCCATTTACTCTCAATCTTTCAAACTTTGATTAAGACTGGATGGAACAAAATTGGAGTAGAGTTAGGAATACAAATGAAGAACTGCACTTCTTCTGGGGCCAAAAGTGACACAAGCCCACCTTTGTTATTCTTTTACAAAATCAAAAACACTAAATGAATAAAGTTTAACCGTTTACATTTTTCAGGGGTGAATTTAAACCCCTGATCCAATGAAAATGGTTAGCAAATGGAGAATTGCACTTCCTCTGTGTCCAAAAAAGAAGTAAACCAACTTTTATAGTTTGGATTTTGGTCCTTTGCTCTGACATGCAATCAGGGATAGATGCTGGAGTGATTAAGCACTGCCCCTAGGGCCGATTCAGCCCATGGCTTCGGAGAAAAACAAATATTTTTGGTGGCTACAGTGTTGACTACAAAGTAAAGAGCCAAAGCATCAGTCTTTGCTAGCACTAACACAAATAATTCAGAATTTAAAAAAGAACTAGGGGTTTATGTCAAACAAAATAAGCAATATAAATATAGTGTCACCTTTGGCTCAGGGAAGCAGATGTGCCTTCACCTTCTCTCTTATCATTCATTTCTGTGATTAAGCCTCATTGGAACAATAGAGTGGCTTTTGGGCTGCAGTATTAAAGCTAGGAGAGGGGCTGATATTTTTTAGCAGGCCCCTGATTTTTTCTGGCTGAAGTACATTTTTGGTGGCACAAATGTGAACTTATAAATAAAACCAATTTAACACAAAGGGTAAAGTCATGATATTCGGTCAGAGTGCAATGGTTTGGGGTCACTTGTAGCAATAGCAGGAGCTTATTAGAAAATGTTCTTACCTCTAAAGGCTCAAAAGCAACAACAATAGCATGACACCATTATGTTCAGAAGCTGTGTGAGTGTGTCTGCAAGAAATTGATTAATTGTGCTAACTAGACCGTAATGCCTCACGCCAGTGTTGGACACTAGTGGCTAAGAAGGAGAAAATATCTACAGGTGAGTTTCAAAAACACAAAACAATCAAGGTGGTCACATCGAATATTTTACTGTGAGCATGTACAGTTTATGAAACAGGTGACTGCAGGTCAGAAATATGTGCTTGTTTTGGCAGTAGAAGAGGAGATAAGGAATTTTATGTTTTAATTGTTATATGGTTTATTCTGCCTGATTACATTTTATAGTGCTACAATAAAATTGCTCAACAATTCAAATTTAATTATTAACTTTGACAAATTCAATGTAGTACTTAACACACAGTGAAGCTGGGGGTGATGGGAATGTATTTTTTTTGCATATTTTGTGTTGTTTTTTTCCTGCAAAAACTAAACTGTAGGACAAATTACATTTCAGATCTGTTGATAGCACTGCAGACAAGTAATGGAAGCTATCTTTTTTTCATTAATTTCTGTAAGGATCATGAATTATATGATCATAAGATAGAGGTTTGTCGTCTCTGTTAACCGATGTCTGTATGCTTTATTAGTACATCTGTCGACAAGGGACAATATCATTGGTGTCAGAAGCATTATGATCTCTGTTCGTAGTTTAAGTAGTATTTAAAATGTTCTCCCTAAAGAAAGACTTGGTAGGCTGTAAAAGTACATAAAGTCTGAAGGTATGTGCATAGGCAACCCCCGCCCCATAACACACCCCTGGAATGATGATCATGTATGACCATTGCAATAAAGTGATTAAAAAAAACTTCAATTCCAAATCACGTTGCAGCAGGCTTTGGATGTATTCAGGTCTTTGAGGGTAACAAAATAGCTCTAACGCAATCCATAATATAGCATTCTGGGCTCCCAGCGGTGCTCATGTGATGACTAGCTAGCACCTGCATGCACTCGCAGTTTACGATTAGCTCTTAGAAGTCGTCAAATCCCTCATATCCATCAGTAAACGAAGGTGACCTACAGGGCAAAAGAGATGGATTGCATCTGCCGTTTTACAATCCTGGATCCTATCAGCTTTTATCTGACTATAGGATGTAGGTTTGTGACTGTGTCAGTAATGATATTTGCATTGAAGTGTAGCAAACAGTCCAGTATATGTC
Organism: Tautogolabrus adspersus; assembly: GCA_020745685.1. Lineage (NCBI taxonomy): Eukaryota > Metazoa > Chordata > Actinopteri > Labriformes > Labridae > Tautogolabrus > Tautogolabrus adspersus. The sequence continues at coordinate 16,001,676 of CM036537.1, read as the reverse complement.
ATATATCAACCCCAACTCAAGAGGTCAGAGACAAAATCACTTTCAGATAATATTAGATTTGTTTAGAGATTAAAGGTTGACTTTAATCAGGAGGATTCTTCCTCTGGGAAAGGAGAATGTGTGAAAAACAATTTTCACAGCAATTCAAGATGTTGTAGTCCGTGCATATGTGGTGGACTGACCTATAATCCAAATCACCAGACAACTAGCATGGTTATAAACAGACAGGTGTGTGTGTAAACATGCATTATATCCCCTTCGATTTGCTTGTCAACACTTCCACAATGCTCTTGAACTTTACCAGAGCAATGAGACATGGTTCACCAAAAAGGTACTCCCTCATTTGGTGCGTAGACAACGATTGTGATGGAGACGACGGTCTGCCATATTGCTTCCAAAGATGAACAGGTGGGCTGAGATGTAGTGACTGAAGACTGAACAACAGTTAAGTGTAGTTTTATCACAGAATATGTTGCTCTATAAGACAGATCATGGTTATGTTTTTTTGTTTACCATAGTTTCTCTGTAGAGTCAACCTGAGAGGAGAGACTCACGTTTGGATTAACTGTTTTACAGTATATGACCAGTTGGACCAAGTTTTACATCTGTTAGTGTAAAGATGATCTAAAAACTTTTTGGCAGAGTATTATCTTTTCTACACTTTTTAAAGATCCCATAAGCGGCAAAATGATGATTCTTCTACCCATCAAACAATTCGTAAAGTCCTCTTGCTCTGTACATGGACATATTTAACTTTTTGAACATTGTCCCTTGCCATCTTTAAAAAAAAATAACTGGGCCTTTTTCATCATTTATTTTTTGTACTAACTGTAGGCCTACAGTCTGATGACTTTTTTGTTTTACATTTAAGAATATATTTGAACACAATTGTCAGGTATGTGTCAGTCATAGGCTTTTAATGACCTTATCATTTACACCTTTAATACCCTTAACAGTATAATAATAATAATAATAAAAAAAGAAGCCTTCTCATCCAAATGCAGATTTGCCTATAATATCGTTACAATAACGTTATAAATCAACGTATTAATGTGGGGTTGTATTTTACGTTGGTTTAACCCTTTAGCTCTCTTCACCGTGATTAAGCTCTCCTCAGCACTAACTGGAGTAGTTTTTGTAAGTAATACAGGTTGAGCATAGTATCAGTTGTGGAATTATCGATTGTATTCATAGGGACCCGCAAATGTTGTGGTGCGTCACCCCGGGGTGCGCGGCAGATGTGTTTTCATAAACATTGGCACGCGACTTGCCACGTACAGCTCTCTTAATCATCGCCCCCCCACACACACATACACACACTCACACGCGCGCGCACACACACACACACACACACACACACACACACACACACACACACACACACACACACACACACACACACACACACACACAAGATCCCTCCTTCTCGCACACACTTATAACCAGCACACACATACACCCTGGCAGGCGCGTCTCTGGGCCCCCCACGTAATTACCGCGGCACTCTTCCCATAAACTTAAGCTCAGCACGTCTCCAGTAACAGCAACGTATGCAAATGAGACAGAAGCCCGGACCGGGAGCCTCGATTAGCCGTGGGAAACCTTGGGGAGCCTCGTGAAGCCCTGGAGAGCCCTGGGGATCCACGGATATGGCCTATGTGGCCCCCTTTGCCAGCAGCTGGCCACAGTAATCTGATCTGGACACAAAGGAGCCTGTTGATCTCTGTGTTTCAGCAGGTAAAACAGGAGGACCAGATGAGGAATCAAAGTCCAATTTCTCGTATTAAATTATGGGACTCGAAAGATAAAGAACTTTATGATAATACGTACGGGGCAATTAAGATATGAGCAATTACAACAAGTTCTTAAGTATAATTTTCCTAATGATTAAGCACAAATTAACTTACTATTGTGAAGATTTAACACCCCATGTGAATATTACGGCGGGTAAACATCATTATTAACTCGGATAAATGTGTGCATAAAAGCATCTCCTGAGAAAGTGCTGATTCAAAACCTCCCGTTTCCTCCAGCCTTTCAGATCTAGCCTACATTTGTGCACGAGTGCCCTCTCTGATACCCCCTCCCTCCCCCTTTCCCCCTCCTCCCCCTTCTCATCTCCATCCATCCCTGGCACTGTTGCTGCTGGTGCCTTGCGTCTGCTGCACATCATTTAGGCATTGGAACCACAAACCCTGGCACCATTACCCTGGCTCCTCTCACTGCGTTCACACTCTATTGTGGGAGCTTTCACTGCGGGTGATGATGCGTCAATATTTGCTGCGCTGATGAGGTATCAGTGTAAAAAAAAATCAATTGATGATCACACAGCAGCCCCCTCTCTCCTCCCCCCTCCCTTTCCCTGATCGCCGCTTCATATGATCGATATCGTGTGATGCGCGCCGTGTTTACGTTCCCACGAGTGACCATGTGGTGTCTCCTCTTTTGGGACCCAAAAAGGAAAAAAAAACTCCTGGCTACCCCCTCGCCATATGGCCCCGGATGGCCCATACCGTTACAGGGCCTTTAACATGCTTCCAGTTGATTGTAGACGGAGCCGGTGGACAGAGGCGCATAGAGACGTGCGCTTCAGGCCGGAGGAGGAGAGGAGGGAGGGAAGCAGGGAAATAAACGTCGTTTTCTGGATGTGGAGGGGGGGGTTGGTTAGTGGCAGATGGCTTGTAAGGGTCTGTCCGCGTCTGAAGGCGTGTCGTGGTCCTTCACTGAAGACCCCCTTCCTCCCTCCCTCCTGCATTCACAATCAATGGAAATTAAAGCGCACAGAATGGATGAATAGTCAGACCCCGAGTCACCCTTTTTTGTTTGGCGCAGCTACTGGTGGGCAGGAGTTAAACTACAGAAGCCCCCTACAGTAGCACTTTGGTTAAACAGGCAGAGCTCAGCTTGAATGCATCTTGGCCAATGGGGAAAGGAAGCACAAAATATACTATGGAGACAACTGGGTCTAAACAAGGCAGGGCATTCACAACTAGTTTTACAGGTTCAGCTTCTGGAGGAGTTTTTATTCATTCTCAAATTATTTACTTTGGTGCTTTTCCTATGCTCTAGTTCGGTTAATTTGCTACAGTGTGCAGGTTCAGGTTCAATTAAAACATTTTTAGATTTTTGTTTTATAAGCAAACTTCAAAGACTATTGATAATATTTGATTGTACTGTGTTCCCGACGGCAAAAAGCTAAGGAGTTAACAAAGTAGCCCGGTCCTAGCCCATGAAGAGCTCTGTATTTAATGAGGATGACCTTAAAATCAGTCCCTAATTTTACAGGAAGCCGTTGCATAGCAGCTAATTGAAGATTTATTAGCTCTGTCTTCTGGGTTCCAGTTAACAGAGTTTGAATGAGCAGGGGTATCTTAGTTGATTTTCTTCCTTGAAGCCATAAGGGGTGAAAAAGGGGAAAGCTTTCAGGCACATGGCAGGGCCGTAAGGGTTAGGTAAAACATCGTCATCCTACATTTAAGCAATCATAACAATTTTTTAAACCTAAAAACTCACCATTACTTATTAACACAACAAAGAAACATGTTTTATTTATTGTTGCCCGTTTCAAAATGTATTTTGATTTAATGACATTAAACTTGTGGGCGAGCCCAACTTATCTGTTAGGTCAGTAATGTTGGGCTGGGTATACAGTAGCTAAACTGGGACCTGTACAATGTTGGGATGCCAGAAAGAAAAGTAGCATTTGACCCCGAAGGTAACCTGTTGTCAAACGTTTTTCAGTAGGCTCCAAAAGCAGAGGAGGTGACTGTCAGCAAGGAGGCCAAAGCTACCGATCCAACACGCATGTAATGATGTTATTTAATGATATCTGGAGGGCCCATTCACTTGGCCTTTCAGGGGCCAAGCCATTTCTGTGGGTGGGCCTGCTTAAAGCCAGTATGGTTGTATACGGTAAACCAGTCTGCTTTGAAAATAGGTGTATATCATTCTTTCAGCATCTTTTTGATCTAGAAAAGGTCCTACTTTGGCTATGTTTTTTAAGTTGAAAATGATGTTTTCACTTCCTTGTCTGAGAAGAACTTGAAGCTTAAATCTGTAAATAAAAATAACACAAAATCTTGCAATCTCAGATTTAACCGGTTTGTTAATATTCCCAGATTATTAAACAGCATTGCCTGTTTTTAAGGCTGGCTTGGAGGATCTGAGTTTGATTGTCATGCTGTTAATAATTGCTAATCCATCTTTTTATTGCCGGTATAGAGTTGGTTATGAGATTCATAGCTTCTATATACTATCATTTGTATAACTTTGTATACATTGTGCTTTCTAATGGTGTTATCATTGGTAGCATGTGATTAAAACTGTTAAAGGCCATTAAAGCTGCAAAGGACTCCCTCACAACTTTTGCATGATTGCAGGGCTAAAACAAATGATAAGGAAAAGGATAAGTGGAAATAAGAACTCAGAGTGGATCTTCACAAAATGACATTCCCCCATTGCAATAGAAAGACCTAAGAAATAAAACAAAATCAATCTATTAATGTATATGACTGTCAAAACTTATACATGGAGCTAGAGAGGTAAAACATTATGCTGATAACAATTCACAAATACATCCAGAAATATTTTACATGAATTGGTCCACTAAAATGAATTCTTAAGCTCCAATTCACAATATCCAATTGTGGCCTTTAGCATCCTTTAGCATCACACTCAACGGTGCGGGAAGCTCAAATACTGTTACGATGTCTTTCTGCTGTTTAAAAAAAAAAGTCATACCTAATTTAATAGACTGACAACAAGGTCGATTTAAATCTAAATTAAATGATGCAACCCCTACTGTAAGCTTGGGGTACGGTAAAATAAGCAAGTAACTGACACCTTTCCTGCCGCAATGTAATATTAAGGTAATTATTTTGTTAGTGTTGTCGTATTATTGCTGATAAGTCATCAAATATGTTGTTTTCAACTTGAAATATGACACTATCATAGTATTTTCAGCTGCTGATCCATCATGAAGAAATGAAATGTGAGGGCTTTTTAATATGGTTTTCACACATGCACAAAACCATTAACAGTTTATGAAATGTTTGGGTTGAAATGTGTTTGTGAACCTGCAGCTGGTAAAAGTCAGGAAAATTCACAAGTGGGAGGTAGGGGAATGATGTCTATTTCAAGGGACCAGAGCGTGACAGGTGCGATCTTGGTGTTCGTAAAAGCTGCCTCATACTCTTTTCTGCTCACCAGGTCTATAACGTTTAGCACTGATAAGGGAAAAAAATGTCATTATAGTGTTGTACTATGTCTCTTTGTCCGCCATCTTGGATTTTGACAGAATCTTTTTAACATTGTGTCTTACCTCATGAGACCCTCTTACTGCCCTCTGACAGGGAAATCGTCACGCTATGAGGGGCATATGTAACTCAGGAAGATTTGGGGAGCAGACTGTTTAGAAATTTCAAAGAGTGCATAAGTAAAAACAGCTTTAGATTCCCTTTAATATTTGCAAGTCTATAAAACATTATTTACATACATTACATCATTTGAGAATCCCACCCTTGATGTAAAGTTAGAGGAAAATGGCAGCCACTTGAATAGAGGTTTAGCCAAAATTATACAATCTCAGATATAGCAGGTTATATTTGTACATGCAGGGATCTATATAAGTGGCAAGGGTTGAATAAAAAAATAATTAGCCTATACTGCATAGGCTTAAAGAGGAAAACATGCTGTGATTTATTATACATGGACATGGACTTTGTGGAAGCTGTAATTCATTTCCAACTAAAGACTTAAGAGTGTTCTGCTTTCTCCAGGAGAATATAAAATTGATTCCTTTGTTTTTATTGGAGGTTAATTGTGATGGTCACAGTTCAGCTGGCGTTTGGTTTGAAAAATAGAGAGGTAAAGAAAGGAGAGATGGACAGGTTTATTAATGGAGGAGGGCTTCGTTTGTGGATTCCATTGATTAGGAGGTAATAAGTAACTACAAACACATCAACAATGTCACGTGACTTCAGAAGGGAAGAGAAAGGGAAAGCAGGGCACTTAGTTTGAAGGGGTGTTTAGAGCAGGTGATGACACCGAAAAGATGAACACAAAAAACCCCAAACCCCGCATCAGCTGCAATGTGCATATCTGAACAGTGACGCAATTCACGTGCCCGGTATGGTAGGGTATCCCGCGCGTGCAAGCTGGCTACCGGCTCCCATTATACAGCAGAAAAATCACACTTCTAATGAACGACCTAATTAAGAAACAACCCCCACCCATTGCTCCTTATTCTTATTCGCGCGCACATATGCACGTGCACATTACACCTTACACAACGAGCCAACTAATTGTTTCTTCTCCTCCTGCAAGGGAATTGTTTTCAGTGTTTAAAGAAGAGAAGAAGAAAATGTCAATGCATTCGACGTATGCCCAGTTATTTTGATGTGAAGTGAAAAGTGTGTCTGTATGATTGTGTGTGTATGTGTAGGGGAGAGAGTTTTGTGTGTGACGTGTAGGCGCGCTCTCAAGAGAGGCGCGCGCATGCTGTTATTGAGGGGAGAGCAGGTGCTGGCCGAATTACCATACAGCTGAGGAGGGGGGAGAGGAGAGAGAGAGAGCAAACTTATTCCTCCAGTTTACACACAATAACAAAAGTTCCCCCTCATGTTGGCCACGCGAGCGACTCCGGTGCGCGCGCAACCCCCGTATACACACAATCTATACACATGCACACACACTATTTTTTTTTTTACCTCTCTCTTTTTTAATCTCAGCCAAGGGAATGATAAGAAGAAGGGGAAAGCAAAATGGAAAAGCAGGAGTTCAGCCCCTCAATTCGTTTACCTCTCCACACACAGCTCTGCCAAGGAATGTTTTCTTTACTCTTTTGAGTCGATTGAAAGCATCAAAAACTTCCCACAACCAGAAATACCAAAATGTGGAGGGTGTGCATGCAGTGAAGAATGAAAAAGGAAGAAGAGAAAAAGAAGTGGGAGGAGGAGAAGGAGGGGTGTAAACAATCAACTGATTCAGACTTTGAAATCCAAACATTTTCTCACTCCTTTTTCCTTTTTTGAGAACTTTTGCATCAACTTAATTTTGATTTTGAGGTATGTTTTTGTCTTTTTATATTTTTTCCGAGGGGGGGGGGGGGGGTATTAAACCCAAAGACACAGTAAAGACAAAGAGGTTTGTGCACTGAGGCAACAGCTGGAGGGATCAATTGAACCACATGTCATTTACATCCTGTCAGAAGGAAATCTGGTATTGGTAGGTTTTTCAATCCCAACACATCGTTGCAAGGAAACTACTGAAAATGTTACAAAGAGCTAGAAAAGTCAACTAAAAGACGGCTTTCTTCCTTTAAAGATTGTACTTTAAAAAGGTCAAAAACATCTTAAAACCTTAAGAATCTCTCTTATCCTCAACAGGTTATCAGTAAGTCTCTCCCTCCTCCTTTAACAGCCACACGGTTTCTTTTTCCACTTCTTCTGTGGTCGAAATACTTTCACACGTCTCCATTTTGGCCTCAGATATTAACGCTGTAAGTGCTGCACTGTTGCAGGGGTAAAAAAAAAAAGGGAGGCTGTTGGGGTCCTTGCATGGGATCCCATTGTGGAGAGCCGGGCCAGATTGGGAGGTGAAGTCGGTGAGGAGGAGGAGGAGGGGGTCATTTGCATATTATTACCATAGCATGTGTCAGGCCGTATATAACAGACTGCAGGCGGCCTTGGCTGGAGACAGACGCACAGTTCACAGTGAGAAAAGACATAGGGAGGAAGAAGGAAGCATGTTGGATCAGTGACAAATCCGTCCTTGGGTTAGACCAAGACCTTCAAACAAAAACAACTTCCTTAAATTTGTCACTTTTATCCACAAAAACAAAACAAAAACAAGGAACCATCTTTTTCTCTTTACGCATTGGATTATAACGGAACTGGAGGACTTCTCTGCTTTTTAAATCCAACAACACGATCTCGCACAAGTTCACACATCTTGTGTTTCATTTTTTTTTTTTAAGGTTTGGGATTTATCCTTTTTGATCCACGGGACATGAATGAGAGCAGCGTGGCTGACAGCGGTTGCAGTTGATGAGAAAAGCTCGTGAGCGGACAGAAACGTGCTCAATGCATCTCCTTCAGAGGAATTGAACAGGAGGAGGCACCCTGAGGACACGCCGAGCCCCGAGACTTTTATTTTTATTTATTTATTATTTATTATGTATTTATTAAATATGGGGCGCCCCATCCTGCTGTCTTTCACCGTCATGTCCATGCTGCTGTGCCAGGTAAGACACTGAACCTCTATTTCTTCCAAACAATGAACCATCACCCCCTCTCCATCTCCTCATTCATACACAAGCATGCACTAGTTCATGATAAGTTGCTTTTCTTCCGCAGGGGTTTTGTTCGGGAGTTTTTGAGCTGAAGCTGCAGGAGTTCCTAAACAAGAAGGGAGTACAAGGAAACAAAAACTGCTGTAAGGGAGGCCTGACTTCGTCTTTTCAGCAGCAGTGCGAGTGTCAAACCTTCTTCAGGATTTGTCTCAAGCACTACCAGCCCAACGCCTCCCCGGAGCCACCGTGCACATACGGCGGAGCTGTGACGCCCATACTCGGCTCCAACTCGTTTCAGGTCCCTGATGTCATCCCGGAAAGCTCATTCACAAACCCCATCAGGATTAACTTCGGCTTCACGTGGCCGGTAAGTACAGCCATTCATGCATGTTTCACTACAGTGTAGGGTTGAAAGCAGCAGAATCGCGCCTTTTTGGGGAAAATCCGTGCGTAAAACGCGCTGATGGCACGATTTCTGACCACATATTTTGAAGCTGGGAATGCACAAAGTTTCCAGGAGTTTAGTTTCACCGGAACAGGCTGTAGGCAGTTTGCTCTCAGTACAGCGGCTGTATGGCACAATCGCCTCGGGCCTCTGCTTGATGTTATCGTCACACACACTCCGCTGGCCACCTGTCTCATGAAGCCATTTGTGTTCCCAGGGGACCTTCTCGCTGATCATTGAGGCGTTACACACCGACTCCAAAGACGACCTCTCCACAGGTAGGAAATAAACACCCTTCACTCTTTAATATTTCCACTTGTCTCACACTATCCCATCCTTTAACCCCTCTTTCCTCTCCGCATGTGCGCTTTAGAGAACCCAGACCGCTCTATCAGCACCATGATAACACAGAGGCATCTGACTGTGGGAGACGTCTGGTCCCAGGACCTTCACACCGGCGGCAAGACGGAGCTCAAGTACTCATATCGGTTCGTGTGCGATGAGCATTACTACGGGGACGGCTGCTCTGTGTTCTGCCGGCCCAGAGACGACGCATTTGGACACTTCACCTGCGGAGAGCGCGGGGAGATTGTGTGCGACGCCGGGTGGAAGGGACAGTACTGTACTGAACGTAAGTAACTAAACTCAAGCTATCACGCTTAAAGTGTTTGAAAAGTATGTATGAGTCTCTGGACACTTAAGGAAGAAATAATCTTGAAATATGTTTTAGGACACACCAAAACTTTCACATAGGATAGAGAGACTGTGATTTGAGATATGGACTGTTAAAAGATTCTTAAACGTGTCATAAACAGATCAGTCATAAGTATTTTAAGTCACTGAAAGTATATAAAGTTAATTTCTGTGCAGGGCCTGTAATCAGATCCCCTGAGTACCGTTAGAAGGCAACTTGTGCGTAAACACCACTCGCCACCCCCTCCTTCTCCCCTCACACGCACACACACACGACCACTTGATTTATTCTAAGGAAAGTTTTTGGGAATAATCTCACGCGTGCCATAAATTTACATGCTACCTTCCGATTCGTTACTCTCGGAGTGGGCCGGGCGCTGATTGGCCGAGGCGGGGGACGTATTGTTTGAAGTGGGCAGCTGCCGGCAGAGAGGAGACAATGGAGCAGCTGTCGCGCACTGGCAACACACTCGCCAGCTGTCCACTCTTATCTGCCCCAATCCGAGACATTAAGGGGAGTGTGTGAGTGTGTGTGCGCACGGAATGAATAAAAGAGTTTTGACCCGCAGCGAAGAAGAAAAAAAAAGAGGGTGGTGGGGTGGGTTGAGGGGGCCTAAGTGTGTGAGTGTGTGTGTACCCCCACATTCACACACTCCCTCCTTTGTCTCAGGACTATGTTAAGCAGAAAATTCTTCCATGGTGATAAGGAGATTGAGTTTAAGGTAACAGCTAATGGGTTTAGGAGCCCCTCCTTGCTCTTATTTAATGACTTTATTGGGATTTAGGTGATAAGTTTTACCTTAAGGAGAAAAACACAACATGAAAATGAATTTGAGTCTTTTCGTAGTTTAAAGTCACTAAAAAGTGTTTTTCTTTCCCTCAACAGCGATTTGCCTACCAGGCTGTGACGAGGAACACGGCTTCTGCGAGAAACCTGGAGAGTGCAAGTAAGTTTTCCAACAGCATGCGGTTCACTGTGGCATCAATTAATTAGTGGAACTCATGAAGTAATGTGAGTGGACTGACCGGTGTTTCCCTCCCAATTGGACAACAACAGGTGCAGAGTGGGTTTCAAGGGCCGATACTGCGACGAGTGCATTCGCTACCCGGGCTGCCTGCACGGGACCTGCCAGCAGCCCTGGCAGTGCAACTGTCAGGAGGGCTGGGGGGGACTCTTCTGCAACCAAGGTGAGGAGAGAGTTTGGTGAGAGTTGGCATATAATGTGTGATGATGAGTGACAGAATGGAAAGAAATCCAGAAAGCAAAGATGGGTTCATAAAATGGTTTGAAAGCTGTCGAGGTGTTAAGGTTGAAACTTGGCTAGTCAGGCTAAAAAGTGAGAGTCCTTAAAAGTTTTGGTGATACAACTCTGGAACAAAAGCATTTTGATCAATGTATTTTAATTGAAAGATTCAACTCAGGAGAATAGCTTTAGAAGTGCATTTCTCACAGGAATATATAGAAAAAAAATATATAGAAAAAAACAAACCATTCCAATTAATTTAGCACCATTTCCTTCCTTTGGATGCAAAGATAAAACAAATATGTGCTTCTGGGTTATCTTAAATTCAAATTGCACAAACAATGCTAACTGGCAAGACTAAAAAAAAAACAAAGAGTAGAAAAAGATGATGACTTGATGTAGTATTTTTTATTTTATTATATTTTTTAAAAGTTTGGCACAGGATCTCTCTCCTTGTTCTAGACTTTCATTTTTGGAAGTCTAATGTGTTTTTGAGGCCAAGTTTTGCAAAGTTTGGAGAAAGTACTTTCACCAGTACTTCATAATTAAAAACAACGGTTCAGTAAAGTTTGAAAAGAGACAGAGATGGCAGAAGTACTGAAGAACACACCAACATAAAAATATTAAGGCTGGCAAAGAGGCAACAACATAGCAGCAGTTGTCAGGAGATGAGCAGTTATGGCAGGAGGCTGTGTGGGCTCAGGAAGCAAAAAAAACCTGGAAACAGAGAGAAAGAGTCAAGTGTGCCTGAGGACAAAAAAGACGTTTTGTCACTGCTGCTGTTGTTCCAACATGTGTTGTGCTGTGGCTAATCCACATGTGCTGCTGTGTCTCTCCAGATCTCAACTACTGCACTCACCACAAGCCCTGCATGAATGGAGCCACTTGTAGCAACACTGGCCAGGGCAGCTACACCTGTTCTTGCAAGCCCGGCTTCACAGGGGCCAGCTGTGAGATCCAGGTCAATGAATGTGCTGGAAACCCCTGTCGCAATGGAGGAAGCTGCACTGTAAGTTTTTTTTTCTGTACTTGGATTAAACTGGCGTGAGGATTAAAACCTCCTGTAAATCCTATCATTTCTATCCATTTTCCAACATCGCAGATTCTGCATGATGAGATTCTAAAGAATTGGTAGCAGCTGCAGTTGCAAGACAGATCTTGATGCTCAGTCTGTTCTATTTATTCCTCTGACAGGATTTGGAAAACACATATACCTGCACTTGCCCTCACGGTTTCTATGGCAACAACTGCGAGCTGAGTGCCATGACGTGCGCTGACGGGCCCTGCTCCAACGGCGGTCGCTGTGCTGACAACCCAGACGGAGGATACTTCTGCCAGTGCCCCACAGGGTACGCAGGGTTCAACTGCGAAAAGAAGATTGACCACTGCACCTCCGCTCCATGCTCCAACGGTAAGAGTGACCGGCTGAATGGGTGGTGTAATCCTAAAGCATATCTTTACTCCTTGAGATTTGTTTCAATAATCCGGGACAATCATTAATATCTCTTATTATCTCTGTTCTCAGGTGCCCGTTGTGTTGATCTCGTCAACTCGTACCTGTGTCAGTGTCCTGATGGTTTCACTGGCATGAATTGCGACCTTACTGGGGATGAGTGTTCGTTATACCCTTGCCAAAACGGTGGAACATGCCAGGAAGGTCCTAACGGCTACACCTGCACCTGCCCACCAGGATACACGGGCCGCAACTGCAGCTCACCCATCAGCCGCTGTGAACACAATCCATGCCACAACGGTGCCACCTGCCACGAACGAAACAACCGTTACGTCTGTGCCTGTGTTCCCGGTTATGGCGGCAGAAACTGTCAATTCTTGCTCCCAGAGCATGCTGCCATTCGTGGGTCAGAGGTGCCCTGGATGGCCGTGGGGTCCGGTGTGGCCCTGGTGCTACTGCTGCTGGCAGGCTGCGCAGTACTTGTAGGATTCTTCAGATCAAAAGCCCAGCGTGGAGGTCCAGTAGAAACTGTCGGCGAGGTAGAGACAATAAATAACCTAACAAACAATTGTCACCGCAGTGACAGGGACCTGGCGGTTAGCATTATGCCGACACCAGGTGTCAAAAATATCAACAAGAAGATGGACTTCTGCAGTGCTGACCCCGATGAAGGGTCTTCACCAGGGAGAAGCAGCTACAAGAGCCGGAATCCACCTGCAGACTATAACCTCGTACAAGAGGTCAACTATGAGCAGGCGGCTAAAGAGGCCATGCTGGAGGCGGCTTGCGAGGACAAGTGCCAATCCCTGGACTCGTTTGAGTTTGAGGAGAAACGCAGCAAACGTTTAAAAAGGTGAACACTTATAATAGACCATTGAAAAAAATCTGTGTAAATGTAACAATAGTAATGTCAGAATGATGAAACTAACGAGGTTTTTTTTTCTCTCCTAAAGTGATGCATCAGAAAAGAAAGCCCCAGAAATGTCTGCATGTGCGGACACCAAGTACAAATCTGTGTTTGTGATGTCAGAGGAAAAAGACGAATGTATAATTGCAACTGAGGTGAGTTTTTTTTAACCTTTCCGTTAGGTTAGACTTCTGTCTGTGGTTATTTGGCAAACAAAGTAATGTTTTTTGTCTTCTTATCTCTCTAGGTGTAACGAGCCACCAGTGGGCTGCCCGTTGCTCTTTTGCTCTATGGGAGAGTTTTTATACTCCTTCAGATGCTGCTCTAAACCCTAGGGGGAGGTGTCCCGCCTTGAGACTGCTGCTGATACTGAGACGTTTAACTGATATTCAGAGTGAGCTGGTTCTCTACTGGAAACTAAGCGCAGGCAGCGGCGGCCTGTGGGATAAGAACTGGCGGGGTATAAAATAAATAAAAAGTTTACGGTTGAAAGTAAACTGCCACTTAGCTTTCTGTTCTGCCTTTTATTGGGGAGTGGGGGTACAAAAAATTAAATATAAATGGACATTGTTTCGTGGTGGAAGCGTGCAATGCCACGATTTTTTGTTTTTGCAACATTTGCACCCAGGCCTTTTCTCTAACCCACACGCCGTTGCTGAGCGCAGGAACTGCATCAAACGGTGGATGTTTGGCCATACTGGCCTGTTCTTCATGAGGCTGTTCACATGGGCTGTGCACCCATCACCTGTGAAGACTCTATGTATACTTGATCACTGTGTTAACTGAAGTGCGTTTTCTTCCCCGAGCCCTCCAAACCATTTATGACATAGTATTGTTCATTTTTTTCATTTCTTTTCGGGATATGAAAACTTTTGTCTTAATTAAAATAAAATGTTGCTTTTTCATACAGATTGTCCTTTTGTAAAATAAAAGAAAAAAATCAAGAAAATGTTTTAAAATTATGATTTAATTTAAGTTAATTTAAGGATTTTGTGTTATTTTTATTTTGTATTATATATTTGTGATGTTTGTGTTATGATTATTTAAGTTGCTTTTTTAATGATGATATTTGCAAAGGCACTTCAGGTCAATGGGACTTTTTTTTAAGAAAATGTTATTTAAGAGGGATTGTACTGTACAAATTGTTATGTTACTGTCTCCTTTACCGTTTTTGAATGAAGGAATTAGCCAAGACTATTTTTCCAAATAAATATTGCTAAACATGACATTTTTTTTGTATTCAACTTTTTGTATTTCCATCTGCAAGCGCTGTGAAAGCCTCTTCTTCAGGGGTCTGTGAGCAAAGTTAATCAGTAACATCTGTTGTCTTCTCCTGGCGACTCCATAGTGGGCTTTTCTATGCCGACACTGTTGGCTACTGCCAGAAGTTGAAAGTGTCTCCCTGGAGACTGGAGAGGGGGCCTATTCATAAATAACAATGTCCCTACGCTAGATTTACCACTCCTATTTCTCCTCCTAAAGAGCATGTCAGGTAATTCATGGCTCTAAAACTCAGATCAATGAAGAGAACCCCTCCTGGACGCCCAACACTTTTGGTTTTCTACCCTTCCTTCCTGTATCCATCAAAAAATAACCTTGGGGCTTTTTTTTCTCACTCATTTCTTCAGCTTCTTCTGTAGAGTCTTGTGGTAACATGCAAGAGACAAAAAAAGGAAATGCAAGTCTACATTTATATTTTATATGTTTTTCCAACTCTTTAAATTCCCTTCAGCTTTCTGTCATTATTGCCCCACAAAGACGCCGATTGTATTTAGACACAAATAACTGTAAATCATTAGCCTGGTAGAGGTGGCCTCCGGAGGGGTTTATCACCCCATGGCATTATGGGAACAGACTTCAGTGCACAATGATGGAATTGACAATGGGGCACACAAAAGGCCACCCTTGGGAGAGGCTGCGTGTCCCTCGGCATGCTGGGAGAAAGAGAGTAACAGGAACAGATGTTGTTGAGTAACAGATGCCTTCTGGCCAGAGTTCAGCCGCGACCAGCCAGACCTTCAAAGGCCCGGTGGAAGAAACAAAACAAAACAAAAGAATATCTATGGGTCTTCAAGAGAAGAAAAGAAAAGACAGCTTTTGCATTGTCTTACTGTGAAGTTTGTTAGGATTTTGAGAAACGGAAGAGATAAGAAAACTTTAGAGGACTTGTGTGTTGGGGATGAATCCAAACAAAGGAGCTACTGTATGGCTGCAGGGACACTAAGAACATTCAACCAACTTTTTCAGGAGAAAAGGAAAGTGATTTTTTTCAACATTTATAAGAAAGAAGACAAGTAGCTTTCTGTGAAAATAAAAGTTAAACTATGTTAGCGTTACATTCTATGAAGAAACTATCAGGTTGAACCAACAGTACTGCAGATAAAATCTCCTCACAGAAGCTTTCAACTATGTAAAGAACTGAATAATTCTCAGATTGATCCTAAACATGAACCACAAAAACACGTTTTAAAATTCTGACTTAAGGGCGAGTGCGCGTTATACTACTCTTGTAAACTTTTTTGTCAAAATCAGTGCATATGCCCTCACAGCCAGCTAACAGTTAGGTTGATGTGAGCCCTGGTATAGGAAAAGTACGGTGTCTGCACACAACTTGCAACACAAATATGCAACATGGAACGCTGCCACACACAGTCACACAGCACTATTCCTGGTCACCAACAACAGTTAGCTTTTAGGTTTCAGTGGCATGAGGGGGGCAGAGTAAGCAAATATATTATACAGCATCTGGCAAGCATCTTCGCTATCTGAAGGAGTTAATGCTAAAAAAAACTACAGAAGAAGAAATATATGAATCATCAGACTGAGTGAAGAGCATGTAAACATCCGCAAAGCTTCCTAATGATGGAGGGATGTCCAAGAATTTAAAAGCCTTACGACTGCTTGACATGTGGGAAACTTGTCAACGCCCACATAGGAAAAAAAAAAAAAAAAAAAAAAGTGTATCACATTTCATGACATTGGTGTGGTTTGAGATGTATCTTCTTTGGCTGTAGATTTCTAACATCAGAAAACTTCCTTGAGAATGAGGGACTTGGCCTTCAACAGTTATCAAGACAATGAATGAAATCAAGCTTTACTTGGCGAGTTTGTGATGCGCACACACGCATGCAACGTAAAGCTGAAAAAAAAAATTGAAATCCGTGACGAGCAGCTGGCCTGAGAGCCATAGAAGACTTTATTTGGAGAAAGAAATCTTTAAAATCACTCAATTTTAAAATTCAATTAATTCATTGAGTACAACATCTAAGTTCTCAGAAAAAAGTTTAAATCATGCCTTTAGTCTCTTTTTTAATACATAAAAGATGTGGTTTTACGATGACGTGGTTTTTTTTATTTTATAAAATGACTTTTTCTTCTTCTGACATATTTTAACCTCTGTTAAAGAAATATTAATGTAGAAAAACAATTATCAACTTCCCTCCCGATAAAACAAAGAAACAGAAGACAAGAAAAGGCATAACACAGTACGATACAATGCGCTGACATGGCTTCAAAGCACACATATTACAGTACTGTACAAGGGTCCGCCTCAGACAAAATGCACCAAAATCACTTCTACTGCTGAGGATAGATCAAACCTCCGAAACAGCTCAACACTGCTTATTTACCAAACCCAGACCGCAGCATGGTGTTGGCAACTGGCAAATGAGGTAAGTATTTCCAAAGAAGCACCAACAGTTTGGCGTTAAAAGTTATATTTAGCTTATATGCAACAGTGAGTTGGAGGAGTTTCAGTCCAGCTTCCCGTAAACTCTTGTTCAATCTTTTTTTTTTTTTAAATCCACAACGCTGGCTGAAACAAACTTACTGAGTCTGCAAATCATTTTTGCACTGTTCATAGGCCAATGAACGCACGCTGCCAAGCCTGCTCCCTGTAAATAAGCAGTTTTCCACATTTAAAAACGGGACATTTAATGTCAATATTTAGTTTATAGTGACATCCAGACACAAAGGATTTGGATGTGTGCTGGATTCACTCTTCTAAAACGGAAATCATTCTTGATTTCTTTTCATCAAATTAGCTCATGACTTGAAACGCTGTCAAGCTGAATTTTTTTTCACTTGTTAGGGAGGTCGTCTCATGAAATCATGTCAATAAGAAGGCTTGTATAAAGCTTAAGTAAACTACTGAGTATCATATTATGCTTGAACTGACACATTAAGGAAAAGGAGCAAAAAGCAGGGACACATAAGGTCTTTTTCAGATCACCTTTTAGGTGTTAAAAAAACAAACAAAAAAACAATCTTAGGCCAAATACTTTAGGGGACCACAACATCTAGGTCTAAGTATACTGATGTGCAAACTTAACTGTGCATAGAGATCAAATCGTTATAAATATTAATGTGATAATTAACATTATCACTAGTTTGACTTTGTCAAAACTTGAGGGGGTGATTGTACATTTTCATGATTAATTTAGTTTTACTAAAACGTTAAAAAGTTTTTTTTTATAGTGCTGAGAGAAAAGCTTTTACTTTTTTTTAAGCAACAAACACTTCCCATGTATTATTAAGCAGAGCCCCAAAAGACAAACACAACCAAACACTCAATAAAAATCCCAATAAAAATCATTGATTTGTCGTAGTTATTCAACCAAGTTTAACTTCCTCCGAATGGCTCTCTTCACTTTAAAAGTTTCTTCTTTTTTTTTTTTAAGTCTGCCTTATTTCTGCATCCAAGAATCACATGAGCAACAAATAAACTGAGCGTTATAGCGATGTACAGGAATTTTTCAAAGATATACTTTAGTAAGCTTTCAAAAAAGTAAACAGATCTATTGTAGCTTGAGTTTTCACTGTTTCTTCGATTAATGTAGCTTAAAAGATGAAGCATAATGCCTGTCTTTGGACCACCGAGGTAATTGTAGGTGTGTGGGTGTGTAAAACATGCTGAAATGTTTCCCAAACATTTCAAATGAGAAAAATAGTGTTCCTCCGAGCCGTCAGAGGCTCGTCCTGGTTCGAGGTATATGATCCTGGGGCCGACCAGTGGCGCCTGTGGAAAATGTTTCAAAGCTGTCTGATGGATGATGGTGAATTTCATTCACACTGCTGTGCATCACTCCTCCTCTTCCTCCACCCCCCCCCCCCCCCCTCTCTCTTTCCTTCCATCCCTGCTGTAGTCTCACTCTGACCGGACTACTTTCCTTCTTCATTGAATCATTCATCAACTACCCTCTTTATACCCCTGATTTTCTCCTGAATAATGCAGGGCTTCATTCACATTCAATTCAGTTAATTCAGCAAGTGCATTATTTTCTTTAACATTAAAAAGTGGTAAAGGGTTTTACAAAAAGGGCTTTTCAGGTGCATTAAAAGGGACTGGCGTTCTGTGACAACAATCTGTGATCTGGTCTAAATCGTGAGATTTGTCATCCATCTCAGCAGTAATTCAAATGTCAGATAGTTTAGTATTTTCTCAATGAAGGCGCTTTACCAACTCAGTAAACTTGCTTATTGACAAGTCTTGTTTCAAAAACTGCTCAGGCTGGTACTATTTTTGGGAGGTTTCACTCACTTGCATTGTATTTGCTGCACAAATACAATTAAATCGCCTCTTTACAGGCTTGACACTAACTAAGGTTTCCTGCTCAATTTTTGCATCTTCTGCAACATGACACATCACAATGGCGTGGATTTTTTTAATGGAAATAAGTGTGCTTAGCAGCTCGTAATGTATACCAGCCTCCTCTGTTGCAGAGTTATTGTTCTTTTTGGCCCAAACTGCTTTTTATTTTCATAGTTTGAGAAATCATTTGGATTTGACATTGTTTAGTAAGCCATTCAGCTGAGGTTTTAGGAGAAACACGTTCCTACAAAAGAGCGCAAACAATAGGTGATTGGTTGTAAACAAAGCAGGTTTCCATTTGCCTTATGTTACACCTAATGCTAAAAGAACTAGTAGGAATCTTACATTTTTTATTTGAATTAAATGAAACGAGGGTGAATGAAACCCTGCAACCCCCAAACCCTTCATTGCCCATTTTCCAACTTGAATCTCCTCATTAATTCAATCCGCATCCCACCCCACCCCACCCTACCCAACCCACCCCACCCCTCCCTCCACCTAGATACTCTATGACTCTCCCTCTTCCACTCCCAAACCTGTTACGATTTCCTAACCTCTTTGGTGACTCCCTGGTGTCTTTAAAACAGGGTTCCTACACATTGTGATTTCAAATCAAGCCCCCCCCCTCAAAAAAAAAAAGTCTGGACATTTAAAGGCTTTTCAACAAGGTTGGTCACTGTTAACGATATTGCTCTGTAGTAGGGCTGCACGATTTTGGCCAAAAGCATCTGAGACAATGACAATTATTTGGATAAATATTGAGATCACGATTATTAATCAAGATTATTTATTGATTTTCCTCATTTTTCCTTTCATAAACATATCCTGCTACTCACCTATTGCCAGGGCTGAAGTGAGGTAAAAACTATACTATGGAATTTTTAACTAACAATTGGTCAAACATGACCGCAGTGGCCCCACTAAATACACCCACTGTTCCATTCTATCCATTCTCAAGCAGAAGTATGAAAGAAGTGAATGTCAGACAAAGAGAAGGAGCGTTCAGTGTAAATCCTCGTCTTAGAAAGTATCTCATTTAATGGAACTGAATATTTAAGCTTAATATGAAAGCTTTTGTAAGTAAGGTGGGCGATTAAGAGATTTTCAAAGCGACCTGTTCTTTGCTGTGCTTTTATTTTGTCTTGTGTACTGTTTTATGCTTAGTGTATTTTATTCCCTTATTTGGATTACAAATTATTTTATTTTGAAAGAGAAAAAAGAATGAACTTCCAGCTGATCAAAAAATTTGACGGTAATTTAAAAGAAGCAAAGTGCAAGATAAGTGCAAGGATTGATGTCACACCGATCCGCTGTTGGCATAATGGAATCGTAAGTGAAACACAACATTTTGTGTGCCTTTAAAAAGGGTAATTAACTTGGACTAAAACATAGTTTCTATGGACTAAGCATGCATTTTTGCGTCATTATCACCATCAATCATGTTTTTTTGATTGTGGGAAGGCCAGAATTGTGATCATGATTAAAATTAGATTCATTTTGCAGCCCTACTCTGTAGCTTATGATTAGTTGTCAAAAAAACAATTCAGGAAGTGACAGTAGGACTACAACTTAATATGTTTTTTTTCCTGAAAGGTGGAAACAGAATTTAAAAATGTGTCCAGGTCTCTGTGCATTTAGAAACAAGATTAAATTTTACGTTTTTATACTCAAAAGCCTTTCCAGACCTGTGTAGGAACCCTGATTGAAGGTGACGTTAAGATAAAAAGGCGGGAAACCCCCCAAAAACATCAACAAGGCTGTTAGGACCAAATAAGTGTTGGTTCAAGGAATGGGCTTACTAACCACCCCGTCTCCCCCATATCTCCCCTTTTCTTTCTCTGACTAGGTGGAGGAAGGTCCGTGGTTGGGCATGTTGGCCATGCTGCCGACCATGCCAGCCGCGCCAGCCATACCTGAGGGTCCTCCGAGAGCCGGAGGACTGTGCTTGGTAGGTGAGGTCATGTCGGGCCCACGCCCCTGGGCCTGAGCCTGGGGGGCATGGTGGGCGTGCTGCAGGGCATGGCGCTCCAGCAAGGTGCGGTGGGTGAAGGCCCTGTGGCACACGTTGCACTGGAAGGTGCGCTCGGCACGGTGGGTGCGCATGTGCACATTGAGCGAGCTTTTCTGGGTGAAGCGCTTGCCGCACATGGAGCACTGGAAGGCCCTGACTCCAGTGTGCACCACCATGTGTTTGAGGAGGTAGTCGCGCAGGGAGAAGGAGCGCCAGCAGATGGAGCACTGATGAGGTTTTTGACCTGGTGAAACAAGTGAGTACAAACATGTTAATGCATAAAAGTGACAGTTTGTTGTCCTAAGCACCTACTTCATGAGATAGTTGGATGTGCGAATACCTCCTTAAAAACCTCCTTTAACCTTTAAACTCATGAAAACTGTGACATCATTTCTTTGAGTGTTTACAAATGGTTCAACTAGCAAACTATGGGACAAAGAGTCTCGACAACCAAAGCTTAAAGGTTTGGTAGTGCAACAGCCCAGGACATATTGAACATGTGTCTTATAGAAGTTCTTCCAAAAACATGACATCAAGTTTTGATAAATTTGTACAGAAAATATATGGATCTAAAACATTCCTTAATGTAAAACTTGAACAAAAATTTCGAGTACAGCATTAGTTTATTGAACTTTTTTCAGGTGCTTCACTTATTTCAACAGCTTGACACCAACTGTGTCTGTCTGCTGTTTTGTGTTGCACGGGAAGTTTGCTGTGGTTTGTGAGATTTTTAGAGGAAAACAAAACAAAACAAGGTCTTATAAGAAAGACTTGGATGCAAATCATCGAGTTTTTCTGCAGTAAAACCTCAACTTCGACATCAAAGGGACAAAGGCACAAAGTCTGTGATAAACCTTTGAAGGACAGATTTTGTTTCAGGTTGATTTATTAAAAATATCATTAGAAAGTTTCTGCCCCAAACTGCAACAAGCTGGTTTCAAGCCTCAACAAGTTTAAAAAATCTCACTTTCAGCTGGTTTAATATGGTTTAAAAAACAGAGGAAGACCAACCACATTCTAGTTTTTGTCATCACAAAGCCTGTAGCATTTCAATATTTCCTCACTCACTTATTCACCATTTGTCCACCCATCCACAGTTTTGAATGCAACTCAGTGTGTGTCAAGTTATGTGAGGATTCTTAGTTTAACTCCTGCTCAAGTCTAATACATATTTTTGTAATTATTGACAGCCCCTTACATTAAAGAAAATTAAACGTACTGTCAGCATTAAACTCAACACAAACCCTATCATTTCTAAACAAGGTCAATCAAATCTCATCCTTAAATAAATCTGATAAATTGAATTGAATAAATACTGGTATGCATGAATACAAAACTACATAAACAGCATTCCACCACCAACATCAACCTTGAATCAAAATGAACAAGTGCTTCTCATACCAGTATTTTTTCAGGGAAGTTTTGAAGTTTTGAGTTGCCTCCTCTTCCTTCTATGTCTGTGTGTTTGCTGAGATGCAGGGGGTGTGAGTTTGTGAATTAGATGCTGTTACACTGAGAGCTCCTCTGTGACTCTTCAATTGCAGTGGCACCACA
This sequence comes from Tautogolabrus adspersus, assembly GCA_020745685.1. Lineage (NCBI taxonomy): Eukaryota > Metazoa > Chordata > Actinopteri > Labriformes > Labridae > Tautogolabrus > Tautogolabrus adspersus. The sequence continues at coordinate 15,979,489 of CM036537.1, read as the reverse complement.
GCCCTCTGAATCCCTGCTGGAGTTCCAGCCTCTCCTTTCTCCTTAATGTTAGTTTTTCCCCAGAAGAATTGATTTTCCTTAGTTTTGACAAAACAAGCGTGTATGTTGTAAAGCCAAAGAAGTCTCCAGTCAGTTTCATCAGGATTGATCAAAGGCATCTTAAGATATGAGCAAATATGTGATAGGCCACACCCACTTTCATCAATCAATATGACACTTGAGATTTTTATCAATAATCACCACTAAAGCATCTGAAAATCTGTACCAAAATGTATGATGGTTGGACGAATCGTAAATGAGTTATGGCCATTTCTCTGAAAAGCTCTGCCTTCGAAGTTTATTACTCATCTCAAAAACTAAATAAGCTATCAACAACCTTTGTAAAATATTTAATAAGCCTGGTGAGCATCCACAGAAAATACGGTACCACCTGGGCCTATTGTTGACAAGGAGATGTGAAAATGTTATTTTCCTAAAATTAAAAATGGCTGAAGATCCATCATGGTGGACTTTGATGGTCCAAGCTGTTTTTGTAGAGCAAAATGAGCTGGACCTGTGTCTCAAACTTCGAGTCGATCCGACTTACAGTATGAAGGGCATGGCCTTTCACCATCTGTACCAATTGAGTTCATACTTCTTGGGAAGCTAATGCAAATCATTTACAGTTATTATGCATAGTTTCATGTTTTTACGTCTTTCCATCTCACAGGATTTTGAGCCGCGGCATAAGACAAATAATAATTACAACAATAAATTCTCAAAGAAATAACAAGGTTGAGGAGAAGTTGGCGTGTCTTACCCGAGTGGATAAACATGTGCTTGCTGTAGTTCTTCCTGGAACGTAAAGATTTGCCACAGTGCGTGCAGTCGAACGAGGTCTCAGATCCCTGGGAAGAAGGGGAGGGGCCTGCAGAGCAGGAGGAGGTGGAGGGAGGCGGAGCCGGGGTCATTGGCGCTGGGGGCGGAGCTTGTTGACTGGGCTCCGTCGCTGCCATGCTGTCAATCCCTCCCATGGGCCCGCTCACATAGTAGGGAGCGGGCTGAGATTGGCTCACTGGATACTGGAAAAGAAGCTAAAGAGGGAAAAACAACATCCTCTGTAAGCACGAGATCTATACACATTTATATTTACTTCATAGAATTAAAATTAAAATCCCATGTGTTTAGCTTTTTCCCATCTATGATCAGATTTTTGTTTATATATGTAGAGGAATGATCATTGTTGGGACATTTCTGTTGCTTTGCTGTTCAGTTCTTTGTTTTTATTACAGTTTCTTTTGGAAAAACAAACACAAATTTGATATTGTTGTGATATTTTTTACTCTCTCTCCAAAGTGCATATATTAGATAAAGAAAAGATCTGATCATGTGTTGGAGTTAAGGGACATACACCATCTTCAAACATTGCTGCTGAAAGGTTTGTCCGTATCATTATCTTCCAAATATTCCTTTAAAGACATTATTTTATAAGCCTGTTCATTTCAATTACATTGTCATAGTGTTCCACTATTGTCTTTTCTTATATTTAAAATCAGAGAGACTGCACAGATTCACTTCTTTATAACACAGTAGTGTTTACTGTCATGCGTACTACTGGAGGAGGAAACATTTTCACCTCCCCAACTGGACAGAATGGTGACTCAAAGGGTTAACTTAATGCTTTTAAAAAGTTGAATAGGGACTATCGGCTGTTTAAATGCACAGTACTGGCGGGGAATCATGGGAGTTCTCTCTGCTACTCTACTCCCCACCCCCGATGAAAACGAACTCTGACTGTATCATGGTCAAGACGAACGGGCGTAACAGACCTGAGGAAGAGAATATGTTTACCGACGATGTATCGAAGTATAATTTACATGACTTTTTTTTATCAGCAGCACATACAGCAACAGTACGGCAGCTTTCAGTAGCAGCTCCAGCTTCCTTATGCAGCAGTCTATGACGTAACATCCGGTGTTTCCTTGGCAAACATTTCGTGTCTGTCATGGCGGCTCTATCATGGCAGCCGCCATGACAAGACACGTCCCGTTACAACTATAAATGAAGGATTTCTCTGGCTTTGATAACTGTTGGAAATATTTGAGGTAATGTTAGTACTTAACAAAAAATATAATGTAAATATTCTAATAACATTCTACATTTTATACCTTCAAGAGTTGGCACTATCAGGTAAGGGGGCCCTGGGGGTGTCCTCCAGAAAATTTCAAAACATTTCTTTTTATGCATTCTAATCATTTTTTATTTTGTTTTGTTTATGCTCCTGTTAGAATAGCAAACAATATGAAAATGTGAACATAATCCAGAATGTGATTAATTTCCGTGTCTGGACACTGACCGCTCAGTTTTGTTAACGGTAAGCACTGATTTCCAAAGCCAATCCGTGCGCACAGTCTTGTAAACTGTGGGTATGGATTTGCAAACAGCTTTGTAACTCTGAACTGAGCCTTTGGGGGCTCCGTGCAACACAACTGGTGACCTTCGTGTGGGGAGGCTTGTTACTAAGACGCAGCAAAACTAAGAGAGTGGAATCACATTGGCAGAAAGCAGCAACCAATCAATCTTTATTTGTATAGAGCCAATTCATAACAAGTGTTGTCTCGAGGCACTTCACAAAAAGCAGGTAAAAGATTTCTTTTTGCTACACCAAACAAAAACAAAAAGTACGGCATTTGAAGATTTATATTTTGCATTCAAAGAGACTTAAGAGCGGACATCTCTGCATGTGCATTCTTCACAATATTTTATAACATAATATAATATGGGCTGTCAGCATTATCACACTCATCATGATGCGATTAAGGCTTGAAATGAATACATTACACTTTTTTAATCACATTAATCGCGTTCTACTTTGTCCCTTTAGGGGCACCTTAGGTAAGCCATGGCAGCATCTCCCTGTAGCCACAGTGAAGGAAGACCTATGAATGGCTCATTTCCCTTTAAAAATCTCCCTTACAGCTCAGTTGACCAGTCAAAATTAATATCCTTCTTGTGACATTGTGCATTTATTTTTGGGCCTTTATTATAGAGATAGGACAGTGGACAGAGTCAGAAATCAGGGAGAGGGAAGTGGGGAACGACTCGTCAGATCCGAACCCACTTGGAGGACTATAGCCTCCGTAAACCAACCACTATGCTACTGGCCCCCCATGGATTTTCTTCTTTAACGCCCATGTTGGCTTATGCGCACACAAAAAAAATAAAGAAAAAATAAAATATTTAGTATTTGGATAATCTAGTGCGGGGAAAGGCATGAAATATTTACAATAGTCTGCAGTGAGTGTTAAGCCAAGCAGCATCCAGGCTGAACAAAGAGTTGTGATGCGTGTTAAAGTCAAGTGTGTTTGTTTTCCAACTGTAACTCAATCCGTCATTGTAACTCTGCCTCCATTTAACTCTATACCCAGTTTTTAGAACATTCAGGACAGATTGAATGTCATAACAGTGGATAATATACGAAAGTGAGGACACTGACCTGGTTGTTGATGGACTGTGTGGTTGGAGGCGGAGTCAGAGGCTTGTTGACCCTTCCTCTGGGGTTGAAAGCCATTGCCTGAGGAGGCTCACTCTGGGGCCAGAAACTCTCTGAAAACACCCCCTGCTCATCATAGAAATCCTGAAAGACACACAATCACATATAGACAATATTCAAGATCCAACACACACATCTCCAATCTGAAAAAATGACACCAGTTTTAGGAGTTTAATGATTTGGCTAGAGTCCAAGGACTGTTGAAAAAAATATACAACCCTCATTCATAAAGCACCTTCTTTACAAGGCCACAGGTTCACTTATAATGACACACATTATGTATAACGACACCTTTCTGAGCTGTCTTTGAGCAGGACTCTTACCAGCTCCATGGGTGTAGATCCTGTAAGTCTCTGTGCTTCACCTCGACTAATGAGTGCATGTGTAAAGAATCAAGTCCTCTTATGTTTACATATATAAAGACCTCGTCATTTATTATTTGCATTACTTGGGCTTGACAGTTATATCCTCAGCTGACAGGCTTATCACAGATACATCAGTAGCGGCATGTTTTTATCTTACACGCAAGGGTGTGGAAACTTTGTTAACAGAAGATGTAATGAGAAAAGAACGCTGGGGCTGATTAAGAAATGGTGTAATCACTTAGTTTGTCCACTAGGGACAGTTTATCCATTGTGTTTGAATAAGTGCAATGTTTAAGAACATCAACAGCTGATTAAGTACCTTTACATTGTGATACATTTTTATAAAATGAGTTCACAATCCAACCAGAAAAGATTTTCACATTCCAGTTTATACAGTACATGCTCCATGATGTCGCAAAGAATCACAGAGGAGTATTAAGTTGTCAGCGCAGTAACTGGTAAATAATGGAAAAAACAGGTACATTCTTTTTTAAGCAGATGCCTGAGTACTAGAGATGAGCCAGAATCCGAAAATTAATTCAGAAAGGCAGGTAATTAGATGGATATGGACATTTTCTATATCTGAAATACGCTCGTTATTCTCCAGAATTTCCAAAAAGTCAAGTTTGTTACGTGCTTCATTGACGCAGCACGTGCCGCCTGAGTCTCTGCAGCTCCAGTCATATTCCTCTGTTCCTCCCTCTGGATTCATTCCCTGAGACTGTGGCTTCATTTCAGTTAAGCCTCCACAACTTACATCAAAATAAAGCTAAGAAAGTGTCCTTTTGGTGGGAGGTGTTAACATCCTCCATTTAAAATAGCCAAAGTCAAAGATCATTACATTTAGTCCACATTACGGAAGTTATACATGAGCTCGTCTCTCTACTCGCAGGCAGCGGGTTGCACACCAGCGGTGTTCCTATTGTTCTTATCATACACAAAGAATGTAAATAATAGATGTTAAATACAGTCTATGGTTATACGTTGTATCTCAGTCCATGTTCATCCATTTAAGATGTAAAACCATGATATGTTTCATTGTATTTTGACTTAGCGTGCAGACAGTTCATTAGACTGTTGTTAAAAATAGAAATAATGAGAAAGAGAAATAGAAACAGATGTGATGAGGTAGAAATATGTTTCATAATTATTTAAATGCCAATAGTAAATCCATTTTAATGTTTTGAAGGCCAAACTGCATTGCCAGAATTAACATGACTTCCTTTAACCCAATGTTCATTTGTTATTTAATTACATCTGTTCTCATCCTTTATGATAATTGTTGCAAGAAAGCTGAAAAAAAACAAAACACACACTTCTTGTATAAACCACGCCCACGTCCGGTTAATATCCGAATACAGACGCAGATCATTTTGTGGTTGAACAGATAATGATGTCTCTGCACACCCCTACTGTGTGACTTTTAAAGAGCCACATACTGTAGAAAGATCTATTTATTTAGATTCTAGCTGAACAATTCACAATAAGAGAAGTCAAATATTGCCCTCAGAAATCTCACATCAGCCGAGCTCTGGCATTTGTAACCTATTTATATCCCTTAACTCCAATAATGCCTACACATGCAAGAGTACATGGGTTAAAAAGATCATCCTGCACAGTGCGGTCCGACCAGTCGATCTACATTACTGTAAAAACAGCGGTGAGTTGTTTTTGGATGTATGGCTGGGCGGATAACCTGAGGAGTGATACCGGCGGTTGGAACTTGTCTCATGCAAGCAGGAAATCTAGGAGATAGAGAGTGAGGACATTGGGCCGTTCGCTTTTTAGGACTACAGACTCTGGACATGATGCGTGCAAACTGACCACTAGGCCATCAGCACCCCACGACATGTAATATCACTTTTTCTTTTATAGTCAGAGAGGCTGGTGGAGTTTAAACCATCCATATAATGAAGGGTAATGTGGATTAAAAACCTCATAAGGAAAACAACTAAGCATACACTGTATATTAACACAAGTAACATGTACACAAAATAAATACATTTATAATAATACAATTAATACTAAAAATAGGCCAATACACGCAGTTACAAAAACCTGAACTGCCTTTTTATTTTGAAAGTGCTTTTAGAAAGTACAACTGAATATGAAAAGCTGCAACATTTCAATAACAGTTTATGTAACCAAACCAATAGCAAAGTCGGTTAGAGGGTTACATCCAGTAATCAAACACAGCGCTCTGTAACGTAGTTTGTTTGTATACGTTTGCAGCTACAGACTACAGCAGGATGTTACTTTATTGACCGTGCAGTTCTGATTGTTGTCCCACCCCCAACCACCAGCTGATACCTGTATGACACAGACGGCAGTTGCGTTTCGCGGATCACATGCAGCCTGAACCGTGGGGGTCTTATCCGACGGGAGCAGACAACAGAATCTGAAGCTGCAGTTGGATTTCACGGACGCATGAAGATCTCAGAGACGCAGGAGGATTTCAATCATTTGTTTTTTCGTTTTTCTGTACAACAGTAGTTAAGGCAGAGGGCATGTGTTGTTAATGTGGCTGCCTTAACTATAAAGCGCTGCGGGAAACACTGAAAATCGAGAAATTGATCTTAATACTGTTCATTTTGTGGAGTGCTTACATGACAATCCAGTGTTTACATAAAAATAACCAGATGGAATTCCTGAAAAAATGTGAACACCCTGATATCATGCATTTCATCCACTGTTATAATGCATGGTTTCTGTATATTACCATCTACACATTGTAGTATCATGTGAGCTGGATAGATTATCTGGATAATGATTTCTGATTACTGACCTTTGCATAAAGACCTGGTTATAAACATTTTCAGAATTCTGACTTCTTTCTTATCAGGAGACTATTTTATCTCATATGCAACAGCCTCAGCCTTTGCTAATATTAACTGCTGCTAACATAACTTATGCTGAACGAAGGTTATCATAATAAATGTAGAAACTTGCTTGCAATACTTAAAGCCCTTGTATGGCACATTGTGGAGTTCCTTTAAACACCTGATTAACTGATTCTGCTGCACAGAGACAGACTGACAGCTTGAAGAGAAGAAGAGGCAAAGTTTTGTGTCCTGGCTGGGATCAATTACAGCAAGAGCCTAACAACATCTGTATACCACAGCTAAGACAATCCTACATGAACTTTAGAATTAAACTATTTTCATACAAATACATAATGGGGTTTAAGATCAAATCTGCTATAGCGCTTGTTATATCATATTTATTTGTTAGAAGTTCATTAGTATACAGACAGAAGACATTGTTTATCAAAACTACTGTGATATGCAAGTTTTCTTGACACCATGTCATGTGAACTGAAGAGTGTCTCCTTAAACAGAAAAGGTGATTATTATGAGTAGAGTTGGCCAAATTGGTGATCACATGCTTTGCTCTTAAAGAAAAACAAGACCCCTTAGACTTGTCAGCAGAGCAGATTAATCCATTTCTAAACTGACTTTCTCTGCAACAATTTTCAGAAAAATACTGACAGGCAGAGCTGAATCCTTTTGACTGTGTGGCAGATGTTTCTTGTGTAGTCTGCAGGGTACAGCAGGCTGCGGCATAAATCTGCTCCACAATGTTCTTCCCTTCTACTTCAAAATTTGTGACAGAAATGCTTAGAATGAATTTAAAATAAAAGCATAATTTTTCGAATTTTACAAGATGCTCTGGATCTTCCTTCTGAAAGTAGGGCCGGATAAATTATTTAAATATCCAGTCAAAATTAGCTTTACATCTCTTATATCGTTTAAAATATGACCAACTTTTATCAATTGGTCTTCTTCACTGGCCTCAAAAGCTGCTGCTCTGAGTAAAACCCACCTGTCCAAAGCCTGCCATAGATTCCTGGGAGCCACCCTGCTCTCCGTCTCTTCTACCGTCCTCCAAAGCATAGACAGTCCCATCTGGGTCCTGAACCCCCTCATCTTTCACCACCACTCCTTCTCCTCCCAGCACCTACAGAGAAAAAGGTCCAATTCAGTTTTTTACACAGCAAAAGGTCTACAACAGTGGCAGGAGCTAAAAAGCAGAAGATGGTCTATAAGAACAACAGCACAGTGACCCTTCAGGCAGGTACTAATAAGTTTAATGACCTACAGTAAACATGCAGAAGTCCATAGAACATCAACAAGGCAGTTACTGCTGAAGTTAACACGAGAGCTTCTCCTCAGTTGTGCAAAGTGCAGAAACATCTCAGCAATATACGCCAATGCAGTGCGAGAAGAGGGAAAAGCAGAAAAGGAAAGAAAAGAAAACCGTTGCAGCTCTGCATGCCTGAAAGCTGTAACCATGGCAACCCTTCCCCTTATCCCTCTACCTGGAGTCTGAGCGGCTGCCTCTGCTTGCGGCTGTGGCTCGCCCCCCTGTCTCTGTCCCCGTCTCTTCCCCGCTCTCTCCCGTCCAGGTCCTCTTCCTCGCTGTAGCGGTCTATCCCCACCAGGTCATCAGAGAGGTCAGTTGTGTTGCCGCGGAGGCTGTCCCTGCCGATGCTGTCCACGCTGCCCACACCGGAGCTGCAGCCCGCTGAGAGGTTCCCTGTGCTACTAGTGCTGGCTCCGTTGGCCGTCTGCGCCAACAGGTCTCGCAGCTTGTATCTGACATCCTGAGTGCAGCTGGGGCTCTGTTTCATGAGGATTGTGCCGGCCCCAGGGCCCAGTCCTTCGCCTCCACACATGGATCCTGGGCCCATGTTGCCCAGCTCCATCAGACTCACGGTGTTAGCCTGATCCATCGGGCCTGGGCCCCCCTCACTGACGCTCGCACCCCCCATCCCCCCGCCCATGTTACTCGCCGCACATTCAGCCATGAAGTTAGAGAAGTTTGCATAACCTCCACCTGCGGCACTAACAGAACAGCTTCCACTACTCCCTCTCTCTGCTCCTTTCCCCCCCACCGCGCTCCTCTTGTTTAGGGAGAACTCCACCAAGCATCGCGCCTCCTGCTGCAGCCGCTGCAGCAGCTGCAGCCGCCGCACCTGCCGCAGCCTTCCTCTGAGAGATAATCTGGGTGCACTCGTCGATGACCGTCTTGATCTGCAGGATGCTGGCAGCAGTGAGAATGCAGAGGGCCTGAGACTGCAACACAACCAAAGAGCCGCTGTACATGAAATCAACAAGCTGCTTTACTGTTTCAGCCGGGACCAACGGCGGCACGGAGATCTCAGAGTGACCCAGCAACAGTTTGTCCTGGAAGAAGGGGCTACCAGCTGCCAGGACACAGGCGTGGGCACGTAGTGAAGAATCATGTATCCGCACGGTCACATCGCAGAAGAGGCCCTCCCGCCGCTGTGTGCGAAGAGCTTCCAGCACCGACTGGCTGGAGTTGTGCAGGTGGATGTAGTGCACAGTCTCAGTGCCAGGCGGCATGGGAGGAGGAGGCGAGTCGCTGGGGATGGGATGGGAGTGGGAGTGGGGATGGGGGAGGGGGGGTAGGTGTCTGGGGTTTTGCGTCAGCTTGAGGGATAAGGAGGACAGGGAGGGAAACGGGTACAGTGCATGGGCCACGGTGGGTCCGCGTCCCCTCAAACAGTCATTAGTCTGTTGGAAGCTTTCAAACTGCTGCGCTGCTGAGGTTCAAGTGTTTGAGGAGCTCCTTTGTTAGCCTGAGAGAGAGGGACATTCACCAGAGTCACTGTCTCTGCTGAAAACCTGTTAAAATGGAAAATAATAATGATTTAACATGAGGCTAATGTATACAAAAATTACACTATTGCTGAACGTTTATTTCAATAAACAGAGAAAATAGCGACGCCTAACATTTCATTAATCCAGCTTCTCAAATGTATAACTTTGCTATTTTTCTTTGCTCAGAAAAACTTGAAAATTTCCCATCTCTGGGTTGCTAAATTGACTGTAATATGCTTCAGGATTTTTCGATGGGAATGCTTCACACTTTTTCGACATTTTGTTGTCGTACACAAATTAAATAATCGAATGTCAATCAAAATAGCAAAAAACAACAACAAACGGAATCTCTTTTGTTGCGGTCAGATTCACATTTTCTTCACAGATTTGTTACAATATCGAGTCAAGTCGCACAGCTGCGGCTGAAGGTGACACAGGTGACAACTAAGAAGCTGATTAATCATCAAATAAGCCGCGTGTATCATCTGGAACACCTGTTTTGGACAAATGACAGCACGTGCCGTGCGCCAGTCCAATAGCTCCTCGGGTCAGTTTATTTGGCTATTTTGCACAGTGGGTGGCTGTAATGCAACACCAAAGACAACTTTGGTTGTTAGCTGTGCTAAACAGAAGTCCGAAGATCAAGGTATTCCTAGCTTTAGAATAAAACCATATTGTATCGTTAATATAAGTGACAGTTCCTGTAAATAGGTGACTGACCAGCCGAGGTTAGCAAGCTAACGTTAGCTGGCGTTAGCTGTTGACAGTAGCCGTTCGACTCCCGCTCGGAAATATGCACGAAATGCTCACATTTACACATGCAAATGAGCGCATCAGCATCGAGTAATCCCAAACATACATTGTTCAATATAAAATGGAAACTGACGAGTCCGACATAACACAATAGCAGCTATGCTAGCTTGCTCCCACGCTCCGGTACAATGCTAACCTTGCTAGATTACTAGCTAGCTAGCGCAAATTCCCGGAGACACAACTAGTAAAGTTAGCATGTCAGCTAACGGGCTACCACCCTTTTTCTCTACAGGACGTACAAAACATGACACCCACGTAGTTGGCCGTTATTGTCATTGCATGTTGTTAAATCGTGACTACATACCTGCAATGTGCAGTGACAGTTCAGCGCTTTAATTTTCAGGCAGATGGATGCAGCAGGAAGCCCTCAGTAATATCGCACCCAACCCGGTGAGAGCTGGAAACAAACACACATTCAAACAAACACACACTCGCAGACCCACGTATACATGCAGGGATAGGCACAAGAAAGAGAGATGTGGAGTTTCTGCGGCTTAACGCCACATAAACCACCAGCAACTGTGAGTGTACATGCAGTTCTTTTCCCACGTTAATATGCACAGGCTCCCATCCTTCAAAAAGTAGGGCAAATACCTGCACACAGGATCACATAACACACAGCAGAGACATCAGACATGATGGATATAAACGCATGGAAATGCACACCTGTAAACACCCACGCACACGCAAACGTATCGTAATTTCAAGATAAGCAGAGGACAATATTTAAAATGTAGCATGCACATTTAATGAAGAATACTTTGATTTTTTAACATGAAAGTTACCATGGAGTGCATTGTAGACTACTAGATTTGGTTTAAGACTGTATTTCATTGGTAGTCTTTTGGCAGATCACAATCGAAACATTTACATCGTTATAAAATGACACCAAATAACAGACAAACATACAAGAAGAATTACACAGATGAATACATTATAAAACACATATACACTCATTTATAACCATGTTAGTCAAGTTAAAAGCAAGAGAAGAGGTAAAGGTAACATTTTTAGTATCTTTCAGAAATTTGACTTTTGAAAAACATATAATTTTTTATCTACGTAGCGCTTTAAACAAATGCTTCACAAAAAACATCAGAAGAGAAGAAAGCAAACAAATCCGATGAAAGGAGTAGTTGTGGATTGTTAAACATTAAGAGAAAAGCTATAAGAGAGGATTTAAAAGAAGCTAATTATCCAGCATATCTGATTGCAATTAGCAGACAGACCTGCAGCTAGAACTAAAACTCTTACTGTCATATGGTAGTGCGCTCTGCTGAGTTGTAGTTTTCACCAGGAAAGCTGACTCCCTAAAGACAGTGCAACAAGGGTTTAATAAATCTCTGGAAGGAGATATGGTGGATTTTATTAACTTGTTGAAAGTCATCAAAGTTATGTAATAGAGGTGGGGCCATACAATTTAAAAAGTCTTGTACAAACAACACCATTTTGACAATAATCAAAGATGTCCAAAAGCACAGAAGATGATGTTTCAGTATGTGATGCTATATAATAGTTTTTTTTTTCAAGTATTTCTGTTTTGTTTTCCACAAAGACTTGTGCTTTATTAATTGTGTGTTTCTCATGGAGGAGTTTGCACATAGCTGGGAATTGATAATAAATGCATTCTATGAATAGAATAGCATTTTAATAAAGAACATCTATTCATATTGAACCATAATGAAATCATTGTTGACAGATGTGTAAGTTGGTGGGTGTTTAAATGTACCGTTTGCGCACAGGATGTATGAATGTGTGTTTAAGGGCTATCCTCTCTGTGCTGTAGCTTTGTTCCGGGTGAATAAACGTCAATGAGGTTGGTGAGTTACGTGAAGTCACAAAAGAGGATCCAGGATCAGACTGTACTCAAGAACAAACACCTGAAGTGAGTAAACTGTAGTACTGGATCGATAAGGCAGGTTTTTAGTTGATATAAATGGTTATGTTAGGGAATTATTGCAAAGGAGAATTAGGCTCATTGTCAAATATGGGTGGGCTGGTAAAACATTTTAGGTGGGTTGTAGGTAGCCCAGCAGTTCTACATCAGGCAGGTTTCAATGAAATAAAGTGAGGCACAGATAGGAGGAGGGTATGAGGGTTCTCCCAAAGGACATTTGGTGAATGTTTATCCAACACTTTGTGGTGGAAATTCAAATATGTAAAGGTCTATAATGTGCCTCTACTGACGTGTTAAAGTGAGAACGTTATTTAACTAAAACCCACACGTCATGAGGCCGAATATTAATTTAATATAGGCTATCAAAAGTCATTGCTCTTTTTTTTAGCTAAAAAACTACAACAACCATCAAACCCAGAAGACAACAGCATGAAAAAAACACTCGATATCCAGCCAACACAAGAAAAGTTGGCCAGGCCTGCAGTGATGTTCAGTCAAAAAGTCTATAACCAATGGGAGAGAAAGTTTACCCTAAGATTCAATTCCTATAAAGTATCTTATCAAACACAAACTATATGTTGGTCAGTAACTACAATGCTTAAAATATTTTTAAGCCATATTTTTGTTTTCGAATCAACTTAATGCATGGTTCAATATTCACGCTAAATAAAAGGTGTGTTAAAATAGCAATCTTAAATTCATGTCAGCCACTCAAAGCAAGCTGTGCAACCGCTTGTGAAAGTTAAAGTTCAGCATCCGAAAGTGGAACTCTACATAAATACAATCCAAAGAATTGCATGATCAAAAATCAATAACATTTCTTTGTTCTTTCATCTCTACAAATCTGCAGATTAACAGATAGTTCAAAACCTGGGTTGGAAATTCTGCCTTTAGAAGACATTTGGTAGAAATGTTTGAAAACAACGTAGTCGATTTTTTTGTTTGTTGATAAAGTTCCCATGAAACAGACGGCATGGTATTATGTGGTGTCCCATTTGATCATATTTTATTAGGTATGCTGGAAGCTAGAGAAAGACGTGTTGATAAGCATTTATGAGAAAGAGAAAAAGAAGAAGAAGAAGAAAAACACAGTGTTGATTCTTTACTGTTAAACACCACATAGGTCCTCTGAGGTCATGAGGGAGGAACTCTGACATCTGTGCCATCTCTGCCAGAGGCTGTATCTTCACCAGGCAATAGTCTGTGGGTTCTAAGATTAGGAAAATGTCTCCCTCGTTTTGTAAGGGGTAAGTCCCTCAGTAGCTCAACTTAAAGTGTCTGGCTGTTATTGAGTTTAAGTATTATAGGCATGCTTCTGCTGCTGCTCGAAAGTTGAATAAAGAGACACCAGAATTTACTCCACAACAAAATATAATTTAATGAATTCACTTTTCACTGTGTTGATCACAAATCTATGTTGATGTAAAAAAAAAAAAGAAAGAAAGAGAGAAAACAAAAAGAAAAAGATCCAGTGCTTTCCTTTGTCTTAATGTAAGGCATGCAGTCTCCACAAAGCTTTGGACATTGAAAGCTACCGGTTGATACAGACGGACACACTAACACGCTGCCACAAATACACACACAAGCGCTCGTAGTATCCACTCCTTTCTTGGGGCCCAATAAACATTTATTCTTTGCATATACAATGAGCAGAAATGGAATTCATCACAACACCAAATGTATAGTAGTTCACAAATAGCAACAGGATACGCTAACACTTCCACTACAGGCCTTTTCTACACTCTCGGCTCTTCGGGAATAAATGGGATGGTGCTGCTGGAATACTTATGTGAGTTACACTGATAGTTACACTAAAAAGGATTAGTAGCCAAACACATTGTGTGAACATGTTGCACAGAAAATGAGGGTGATTTTAACAGCCGTGACTCTTGCATTCAACCCTATGCAGCAAGCCCTTTTGGAACAGTTGTTCTGAGCCAAAGGCGTCTGTAAAAATGTGTTTCATGTCCATTTGGAAGTTTAACTGCTGCAGTTGTAACTCTCATATAAAAAGTGCCTATCCATCTTGTGTCTGTGGTGCAAAAACCTAATGACCTCTGGGGTTCAAAGTGGCCTCAGCTATATAAATACAATTATATATCTGCCTTCATATAAAAATAAAATTAGCAATACACAAATATTGCACAGCTAAGGAGTTTAGTTTTATCAGATTATTGACAAGCTATTGAGGAAATGTACAAACATTGAAATAATAAACCCTCTGCAGAATAAATAAATATTTAGATATTAATTCCCTATGCATGCAGCATGTCTCTCTGCCTGTGTCGGGGGGCTGGGGCCAGGTGGGGCAGAGTTGGAGTCACGGCTGCCAAGTGGGTGGGTGGAGTCGGGCAGTGCGGCGGGTGAAGGTTCACGGTGGAGCAGCAGGAAGTTCTCGAGGACAGATGGTATGGAGCTCCTCAGTGCTGCTGCGCATCCAGCTCTCTCTGGCGACAGCCCACAGCGGTGATGAGTGCGGCCCCCTTTCCGCTGCCATCCTCGGACAGCAGAAAATTCACGTCACATTTCGGGGCAAGTTCCTTCACTGTCTGCTGAAAGATCCTAGAGAAGCTGAAGAAAGAGAATTAAAGGAAGCTGGTCAGAGGACAAGTAGCAAAGAGAACAGAGATGCTTTCCAGTAAAAGCAACAAATATAGCATTATTTAAGCTTCATCGCTGGCTGTAGGGCCTGTTACATGTAAGGGTGGGGGGGTTTGATATGATGATTTTGGATAACTGAAGATGGATAAAAGACGCTGGTATTTTTTCCGGGTAAGCTGATGTAAGATTGCAGCAGGATATTATCAGGAGAATTCCCCTCAGGCAAGGGGGGGGCTGTTTATCTATCAGTGCATGACCATACCCTTTATGCACCGGTACAATCTCCCTGCACATAATTAAACTGCTGAGTTATGTTTTCTGTCTGCCAGTGTGTTCCTCTCCACTCTTTTGTTGATATTGTGATTCTGTCAAACCACACATAGCATTGAGATGAAGGCAGATGTTCTCATTATAGCATTGTAAAGGGACTTGCTTCATACGCCACTTCTGCGTTGTTCTTTTTATGTCATATCTTGCCTCACGAGACCCCCCTGAGGGTTACTCTCCCAATGTCAGGTGTAAGCTTTTGCATGTGTTCAGGAGAATTTCAGCAGCAGTTCTCCTGAAATTCTCTAGAAACTGTCAGGATTGTATATGTGGAAACAGCTTAAAAAATTGACCAAATCAAGATTACCAGTGCTCTAGTTTCCTATGCATGCATCCAAACTAACAATTTAAAACACTATAGTCACACAACAAGACAGACAAACATAATATAATAATATCAAATATCAATAACAACCCGTTTTAGTGACGTACTGTAGTTTTGACAAGCCATATTAATTACATTTCAGCGCTTATAAAAGAAACAGCAACCGTCTGCTGCTATGTCTCAACTTTTTGAACATATCAGTCATTTAGACCTGAAATGACTTAAAAACCAGAAATTTAAAAATTGAAATAACACTCTAATTACTGGCAACATTAGCCTGTTATATGTTGCTGCTACATTTATTTTAACAACAAATTGCCTTTAGTTTGTTTAAGAAAATGTGAAAAATAGCACCAAAATAAATGTTGTGTTTTGTCAAATCCTTCGAGTCAGAGAAAATGAAAAACATCCTCATTTTCAATCAAGTGCAACTAGCTAATGTTAGCTAAATGTTTGATAGATGTATTAGTGCTCCTTTCATATCAAGACACTTACTGATGGATGACTTTTTCTTAAACTTCCTTTTTTCCTTGTTAAAAGCCATAAAGAGCTCAAATCTTCCTGGATTAACATGTGTAGTGTGAAATGATCTAAATAACCTGAGTTATAAAATATTTCCCTCCCCCTGAATTATTTTTGATCTATCCCTCTGAAAATACTGATACACAGACGTAGATATAAGTTTTTATAGGCTGCTTAATGTAATATATTCTGTTGTGTTTTGAAGGGTTGAACCCCTTCTTCCCCCAAACACGCCCTCTATTATAGCCTCATTCTGTGTCTTACTGTGGGTGCAACTTGTAGAGCGTGCCGTCTACGCCCACGGTGATATCCAGGTGGCCTAATCCTCTGTTCTCACGGATCTTGTCCACCACAGCAGCCATCCCGGCTCCACAGATCTGAGCCGCGCGGCGGGACACCGTGCCGCACACCTCCTTGACGATAATACTGTCATCACAGGTGCTGTCGAGCCCCAGCTGCTGCAGGATCGCCCTGACCTGCAGCAGTGCCAGACGATCGCTGTGGAGAAGCCGAGGCAGGGGGAGGGAAAGAGAGTCAGAGGTCAGCCAACAGCAGGAGAGTCACCAGATACCTCACAGCTGTTCCCAGAGGCTAAGGTAGGCTTAAACAGTGTATAAACTCAAGGCGTCACACTGCATCCCCCTCCTATACTCATACATAGGTGTGTTATCCCCCTAGATGCTACTTTCCTGTGAACAATGCAGCTCCCACATATTTTAATGTGCTTCCCTCAATCATACTTTAGTTACCGATTGCATATAAAAGTGTAAATATCAGATATTTTAAAGCACTTCAAACTATATCTGGGGTTCATTTTTGTTTACTTGTTCTTTTCCTACCTACGGGCAGCCACTCACTTATTTTTTCTACTATAGAAATGCATAATATTATCTACATAATATTAAATTATTCAAATCCCCATTAAACGGAACATAGAGAGTATCTAACCTCTGTGTTTGACGTATTTCCTACTGAAAATACATTGAACCAATCAGAAAGGGGGACATAACAGTGGGATGAATTTGATTGGATTGTTGTCTTTGACAAAGATTTTTAATTGATCGAAATGAGTAAATGTCCCTGAGTGCAGGATGAGTCATTAGACAGGAAGAGAAAATAACGTTATTCTGATGTAGAAATTCTCAGATAATGCTTTATTGAAATATAACATAAAACACACAATTTATATTGATTACTATTTTTAGTGGTTTCCATTGAATATCAAAATCAATTAGATAATATAATTTTGTATCTGCAGTAGCAGCAGGTATTCCATGTGTTTCTACATCACTACAGTAACATACAGAGGGATTGGTTTCTGAACGAGATGTGGGGAGGAGGGTTTACAGATCATGCACCTCTAGAAAGGGATGGAGTTTTTTTTATTTTTCTCCAAATAGACTCGAATATTGTTAGATATACATTTGGGATATTTAATGTGTTCAAAGGAAAAGTGAGTCGTTTATTTACTATTTGTTCTTTCAGGAAATTCCCTTCACAAATTCAAATACATCGCTAATTTAGATCAATCCCTAGACTTCTGATATTATCAATCCTGCTACAGATAGAGGACAAATACATCTCTTTACCAATAACTAGACATAGGGATTCTTTTTAAATTCCATTTTAACCCAATGTGAATCTCAATATTTGAATAATATGCAAATATGCTCAAGTTAAAGAAAAGTAACTTATATTTGCTCCAAAAATCTACTTTAAGATGTTGTTCTTTTTCTTAAACATGTTAGTTAGTAGATGGCTTTGTCTGCCTTTGCACAAACAAATTGATACGTCGAGAAGCGACTGGGCTTTGTTAAACCCCCAGCTATATAAATCTCTAAATGATTCACTCACCTCTCTATCTGGGACAGGAACTTTGTCTCAAAGATGCCTCTGGTTTTCAGCGTCTCTGAGATTTGTCCACGGAAGAGGTAACCACGCTTGGTCAGATCAATCAAAATCTGTCTGACGATCTCTCCAAGGTACATACCGCTGCACATCTTCTCATATCTGACATGAAGAAAGAAAGTTGTATTAGGCATGCAACACGGTCTTCCTTGGTTTGATTAAATCTCCTAACTAAGATAGAGATTAAAACTGGTGGTGTCTTTTTTACCTTTGTTTGCCTTCGTTGAGTGAGTTCTCATCAACTGCCTGGTCGTACTTTGTTCTGATGTCATCCAGGCAGCCGTTGTCTCCAAACGCCCCCCACTCCATATTAACACACATACGGCCCTCGTTTCCCTCTACTATCTCAATATTCTTGGTCTCTTCCATGTAACAAGCATTACTACCCGTACCTGAAAAAACACACAGCAAAGAACTGTGTTTAAAAAATCATAACAGGACCTCATTTTGCAAGGCTTGTAGATTATAGAGTCTTTTTTAAGCTCTGCAAACTATGAGCAAAGTAGGGGATAGTTTGGTAAATATGACACAAAAAGAACATTTCCCTTGTTGAAGCAGGCTTGTTTAACTCACCTGCTATCAGCCCCACCTCGCAGGTGGGTTCCTCATATGCACAAGTCATCATCGTACCCACTGTGTCATTTACAATGGCAACCACGTCCAGCTCAAATTCCTAGGAAACAAACGTGAAGTAAATTTACCACAAGTAGAAGTGTAATGAAACTACCAATTCTTAGAGATAAGCTCTGAAATCAAGAATCATGCTTTGTGTGTTATAATCTAATAGGCCATGTACAAAATAAATATTAAGTTACTTAAAATTGTTACAATTTTAAAGCTTCAAAAAAGTGTTGATGTTTAAAACTAAAAGATGTCATATCTATGTTTGACTGAACATGTAATCATTTTTAAACAGAAGCTTGGATTCACCCTGCTTTTGCATCATTTGGTGTCTACATCACTTAATAGCTCCAAACACCTTTGAAATTGCTCCATAGGATGATTTGGTTGGCAGTTCTCAAACAGACTTGTACGGCTGTTTCAGGGGTAAATGTGTCCAAACGAAGACCACCTGCTAGTCCTCAGATTGTAACATTAGTGACTGACAACACGACAGGAAGGATGAACCTTTTTTTTAAAACAAAGACTAAACTGCTTCTTTTAAACCACAAACAGTTGTTATCTCACTCCCTTCAAAGCCTCCACACTCTGTTAACAGTCATGTCCCTTTAATATCACAGGTTTCTGATCTTCCGCTGCCATGATCGGTTCTTTTTTTTTTGTTCTATTGTGTGTTAGATCTAAGCTAAACCCTTAAAACACAATATTCGTTAATCACAATGACAAACTTACATTTCAAGTGGTAGACCAGAAACTCCTGAGTTCTGAGAGGTAAGTGACTTTTCTTTTCAATAGAGTCGAGTGTGTTTGAAGAGAGTGATATAACGACTGTTTCTGGTTTAAAAGAAGGAGCTAACCTTAACAAAAAGGCTCTCTCTTTGATTGGGAGCTTTTGCCTTCTGTTATTAAGTTATATGTATTGGAGCATTAGTTTTTGTACCTATAAGTTATTTGTACCTCAAAATATGTAATAATATGGCCAAAGTTTAAAAATAAATGAATCTGCATACAGATTATTGAAATCAGGCGATACTGAGCACAATGCATTACACTCACATACTTAAGACAAGCTACACAATAAAATACACAAGCGGTTTCAGAGAGTTGTAAAATTCAGGAGCTCTGCCAAACACACAAAATACAGGGTATCATCACTGTGCTAATTCTGAGCTTTAGATAGATCCCACACTGCACACACAGACAAACACTCCTCCATATTGTCTGACTCTGACCGTAGTTTTTTCAGGTGTTATGACATGCTATTATCACAAAAATCATCACACACTGCGGCAGTCCTGTACCGCTTTACCTGCCAGTTAAAGATTTAGAGTCACAACATACTTACTGGGTTCTCCATCTAAAAGGGTGAAATCAATGTAAGAAACTCATAATGATGACATGATTAGCATGGAGCTACGTCATGTATTGTAGTGGAATCACACACATAGGTCACATAGGATACAGTTATTGTTTTAGGATGGCTGTCTGCCAATATGCTTTAAAGGATTTCTAAATTGTTTCCTTTAAGTCCTTCTGTGTTTCAGAGCAAGGAGCATTTAAAAAAAAATCATAATAAGAAAGAGTCAGATAATAAGTGGTTCTTTACAGGAGGAACATATAGCAGCTAGACAGAACAACAGCATCATGCTAAAGGTTGTAGGATCTGACATGACATTAGAAATGATTTCTGCAAAGTTTAGTCAAATGCTTTATATCTAGCTATGAGAAACAGTCTGAGCTACAAAGAAGACAAACTCTCCTAAAACTATGTGCAGGATGCATTGTTCCATAAAAAGCTAATTTCTAGTTCAAATTCCAAGCAACAAGTGAATGAGCTAAGCAGCAGGTCAGTTTGAACAAGTTAACAGTTATTCATTTTCTAGCTCTGGCAGCACAAAAATACCACAGAAGCAGTCATTCGTCACAATGTTTTGTGTTGAGAATGATAGAGAAACCTTTGTGTTGAAGTTTGTGTTGCTGCACTTCCACAGTAGTAACATCATAGCAAAAGAAGATCAGTTGTACTTGTTATTTGAAATTACCTCTTTCCTCTTGATCGCTTCCCGGAGAAGCTCAACCACATCCTCACCCTCACAGTCTGTGGCCTTAAAGCCTTTGGTCCAGGTTACTAGGATACCCTGCAGAACACATAACACCATTCCTGAATAAATAGTACAACACCTTATAGTTGTCAAAAGGTTGATTAAAAAGGATAACCCTTAAACATCCTAAACATGAGGGAAACTATGGATTGAGACAACAAAATAGCAAGTTTAATGTATCCTTAAACCAGTTTAGGGTTATTTAAAAAAAAACTTCAACCACTTTTTGCCAACCCTTTTGGTCAGCGTTTTTGTAATTATATGGAAGGGATTGATTGTTGTAGCGTTATATTTTACAGTAAGGTCATGCTCACACTAAACAATTCATACAGTGAACAAGCACGTTCGACCCCCAAAGTCCAGTTTGTTTAACGAGTGTGAGTGCTCCGTACCCTGCTCAAGCTTGTTATGATTCCTTGGCCCTGCCACAGTTGGAAGAGGTTGTACGTAACGTGTTTGAGACATATAATTGATCACTGCCTTGCATAATCTTGGAGTATTAGAGGCTATCTGACCAAAACTACTCAAAACAGACCACTAAGTCAGTAAAGTTTCAGTCGTTTTCTCTTTGTTGTGGCTTATTTTGAAATTAATCTGTAGAGAACATACTGCGTCCAAGCTGGTCTGATGGCATGGGAAGGAGAAGGTGAAACCCAGCGGCAGTCGAGCACTTTTCATTCCCATGTAGTCCAGGAAGTCAGAGATGCAGAACACGATGTGGTCGAAAAGCTGGAAAGAGACATGCTGTCAGTGAGTTTGTGTACTGGGAGATATGGAAATGTTGGTTTTGTTTCTATTAGCTCATGAAGCAGATATACAGTAGAAATCTATCTTATTTGAAAATAGGCAAAGTACAGGTGCAAATCTCTGACTCTTCAAAAAGAAGAAGAAATATTTCCAAATAAATGAAATACTCAGTGGCATCAAAAAGAAAATTCTCACCTCTTCTCCAGTGCCCTGCATGACTTCGATCGGGATGGCATAGATTTTGTTATGCATCTCAACTGTTCGCCTTTTGCCACTGCGGATCTTTACCAGAAGCACACGGAAGTTTGTTCCCCCGAGGTCCAGAGCAAGGAAATCTCCGTTCTCTGTAATACAAAGACATACCAAAAAATAGACCTTTTCCTTAATACTGTATGTCCTGCTGCACTCCCACATTGGTTCACCCTGACTTCACACCTACATTTAGCCTGGGCACTTGCAGGAAAAAGTTTGGATAATGGCTATTTGCGTTAGCAATAGGTGCTTTAATCTACCATGACCTAAATCAATTCTCTCCACTTTATTTGACAAGATTACAGCTTTTTGAAATTCTGTTAAAAAAGCATTGAATTTCGACTTTGACTTGGAAATTCGAGGTTTCACAACATTTCCAGACAACAATAACCAGTTTTTCAGTTTACTGACATATTGTAATTTACAAATGAAATAGTTGACTCTCCTCTTGGCTGTGAAATCGTTATTTTCTTGTTTAAGCTTTCTAGGGCTGGTGATGTTAATCGTTTTGCTGTCAGAAGAGATGAGTGATGACGGTTTGAGGCAGATAATCTTTGTGGATTTTTTTTAAACAATGCAGATTAACCTGATTCATATGTGCTTATTATCTCTGCAGCTAAGATTTTGGGAAGTTGCCAACTAGACAAACGTTGCTTTTAATTGAAGAGCAAACTGGGGAACCTCAACTGAACTGTTAAGTTTGTACAGTACAGTGAACACTGCTTTGAAACATGCCGGGGCATTTTGGAGTTGTATAACCTCTTTGATGATGTCATGATGAAACCTGACCTTTTAAAACAGGCACAAAGACATGGTTTGAGTCAGAGAAAAGATGTTGACAAGGACGTGTGAAATAGTACTAACATTTATGAAGAGCAGCTATTTCCATATCACAAGCCCTTTTTACACGGGCAGTTCATGGTGGGACTGTTAGCTGCTGTTTGAATGAGAAGTTTTGTATCAAAAACGTACAGAGAGAAAAGGAGGGAGGCCAGCAGAGGTAGTATCTTAACAGAATTAATGTCAGTGTTAATAAAGAAGCTCGCAAGAGACAGGATGGCAGTGTTTGTGTGTGTGTGTGTGTGTGTGTGTGTGTGTGTGTTTACATGCTACACCCCCTATTCTCTTCCTGTAACCCCACCATGCTGTGTAAAATCACACACTGGGCCAGAAATACAACGGTGCTGTTTGTGTAGATAAAAGTATAGAGCCAGTGTGAGCCGGGGTTTCTTGTGGCATCTCTGCATGAAAAGGGCGAATGGTGAAAATCAATGGTGAAAAAAACTGTCTGATTAAAGTTATTGATAAAATCCACATTTAGTCAATTATCTCACTGCTCTAAACCAACTTCAAATTGTATTAAACAGCTTGAATAGGTGTTTATCTAACTTACTTCAGCCTGCTGATTGGCGGCTTGGCTCATAATAATATTTCACTTTTCCCTTCACTATATGTAACCATCATTTTATCAGAAGAATTCCCATTGAGATATCGAATCTCTTTTACAAGGAAGTCCTGGTAAAGACCTCACCATAGAAAAGTTTCTCATATAAAAACAGGAGCAGAAAATGACATCAAACTAAAATAAATTCAACTTGAATAGATCGGTCAGTTTGAAACTACCTTTCCCTCTTGAAAAGAACGAGAGCACTTTATTCTCCAGCAGGCATTCTGAGCTGCTCTGATTAAAAAGTATCAAGTAAATACATATTGTGATTAATACGTTTTTACCTGCATATAGAACAAACCCTCACTCACCTTGTTTTGTATTTTTGTTCACCATGTTTCATCTTAGTGACCTAATGACGGCACACAGTTTGTACTTGCTTTAATTATGAGGATTGAAACTTTTGTTTGTATTCACCTGTTCCATCTGGTGTCCTCCTCACAAAGGTAGGCAGCATTTTGACCGTAGCTTCCTTGTGGGTGTCCTTCTTCAGGCCTCTCTCGATCTCCACCCTCATGCGTTTCTTCACTTCTAAAAGCTGCGCTTTGCTCAGCCTGAATTCCGCCATAGTCTGCTGAATCTGGCGCGCCTGCTCCGTCAAACGGTACGCCACTGCTGTCACCATGGCTGCCCCTTTGGCACTACCACTCTCGGACAGCAGAAAGCGGACATCTGAGTCTGGGACCAGGCGACGCACTGTCTTGTGCAGACGGCGGGAGTATCTGTTCAAAAGATTGACTAATTATACAGATGTGCTCAGTGACACAAAATCAAAAATATTCTTAAAATTCTAAAACAAAAACAATGTTTTGACATCAGATCCTCTTAAGAATGTAAAATACTGAAGATTCTTTGAGATAGTCTTAGGCGGTATTTTACACATGCGTACTTTTTCACTACAGACTGAACTATGTCATAAAATTGACTTCCTCTTTCCTCTAAACAGAAAAGCTAATGACATAAAACTACAACTTTTAGTATGCAACATCTCTGAACTTTCATCTCCACACAACTCTCCTTTCTGACCCTCTCTTAGAGAATACTGAAATACTCACTGAGGGTGCATCTTGTACAGAGACCCGTCAATGCCCACAGTGGTGCGGAGGCGTGCGACTCCTTTGTTTTCCTTTAGGCGGGAGAGGATTCCTCCTAGCGTTGCAGCGACAAGGTTCGCTGAGCGAAAGGACACAATGGTGCACACATGCTGCACAGCCAGACAGTCTTCATCTGAAGGCTCCACTCCGAGCCTTGTCAGGATTTCCATACATTTCTTCAGTCCTTCTTTAGTCCTGAAATGACAAACATTTCTCGTTATTGACGATCTCATCCTTGCTGCTGAAAAAAGAAGTACAGACAATCATGTTTAACTTGCCTCTTTTTAAGTCAATTGTACTTTATCATTCAAACGAAACATTTCATACATTGATGCCCTGAAAGGCAATAAAAAGGTTTCATTTTGTATCTCTATACAAGCTTTCGGTAAGCACATCTCCCCTGTTAAACCAGATCCTGTGTCTCTCTTGTGCATTGCACAGCAATCGTATTCTTCTCACTCACTTTTCAATGGCAGAAACATGTTTTGTCTCAATCTTTCCTTTCGTCAGGAGCTCAGGAGTTATCCGTCCTTCAAACAGCAGTCCCTCTTTGGCCATCTTGACCAGAATGAGCCGAACTAGCTCTCCCATATACATCCCACTGGCCATCTTTTCAAAACTGAGAAGAAGAAACACAGCAGCATTTTAGATGAAGTATCATAGATGAAGTATCATGGATGCAGTTTGCGTTCAGCATCTTAGGCTTAGTAGAATTGTTGCTCCTGGATACACACTGTTAGAAGGCCTGCACCATATTTCTCTATTTCTTAGCTAAATGTCACAGAACTGAACTTAAGGAACAAGATCCAATCTTTTTTAGAATATTGTGCAAACAATGACACCTTAAAACAGAACATGCTAATATTTCTAAGTTAATTACACAAAAAAGGGAAATCAAAGATACTGCTTTATTTCACAAGATTAAACGTCTTAACTGGCACACCTGCAAATGTATTCAAGCCTCAATGAACTCTTATGTGCTCTGTTTTTCTGCAAAAATGGGTCCACAAAATTCAGTTCAAAATGGTGGGTGTTTTTTGCATTAGAATGACAGCATTTCAAGTCTCTTTGTAACCATTTTTATGTGGCATGTATTGTTGTTTTTTCCCCCCCCTTTTAGAACAGTAATCTTTAAGTATGGAGATGCTCTTGAGTTAAGAGATATAATCACTGAACTCCTTAACTTTAACTATTAATGTCTTCAGTCCAAAGTTAAAGTATTTTTTAAGCCAACGCCTGCTCAGGACGGTGCCTTAATAAGTAAAAGATTAAAGAAAAAAACATCTTACAGCTGCTTCCCTGGATTCATAGAGCCTCTGTCGATCTCACGGTCAAACTCCGTTCGAATGTCTTCCAGGGACCCGTTATCCCCGAAGGCCCCCCACTCGGTGTTGATGCACATTCGGCCTTCATCTCCTTCCACCAGGTCGATGTGACGCAGCTCCTCCATGTAGCACGCATTTGTCCCTGTGCCTAAAAGGATGCAGAGCTGAATGATTTTTTGCTCTTTGGAGTTCAGGAGGCAGAGTGCCTTACTATTCCAGGGTTATATTTGTGTTACCTTTGGCGCCCTCTCATGTAGAAATGTGCTCATGGTTCTTTGAGTTGCTTTATTTATGTGTTGCTTGAGTTTACATTTTGAACTGATCGAAATTTAAAGCAGACTTCCCAATAAAACAATAATTCAAGAGCAAGTAATTTGTTTCCAAAGAATATGCAGTCTGTCTTTACCAATAATGATGCCGACTTCACAGCGCTGATCGTCAAATCCGCAAGTCATCATGGTGCCAACTGTGTCATTCACCACGGCCATGATGTCCGCCTCATAATCCTGAAAAGACAGGATTATATTTCACTCAAAACTAATTTTAAAAAAATCAGGCTGTCATGGCTTTGGTCTCAAAGGGTTTTTTAAAAGTAAACCATCATCAATAAAGTTAATTACACTTCTTTCCTATCAAATGATATTGACCATACAGCAAACCACATGCAAATGTTTCATGTTCAAGAGAAAACAAACTCACCCCTCGTTTCTTGATTGCCTTGTTCAGCAGTTTCACAACATCCATGCCTTCCACACCGCTGGCTTTAAACTTTTTTGTCCATGTCACTAAGACGGCCTATAAAACAAACATCTTTATGAGGCCAAACTTTAGGCACCAGTTAGACACACTTGACAAAACCAGAGAGTCTTCCCATTGATATTCCAACCACAGCGTCGTCTTCCAACGACACGATGTGGTACTGAAGGTCAAATTATACAAAATGTAGCTTTCTACAAAAGCAAATATTTACAATGGAAGTTTGTATTGAACATCCTCCCTTTGCCTGGATAAGATCAAAGACAATTTCATCCAAAAATATCCCCCATCCCACATTTTAACCTTGGGACTTCACAAATTAAAAAAATAAATAACTAACTGAGATATTGATTATAACAGTGTAATAGTTTGTTGTGAAACAGTTATCCCTTTAGCTTGTGAGTCGTCAAACACATGAAGTGTTTACCTCGTCTAGTTTGG
Source organism: Tautogolabrus adspersus (assembly GCA_020745685.1). NCBI lineage: Eukaryota > Metazoa > Chordata > Actinopteri > Labriformes > Labridae > Tautogolabrus > Tautogolabrus adspersus. Next base: position 15,952,790 of record CM036537.1, on the reverse strand, counting down.
TCTGTGCACAGGGGAAGGAGAACGTAAATCCTACAGGAAGCTTTTTATCCTTGATTTGTTGCTTCTCCATGAAATCTCCCAGGCAATCTGCGACATGGTCGAAGAGCTGCAAACAGAAAAAAAACTTTGTGTATGTGTATTTACACAACATGTAGACAAAACCAACATTACAACAATTACATTATTAATGATAATTACAATACAAGCAGTTAGATAAACATGAAATCCCTTTTTATTTAGAAAGTGCTTTTTAAAAATCTGAGTACAACTGATTTATGCGATATGAGAAAGAATCAGGAAAAAGAAATCTTTCTGTGAATAACACGTCTGTTGGGATTTATAGAAACCAATCAGCTACTACAGAAGGCTGTTACAATACTGACGATACATTCATTAAAAGCTTTCATATTTAAAACGTTTAAATGAGAGAATTGACATGACACTGCAAACCCGAATATACAAAAAAAAACAATGAGCTACAGCAAAAAAAACACGGCCAATAATAAGCCAAATCCCTGTTTTATAATTTAAACAAAAAAGTATGTATATATTAAACATATCTTGAGGTTAAGGATCCAAGTTAATTTACTTTTTTTAAGTTATAGCTTCTGAAGATCAAATGTCCAATATGTTCTGTTGGAGTTTATCAAGTAAAGCTTTTGCAGTAAAAGTTTATCATATTGATTTTTGTCCTTTAACTCATTTAAGCCCTTGAACCTTTACTCAAAAAAGGTTTCAATAAATTGAATCATATTTACTAGGGCTCTTTGGGTGTCTCACGATTCGATTCGATTCGATTTCGATTCTTGGGGTCACGATTCGATTCAGAATCTATTGTCGATTCAAAACGATTCTGGATTCATGATTCAAAGTCTGTTTTTGAATTAGTACGTACTTCAGGATCTACTCCAGTCATTATTAGACTGGCTGAATTTCTTGCTGCTCCATTTGGCTTTCTACTGAGTGAAAGAGCTAGCCTTAGCACTTAGCAGGGAGTGACTGATTAGCCCCCCAAAAAGAATCGATTTTAGGAAGTTATGAATTGATTTTATATCTCAAAAGATAAGAATCTCGATTTTTACATAAATAGATTTTTTTCCCACCTCTTATATTTACACAGTTTTGTCTTACTAAATCAGCAGACTTCCTCATTAACAGTATATACATGTATAACATGTTACATTTCTGACCAGCTGTCACGTTGACATTTCATTAAACAGCATCTGTCTGTGCTCTGCCTGTGTAAGTCACGCTCTGATCCAATCACACGGCCTCAGACAGTCCCTCATGTTTGGGTTATCGTGTTACCGTTCGACTGCCAGCTGTTCTCTACAAGTTGACTGAAGGTCGGCGTAGCTTCTGACTCCACTTCACTCTTTATTCACAGTGTTATTGAAAAGGTCGTTTTACACACTGTTGACCCTCAAGCTGACCTTTAATATACAACTCCGCTTTGTTATGAGGGAAGACAAAAACAGAGGATATCTGCATGGGAACAGTTTGAGTGTCTCATCTATGTTGTGCAGTATTTGCTGAGTATTTGTTGATGATGTCGATAACAACATGTGGGATGTTTGGATAAAGTCTTGTGTAGAGTGTTATACATCCCGCTCTACAGTTAGTTTGGGGGGCGGGGGGGATCAGGGAATGATGATTTGAAACATAGTGAGTAAATGTCTCTGTTTACCCGTGAGCCGCTACCATGGATGATGTCATCAGGTGTGTCATAAACCTGGCTCTCCATTTGAACCGGCTGCTTCTTGTCTCGTGTCACTTTGACACGCAGGATCCTGAAATTTGATCCTCCAAGATCCAGAGCTATGAAGTCTCCTTTTTCTGTCAAAATCAGAGTACAAATAATTGTCACAGATTTGAAAACATTTATCTCTGACATAAAGACGTTCCTCATTTTTATTGTGGACAAATATTTCAACTAAAGCAGTCATCAACCGAACACTGTTTAGGATATCTGAGGCCGACTTCATCAGTTAGGGCGAGAGTTTGATCGGTTAGCTGCTGATGTCTCTACTTTGAGGCTAATCTATAAATAGAAGTAAAGTGTCATTTCTTTGATTTCAGTCGATGAAGTTAGCATTGGTGTTTGAGGAGCCATTACAGTATTGTACAGTCATAAAGACTACCACTGCTCATCAGTCTGTAGTTAAAGTGAAACTCCATTTATTCATGTCAAATATTTTTATATCAAAATGTCAAAGATCAACTGACTTAGGACAACGGGTGACTAACAAAACAGAGTTTAGGACAGTGGTTATTGTAAAATTGCAAACAATTGAGAAACAGATTTTCTTATTTTTAGGTTGTAAATAATTAAATCTACAAAGATAAATCTCCTTTGGGTCCCAAAATGCTTAAATCCGTTCTAAAATGAGGATTTGATCACGTCTTTGTCTCTATTGAGGCTCAGTGGAGGCATCACTAGTACTCCATCGTCATTTCAAAAGTTCAAATGCAATGAAAGAGGAAAAAGAGCTTTGCCATTAATAGGCCACAGAGCACTTATCGTGGTTATCTGCAAGAATAATAACATAAGATACTCAGCTGCCATTTCATCCCTGTCTGTAGGAAATATAATGCATTCTATAATCAAGCCGTTATCTTCTATTAAAGGATCAGTTTGATCTCAATCAGCTTTTTCCGCTGAGATAAAGGTTAGAAAAGTGAATGTATAATGTCAATAAGAAAGTGAATAAATAGTGTCTTCACTCTCAGCTCAAGTGTATGGTCGACGATATTTTATTCATCTTGGCATGAGTGGTCTTGGCATGTGTGTGTGCATATGCAGAATACAGATCTGTGACAACATAATGATTCATGTAGATAAGAGACAAATACAACCATGTACGCAGAAAGCCAGAAGACTAAGTGCCCTTGAAGCAACAAACTGTCTATGCTTAACATACATTTGTTCTTAACTGTTACATTTGTTTTTTCTCTTTTATAAGGACATGCTGCTTTGCATTTAGCCTGATACACTTTATATCCAATAGTTGATGCTCTGTTGGTTTACTCTTATTGTTGTGGAGAGATTGTGCACTCAAATTTCCTTCTGGATGAATACAATGCTTTTCATTCTTATGTAATCAAACAACTCAACCTTATTGTAAGATACACATTACATTAGCTGCTCCTACCCTGTTTGTGAGTAGAGCCAGTAACCAAGAACACAGGTAACATGTCTCTCCAGGCAAGAAGCCAAAATGTAAACATATCCTCAGAGTTTATTTCTAATTCTCTAACAGGATACAAACATTTTACTTTTGATATATTTTGAAATTGTTTTGAAACTAAAGGTCATTTACCTGCTTTGTACTGTTTTATATTCTGAAGTGAAGTAAGACGTTGTAACTTTTGATTCAACGTTATACTTCATTTAGCTTTAAGGCATTCATCTGTCACTGATCTTAAGTTAGTACTAATTAAAAAAAGAAAGGGATCAAGTTTCTTGCAAACAGACTCTCCACCAGAACACATGATAGTTTGTGGATGTGCATTTACTGTGGCTGCAGTCAGACCGGTGAGCTTTAAGTTACAAACAAACAGCTCCAGCATGCAGCCTCCCAACAGAACAATGTTCTTCATTTAGGGACACCATGACTCTCAGTGTTTGCCGCATTGCTCTTTTTATCCCCTTGACCTGTGTGGAATGAGAAGTGACCGGGCCTGACATATAGACGTGTTAGTGATGTGCTGCAGAGCGTGTGTCCGTTATATTGTCCCTGTCCCACTATAACCTCACTGCCACTGTCTGATCTCCACGCTACACCTGGGTTTAATAGAGAGCACTTTTACATGTTAGATTTCTTTATTTGTTTATACAAGTACATCCCAAAAGTATCCATGTCTAACTTTGTAAACGTGCAACTCCGACTGTTTCTGGCTTGTGAGCCTATTTTTCCTTAACCCATCAAACTTACACACATTATTTTCTGTCTCAAATAAGGAAGAAGATCAAGCATTTATACAGTCTGTTTTATATTAGAGTGTGGAGACTTCTCACTTCTGTTGTTAGACAATATCGCCTCATATAGCCAACATGTCTTGTGGGGAACAGGTTGAGTTTGGTTGTACAACTTTACACCTTCATTACATTTTTAGATCAAACTGAAAGCATCCTTTAAAAGTCCTCCAACTCATACAACCCCAGAAGTCATTTTCATTGATGAAATCCCAACAGAAAAGGGCCAACACACTTGTTCTTAGTACACATACTTTTTATAAAACTATCCAGTAAGTTTGTTTTCATTACTGAATGAGGTAATAAATCTAAAGCATCGCGCCTCCTCTGAGATCTTTAGCGGGCCTGGACCCCAGGTTGGGATCTAATGTTCTAATATAATCCACAGGAATGATTCCTAAATTAGAGCCTCTGTCAGCAGCAACACATCATCATACCTATATCTATTATCTATCCAGAAAAACACAAAGAACATATTGTTAACGTTGTGAAACTGTTTGGTGAGGTTTAGTCTCAAAAACGGATAAGTGAAGTTTAAAGAACAACGTGGTTTGGTTTTGATGCAGGTGGTTAATGTTGTGAAATGGTTTAGCTAGGTTTAGGCCCCAAAGCTAGCAGGTAAGAATAAATAAAGACAAGTAGTGGTTTGGGCTGGATTAAAAAGGTTACATTATTAATAAAAAGTACAGGAAAGTCAAATATAGAAAAATGTGCGTAAAGTAAATGATGTAGTAACTTTACACATGACTTAAAAATACAAATAAAAACTCTTTAAACCTTTTTAAAACTCATTCTAGTAAGACACCCTATGTCTTCTTTTGCTCCTTTAATGATCCTCTACAGTTCACTACCAAAAGGTGAACAATAAAATGGGTCTTAGAAGATTTAAACAAACAGCATTTCTTGTTGAGAATAGGCATGAAGTCTGTCTTAGCAAAGACAAATGTTAAACTGCTTTTTGTTTGGAAAGGCTCACTCGTACAATTCTTCAGCATTTCAATACACTCGCCTTTAAGAGATTTTTCACTTGACATTTTCTGATCCTGAATTGAACTATTGACCTTCATGAAATAACTTTAGCATGACCTACAAGTTCTGGTAAGAACTTTTATGTGCTTAAACGCTACCTGTCACTGTTGACATTTGACCAATCAGTTATCAGTTAACCCAGCCATCTCCATGGAAACTGAGCAAAGCATCCTCTAAAACAATTGTTGAGATGCAGCTGAAAGTGTTTTGAAAGCTTTTGAAGTAAATGTTTGATCCTTTAATTTGTATTTTTAATGTTCATGAAACCTCTCATGCCTTTCTGCTGTATATTTAGTTCATTCATCTTCTTTGTTATCCATTTTTTATTGAGCGACTTTACACAAATCTATTCATGCACCTGCACATGAATGCGACGCAGAGGAAAGATTACACATTTACATTTTTGAGTGAAAAATGTAGTCATGAGATTGAGGCTGGATTTGTAAAGAACAAGCTGATATTTTTAAGACAAGCTTTGGTTTGTTCTTAAAAAAGAGGACTCTACACTGACAGAATAAGAGCTTAGCTAAGATTTCATTTCCTCCTCTTCAGTTTGAGACACAAAGAAAGTTTGCCCTGGCTCGATAGACTCACTGTCACAGAAACAACATGTTACAGTTGATAGAAAGTTATTTTTCACTCTCGTTTCTCGAGCCATTCTTCCCGCCATGTTTATCAGTTTTTACTGGCGGCTTCAACTCTGCCCTTTTCTGACCCCTCTGACCTCGTGTATTTGTCACAACCTGAGGCTATTTATAACGTGAGAGAAGTGAGAAGAGGGGCAGCGTGGCCTGTTTGGGGCAGCAGTATGTCTGACGGGCACTTGATGTTATTTCTGTTTACTAACAAGGACAAGCCGTGCTCTGCAGAAAACAGGCCCAGTTTGACTTTGCCCGATGTAGCGACAATGTTCTGAATGGTGATTGGTTTGGTTTCTCTGAGAACATTAAGCTCATTGAAATAATCCTGTTTTTTTCTAAAGGTGGCCTGTGCTTTTTGGAAGCTGCGAGTTGGTTCTGCTGTCCAACATTTGAGTATTTAATCCTGTTCTACTTCTTTCTGTTGTTGCCCAATAATGTTTGTGAAATCCACTCTGACAATATCCTCCATTACTTTGTTTCTGTTCTTAGCTTTATAAATGATGGTTTGGCTTTACTAGTATCATATGTGTTGAACTGTATCACACTACATTTTGTTGCCTTTAATGCTTTTTACTTGAATAATTTAAAACATGCTTTTGGTCAGCTCCTGCTGGTTTTCAGTGAGAGACAAACAGCTTCACTTTGAGGAACATGAAATATTACACCTTTCATTTTTGATTTCCTGTTTTTCTCCTCTGCAAAGATTTGAAATGTCCTGAAGTTGAAGTCTTTATCGTTACCCATCATTTAGAGAACAGGGTAAAGACCGGGCAGTAATTAGACTGAATCATCACTTTATTTGCTCTCTCTGTCAGTTTGAAAACAATCAATCTACTTTTTCAGTGCGTTAAATAGTTTGAATGTTAAACTTCTAACGTGTTCAAACATTTACGGCTTGGATTTTATCCATGAGCACATTAATGATGGATCTTTGAGTACGCTGAGATGTTTTATACGCACTCATTTTTAATGTTACCTTTTTGGAAATATATCATCCAAACTCTGATATGTTTTTCTTTTTGAAACATTATACTGTATCTTACTGTAAGTTGTATCTACAGCTTTCACTCCAGGTTTCACTTAATGACTGAGTCCTCATCTAAATATAACTGCAGTTTTTGGATTCATACTTCTTCATTGATATGTATTTATCTATATAACTATTTATAATGCTTTCTTATTTTGTGTCCAGAGATATCGTTTGCATTTTTTGATGATGTTTTTTGACATAATTTCTTAAGTCTGCCCGGACCTCATCTAATGTCATATATTTGCTTTTATTCAATGATCTGCTCTGTCAGTGTCTCTTTTGATTTCCCTATATCATTGTAATGGTGTTACATTATGTATACTTGCCTTACATTGCCTTAATTACAGAAGTCCATCCTTTATATTATTACGTATGTTATGGATGACTCTTATTTCATTCCCATTCATCTCTTGGCACATTCATAATGTAACACAGTTATTGTTTTATTACTGCTTGGCAATAATGGGAGATCATGAATATTTAATGTGCAAAGGTTTGAGTTGGATTGTGAAAGTGTTGCTCATGAAGTTATGTCTCAGATCAATAGAACTGACATCATGTTTTTATCTGACTGTGTTGGTGATGAGGTGCATGCAGCCAGTGATCGGTCCTGTTGAGCCGTTCGGCCCTGGAGCTAAAACAATACTGAGGCCAAATGGAGAGCACAAAGAGGCTTATGTCACAGAGCGGGCGGGACAATTTGACCGCATCAGCACATTGTTTATAGCCAGATACAAACAGGAAACATCAGGTGGGGTTTGAACACACTAACAGTACGGCTTCATCGATATACTTCAATAAAAAAGCTGGACTCTTTGTTTACAGTGTGAATGGGATCACTAACCTTTAATGTGAAGATATTTGTCATTTTCATGACGTTGATTCTTTCCAAAAAGGATGGCTTTCCTTATTTGTGATTGGTGCCTCAGTCACCATTTGTTTTGAACAGATTTTGCAGTAAAACTCAGAAAAGATGGCGCTGTGCATGGACGCAGCAGCTCCCAGGAACTATTGTGTTCATTGGCTTCATTATGGCTTCTACTGATCTGTTTTTAAACTAGTTTGAATGTTTAGATGCTTTTAATGTCTTCAGTTATCCTCATAATGTCTTCTGATATTTATAGGTATATCTACGGGAGTGCCATCAAAATGTTGTGTTTTGTTGTCTTTGACATCAGAATAATTATAATGACGTTCAGTTTGTCACATTAATTACAGGTTCATAATAAGCTTTCAACATGCTGGACCTTTTTAAAACAATGTGGTCTGAAGTTTGTGTCTGCATTCTTTGTGCACTTTACTCTGTTTTCAATGTGTCCGTATGAGCCAATAAATCATTGAAATGTTTATTCTTGCAAACGGTACTTTGTAACACTGTGGTGTGTTTTTTCCTGTTATTTCAGATGGATGCAGGGACACTGGGCAGATTTTGGTCTGAGGCGTGTTTAAAGCCAAACCTCAGGTAAAGAAGTGAAAGAGAGAGAGAGAGAGAGAAGTCTAAGCTGTAGAATTACATTGTCAAAGTTAGTCACTGACAAGTTTCCACTGTATTTGTGCAGTTAACAGTGTGCAGGAGTTTGTCTCCAAGTGTTGGTAATTAAGATTAAGAAATGACCCAATATTGGGTACCCAGGACTTTTACTAAGCATACACCGCATACAGCAGGGAAGGGGAAGGTTGGGGGTTAAGAAAAGTATTAATTTGCTGAGTTAAGTTATTTTTCGTTGTTGTAAAAGTCATAATAATCTTTCTGTGAGTATTGTTACAACCTGAGATAACTTGAAGAATAACATCCTTGTCACAAATAAGTGGGACCTGTTTCCTTAAAGTATTATTTTAAGAAGTAAATTCATTATTTCGGTTTATCTCAGTCTTTGGATTCTTTTCGGCAGCAGGAACCGATGAAACATGTTTTGGTATTGTTTGATTCTTACAATAATCTGTTTTTTTGATAATTCCCGTGTAGGGTACCTGATCCGTCAGGGATGGACCTGACAAAGGTGGGCAGCATCTTGAGAGTGGCGGTGGGGTTGGTGTCCCGGCCGAGCCCGTTCTCTATCTCCCTGCGGAAACGGTTCATGACATCTTTCAGCGTGTCGTCGGAGAAGCGCATGGAGTACAGGTACTTATCGATCTAAAGAAGCAGACACAGCACACAAACAAAGGTGTCAGTGTATAAAACAGACCATATTATTATAAACAAAAGTTATGAATTGTTTTATGGAGAGCAACTGCAGATTTCAACATGAATTCAGACAGTAAGGACATTTGAAAAGAAAAGAAAAGACATTTTTAACAAAGGTCAGCATTTTATAAATCAGAGTAACAAAGTGCTTCACAAAGGCAGCCAAATAAAACAGATGAGTCAAAGAACCAGAAGCTAAAACAAATATTAAGAAATAACAGATTTGTAAATGATCAAATTAAATCAGGAAAAACTCTTAAAAGCTTGAAGAATTTAATAAATGAAAAATCATGTACAGTCAGAGAATACACAACAATAAAAGTATGATTATCTAAAGGAAGAAGGAGGCCGTGCCCTGTTTCCTTTATTAAATTCCAATGCAAGGTCACCTCCGAGTGTGTGACTGCTCCTTAAACTGGTTGAATGAGAGGCATGTTGGGAGATTGGGCGCTGAGGTGGAGTGGTAGTTAAAAAGTCAATAGATTGATTCACTTAACACAAAGACCCACATATTGAGAGAGCTGTCCCCTGAACCAGGACAATTCAACCCCGTAAACCAAAACACTGTTGTTGCAACATGCCAAACGAGTCAAAACGATACTGCAGTAAAACAAAGGTTGGCGATTTTAAAAGAATTAATTGAATAATAATACCTACATTGTGTAATTGAATCTGTTGTATTACAGTTACAGCAAATTCTTGTATTAATCCATTGACCTATTTTTAAATATTCAAGGGGTGTAAATGACAAATGGGAACAAAATGTTTTGTAACTTCTCCAATGGATTGTTTCAGCAGCAGTGAAAAGTGCTGCAACAAAACTCCTCGTTACTGCTTAATTTAATCAAAGTACATCCACTAAAAATGTTCTTTTTCCACTGACAGACTCTGAGTTTTATTCCAAGTGTCTGACAACATAATGGAAGAACTCCTACAGATGGACCCTGCTGTTTAAGAGTACTGCTGTTATGTTGAAATCTTCAAAGCAACCAGACTCCATTGATAAAAACAGACATTTTACCTCGCAGAACACAAACTGTATGTGTGCTGCTTAGATACGTTAGTTCTTTTGTGTGTTAGAAAAATGTTTAGGTTCCAAAATAACGATTTAAAATATTAAAATCACACAATAACAAAATCAAACTGACAGACTGAGAGAGTAAAAAACAATGACCTCCTTTGTTCTGCAAGGTAAAAATGACAATGGAGTTTGGTGGCAGATAATTTTACTGAGGAACTTTTTGTACCTAATAGTCATTAAGAGGTGAAAATAATTCAAATAGGGGAACACGTTCAAACATTTCCCAATAATACTTGAATGAATCTCATGAATGGAATCTTGTGAGGTCGATTGACCTAGGACTCTCATTGTTACATAATCACACAGTGCATGCAATGAGGCACATCACACTCACTAAGCTATTCTGTGCCATGAAACACGTTCCTCACATTTGTGTCTCATCATGTTGCTCTGTGAGGCATTACTATTCTTAGCCTTTCAATCAGAGAACAACAATGTGAAGTACTGTCTCTAATTGTCTAAATATGGGGGCTGCCATGTAAATGGCAAATGGACTTGAGCTTGTATAGCACTTTGCTAGTTTTCTGGTTACTCAGAAGTGATTTTACACAGAAGTGATTTTACACAGAAGTGATTTTACACAGCAGGTCACACTGACCCATTCACACACTGATAGCAGAGGCTTCTATGTTAAATGTCCATCAGTATTAATATATTATTCATGCGCTCATACGCGGCAGGCGAAGCAGCGGGAGGAACTTGGGGTGAAGTGTATTGCCCAAGGACACACCGACGTGTGACTGCAGGAGCTGGGGAACAAACCCCCGACCTCCGGTTGAGATTTGAAGGACTCCACTGAGCCACAGCCGCCGCCCCCCCATGTAGTCATACAGTTTATTACATTGCATAAGGACACCTGGAAGTGAAGTGCATCCTGTCCAGATAGCGGTATACTCTTTGCACTAACTGGTTCATTCTGTTTTTGAACCAGTCAAACTTTAGTTCTCAGGCCAAGTATGCACTTTCAAGATTGTTCCCAATAATATTTGCATAATTGGTTGAATAGCCATCAGTTAACTATACTGCTTATCCCTCTTCTTTGTGGAGTTTGCAAGTTCTCCCCGTACATGTGTGCGTCCCCTCTGGGTACACAGTTCAAACACACAGAATATTATTTTTTCAGAAAATGTTCAAGTCCTCCTGGCATTGAAAGAAAGTAAGTTGCATTTGAACAATTGTTAGCTGTTCAACATGACTTTATAAAGAGAACAGCGTCGCTAAAAAGTCTTGAACATGATGATAATTCTTCCTTTTTCCTTTTGTTACTGTTCCTTAACAGAGGGGACGCTGTTTTGGCAAATGCTAAACTCCTCTCTTAGTATGGTCTGAATCATTTATGTTCAAGAAGCACAAGGCCGGATAACTTTTGTCCATTCAAGGATTTCATTCTCATTATGGACGACGACGGTTGTAAATTCCGCTCACCTACTTCAGTTGAGGCACGCGCATCTACTGCGCCGTGACATCACACATGACATCATGAATCTCCAATTCCCCTTCCATCTAACCTAAACCCCCCCCCCCCCCCGAGATATCTTGCCGGCCTAACATCCCATCCAGCCGCTTATTTAAACTGAACCTAGAGTCAGTTTCTGTGCATTACCAGAGGTTTTTATTGCAGCTCAGATTTGACTGGTGGGGACATTTGTGTTCTGCTTATTAGTTTATGTCGTCTCTGTCAGAAGAAATATGAGAATAAATCAATGAACAGGAGAAATATGAGAGAATAATAGTGATAAAGAGCAAGAATCTGTGAGTGGAGAAAGCTGCCAAAGAGGGAGGAGATTGTGAAGCTCACGACTTTTCCCAACTGCTCCTCACAGACACCTGTCTGCTTCAGACGCTCCGGAAACACTTACTAACGAGGGTCTGTCTGCAGCCCATCCCCAACATCACCATGACCACAGCCCCTCTCAAGGACATCCATGCAAAACATGCCTAACCCATTAACAAACTAAAATAGAAATTCCATTTCATAATGGCCTTCTCTTCCTCTAATTCCCAAATGCTGCATCCTCCTCTCACAGCCTGAAACACCCCACAGGCTAGTTATTGTTACCTGCTATCCATGGTTGTCACATTACACAACTCTCCTGTTCAGCAAAGAGAAAACCCAGGTTAAAGCTGCTTTCACCCACCTTCTTGAGTTGATCATCCTTCAACTCAGTGAAGTAGTAGGCCAGAAGCTGAGCCGCTATCATCCTGCCTGCACGTCCGCCCGCCGGGAGCTGTCAGCAGCGACTACGAGAGAGGTGGAAGGAAAGGAATGAAAAGCTGCCGTGTGTTGTCTCCTGTTCCCCCACGGTGATCCCTCTTTGTCCTGAAGTGAAGGAGGAAGCAAAGCCTGAGCTCAGCAACCGAGGCAAGGCAAGGTTAAAGGGAAAAAGTGTGCTGAAACAAGAGTGCAGCAGTGCCTGCTAGTCTGCGATAGGCACACACTCACAGCCTCACAAACACACACACACACACACACGCAGTTTAACACACTAACACACACACACAGAGGCTGGGTTTGAGCGTGTCTCCTCCCTCTGTGCTGCTAGCTCCCTGTTCACTCTGGGGAGATGCAGCAGCTCCGCACTGGAATGGTAGTTTCTGTTATGCCCTGCCCCCACAGAGGACTCTCATTGGCTGGGCTTAGGACGTGAAGGAGAGGAAGAAGGGGAGGGGTAGATGAGAGGAGGAGGGGGCTTCTCCTACAGCAGCAGGAGAGAGAGGGTGTGTGAGAGAGAGAGAGAGAGAGAGAGAGAGGCTGCATCTGCATGATAACCTGCCGCTCTCCTCCCAGCAGCACACAGACTTCCCCTTAGCCGGCCGGCACGTCTTACATGTTGCCACGGCACCCAGAGGTGTACGTGCAGAGGGGCAGGACCACTACATGATGATGTCATCATCCCTCTTCCTGCTGCATCATAATCAGCATCAGCTACAGGCTAAAGGGCATCAGACACAAGCTGCAGCATCCAAAAAACTCCTAACAGCTCCACACATACTACAGCTAAAAGAAACAGGCTTGTAGCTGACTGTTTCTTATCTCCTTCAACACTCTCCCCTCGCTCAGGAGTCATCTTCACATCAACAAGACACAAAGACAAGTTTGAGACCTTGCATGCCAGCATTAAATGGATTTATAACTACAATGTCCAGAAACCTTCAACGGGGATTGAGTAATGGGATTTTTTCCAAAAGATAAAAATAAATATATATTTATGATAAAACATGGATTTTCAACAGGATTGGTTCACACTTAGATTAAGATTTAAAAAGTAAGAAAAGGAGCAATAAAGACAACAGGAGCAGACACATAGACTAAACATGCTCTACTTAGTGGAGATACTGTTTTCATTAGCAAGTCATCTATGATTTCTCTGTATCAGCAACATTCACACCTTCTCACATTATTTGAGTGACTTTTTGTTTTGACATCAAGAGGTTGACAATAAAAACTATATTTTTTAAATAAAAATTTAAAGCCTAGATGTTAATGTTATTTGTGACCAAACTTAGGAATTGAAAAGTTTTTTGTATGCACAACAACAGAATAAAAGCATGACTTTAAATTAAAAAAAACATGTAGTTAATCCTTTTGTCTGCAGGAACTTTTGGCTAAGTGGGCAGCACCACTGTTGTGTTGTTTGATCCTCTAAGAAGACCACAGCTTTTAGTCAGATCAACAATATACTGTATATCTCTCAATCCTCTCCAACATGCCGTCATTTCTGCGCTTTAATATGTTTAAATAATACACATCACATGCACTGGGATCCCTTTCTGAATTGCTGATGAAGTCTGATGCAACAAATCTTGGCATTGCTATACACAGCAATAGACCCCCCACCCCCACAGACTGGTGACGTCACCACGCTCTGCGTAAAATGACTCGTGTCTGCTGACTCAATGACGTGCAAAGCCTCTGACTTGCCTCCCCCCCTTGTGAACAGCTATGATTTAGGACCTCCCTCCTTTATCCGCTTCTATCCTGCCCCCTCCTCCTCCTCCTCCTCCTCTGTCCTATCTTCTGCTGGCTGTAACCCTAAGTTAGTGAGTGCATGACTGAAAAGAGCTGCTCCAAAGAGAGGCAGAGAGGAGGGGGGGCTAAGCATTCATTCACTCACTTCTCAGGCAGAATATCCTACTTGGTGTTATGGCTGCTTCAGGGTCACCTTCTGCAGTGACCTTCATATGAGCAGTTTATTCAGTGTCCATACTGACATCGGCTGCTGACACACAAACCTAATAAACTCTTTAAAGCTGTTATTAAACAGATTCATTTATGTGCAAGTTTACTTTTCTCTGTTAGCATTGAGTTAGTAGTAGTATCTTTAGGTAACACAGTACTGTTTTAGTAGAATGCAGTGATTGATAAATGTATCCTGGTCTCTGGAAGTTGTCAATATTTTACTTAAAAAAAGAAATAAGTGCATTGAAGAAGCGTTAGTTTAACGCTCAAGCTGCAAGGACACATTTTACATACATAGAATTAAAAAAAACATGATTAATATTTTTGAAACATGATTAATAATATTTTAAGTGCATTGGACAAGTTTTTATTATTCATTTTTTTACAAAATTGAAATGCTCTCCACTAACCTTTCATATGTTAGGCCCCATAGAAAGTATACATGAAGTGTAATACATCTGCAACTTGTGTTACTATTTTATTGAAGTCAACATTAGAAAGTGCTACATTGTTATTTTGTTTCCATTTTGACACTTTGGCATCTTATTATTCAGAAAAGCTCAATCTGTTAAATTCTCCTCAGAATGCCTTTTTTTCATTCATTAAACCAAAAAGGCTAATATATTAGATATTAAATCAGATGGGAGGTCTCAGAACACTGAAAGGGTCTTTAGAGTTATAAGAGTTTAAAACCCTTGAAAGTCTGAATATGTGGGTCAATTTGACACAAATTCGATAGAAGGTTTCATTTTGTCCAGAGGAAGTCACTTCAGTAAAAGTTTTGTGTCCTGATTGGACATTTTTATCATCTATCTGACCTTTTCTTCAATAAGATCAGAGATGTCTCTGTCCAAGATTAGCAGCAACATACTTAAAAAATAAAGAAAATGTCAGTATTTGTAGGTGAAAGTATCATAAAACATGTACTGATAAATCATTCACACACAGATAACATTAACCTGAAGATTTCACCAAGATATGAAAACTATCATGCTTAACAAGTTTGCTGTAAATAATCAGTTTGTAGATTGTTCAAAAAAAGGTTGTTTCAAAATACCCAAAAGTTTTTTCCAATTCAATTTGATCTGTAGGAACGTCAAATATCAAGAAAGTGAAGGTTGAGAAGTCCCTCTTTTTGTCCTCTTGAGAGCCTGAACATGCCATGGAACATTTCATAGCAACCCTCTCAATAGTTTTGTAACAGAAAAAAGAGCGTAGCAGCTTTGTTGGGTACACAAGGAAAGAGGGTAACTTGTTTCTTAGGGAACTTTTCCTTTGTATAAATCAGACCAATCATTTTCACAATGATTTGTCCTGTCAAAAGTGTTAGAGAGACATGTTTGCATGCCAGTGTGTCAATGAAAAGGTCAAATGGTCACTCAAGTTATTTGCAATTGTTTCTTTTTTGTGGTGGGGGGTAGGGTGGGCAATACATATCCAGTGTTCAATTGACCAAACGGCAATATATATTTGAATTACCAAACAGAAACAAAAGAGATAAACAAACATAATCATGCATGTTAGTGCAAACAACTTGAGCCATGCTTGTCTAAAAGTGAGAATATTTGGAGGTAAGTGTTGAGGCCCCTCAAACGTGTAAACTTCCTGCTCCTCATATTATCATGCTCCAATAATTTCTTTTATTCCTCCTCCAAACATGCTGTGTGCTGCATGAGGCCAGAGAGAGGACGGAGGCTAACATCCAGCAGCACTAACACACACACACACACACACACACACACACACACACACACGCACACACACACACACACACACACACACACACACACACACACACACACACACACACACACAAATACGTGTTAGTTACAATATATACCAGTGGAGAATACATTAATAAACATCTATCTAACTTTATAGCAGCACTGCACACAGTCATCATTAGTTAAAACCCAAATGATTTAGTTTTTAGAGTGTAGATCATTGTTTTTCTGGAGGCACTGACGATGAGGATAAGTAAATATCCCATTTTTTCTCTTACTTACTGCAAGTTATGATCTTTACTGATTTGTAATCATTCATTTTCTGCCTCCATATTTAATGTGCATGAATATTTGTCTGTATTTATGGTGCTCAAATAAAGGAAAAACTAATTCAAATATTTTGAAAACAAATATTGTTATTAAAATAAATTAAAAGTCTGTGGCACACTGAAAATAACTGAAAGGTGCCACGGACTTTTGATTTATTTTTCGTGCTTTCTTCCTGCAACTGTGCGCACCTGAGAACGTGTTTAGGCTGTGCACGGGGGACCCTGTTGGCCATTTTTATTATAATGTCCATAATTTATGGGGTAAAAAACAGAGTGTAAATTGAACTTCAGGTGACATAGCTTGAAATTTAAGATATATTTTTTTTACCGTTTTACTTCAACTTGATAACTAAAATGTTTTAATCCTGGTGATGGGCTACTTTAAAGCATCTTGTAACGTTTTGAGCGAGCAGTTAAAATATGTATGTAAAATATTGTATATTATTATAATAAAATTAAGTCTTAGTCATGCTTTGGTTAGTATCTCGGCTTTTAGTATCTCAAATTGACCCCAGAACCATTTTTGTGCCTAGATTAGAAAAAACGAATCACTACAACTTCATATATGTATATGGATGTATTTGAACATCAGGACCTGGCAGAACACACAGAGACAGTACTGACCTACATCAAGTACTGCATTGAAAATGTAACTGTTGAAAAAAGCATCAGGGTTTTTGGTTCGGAAAAACCCTGATGCTTTTCCAAAAACCCTGGATGACCAGCCAGGTCCGAATGCTGCTTAGAAGCCGCGACTCTGCCTTCAGGTCAGGTGATGGACAGCTGTACAGTGCCTCTAGAGCAGATTCACAAACATTTTCTTAAGATAAAACTTAGGAAGTTCTTAAGAATGTTCTTAAGTGTAATTCCTGAATATTTTCTTAAGAACAGTGTCATTTCTTAAGAACTTCTTTATGTTCCTACTTACAAACTTCTTTACTTTCTTGCTAATAAACTTCTCAGATGCTTTAGGGCAGGCATATATCCCTATATAATAGGCCTATGATAAACCCGCTTGTCAACATGAAGGTTTTAACAGTTACTAAACGAAACATGGAAGCCAACACCAAGAGGTCCAAAAACTTCTCCAGGCAGGAACTAGAAGTAATGGTGGAGGTAAATTGGGTAAATTAGATAGTTTGGGCATCACTGCGGAGAATAAGAGAAGGGGGTGGGCTAAAGTGGCTCAGGCTGTTTCTGTGGTGGGAGGGATGATGAGAGACAGCGAGTCCGTCAAAAAGAAGTGGGCCGACTTCAAGTCACAAGGAGAAAAAAAAGGGAGCTTAGCGGTCAAGGGAGCTAAGAAAGACCGGAGGAGGATCATCAAATGTACACCTCGATCCTCTGGAAGAGAAAGTTCTCGGTGTCCTAATCAGAGAAACTTTGGTGGAAGGAGTTCGAGGAGGCGTTGATAAGGGTGCAACAGTAACTGATGTGGACGAGCAAGCGGGTAAGTTGGCAAGCTAGCATGAATCATAGTTAGCCTCAAGATACATTGTTGCAATCGCAACACAGCCCTCTTTGTGTTACATTCGTAATATTTACCATCTATGCTTACATCTCATCATGTTCAAAACTTGGGTGCTAACGTTTCGTATCACTCATTTGACGTTGACAAAAAGACGTAACATCAGTTTACATAACTAATTAATTAGATAGCTCAGTTAAAGTGGCTATAGCGATGTAATAGACTGCAAAAGTGATGACGTATTTTTGTAGGCCAACCCGGAAGTAGCATCGCCATGGGTTCTAACGAGAATTAGCCTATGGGATTTTTGCATTGGATTTTGGATCATTGCAGATAATAAGCTCTGTGGCAAACACACGTTTCTGATGCGTAGGCGTTTTGTTCAGCAGGATAATCTTTACAAATGAACACCACTTTTATGAAGTTTGAAGCGTTAATCCAGCCGAGAGAAGTAAAAAGCTAACGTTATGCTACAAGCAAACTACACCACGGTCGGTTGATTTTGACGTCACGACCGTTATGCTTCATCGATCTAATCAGCGGTTTTGACAAGCTAGCGAAACCGTAGCTTAATAAGTTGTTTATTAACCTAATATTTGCAAGAGCACTGAAAAACATGACTAGAGGCTGTAAGGCGGACTAGTGAGAGAGTTCCCGCCGTGATGACGTTTAATGTCCCCGACAACCACTGTAGTCTCATTTAGCCACTTGTTAGCAACCTCCATTTTTAGTACGCGTAAAAACTTTAAAATTCACAAGTGGGGGTCTTATCTAACGTTGTTTATCTCGTCTAACAAAACGCCAACATCTCTTAAGCTTGTGTTAACCACAGACCTTATTTCAGGCGTCTAACCACGAACCCATTCAAAATCCCCATTGATTTTTAGAGTTAGGAACCCATGGCGCTAAAATGCTAACTCACTTCAGGGTTTTAGGACTAATTCCTGTGGCAGTCTATACTAGCAAACTGCAATTAAATGATGCTGCCAGAGTCTGTGTTTGTGACTCTGCTAACACGGAGGCTTTGCTCTCCATTCCTCTCATTAGCTGCATCTGTGGTGTTGAATCTCATCCCCGTGGAACCACAAGAGATCTACGCTGAAGTAGATGTAGGTTCACACTCTTTGTCAATTTTACTAACATTACTGTATTAAAAACTGCATTTCACCGCGATGTTAAGATACAATTAACAATCAATACAACTTTTGACAGAACTCTGAAGTTGACATGCAGCTCTCCCAGATTATCCAGCAGATGCCAGACATTTTTCTCCAGCCTGCAACAACAACCAAAGCGAGAGCGACAGAAGAAATGATCATGCTGCAGAGACAACTACTGAGAGAAGTTGTCTTGCTTGGAAAAGTGCAAGAACAGCTTCTAGAGGTGGAGAAGGAGAAACTAATCATTGCGAAAGAAAAGCTGGAACTAAAAAAGAAAGAATTCTAGATTTACTGTACATACAATTTCAATGCATTTGATTTTTTTATATAAATGTATATAATCTTCTTTAAACAAAACAAAATCTATTGAAAAATAAACCCAAGTCGGTACACAAACAGGTTTCGTTTGACATTTATTACAGGATATTCAAGAAGAGAAATGGGGATTTTGAGCAGAAGGGTTATTATATTCATATATCCATTGTTATAGGTACAAAAAAATCAGTGAATCTCCCCCTTATAAGGTCATTCCTCACTTGGATGCCAGAGTTGCATGGGGCAGGGACATCTTGGCGATCATCTTCCTCAGGCTCATGGTCATCTGGAATGTTTGGGAGTAGCAGGCGGTGCATGATGCAGATGTTGTGCAATATGAAGGCTGAGGTGATTATTTTGCATGCCTTTCCAGGTGTGTACTGCAGAACTCCTCCTGAGTGGTCAATGCACCTGAAGTGGGATTTGACTACCCCAATTCATCTCTTCACAACATTCCTTGTTTTGCATTGGGATCTGCTATAGTGTCCTGCTGCCTCTGTTGCTGGGTGCAGCACAGGTGTCATTAACCAGGGTCTTAGGGGGTAGCCGCTATCACCTACCGGTATGATATAAATGTAATCAAGACAATACAGGGAGTGTATAGTGTGAATTGTAATTGCTTCAACACATTCCTGTATAGTTTATGTAGTTACCTATAACAACCATCCATCAGGCATTTCTCCATCATTGAATTTGACGCTCATCAACATGAAGGAGTCATGGGTACACCCTGGCCACTTTGCCACAAGGTCAGTGACCCTAAGTGCTGCATCACAGATGACCTGGGTATTTACTGAGTGGAAGTTTTTCCTGTTGACATAGAACTCTTCCTCTTCATTTGCTATCAATAAAAATGCTTCAAATATCAAATATCCCATTTAATGCAGTCTTGCTAGAAACAAAATAAGAGAGGGTTAAACTATTAGTAAAATAAATTACAAAAAGATGAAACCTACTTTGATTGCAATATGCGTCCCATCAACTGCTCCCAACACATTAGGGAAACCTGCAATCTCAACGAACTGCTGTTTGGTTCTGATGCATTCTGCAGCTGATGATAGAAACTTAATGAACTGCCTCACCTTTCTACAAAGTGCATGAGAAACATCCCTGACCACTCGGCTAACAGAGGATTGGCTCACACCCACAGTGCCCCCTAACACCATCTGAAAGAATCCAGAGGCATAAAATCTCAAGGCAACCATGATGTGTAAGACTACAAGAAGTGGTGAAGATATCCTTGTTTCCCTTTGCAGTTCATCTGATAAGATATGTGCAAGGAACATGATTGCAGGTCTAGGAAGTCTGTCTGAGTAAAAAATGATTAGGAAGTGTGAGGGGATCCATTCTGTCTCTCAGTGGCCTTGGTGGATTTTCTTCCCAAAGTACTTCATCTAGAAAACAGTTTGGAATTTGTTTTAGTTTTTTAGTGAAAACCATATCTATGATTTACTTATAAATACTTATAAATAACTTTGATTAAAGGAAAAGATAACAGCATTAGTTAGTTTCTTTGGGTAAAGGCAAATTAGATTCAAATGAACTGTCAAATTTGCTAGCTTATTTTCAGGAGTACCAGAAACATGAGACTTACACCAAAAACAAAAATGGCAAGCTAAAATTAAGAATAAATGTTAAGTCAAGTTTAGTAAAACTGAATATTCAAATCTATCGTCTAAAATGTGTTTAAGAATTTAGAGGCTTACTTTCCACTCAATTCACTCAAAAACAATTTTAGGACAAGTAAATAAATTTCTTCTTAACTTTAAGTGTGATCTTAAAGTTAAGAAGAAATTTAAGAACTTTGCTTTCAAAAATCTCGTTTATTCTTAAGTTTTTTCTTAGGAAGAAACATAAGAAAGTTAAGAAAATGAATAAGAACTTTTTTCACGAATATGAAATCTTCTTAACTTTTGTCTTAAGACTGAAGTTAAGAAGAAATCAGCACTTAAGAAGATTTTTTATCTTAAGAAGCTTTTTTGAATCCGGCCCCTGAAGAGAGGAATCAAGGATGCTAAGTCGGCCTACAGGAGGAGGATAGAGGACCACCTCTCTGACAACAACCCACGACAGGTGTGGCAAGGCATACAACAAATCACAAACTTCATGGGCTGCAACATCACACCTGGGAACTCGGACGCCTCGCTGGCAGAGGAGCTGAACTGCTTCTTTGCAAGATTTGAGAAAACTGAGCTCCACACAGCCTCCACCAGCACATAGCACCGTCACACTCACTGTACAGGAGCACGAAGTGAGACGGGTGCTAAGAGCTGTAAACCCCAGGAAGGCAGCTGGTCCAGACGGAGTACCAGGGAAGGTGCTCAAAGCCTGTGCAGACCAGCTCTCACAAGTCTTCACCTGCATCTTCAACCTCTCCCTGTCACAAGCCACCATTCCATCCTGCCTGAAATCAGCCACAATCATTCCCGTGCCCAAGAAATCAACCACGGACAGCCTCAGCGACTACCGTCCAGTTGCTCTAACACCGGTCATCATGAAGTGCTTCGAGAGGCTGGTTCTACACCACATCAAAGCCAGCCTTCCTCAGACCCTCGACCCACACCAGTTTGCTTATAGAGCAAACAGATCCACTGAGGACGCCATAGCCATAGCTCTCCACACTGCGCTGAGCCACCTGGAACACCAGGGGAGCTATGTAAGGTTACTCTTCATTGACTACAGCTCAGCCTTCAACACAATCATCCCGGACATTCTGGTTAAAAAACTGTCGGACTTAGGCCTCCACTCAAACACCTGCTCATGGATAAAGGACTTCCTCACAAACTGTCCCCAGACTGTTAAACTTGGCCCCCACGTCTCCTCCACCCGCACACTCAGCACAGGCTCTCCACAGGGGTGTGTGCTGAGCCCACTACTGTACTCCCTCTACACATATGACTGCAGCCCAACCCACCCCGGAAACACCATCGTCAAGTTCGCAGACGATACCACTGTGGTTGGACTGATCTCAGGGGGAGACGAGTCTGCATACAGGGATGAGATTCTGAAGTTGACAACGTGGTGTTCAGTGAACAACCTGGCACTGAACACCACAAAAACAAAGGAAATCATCTTCGACTTCAGGAAGCACCGCACAGACCCAGCTCCCCTCTACATCGACGGTGTCTGCGTGGAGAGGGTCCAAACCTTCAAGTTCCTGGGCACCCTCATCTCTGCTGACCTCTCCTGGACTCCCAACATCTCGGAGATCACTAAGAAAGCACAGCAGCGCCTGCACTTCCTGAGAGTGCTCAGGAAGAACAACCTCAATGAGAAGCTGCTGGTGAACTTCTACAGATCTTCCATCGAGAGCCTGCTGCTGTACTGCATCACAGTGTGGTACGCCAGCTGCACTGAAGCAGACAGGAAGGGGCTCCAGAGAGTAATCAGCACAGCACAGAGGATCATCGGCTGCACTCTCCCCTCCCTAAAGGACATTTACAACTCCCGCTGCCTGAACAGAGCAAAAAACATTATAAAGGACAGCTCACACCCCGGCTTTCATCTGTTCGACATGTTGCCCTCTGGCAGACGCTACAGGTCTGTCAGAGCACGGACAAATGGACTCAAGGACAGCTTCTTCCCCAGAGCCATAACCACACTGAACCTGGACATGCGCTGACCCTCCCATTCTCTCCACACACACACGCACACACACACACACACACACACACACACACACACACACACACACACACACACACACACAAACACAAACACACCCTCAGCCCCCACACACACACTTCCGGCTATTTCTATTTCTATTTCTATATAGATAGACACCAGGTGGCAGCATTTACCAGTACAAAAACAGCAAACTGAATGCTGATTTAAAGGGACAGTCCACTAAAGTTCAGTGTCACAGGCAATGACTTTGACCTAATGAGGGGACTCATGAGTGTAAGTTTCATGTCTTCAGTTTTCCTGAAAAGTTTAGGGCTTTCATTTTGAATGTTTGGATGAATTGATTGTTAATAACTATGTTTTGTCTCTGAGGTGCAGCCTCAAGATTGGATGATCCTCTGCAGACACTTCATCTGGACACTTGCAGTAAGTCCCAGTCTAACTGACATTCACTAACCTAAGTGTCCCTTCAATCTATTTTTGATTTTGAACAACTTTTCTTATTTCAAGAGTTAAACTTTTGTCTTTTTTGCTTTTTCCTTTGTTTTCTTCTATGTTTCATGAACTGGCTCAACGTAAGTGACAAAGAAGAGAATCACACATGAACAAGGTTTTAAAAAAGTGTTAGTTTTTTTTCTAAACTCAAGTTCAAACAATCAAGATGATGACATGGATGCAGCGTGTGGAGTGTTGTGAAGTGCAAACACAACCAAAGCAGCTGGTGGAGGCCTGGAAGAAGAGAGGAGAGAGAGAGGAGTTAGAGTGAGGTCTGATTAATACAGGTGTACACATGCAGGTTACTCATGTTCCCAACTCTGCTAATTGGCATTATTGTACTATTATTTACAGTGGTGGCCAAAATTATTAGAACAATTGGCATGTTTAAGAGGTTTCAGTTGTTTTTGTTGAATTAAAATACCTACAGTATAAAACGAATGAAATATCTACAAAGTCATCATTATGCTCTCTAAACCATAGAATAGAGCCATCATAAGGAGATTTAGGTCAAATACAAACACAAGCTAGGCCTATTTCACTGTCAATGTCACACAATCCAAGTCCAGACCTCAACCCCATCGAGCAAATTTGGGGAGAGTTGGAAAATAAACTGGACAGATCTATTTTACATTCAAAGGAAAACCTTTGGCTTGAGTTGCAGAAGGCATGGGATAACATACGTGTTGAAGTTCTCAGGAAATATTTTGAACCCTAAACTCCATTTATATGGTCTAGTTAAAAGTAGCAGTCATTTTTCTTTAGCTAAATTTAACCGCCTTCAACCACTCTGCCAATATGTAAATGTGATGTATTTCTCAATACTACCACTAGGAGGCACCAAAACGTTTTTTTAAATAGCTAAAAATCTTTTGAGTTTCATAAACAATATTGATTAAGTTTTGAGGGTGTAATGAGTTTCCTTGCTGCTTGATAATATTCTGTAAATGTGAGAAAAGCTGCAGGCCAGTGGCCTTTGACAAGAGAAGCAGAAATGACCTTTCAAGTGAAGCCACACGAGAACAACTGCAGGGCAAGAAACTGGAGGGCCTGAGGCTTCTTTAGAGTACACTGTAATGTTTCAATCCTAAGCTTTTTACCTTTTAGTAGATACTCTTTATATCTTCAGTCATTTAATATATTGAATAGACTCGTGTGAGTAAAAATAGCTGCTGCCAAGGAGTCTTGTACAGTAAGAATTGGGGGTATCACTGTGAGGACTGGCTGCTAAAAATAGCCAGACTGCTGCCCACAAGTGTTGAGCCAAGGAGGACAGGCTGTCTTGAAAAACCTAAAAAGGTCTCACAAGGCTATCAGTGTTTGGATTTGCCAGAAAATTATCTCAAAATTATCTTTCTGACTCTCGACTGAGTGAATATTTGTGAACTCTGAAGGTAAGGTACCTCTTGTTAATCTAAGTTGAAGATGTCCTGCCTCTAAAAGGACGGGTAGCTCTAAGCCATTCTAAGATTGATTTAAAGGAGTTTTTGTCATTTGGAAAAAGTATGTCCCTTAAAGAAAACCAGCCACCAGAAGTGTTTTTTTCATTGTAAACTTCTAAAAGAAGTTTCAAAATATCCTTGCATTTAATAAGCGCTCTAGAAATAAACATCCCTGTTTTTAATTCAATAAAACAGTAGTTACAGATGCACACTCTCCCTCTCCAAAGTGCAGAATGACAGGAAAAATTAGGTGTAAATGCTATATATAGTCTTAAGTGCGTCCATACATGGGGTGGAAGGGGAACAGCATTCCTCCAGTGACAGGGTAATATTTTTGTAACCATCAGCAAGTGCTTCCCAAGCGGCATCAGGCTGGTCTGCCACCGCTTTGCGCTGTTTTAATCTCTCGGGGTAAGTCACTTTTTCCTAATATTTACTCACCAGAAGGCCAATTTAACTGGAGAATTTACATTTTGCAGGACAGAAAAAAAGGAGAGAAGTGAAGGTGTGAGAAGTGAAATGTGTTAATAAAATGAATGGCTTTGGATAATCTGCCTCCCCTGTGTGTTGTAATCTCCCTGAGCGGTGCTTCTGTAAATACCGGGGCATTAGGAGGTTGATGACCCTCTCTCTTTTTTTTCAATTTGTGCCAGCTGGAAAACTGAGGTAGAATTGAATTTGTGTTGAAATATTGATTATGCTGGTACGGAAACATAACAAGCAAGATGCAGTTTTATGTTTGACAACTGAGTTAGAAGTTCATCTTGTTTGATTGAAAAGATCAGTCTTATTTCCAGCATGATGGTTTTAATCAAATAGAGTGAGGGCTGGGCGAGGCTGGTAATCGCTCTATTTTCTTAATTTCCCTAATCTTGGAATAGGCAGAGTGCTACAAGCTATTCATAGCTGAGCTGTGTGAGGTTGTAAGGTGAAACATTTCAAGTGCTGAGCTCTGGTATATGTAGAAACTATCGCGATGCCTTTTAAATACTGGACTTCAACATGTTTTACCTCAGAGATAAATGTGTCCTGGTGATATTATGTTTTCTTTAAAAAATCTGAGTTATAACCAAAGTTGTTTTTAATGAATGATATGTATATTTTCAAAGACGCAACGAGGGTTGTACTAAAATATGATTGCAATACAGAGGTGGAATGGTAATGCACATTCTTTACCACAGTCAACGTACTGATACTTGTGTAGGAATGGATCTGGTAAACGGACTGATTCAACTTCTTTGAGAGAAAAAATCCAGGCTCTTGTGGTTCCAAAAGTAAAAAGAATCTCACAAAGATGTTACAATCTGCTGTTTAAGGGCAAATCTAATTAAAACTCAAATCATATTTGGGAGACAATGGAACTCATGATGTCTTACAATGAAATAAAATAATATCCTGAAAATAATGTACTATACTCCAATTTGAAAGTTCCGTTTCATGATGAACGACTTGCTGCTCTGAGCTCACTGTGACGTTGTATTGTTGGCTTGATCAATATCAGCCTTGTCATTTAAGTTCTCTGGTTAGCCAGTTTCTGTGTTCCCGTGTGTTATTGCTCTATTTTTAGAAGTGAAGCAAGTTCGGAGGTTTGGAAGGCGGCACTCGAAGCTGCAAAATATAATAGTCAAGTAGAAACAAGTAATGCACCTGTTGTAGAAATGAGAGGAAAGTACAAATATTGAGTTAAATAGTTGGTGGTCATCAAGCATAGTTGGAGACTCTTAACTAACAAAAATCTATTTTGTATTTTAATACCTCTTTGATTAGTTAGAGTACAAAAGTCCAGGTTCTAAAATGTTCTCACAGGGTATAAAGTAAGGCAAGGCCAGTTTCTTTATATAGCACATTTCAACAACAAGGCAATTCAAAGTGCTTCACACAAGACGTCAAGAGCATCATCACAGAGGAAAAAAGAAACAGAACATCGAATAGAACATTTAAAAAGCACTAAAACAAACAATTCACCTTTGGTATGTTTACTACTTTCAGTCCCCATACTTGTTTGAGAAACTCATGTGGGATTATTCCCTGAATCCTGGAAACGTCTAAACAGGATGCATATTTCTTTACAGTTTTACGCAAAAACGCAATAACAAGTACGGTTATCAGGAAAAAATGAAAAACTTCACTATAGCAGAAACCTGAAAATGTAGAGTATAGAAATGAAAATAATGTACTTTATTACTTTCCACCTCTCGGTTGCAATAATGCTTTCAGGACCTGTCAGTGCTGCATACTGCACATTTAAAAGATGACCGCATATGTTCCAGTAAACAGGACAGGTCAGACTTGTATTGAGATTGTTTCCATGGCTAACATGTGTTTGGTCTCCCCTCCCCCTCCTGGTGCTCTTGGCCAGGTCTCCTTGAAGAGTTCCAGTCATGGCTTCCAAAGTCATACCTTGGTATAAGAAGAAGCATGTGAGCCAAGTCAAAACTGATTATGCTTATCATCACACACAAAGTGTTGTCAAGCATCAGACAGAAAGGTATGAAGGTGGTGTTCAACTGCTGCTTTGAGAAGCTGCTTTGCCAGGTATAGCAACAGGAAGAGCGTCAAGCTGCTGGGGGCAGATTTTGAAGGAGGCTAGCATTCTCCTGCTGCATATGCTTCCTGCTGGCTGTTTGGATTCAAAGCATTGGGGGGCCTGATATTAATAACCAAATCAGCCCATACCCTACACTTTATTGTCCACTCGGGGAATTAGTTTTGGACTTCACCCTTAGATGTCTCTAGAGTACAATCAATAATTAAAAACAATAGAAATAAAATCCACATCTGCATGTAAACAGAGAAGAGTAAAGTAAACACAAACAACATACATTGTACATTACCCATATTGCAAGATCTGCATAAAAAATAAACGTTCAAAATTTGAGTCGGGGTGGGCACACAATGGGGGACTTTGTCTCATGTGCCAGATGCTAAGAGCTCATATTTAGAATAGAGGATGTGAGACGGGTCAGACAATTTTCTCTGAGCTTGCCTGAGAACAGACTGCTCATATGTTGACTGGAGGGAGAGGTTTTCAGTCTCTCTCCTCATAACCTTCTCTAACCAGTCTGCACTACACGAGCTAGCTTGGTTTGTAACCGTGCAGAGAGATTACCGTACCATGCTGACATCCTATACATGAGGATACTCTCCAACACAGCTTGGTCAAAGTGATATCACCGTTTTAAAGGCTAATTATGACTGCATCAGTGCTCAGTCTGCAATCTCTGAGCAGCCAGTAAAAACAGTCTCCCAAACAGCAAGCCCTCCATCCAGGAAACTATTGGACCATAGACTGTATATAAGAAGGAAATGAGGCGCCTAGTTTCAGAATTGAAGCCAATGCTGAAGTGTCTTAAACCTGCATTCTGGCTAACAGAGGATAATAAGTTCACTGGTTCCAATAAGATGTCGATTGTATTAAGTCTATGAGAGGAGTAAACCCCCTTTTCACTTGATTTACTGCCAAAGTAAAACATTTCCTGATGGGTTTATAGTCTTGATCCCTACTTTAAAGTCGTCTCTTGTTCACATGATGTTCATCGGGAATTTGAATAGACGTAGTATGCTATCATGATGAAACCTAAAACAAGGACAAAGGTATAGTAATGTGTATTAACCATGGCGTTCATATATGGCCTCTTCTGGCCTTGAAAACCAAGATGCTGTTTGTCAATAGGCCTACCTCCAGGGCTCAGAAAGCCAAAATGAGTCACTAGCATTGGCTACGTCTACTTCTTTTACAGTCTGTGGGTTATAGTCATCTGTGTTAGACCTTTCTGGCTTTATCCCTTTGGTTTGATAAGTTCACATTATCATAGATTAGAAACATGTACTCTTTAACTTCTTCAATATGAAGGACTTTATCAGTAGGGAAGTTCCTGCAACAAGTCAAATCATCCTTTTTGTAAAGGTTAGAATTGAATTATGCTTGATAATGTTATATTTTATACACAGTATTACTGTGTAAACAGTTTATACACAGGTTGTGGTATTTCTTGTCATTCTGTTGCATTAGTCAGCAACTTTGACAGTCATCATTGTTGGTTTCACCAACATTTAGTCAGAGACATATACACACCATAACAGATGTGCTTTTCCCGTAGTGGCAGCTTTAATGAGTTAAAACAATAAAGCTTAAAGTAGACCTGTTAGTAGTACGTACCTGAGCCTCTGGAAACAACAGCTCTAATAACATTACATTTACCTCTTACTGCCTACTGGAGTCAGCTGTCTCAGGTTTCCTTAGGCTATTATGGCAGACCAAATATTACTTTATGACTCAAGTGAAAAGCAAATTTAAACAGTGAAGGTGATCATTCACAGGGTATGAGTAAGCAAAATCCTCATTAAAAGGAGAACGTTAGAGAGAGCTTGGTTCATGCATTTTAAAGAACAAGTTTCTTACCAAATATTTCTATTGTGGTAAATAGTTGTGTTGAACCTGTTCATAAACCTGTTAGATGTTATTCGATGGCGATTGATCAATTAGTTAGTAACCTTAAACTGTAAGTACTTAGGAAGGTACCTGAAAATATTGCATGTTCAATAACAAAGACCTAAAGCTTTGAGAAGACACAGACCTATCGATACCCAACAACTGACGAAGTACCGTAGTAATAACAAACTTGTGGAGTGTGTTGGAAATCTCTTTAAAATGGTCACCACTGAGTCTTTGGCTGATTTTCTATGGGGAGGTCTGAAAGCTGTGGAGCTCCAACCCTGGACTGGGATTCAAAGAATGCTGTGCTGCTGATGCTCTGCAGCTTCTGCCAAATGTTTTTGGCTTGTTTTGTTCCGCAGTTCATGAGGGATATGCTTGTATTTTACTAGATTGCTGTAGCATGCTTTTAAAGAGCAGACCTGGCTCTGCTATGCGCAGAAGTTTTGCTGAACCTGATACAGAAATTGGAGGCTGCATTCGCTTTGTTGCACCAGTGATCATGGCAGAACATAATACAGCCTCAATGCTGCTTCAAGTCGGCGAGCTGAGCCGCTGCAAGCCAAGTTCTGATCATTGGATCATCCTGTACAGACCCTATGTGTGGTCATGAGGCACCTGTCTTATGTCAGAGGCTGCCTGACCTACCCCTTTGAACCTGACCTACATTTGAGGCCAACTGTAGATACTGATATCAGCACTGACCAAGTTTGTCATGAAGATTTCCATTAGAGTGATTGGAAAAGAAAAACATGGAGGGCTGAGTGTCTTTGATACAAAACTTTTTTTCATTCAATTTGATTGTTAAACGGAAATGTATTTTTTATCACTTCAAAAGGTGGTTTTGAATTTGGTTTTTGCCACACACAAAAAAATGGGTTGGGGGAATATTGGCTGAGATTTGGTGAAGTCTTTGTCTTTGCTAGGCAAATAAGTTAATAGAATAAGAATGGATTACTTAGGATTCTCTTTAGGTGTTATACATTTAAACTGTTATACAGAGAAGAGATCCTTCTCCAACAGCTACAGAGGAGTTACCACAGAAACAGCCATGATTTTTCTATGGATTGGTATGATATTTGTTCATCTTTATTAAATGATAAAAGATGGTATCATTTACAAGAGGGCCTTTTATTTATGTCAAGATGTCACCCTTAATGTGCTACACTCTGAACTCAGGACAGAAACGCACAGATTTTAACACAACTGCTTCTGCAAAACTAAAAACCCATGAAGTCCATCATGAGGATGAATTTTCTTTTGAATGTCTGTTCAATAATGAAGAACTTTCTCTCGACAGGAAATCAAGCTCTAAATCGTTGAGCCAGGTGCAGGCCCAAGCCACAGAGGCTATGGCAGAACCAACGTACACCATACCGGCGTTCCGGCAGAGGTGAGTTCCCATTGGCTGCCGTCATACGTCAGTCTATTTAAAGTGTAAGGTAATACTGAACTACAGTCCCTACGAGCTGACTCCAGTCAAGACAGCACATTTCTTCTGTGTTACTAGTTATTTTGAATGATTATTATTGCGTAAGGTGTTAATAAGGACATTTAAGTAGTTTTTTCTTTTTGAGCTCATAAGCTCATTTATCTCATAGCTGTTTGCTATGAGAAACCCAGTGACACTTCATGATAATTACTTACACGAATGTAAACGGTTCCTGTTTAAGAAGTGGATCAATTCAAGTTTTCATGTTTTGGTAGGACTGCTGAGGGGACGGAGGAGTACCAGAGAGTGAGCACGAATGTTGGGAAAGGATTGACCGTTATTCAGGAGGAGCTCCACAGGATGAGGATTGCCACCAAGGCCAAAGTGGATAGTCTGGCTATCCAGAGAGAGGTGAGGAGCCAATCACCCAATATCTATGAAGAACATAATGTACTACTTTAATGATAATATCATAGTATTGAGTTGTTTTTTGATTATTTTAAAACAATTGTTAAATGTTACCTGCAAATTAGATCATAAACTTAATTTCCAAAGCCAAAATTCCCATTCACCAGATTAACTGCAGCAATCAGTTGGATGTCAGTGCATTTAATATCTCATTATATGCAGATGACACTTGACATTACATTTAACTTTGACTAACCACCTTGTGTACTGAAACATTGCTCTGACAAGATGAATGATTTGGAATTTTAATCCAGTTCTAAAAGCACAAAACTGTGAAAAAAACTATTTTTCCAGGATTAAAAGATGAAGATTTAACAGGCTGAACAGACTAATAGTAGATGGTACTCCCAAACTGGAACCCCCTTCGAAGCAGGCCTCACATTTGTCTCCAGCATCCTTTTTATAGGGTCTAACTTAACTGCACAAAGACAGATGGGCGATGCTCACGTTTAAACTTGTCTTTGTCTTGAACATCAGTGCTTACTTCTGCCTGCTGACTTTAATCCTTTAAGTCTGTGCAGTCGGGAACTGTAACTGTTGATGATAACAATGCATTTGCATAGAAGGAGATTAAAATGATGTCTTCCTATTCTAGTATCAGTTGGTCTGTGTAGTTACCATGCACATGCATAGAAACATATATATAAAAAAGTTACTCCATTCAGCCCATGCCGTTTCTTTTTTGTAGGCTAAGGACATGATGGCGAAGAGGCCAGTTATTTTGGATGATATCCCCAAGATGCCGGACTTCCTGATTGCCCTGCGGCCCCACACAGTGTGGGAGAAGACCCCTGTCAAACTGTTCTGCACTGTGCAGGGAAACCCGAGGCCCATTGTCAAATGGTCAGAATCTTCACATCTCATAAAAACAGATTAGAGACTAAACCTCAGTTATAATCTGAAAAGCAGGGGCAGTACTAGAGACACGTTGTAATTTACAGATTCTTCACTGTTTAACTGTTTGATACCTGTGATAATAAGTGTTAAGAGCTGATATAACCACCAACAATGTCAGAAGACTTCTAAATCTCATCAGTTCAACGCAGCGCTACAACAGACAAGCTATTGTTGTGTCGCTTGACGCAGAAAAAGCCTTCGACAAAGTAAATTGGTCCTTTCTCTTCGCTGTGCTCCACAAATTTGGCTTCGGAGAATCGTTTATCCAATGGGTAGCAACTCTGTACAACTCACCCAAGGCTACAGTCACCACTAATGGGATCACCTCACAAAACTTCAGTTTGCAAAGGGGAACAAGACAAGGATGCCCACTCTCTCCCTTATTGTTTGCAATGTTTATCGAACCATTGGCAACAGCGGTACGTCAAAACACAAATATCAAAGGTATCTGCTCTCAGATATCTGAACACAAAATTAATTTATATGCGGACGACATTTTACTTTACCTACAAGAACCCCAAACATCAGTAAAGGAAGTATGTAACCTTATAACAACCTTCTCACACATTTCGGACTACACCATCAACTGGTCAAAATCAATTATACTTCCAATAACAGAGAACTCGTGGAATCCTGCAGCCCAAATCTCGCATTATTCTTTTCCCATTGGCAACATTAGATATCTAGGCATTAATATTTCCTCCAAACTCTCAGAACTTGTCCACTTAAACTTCACCCCACTTCTGGACAAAATCTGTGGTGATCTGAGACGATGGAATAACCTCCCCATCTCCCTTCTGGGACGAATAGCAACAGTCAAAATGAAAATATTACCTCAAATCAACTATCTGTTCTCTATGATTCCATTTAAACCCACAGCAAAGTGGTTCCAATCGTTAGACTCTGCTATAGGTAAATTCTACTCAAAGAACAAAAAAGCTAAAATCAGCCTAACCACTCTCCAGAAGAATAAATCTGAAGGTGGACTGGAAGCTCCGAACTTCTTGTATTATTACTTAGCCAACCAACTACAGTATCTCACCAAATGGATATATCAACATGAAGAATATAACTCCTGGCTGGAACTAGAACAGATAGACTGCAACCTCATCAAACTCCAAGACCTACCCTTTATCACCTCTACCCTTAAACATCATTCCTGCTTCAAAAACCCTATGATTGCCTCCACCATGTCTGCTTGGTGGAAATCCCTGGAAGTCACAGGCTCCCAATTACTACCAGGTATACTCTCCCCAATCTGGCACAACCCAGACTTTGTAAACAACAAAATACCTCTTTATCTCAGCACATGGGCAGAGAAAGGGGTCACCCACCTCCATCACCTTTTTGATGATAACATACTTATGACATATACAACATTATTTCGAACCTTTGAAATAAAAAATGGAAATTTTCTTCAGTACCTACAGGTAAAAAAGACAATTACGAGTAGGATTCCATCGTCTCAGAACACTTTACAGCTAACTGATTTACAGCCACCTGAATTTGTCAAATACATCACGAAATTGTCTCCAAAAAATAAGAAAAATCTC
The DNA here is from genome assembly GCA_020745685.1 of Tautogolabrus adspersus. NCBI lineage: Eukaryota > Metazoa > Chordata > Actinopteri > Labriformes > Labridae > Tautogolabrus > Tautogolabrus adspersus. The sequence goes on along the minus strand of CM036537.1, from coordinate 15,919,326 downwards.
TCAAAAATGTATAGTTTACTTTCAAAAACAGACTCTATACATATACCAATTCAAAAATGGGAAAAAGACTTATCCGTATCTTTTGACTCTGATTTCTGGACCCAGATCTGTGGAAACACATTCAAGATGACAAAAAACACCAATTTACAGTTAATCCAATTTAAGTTTCTTCACAGATCACATGTAACGCAAGTTAAATTGTATAAAATGGGTTTTTCGCACACCGACACATGCACTCAATGCACTCAAAACACGGCGGACACCTATTTTCACGCTCTTTGGCTATGTACACCCGTTTATCAATTTTGGTTAACAGTCACTCAGAAACTTTCCAATATTTTGGACTGCAGGATTCCGCATTCCCCGAACCTTTGCCTAATTGGCGATCTATCGACAACGACCTTATCAGACACTCAAGTCCAACCCACGCTTGCAGCTCTCGCAATTGCCAAAAAAACCATTCTGGTTAACTGGAAAGATAAGAAAGCCCTCAACATCATTCATTGGCTGAACCTCCTTACAGAACACATTTCACTCGAGAAAATATCTGCTACCCGAAAAAAACAATTGGTATCCTTTACAGAAAAATGGTCCCCATTTATTAGATCTTTAAATATTAACCTGTAACTTCCTTCTGTATGTGAGCGTATGCCATCCCCCTCATAAATTTGTGATGCTCCTGAACATATTTACTTTGTCTGTGCATATGGTCTGACTCTCCTCTGCTTTATCTCAGCTTATTATCCCTCTCCTCAACAAGGAATGACGGCACCACGGACTTCAAGGCCGTTTGCATGCACTAGGGGTGGCTTTCCCTCTTGTCCCTGGAGTTGCTATCTGGCTCTGCGGGGCCTGCTTGGTTCGGGCCCCTCCCCCTGGGGGGTGGGTGCTCCCAGTGTCTCCTCCCTTGGGCTCCGGGTCTGCTGGGGCTGCGCGCTCTCCTGGGGGTCTGGGGGGGGGCGGCGGCTGGCGTCTTCCGGGGCGCTGTGGCTGGCCTTGGGGTTTGGGGTGGGTCGGCCCTCCTGTCGCTCCCCTGTCCCTCTCCGCCTCGCTTCCCTCCTCCTGCCTCTGTGCCTGCCTGCCTGCTCCGCTGCGCCCCTCTCCCCCCCTGGGTGGGCTGGGGGGGCCCTCCGCTGCCTGGGGGTCTGGTGTGGGGGCCGGGTGGTCTACTTGCGGGGGGGGGTACACTGGCTCAGCCGGGCACAGGCTCCGGGCCTGTGTGCTGCCGCCGGAGTTTGGGTACTGCTAGCTGGGGGCCTTGGTCTGGGCCTGGTGCTGTCCTTGGGTTTGGTGGAGCGGGGCAGGCTTAGTGGTGCTGCGTGGTGCGCGTCCTGCATCCTCGGTGTGCCGGCTCTGGGGGGGTTGGGTGGGGGCTCGGGGCCCTTGCTTCCTACTGGTGCGGCCCGATCACCCCTCTGGGGCGGGCTGCTGCATGCGGCCGGCCTGTGGTGGGGCTATGGCGTCCGCCAGGGCGCTGCTCCGGCGCTGCGGCTCCTGGGGTTGTAGTGTTGGCGGGACGGGCTGGTCCGTGTGGGTCCTCTGTGGCTCCTTGCCTCTTGGTTCTGGGGAGCCCTCTACATCAGGGCCAGTTTCACACCTGTCCCTCTCACTGCTCTGTCCTCACGGGCCGGACCCCTAACCAGTCTGCCTCTTAATGTACACTTCACACATCTCACACCGCACTGTATATAGTTGCTCTTAGGCACATATAGGGACACAACAATTAGGGCTCCGAGGGCGGGGGGGGTTGAGTAGGGTGGGCTCTGCGGTGGGGCGGATTGCAGGGCTATACGGCGCTATGTCCTCCCCATCCCCCCCCTGCTTGCCTCCCCTGCTCTCCAATTATTTTATTTTTTTTAATGCACCATACACACAACTTGGGGGGAGGTCTGGGGTGGCTCGGGGACTTTGGTTCAGGGTAGGTGGCAGAGTACCCATCCCCTGCAACCCTCTGGCCTGCCCCCTTGCCAGCTCACCCACCCTCCCTCCCCAACTTTTAATGCACCACATTACACTCAGGGTTACACTTGAACACGGTGTAGGGATAATGTTTCTGCGTCAGGGATCGGGAAACATAGTAAGAGGGGGGTAAAGTTATTTATTTTCTTTTTTTTTTTTCTTCTCTCCCACCAGCATACACAAGGCCTTGCTGGGGGGGCCCGGCCCTCCCTGGCATGGAGCGGTGAGGGTGGACCATCATCTGTGTTACTGCGGCTGGGGGCCCCTGGGACTTGGGGTTGGTGGCCTGGAGGGGGTTCTCATGCGTGCCTGTTCGGTCCCTGCTGGTGCGGTGACTCTCGGTGGGCTGCGGGGGCTGGATCGGTTGGCCTGGTGGGCGCTGTGGCTGTGGCGCGGGCTGGCTGTGTGTGGTGGCTTGGTTCTGGTTGGGGGTTGGGGCGCATCTTGGGGTGCGGGGGCCCTGGGCACGCCGCGCTCCCCCTGGGGGGTGGTACGGGAGGTATGCGGGGCGCCTCCCCTCTTGCGGCGCCAGCACCTGCTGCCCCGTCCACATTTGCCCTCTGGGCTTGCATTGGGTCCTGACTTCGATTTCCTCATGCCGACACCCGGTGGCAGCCTGTTTGGCGCTGGGCTGGTTGCCCTCCCTGCGGGGGGCGCTCGGCTCCTGCATCTGGCCTCCTGGCCTGCGTGGGGCCTCCTGCCTTCTCGGGGGTGGGGGATTGGGCGTGGTGTGGGCGGGTGGGGGGTGCTGGGGCACTGGGGGGTGCTGGGGTGGGGGGGCTGGGTGTTGGGTGATGGGTTTGCCCTCGTGCCCCATGCCGCCTGGGCCTGTCCTGGCGCGCTGGGTGTGGCGGTCGCTGCCCCTCTTGTCCCCCGGGTCCGCGTGGCTCTCGGTTGCTCTGGTGGTTCTCTGGGGATACCTCCTGGGTGCTCCTGTGATCCGCGGGGGGTGCGCGCTCTGCCCGCCTGGCCCTGCTGTGCTGTGATGGCTGCTCTAGGCTTTGGAGTTCATCACACTTGCATGTTGATCAGGGCTTACTAGCTCCTGTTGAGTCCCATTGCCGAGAAAAGTTGGGACCCTCCAGAATGTGCTGAGTCTCTCCCCAGAGACCCTACACTAAACACATGCCCTCTTCTCACCTGTATCCTCGGGCGGCCTACTCTATACTTTCAGGGCATCCACAATAATGGCGTCTGACACAACTTCTTTTTTGGGTCTGATTCTCTGTTTTTTGTCTTGTCTTGTTTCTTTTTAGATGTGGAGCTGGTGGTTAGAAATAACACAGCACTCTTCGATTCTGATAGCACTGCCTGCCTATTCCCTCCCCTGTTCGCCTTGTCTCGTCCTGTCCAGCCTTTGTTTCCCCCTCAGATCACTGCGGTGCAGCACTGCCCTCCCTGGCACATAATAGGGAAATCTAATAAAGAATGTCAACTTAGCTTCCAGAGAGGGCCGGTGATGGTCACGCACACGCACTAAATATGAAAATATTTGGCTGCAAAACTAAAATATGCCTCAATCTCATAAAAAGTTGACACCCCCCTTTGTGGTGTTAAACGATGAGAAAAAATGCAGACAAATAAAAAAAAAAAAAAAAAAAAAAAAAAAAAAAAAAAAAAAAAAAAAAAAAAAAGAGCTGATATAACCAAAACAAACAAACTTACAGATAAATGTTCACATCCTGACTTAAGATCAGAAACATACATTACAAAAGCCTCCTAACTAAACACAATCTAAAGCTCTCCTTACTAACCCAGGATAACCACTTAACTGGCCTTACTTTCATTTTTCCACTTTGAAGTGGAAGTTAACCTGTTGACTGCTCTTTTTTCTCTTTAACAAAATCAACAAGATATAAACATCATCTGCTTCAGACACTTTGTTTTCTTTTACCCCGACTTAATGCTGTTCATGTTACTTGAAGTTGAGTGCCAAGGACTGTTTATGCTCCATGTTACAATTTATTTTATTTATGGGCATGTGAAGTGAAGTAGTATTGGATGCCTTATATTCTATAAGTGATTTATAAGCTGATTTAGTATTTAGGTTTAACTAACCTGAGATAATAAAATGAAGTGACATGATTCAAAAAAATAAAAAGTCATGAAGGTTCCCATAAGAATTTAAGATTTTCCAAGATGTTTGGGATTCTCAAATGATTTTACAAGTTTTTTACTCAGAGCATATAGGTGTAAGAAGCTCACTGGCTGCTGTCTGTTTACAGGTATAAAGGAGGTGTGCCAGTCGACCCCTTGAGCGCTCCAGGAAAGTACAAGATTGAAAACAAGTATGGAGTCCACAGTTTGATCATTAGCAGGTACGACACACACAACTTCTTAAAAAACATTACAAACAACAATTGTTTAATTTGAACAGTGTTCAAGGGTCAATAGTTGCTTCATTAACACAATTGAACCATAGAGGAACTGTTCTGCTGGCAGTATGCAATAAATACACCTGTGCACACTCAGGTGTTAGAAGACTTGAGTCCAGGTTGGAGTTCTGTTTGGCCTTAAATCAGAAGCCATACTTCTTATTTAATGTTAAATACAGAATACAAAAGCCAATAGCTATCAATTATTTTTATGATCCCGCTGACAAACAAACAAAAAACAGCACTAAAAAACTCCTGTGGGAGAGGTGATAATCCCCAGTTTATTTATCTTTGTATGATTACTCTATCTATCAAAAACTAAGCTGTGGATGCAGAGAGGGAAAGGTAGCGTTGTCAGATTGAGGGTTAGGGTCTTGCCGGCTGGCCAATTCGTCATCTTCAAGACTCCTCAGCTGTTGGCGTGGAAGTGCTGACCTTTGTGTCATTCGAGCCTAGAATTCCTCCCACTGCTGGCTCTCTCTCCCTCTCTCTCTCTCTCTCTCTCTCTCTCTCTCTCTCTCTCTCTCTCTCTCTCTTCTCTCTCTCTCTCTCTCTTTCTCTTTCCATCTGAGGCATTGAATTTCTTGCATTACAGGATTATTGAAGAACCAGTTGTTTTTGTCCCTAACTTAATTTTCTCACTCAGACTCAAAGTGAACAGCTCTATAAAATGAAGAGCATAGAGTCAGTTTATGTCCCTCACCGCAGCTGGGAAAATGTCTCTGGTCTTTTAAAATAGTTCAGTCCCGGGTGAAGGTCACATTTCTTCCTTCTATTCTCACCCACAGTCTCCTCTTCAGTCGCTGTCATAAGGTGTCACTGCCTGCCCACAACTTATTTTCAAAACCTTCGTACATGTGAGATTATTTTATCAAAAGAGGTAGAACATGATGTTTCTGTCTTTATCGAGCTTTGACTTGAGGAGTGTACAACTGAGCTCAGTGTACTCGTCTTTGACTCTATTATTCTGCCAGGACTTTAAGATGTGCTGAATGTTGAAATACACTTTGTTTTACGAGTCAAACTTTGTATGATCAGAAATTGTAAATGTAGATAATTAAAAGAATGTAGATAGTTAAAGAGAAAACTTCCAGTGATTCATCTGTTCATTTCTTTAACGTACAGTATGTAAAATCTGCCGCTAGGGGGCTCTCAATCAAAACAATAACAAAAGATGACGTCGAGGCTCGCGGGGTATTATGGGAGTAAAAACGAACAAATCAATACGAATGGGCGAAACCGTCCTGAGAAAGACAATATGTGTACTGACGATGTATCCAAGTATAATTTACATGCCGTTTTATATCACAGCAGCACATACAGCGACAGAACGGCAGCTTTCAGTAGCAGCTAGCGCTAGCTTATGCGTCTTTGACGTCTTTGACGTAACATCCGGTGTTTCCTTGACAACGATCAACATTTCCTGTCTATCGTGGCGGCTCATCATGGCGGCCGCCTACAAGACACGTCCCGTTACAACTATAAAATTACAGATTTCTCTGGCTTCTCTGGCTTTGATAACTTTTATCACTCACACAAGTGGTAGTACTGTCTTTTTCTTACTGGGAGTTCTTCCAGCAGCAGAAATGAGCCTGAAGAGGTGTAATAAAATCTCATCCAGCAGAATGCTCTTCTCAAGGTTGAGCTCGTTGTTTTTCATCAAAATTTTGAACTTTTTCCAGGTTCCATGTAGGTGGTACTTCCTCTTTTTCACACCTTGAAGTCTCCTATAAAATAAACTGCATTATGTTTAAATGCTGGTCTTGCCCTGTAGGTGTGTTGTGAGTGATACTGCTGAGTACAGTGCTGTGGCCACCAACCCTCATGGCACAGCTTCCAGCAAGGCAATGGTTGCTGTGAAGAGTAAGTTATCATCTTATTCTGACTCTGTTCTATTTACATATAATTCACCTTTCCTATTGCTCTCTGTAATTGTGAGGGTTTTTGTCTTTACAGGACCAGCAGGAGCCGGGGAGCTCTGCCATCTTGGACTGGGTGAGGAGAAAGAGGGAGCAGTAGCAGAGGATTAGGATGTGTTAATTTTTTAGTTGGATTCTGGCCCGGACACAAACAAGTTCGTCCACATGGGATCAGTCAGCTACAAATAGCAGAGCATGTGAGAGGTCTGATAAGAAGTGGAAACTATTGTAAGGAGCTGTTGTCCTCGTCTGCCCTAACACAAAGTCAGAACAAGAGTGCTGTTTGGGAAATAAAATCATGTTAGAATAAGTGCCATTATTTTATACTAGTAAATATGTAACACAAGAAAGTCTCTCTGCTACAAACAGACCACAATGTCTCGGGATTTTGACATGAAATTTACCGGACCAAGGGGATTTCTATGGTATTTAAAAAGTGTGGAAATGCTTTGGTGAGATCCAGATATTTTTAGGATTGAACAAGCAGTGCTGTGGTGCTTTACTATTCAATATCAATGAGAATTAAATTAAATGAGAACTAGTCGATTCAACACTTACAGTAATGTTTTTAATTTGCTTGAAATGTAAGTTTTTGAAAACCATGACATGAAGGTGTGATATTAACTAAGGCTCGTTTTGATAACAACACTTCAGTCCTTACCCGTGTCATCTTGTCATACCAGGAAAACAAACGAGTGGATATATTTTATTGAAGTTAAGACAAGTATTTTCCTGATGAAGATGACGGGACATGTTAAAGTGAATACAAGTCATTGACAGTGTGCTGCATTGTCTCTTTTCAACATTAAGTCAGAATAACAAGATGTACTGAGAATCAGTGTTCTTTTATAAATCACAGGATTGAACACCTATAATAATAATAATAATAATAATAATAATAATAATAATAATAATAATTTGTTTTGTCTGAATTGGAACATCTTTTGTGCTTTTTTCAGCTCTAACAGCTTCTTTAATCAAGATCAGTGCAATTCAAGTTTCCAGTTAAAATATTTAGTTTTACCTACAACTCCATAAGGAAGTAAGTGGGAGGGGGTCTAAATCTGTTTTGACAAGCTTTTGGTTAAAAAAAAATACAAATATTCAGTATTTTAGGATAAGCACTCAACAGCCTAATGTCAGACACAAAGTCTGAAAAATAATGGCACAATGGTATTGATCCTGGGATCTCTGGTATTCCTTGTATCCCCAAAAAAAACATAAACCAAAAAGTTAAAAATACAAAATTGACATCCACATCATCATTCTAATCTTTCAAATGTTCACATTTATATTATCCTGTATGTCAATTCAATTGATCATGATGATTAACAGTGATGTCTTACCTCATGCCTAGTGCCCCATCTGACTGAGATCCATGCCAGTAAGCTGGAGGTGACCCTGCTCAATCACTTCCCAGTGTCCTTTGGTGTGGAGGATGGCTCCATCAGTCTGGTGTGTAGCATGGTGGTGGTACCCGACCTGCCTAACGTCCCCCCCCTCGCCCAGTGGTACAGAGACGGTGAGACACATTAATACACATCAGCATTGTTTTCCATTTATTTTGATTTAGGTATACTCGGCTTTCCTCTCTTCTAGCCCTTTGATTCATAATTTTAATTTGCAAGTTTATTTCTGCAGCTTCCTCAGAGTTAACTATTTTTATTGCTAAAGGTGCTTTGGTTCCCCAAAACAGATAAACTGCTGAAGCCCAGCAACCTGGTTCAGATGTCTGTGGGTGGAGGTGCCGCCCGTCTGACTTTACCTCAGCTGGCCAAGGACGACGAAGGCCTCTACACCCTCCGCATCTTTACAAAGGACGGCACCGCTGAGCACAGCGCCTACCTGTTTGTTTCAGGTATGATCTCTCTTCATTAAGTAGAGTAGAGTATTTTTTTAGTTGTTTGTTGACTTTACCTTGGAAATCCAAGGAGAAAGAAAACAATTTTGAAGATCTTAGTTTGGTCTTTGGTGGCCTCGTGGCATTAAGTGGTAACTGCAGGTGGTTTACCTTCACTGACAGTCCTTGTTCTTTTTGTAGTTTCTGTCCTCTTCTGGCAGCTAGTTGGATTATTTTTCTTCGAAAATGCACTCATTGTACTATTCCATCATCTTTAATCATTGTGATTAAATCTTTAAAATGATAACAAAAAGAAAATCAACGATGTGGAGGTTTTGGAAGAAGCAACAGTCCACTAAATGACGCTATAATGAGATTATTTGTTTTTCTATTAATCAATTCTGTTAGAAGTCCGACAGAATCAAAATGTCAAAAAAAGAGCAGAGAAGAACATACCAACAAACAGAAAACATTATGCAGCATTTTGATAACATGCACAGAGATCTCACCTGTCGCGTGCAGACAGTCTGTGGTTGTGCAACAATTGCAGGGAAAAAAACACCCGGGAAAAAAACACCCCAACCAGAGAGGAGAAACTCTGGATAAAGTCCGAGTGAAAATGTAGGCTGTTTGCGTTCACACATGAAGCTCACCCTGAAAACTTCAAGAGTTTTTCAAGTGTTATTTTGGAAGTGTAAACAAGGATCAAATGAACTTTAAACCAATTGGATGGAGGCTTGGGTATAATGGTAATGATTTCAGAATATTTTGATGAGGTCACTAGTTTCAGTCAGTCAGCTCAAAGTAACTATCAGCTGCCGTCAGATGAATTGATGCCACTGTAGTGGTGAAAAACAACAACTTTTTCTGGATTCAGGACATGAGGACATGTTGCAAACACAGATGTTGTGTCAAACATGCAGAACAGCAGATAGACATGAAAACTGTCAGTTCAAGATAATACGCACTCTTCTGTTTAGTCATCCCCCTTCATTTTAACGCAACATTTATCAATGTAGTTGCACATGGATTCTGTATTTTTCTCATATCGTGCAGGCCTTGTTGATATTGTGCTCTTTAGTCTCAGACAACAACCTGGATGTTAACCGGTTGATCTCAGTAATGATCTTTTCTTCAACAGTCGATGTTTTAGGAGTGTAGCCAAACCTCAACCTTTAACAAATGTCATGACAATAATATGCAGCACGTAACAGGCTCATGAACTCAGACATAGTTTGCTCCTACCTGCCTACTTTATCCAAGGATGTGTCTCAACATGATAGATGAGGGATAATTATATCCACTCTGCCAACCTTGAATTAGTGAGAGCTTAAGTCAGAATCATTTCAGTTCTCATGATAAGATAACTTGTAGGAATGTTTCCAAATCTAAGGTGTTTTTTTATTCAAATTTATATTCAACAAGCTCAGGTGCAAATACAAGGACATCCTTAGAAACTCCTTATAACGGCAGCTCCTTGATGTGCGGATCTTGTTTGTTTGCTTCTCTAAAAATAAAGCACAAGACAAGAAATACAGAGAAAGCCTGTTGTTCATTTCTCGATCCCTGAAATCTGATTTATTTATTTTGGTGCCGAAACCCTCAAAAATGATGAATTTCTAATCAAAGCACACATTGTTGAGGGTCTGTTGAAGTTGGTGTATTATATTGGCATATTTGAAAAATATAGTTTTGATGCATTTCATAGTTTTAAATGATTATTTTTTCATAATTTCAATTTGAAAATATTGGTCTTAATCTGTACATCATCCCTCCTGCCTCTCTTGGTACCATATGTCCTTGTTTCCTTGCTCCCTAGATGCCGCCCCCTCTAAGCCCGGCGCCCCTGGTGCACCCATGAGCGTGAAGGCATATGACATCAACTCAGACTATGTCTTGGTTGCCTGGAAACCCCCAAACACCGTCAATGAGGCAGCAATCACCGGATACTTTGTGGATAGGTCAGTCGTCACCCGGCAAACTCTTCAGCCGTTCTGTTTATAGCATCGAGCTGGCACACAAACACAAAAACAGTCAAATTACGCTGCACCTGAAGGGGAATTCCTGTATTCTTCAACATGTGCATATTTTTAAGATATTTCAGACTTTAAATGGCTGCATGCTTATGTTTATGCACTGATCAAAGTACATCCTATAGAAGTGTTAGTTTTGCCACTAACAGGCTCAGACTGTTGTTCATATATTGACAAATATTTGGAGGGAATCCCTTCTTCCTCTCGCCAACTCCAACTCTTGTTCCACCAACGTCTTCCTGGAGCAGCTGAACTAACACTTTGAAATTTGAAGGAAAAATGTCTTCTTGAGAAGGATTTTTCCTTCAACAAAATTCTGTATAGGAATTTCAAAAAAGGATCTTACTCTTTTTAAAAAAAAGTCCCAGTCCTGTAAAGATTATTCCTTTAATATTGTTCGCTTTGAGACTGTCGGTTGCAATAAAAAGATCTTTAAGAGAAAGAACTTTGATTAGAGGCAGCTTCCTGCAACGATTCAGTTACAGACATGAAAGCCTGACTCATAACTGAGGGATGAAGCAGTACACTGGCTCAATTTAAATTGTTATTTACACTCTATAATATGTGAAATAGAGGCCAGTTTGAAAATACCAGAATAACTTCTCGCTGGCGCTGTTCACAGCATTGGCATTCAGCTGTTGTTAAATGTAGAAACAGTTACCTGGAGGAAGGTGTAAAGTAAAATATGATGTCATTGTATTTGTTAAAAGTGCCTAAATGTAGACTTGGCCTTTTGTGTACTTAGGGCTAGTTGAACAAAAGGGCTTCACTTTATTTAAAAAATCTCCCATTCGGATGTGCAGGTGTGAAGCAGGAAAAGACACCTGGGTCCAGTGCAACGACTCCCCTGTGAAGGTTTGTAAATACCCAGTGCACGGCCTCAGCGTGGGACACTCCTACCACTTCCGGGTCAGAGCCGTGAACAGCGCCGGCATCAGCAGGCCGTCACGTATGTCAGACAAAGTGACCGCCCTTGATGCTGCCGAGAGCGAAAGGCTGCAAGGTACCGAGGAAGGTAAATCTAAAATACAGATGGCCAGATATGACTGTTTCCTAACAGGTGTGTTGTTGTCGTTTCCTGAAACAGTGATTAAAATCGAAGGAAAATACGACATAGTCATCAAGGATGATGACCTGGAAGGTAGGGTAGTTTACAAAACTGATCTGGGTTCAGTGATTCACTTTTAATCTTTAAGACTCTTTTTTTTTGTAACCTCACGAAACAAAACACTAACATCTGTCCCTCTTTAAAAACCTCTCAGGACCATCATAACTGAACTAAATTTAACATCTGAAAGAGAACGTATCAGTATCCTCAGAGCACATCAGAGAGGCTTTTTGTAGATATACACATAAAGACCATCTCATTCTTTAGAATGCGTCAACATTTAGAGAATAAATATCATTGTCTCAGTGTTTCTCTTAAAGTGCCTCAAACCACTGCTTAGAATTCTAAACATTAATTGTGGACATTTTTCTTATTTTGTCTCCGGGTACACTTCATTAGCACAAACTTAGCACATACTCAACACCTTCAGCTTCTCACTAAGTGAGAATTCAAAGACTGATTAAAAAAAATTAAAAAGATTTTTCATCTTACATATCAATTTTTCTTAATCTAGTTCACAGTGTTACACAAACACGGAGTGAAGAGACAAAGCTGCATTTAGAAAAACCTGGTGTCTGTTGTCTATTTCTAGGAATTTAGTCAGGAAAAAAGGTCCCGTTGAAGTCGTTTTAAACTTTCTCGAGAAACTATATAATCACGAGTTTGTATCCTTAATTTTGTTTCTCTCACATAAAGATAGATTTAAAATTGCATCAACATCTGCAGGGTTACATCATAACAGCTGTAACATGATATCAAAATTAACATTTCTATCCTCTGATTGGTTTACCAAATGCATCACAGGAAGAAAAAAAATAATAACCTCCTCCCTTTCTAAAGGTTGTGGTGCCATCTTTGATCTAACTCCTGTTCCTCCTTTAGAGCTAAAATCCACTGAGATGTTCACAAGAGTTCCACCACTTCAAGAGTTTTTCTCCTACTAAAAAGTGTGTTGAGTATCTCCCTCCCTTCTCTTTGGCAAACCTTTAACAGAAAACCTGATTTACACACTAAAAGTTTTCAACGCGTTCATGATTTAACACATGACCTGTTTGTAGAAGTCCCAATGTACCACTGCAGCTTCTCAACTATTGCAAAACTTTAGGTCTTTAAGTTGTTTGCTAAAGAGTGTTTAATTATTGTTTATTCTTATAAAAGAAAACATGAACTAGGCTCTATTACATTCAGCCAATTTAAATGTATGGTTCAGACTTTGCACACTAACTGGAGAGAGAGAATGTGTTTAGATGATGCAACAGACGTTAGGTCAATCCATCAGGGATGCACTCTTTACTTAAACCTCTTCAAAACATTACGGTAAAAGAAACGGGACTTCTGCATCAGGAGCTGTTTGTACTTTAGGCTTTATCCCCGTTCACTCCTGATCTAGGCTATGTAACTCTCCCGGGGGAGCCCACCGACGTACACGCGTCTGAGGTTTTCAAATCGTACCTCGTCCTGAGCTGGAAGCCTCCCAGCCCCCGTGGACGAGCTCCACTGTGGTACGTCATCGAGAAGGTGTGTTGCTTCCTCTGAGGCTGTCCTTTACCATCAGTGTAGTCCAGTGATAATTGACGTATGATTATGAAAGCATAAAGAAGATGTTAACCTCTCAAACTCTGGGCCCGGTTGTTCAAAAGTCATCCAACAGGGTAAAAGCTATTAGACAGGATTCTTGAAATTGGGTTTTTCAAAAGGCAAAAATGAAAATGAACTCAGATAAGATCAGGTGATCTAATCCTGTTTTTATTGTGATAAAACCTCCAGTTTGTGTTGTTCAATAGTTTTGAGTTAGATTGGGATAACTAGGATAAGATCTTATTCTTAATATATTTTGGACAGGAATGCTGTTTTGCTTCAGTGACAAAATAGATTTGGTTCACAATAGGGTTGTAAAAAATGAACTATTGTTACCTCATAACATATTTCACCAAATATCATCAATATAAAACATTATACAGTAAATATTTCATTTTAAGCCTCTGTGAAGAGTTTTCAGTTTGACGCCCTCTGTGGACAAATTGTGTAGTGTGAGGTCTCCTTTAAAGGACAGGTAATCCAGATGTATTAACCCTTAACAGTCTTCACTGGATCGGAGTTGGTCCTATCCACTTTCCTTTGGAGAAAGTGAATAAAAGTGAGCTGGATTACGTTATCCCTGGTAGAAAAAAAGTAGATTACCAAATCCGGATGATTTTTAACGGGATAAAACCTTTGGAACAACCGGGCCCTGAATTTTCCCTTTAATGTCCTCCGAAGTTTAGTTCAACCAAAACCAAAAAAGCTCTTTAAGTGTTTTCAGTGGAACTTTAAAGCCCAAAATGACATGTTCTTTCTGTTAGCTTCCCCTCTTCTGTAGCTTAAACCAGATTTAGCCCTAACTTTGCAAACACACATATAGTCTGCCTATGCGTGTCTCTTTGTATTTGTATTTGAACCACATTGATGAGGTTGTCACAGATGGCTGTACCTTCTCATGCCTCCCCTCCTCCCCCGATTCTCCCACAGTGCTTAGCAGGCACTGGAGCATGGCAGCGGCTCAACACGGCAGTCAAACTTTGCTCCCCCCGTTACCCGGTTTATGATTTGCAAGATGAGCAAATGTACCAGTTCCGAGTGTATTCAGTCAACATGTACGGCTGCAGCGAGGCCTCAGCGCCCTCCGAGCCTGTCCAAAAGGTGGATAAAGATGGTAAGGGCTGTCGTGTTTACGTAAAGCACATTACATGCACATACATTTTTTTTTATCTTCTATTCATAACTAACCTATTAGTTATCTACTATCAACTTTTTTTGTGAGCATATTAAGTATCTCTACTGGTCCTTACTGATTGAATTTCCCCTCGCGGGATCACTAAAGTGTATCTTCTTCTACTTCTTCTTCTTCTTCTTCTTCATAATGCAAAAAAAAACTATAAAAACAAACTATTGATTCGTCTTAACGTTGAACTGTGATTACAGTCAAAAACTTGTTAAAAAGTCTTAAAGAGTCAGGAAAGCATTTTTATGTTCCTCCTCTTGTGTCTACAGTTGAATAAAAATGGTTAAAAAATTGTCAGGGTAACTTGATGAAGTCATCAAACAAAGATTGAATTAAAATGGTACAGCTTTGTTTAAAAAAAGACCATCAGAGCTGTTTAACTTGTACCAGAATGAAACATTTAATCAATGTAATTAAAAGAATATTTACAGACATGACAGATGCAACCTTTTGATTTTATGAAGTTATTACCACAACATTAGCAATATGTCTCATGTTGTTTGTGCGTAAACATCTTTTCACATCAGAATACATTCTCACTAAGAAACTACAAAGTGAATTTCTCTCTAAGTTTACTGATTTCTTTGTACCATAGTTGTCCATTTTCACTCTCCTCCCATACAAGATATGAGTCTGACATTGAAAGGCCTCTTAAAGTATTTTTTTCATTTGTAGAAATATCACAACAGTTTTATCAAAACACACAAATGTAAGTTTAAATACGACGTGACACACTAAATCTGTCCTTTTGTTCAAAGTGAATCACTGTATGTTGCAGGTACAGAGGTGCCGGTTGGTATGTACAGTTTAATGGGAACACCTTTTAAGAGCACTGTTTCACTCTGCTTTAATATCACAAAGTAGTTTGTTCTTCCACTGTGTGATTGTCTCATCCATGAGCCAGAGGTAGAGCATGCAGGAAACATCACTGGAATTTGTTAAATTCTTTTTGCATTGTGTTCAATTTAATCTGTACAAAAGATGGTAATGTTTAGTCACTTAGGAAAAAGCTGTTTCTTGAACTTCTTCTGTCCTGATCCACGAGGGATGTTTTCTTTGAGTCTAGGTCTGATGTTTTGAACTGCTATCTCCAGGTGAATTGTTTACCTTTTATTCCAAGCAAAAACAGCATATTGAAAAAATGCATAGCACAATTTTTCTTTTTAAAACCATAATTTTAAAAAATCACTGAAGTATCTCACGTTCATGGATATATAATTCATCAAGTGTCAAACAGTGTTAATGTGCTTAAATCAATCCCCTCTTACTTCACTCTGTTGTTTCGTTGTTTCACTGAAGCTTGAAAACAAACCCCACATGTTGCATTTTTCACAGGCACAAATTCACTTTGTTTGTGCATGTTATACACATTGAAAGCCCATGAATCATTGCAAACACTACAGGGAGACACCTTTCACTAATGCATGTTTGATAGATGGGAGTCATTTTGTAGTCCACAGTAAAAAGAGAAGTTCATGTAAAACCTCCAGTGAGTAATATTTACAGGCTTCTCTTCTAATAAGAGTATACGTATAGAAATCAGTCTATTGCTTTAAGAAAGTGTCGAATGACAAGAGTCCAAAGTCAGGAAATAAAGACCTGTGAGTAACAGCAGATCTGACTCTGTCCTGATTAGGAAAATGAAGCTCTCATTGTCCTTGTTTGAGATATGCAGTATATACTGTACATGATCTTTGATCACTTACTTGATGTTAAAAGTTTGTTTCTTTTATTTCTTCTTATAAAATCAAAAGTGAAATGTTGATCCAGTTTTGAGTCCATGATTTGAAGGAAGTCCTTAATGAAACCATTATTTGAACTGTCATATAATATAGTAACATGACTAGTGTGCAAATAAAAGCATCTTCTCCTCCTGTACAGGTGTCCCCTCTGCTCCCGGTAAGGTTGCTGCCACCAGAAACACCAAGTCGTCCGTGTTTGTGCAGTGGGAAGCTCCCAAAGCTCTGAAAAACCTGATGGGATATTACATCGATGGACGCGTTGCCGGATCAAAGGACTGGTTCCCTTGTAATCACAAACCTTTCAAACACAACAGGTAATTGTCTGGAACTCAAGGTGTATAACGACCAAACATCAAGCACATTTAGACTCAATATATTTGCGTTGTATTGACAATAGGAGTACTCTGTAACACTTTTGCAAATTTGGTTTGTAGGAAAGTACAAATGACAGTTCGGGTCAGAATTAGAATCAGAAATACTTTATTTATCCCCAAGGAGATATTTGGTAAAGTCAAGTAACAGATACATATTTTCCAAACTCAAAATTTGCTCTCGGTGAAGAAATTCTGCCGTCAAGGAAGTGTCAAAATCTGCAGTTCTTTGAGTGGCCACCAGAGGCTGGCACCAAATCTAAGTGCAAATATGCTTGAGGCTGGCTGCAAAATTAATGGAAACCCTCTTTATGTCCAATATAAAATGTCAATTTCTACTACAGAAATAAATAAATACATTTACAGCCTATTTATTTTTATTTATTTATGCTTTGATTATATTAACAGTTATTCACATATTTGCATAGTTAGGGGTGTGACTGTTTTGACTGACAGGTGGATGCATTGTAGCTGTTTGCCATGAGGCTGAAGACGCCCTCAACACACCACCTATTTGTCTGTTTTTTTAGATTGTTGGAAGACTGGTTTACGATAGCATTTCCAATATGTTGACCTCCATCATTAGGCTTCATAACCCCACTTCAGAAATCAGTGTGTCCATGTTTTATACAGTCTATGTTGGAGCCCCTTGTCAAAATAACCAACTAGACAACAGAGATAAACAAGTTTGATCCTGGTACAGAACACAGCTTTTGTCTTTTCAACTCTGTTCTCAACTCAGACAAAGGTCATAAATCATCACAATGTAATAATATATGGCAGAGGAACTATTTTATTTGGTCTAAATATCCAATACTTTTTATTAAATGTAACAGTTTCAATATGTGTGTGCACCTCAGGTTTGTGGTCCACGGCCTGATCCCTGGAGAGACCTATACTTTCCGTGTCCAAGCTGTCAACGTCTTCGGTCTCAGTGATGAGTCTCAGGAGTCCTCTCCCATCGCCGTGGAGCCGGCCCTCGGTAACAACAAACAGACCTCATTTTATACATAGAATAAAATGCTTTAAAATGCTTAAAAAAGCCTGCAGGCTAGGATAGGTCCTGCAAATAAAACTTGGGCAAATATTTAGCTGAAAACTAAAGGTGATAATAACAGAAACATAATCAATCAACAGTTTGATGTTCAGTTTGGTTACTTTCATTATCCTATCCAGGAAAAGGAGTGGAGTATGGTACGTACAAAAAGGTGTGTTAGTTTTTCCCCACCTGACTTACCCACTGCTCCCACTGTGTCCACTTCCTTTGCATTATATGTTTTTATCACAGAACTGCACAACGGTAATGTCACCTGCACAGTGGTAACAAGACACACTGATTTGTGCCAGAAAGATCACAAAATGTTGTCTTCTCATATGAAACTACTTTAGCAGTTTTTCATCACAGGTGTTCAAACTCTTCTTGCATCACTGTACTGTTGCCGATTTTCATACACCTTATAAAAAAAGCATAAAGGCCCGAAATAGTTTGCTATGCTATAACTTTGCTTCACTCTGTAAAACTGTGATAATGAAGTTTCTAAAGTGAATATTAAACATTTGATACAATGTGTTATTCAGCCACTCCCAGTGCTCCATACGGGATCACCTTGCTGGACAGCGACGGCTCCTCCATGACTGTTGCCTGGAAGAGTCCCAAACACTGCGGCGGCTCCAAGGTCAATGCTTACTACATTGACAAGAGAAACGCAGACACTTTGATGTGGAAGGAGGTCAACCTGCAGGCTGTCACTGAGAGGATCTGCACTGTGAGTGACTTCTATCAGACATACAAATTAAAAAACTGTAGAAACACTAATTAGAGAATAGAATCCATTACAGGCTTTTTGATTCAGGCTATCCCACTACATATTCATGAAATCTTCACCTAAACCCTCTTTCTTTTGGTCTCTACAGATTGACAGTCTGACAGAGGGAACCTTCTACGAGTTTAAGGTCCAGGCCGCTAACATGGCCGGTGTTGGCGTGCCCTCAGCTCCCAGCGCTCCAATGAAATGTGAAGCTTGGACCATGGAAGAGCCAGGTATGAGAATAATCTTCATGAGATAAAAGTTGATGAGAAATATGTTCGAATGAAATCTGAGTCTGATTTCTAATCACATGAGTTTCTATGTTACATGAATAAACTGTGTCTGCAGCCAAACCACAGACAGACCTTAGAGGCATACCCCTTCTCCCTTCGGTTCTGCTCATTGTTTTTATTTGACCTCACCTCCAGGCCCCGCCTACGACCTGAGCTTCAGTGAGGTCAGAAGTCACTCCCTGGTCCTCCTGTGGAAAGCTCCCATCTACACCGGAGCTGGTGCAGTCACTGGATATCTTGTGGACATGGCCAAGAAGGGCTCATCCGAGTTTGTCACTCTGAACCAGGAAGCTGTGAGCCACCGTTATCTGCAGGTAGGAGACCAACAGCTAGAATTATAGCTGTACATGTTTGAGCAAAAATACAGTATGTCTATGTGGCTTTTTATCCTTGTAGATAAACACCGTAAACTCACGAGCTAGCATTATTCTGACAGCCCCCATTATATACTGACTAGGATTGCCCCTCTGCATTTACTCGCAGAACAAGCTTCCTTCTCCATTTTCTGATGATTGATGGCATTAAAAAAGACAGGAAGCGGCCAGCAGCTTTCTGAAAAGTTTTGAAATTTTCAACCTAAGTAGTTTGGAAAAGTTCTAGACAGTATCTCCTCTCCTCTCCTCTCCTCGCTTATACCAAGAAAAAAACATTTCATGGACACAAGCACGTAATAATCTGCAGAACAAAGAAGTCTTTTACACAGTAAAATCGTATCCTGTATTAAGAGTTTGATTTAGGGACTTGAGTTAAAGTTTCAGTCTGTTATAGTCGTGTCACTCTGCACATGTGAAGGTGTTTCCGTTGTTTCCTGCAGGTGTCCGGTCTGGAGGAAGGTGAAAGCTACGTGTTCAGAGTTCGTGCTGCTAATGCAAAGGGAGTGGGAAAACCTTCTCAGGTGTCCGAGCCGGTCTGTGCCAGAGCTCTGCCAGGTAACAACAAATACAATAGTTTTATATTTTTTACTTTGGCCTCCCCTTTTGTTGCAAAATACCTGAAAGCATTTCACCAGTATGATGATCATTTTTATTATGCTACACTGAATGATAACATGACTTTATACTTTATTCTTAATGAAGACCAGATTGTTTTAGTTAAGAATTTTAAAATGATAAATGCAAAGAAAAAAAACAATATCTTCATTTGAAGCCACTTATTAGTTATAAGTGTTGATGAAGTGTTGATTACTTCTGTATCACAAACCCTGTAAAATAAACTCAAACAATGACACAAGATCACGTGATAAGATTATTTGTAATTAAAATCTGAATTTAGAAAACCTCTCTAATGTTGTACAGGTTGGTACTGTGTTCTTTAAGTCACATAATCAGGGTCAGATTAGTCAGGAAATATATTTTTAGAAACTATTTCAAACACCAACTTTCAAAATGATTTGGCCTAAAATTATTGAAGATTAAAACAACAACAACAACATACAATTAGAGATGACACAAAATGAATAAGCTCTACCCTAAAGACAGACTAAACCTATATTTACTTACACTAAAGCCCCAAACCCTGTATCCCTTTTCTTTTTCTCCAGATATTCCTCTATAATCTAGTTGATAATGTTTATATGTTATCTATGTTCCCAGGCACCCAGGAGATCGTAGCAGGAGTGGATGAGGAGACCGGAGATGTCTTCCTGTCTCTGGAGGCCTGTGAGGTCTGTGACACGTCCAAGTTTGTCTGGTCCAAGAACTACAAACCCATCGGCGACTGCCCCAGGGTCGCTGTGACAACCAAGGGCAGAACGTAAGTAATCCTCCAAACATCTCAACTTCTTTGATGATCTGAGCATTTTATAAGAAGCAGAGAATAAAGAGTGAATGAAATACCATAAAGCGCTCAAAATGTGACAAAGCTGTTGTAGCAACAGAAAGATATCTCAAACAAAACAACAGTTTTAAAATTCCTAAAAACGGTTTTGAATACTTTACACTACAAAAGGTCAAAGGTGAGGCAGCCTTATTCATACAGCACATTTAGAACACAGGAGCAGTTCAGAGCTCGTAACAAAGGCCAGTAAAGTATTAGAATCCCTGAATTCAATGGGCAATAAAAAATAAATAAAGCGTCATTAATATGAAAAAAAAAGGAAAAATAATTCATGAAATCAGGTCAAATACAGTTGCAGTGCAGTATTAAGTTGTAAGTTTCCAACTTGCAACAAGGTAATACATTTGTAAAAACTATCAATCAAAGGCAAACGAGAACTAGAAATACTTTAACTAACTTGCATTACAGAAACCCTGTTTAAAGTTTTTTGTTCTCTAACATTTAAAAAAAAGAAACCAAGTGAAACATTTCTAATCCTGTAAAGCTCTGATCACCTCAATGGAAGTTTTATTGCTGCGTTTGCTTCTCAGTTCCAGACTGACTTTCACCAACCCTGATAAAGACGATTTGGGAAAATACTCTGTGGTGGTCACCGACACAGACGGAGTCTCTTCTAGCCACACTCTGACAGAGGATGGTAGGTCCCGTTATATACACTCTACATAAACAGTGAACAGGTTTTAGAGGTGTCTGAGTTTAATGTGTTTTTGTTCATCCTTTCTGCAGCTCTGAACACCATGCTGGAGCTCAGCTACGCCATCAGACATCCCAGTGAGTGCTTGTGCATTTGCAGCAGACTCGCTGCCTCTGTTTAATGAACGCTGTTTTCTCTAACGCTGTAATCTTTGTGTGTCTTCTGTTCCCTTGTAGTTGTTCCTCTGAAACATGGTCTGAACTACGAGATCTTGGAGAAGGGTCACGTGCGTTTCTGGCTGCAGGCCGTCAAACTGTCGCCATCTGTGTCCTACAGGTTCATAGTTAATGACAAGGAGGTCACCAGCGGGGAGGTAATGCTTCTTAAAGACCAATACTGAGTTTCATGATTTAAGTTCATTCAATAATACACCTTGTAGACACGTCATCATGAATCATTCAGTCTGTTACAGTCCTTTAAAACAGAGCTGCCATACGTCAGAACTGACACATAGCCTGTTTGGTTATCATTGACTATGTTTGATTTAGAATTGTTGACTCGTAGTTAAAGGTTCTCTCATTTGAAATGTCCTTAGCTTGATCCCATGGCTGTTAGAAAAAAAGAGATCTGATGAACTAGTGGATTTTTGAATGTGTCGCTGTACTGTATTTTCTTCCTCTCTTTCTGCCAGGGTTATCTACAAAGGTTTTAAAAAATTTCAACAGCTTAAACAAAAAAATGATTACCTTCCTCAGTGCTAAAGCTAGCCAGAAGTAAATAAAACATTTAGCTGTTTCTGATGCTATTACACTCTTCTTTATTTTGTTTATGTGTGTAAACTGGGAACGAAACTGATCTAAAACTCAACGGAAAGAAAACTCTTCAGATTTCAGGGTGTAATGTAAATATAAATCATTTTCTACTTTTCTCCGCAGGGACATAAGATCAGTCACGACGTGGCCTCAGGAATCATCCAGATGACGGTCGATCTTTTTACCAGAGCCAACGAGGGCACGTACACCGTCCAGATCACCGATGGCAAGGCCAAAACTCAGAGCTCCCTGGTGCTGGTGGGAGACGGTGAGTCTGTTATAAAACACAAGACTTCATCAGATGGTGGACAAATGACCTGATCGAATATTTAAAACTTGTTTAGTTTGAACTCATCAGATAAAAATTATCGTGTATTACAATGTGAGAAAATGATAAACAGTGTTAGACAGGTTAGTAAAGAATGCTAATGTAATAAAATGAAGAAATGTTGATGTCATTTTGACGCATAAGAAGATTTGTCCACTAATTGTGTTTTAATTACTATCTGACTTTTAAAGAATGTTTATTAAGTGAGCTGCATGTTTCCTCTGGTTATCCTTCTACATCACTAAACTTTAACTACACCTATGTGTTATTGACTTTCAGTATTAGAGGTGCCATCGTTAAGGGTAAATAGACAACCATGCTAATGTTACTTTAGAGCTTTTTCAAACAGAGAAAATTATCACTGGAAAGAATTTTAAGATTTCAAGATATTTGATATTCACCTTACTTGTATATCCACATCACAACATCAGCTGTGAGTCTTCTTCTGACATGTTTGTTTGTGTCTTATTTTTCTGTTTCAGTGTTCAAAGCTGCTCTGAAGGAGGCTGAGTTCCAGAGGAAAGAGCACATCAGGAAGCAAGGTACCATGACACACATAATGACCTGAGACACCTTGACCCAAGTCTCAGCTGTGACATTTTATTACAGAATTAATTTTAGAGATAGAACTGTTTTCTTTAAAATATCTTTATTGAAATGTTTAAACACATCAAGTCCTTCCATATCCTGCCCCCCCCCCCCCCCCATAAATTTTTTTTAGTATCACAAACTAAAAAGTTCTTATAGCTTTGATTTCTTTACCACAGATTCAGAATTCAATCACAGATGATTAAGTATTTACATGATTTTCCCTTTGTAAACGCCTTGCATTGTATCTCTTTATTAATATGTGTTAGATTTACGATGTCTTAACTTGCATGGTTACACTTTTCGATTCCACATTTCAGGTCCACATTTCTCTGAGTATCTGTATTTCACTGTCACTGAGGAATGCACTGTCATGCTCGCCTGCAAGGTGATGTTAAACGGACTCCATCTTCAGCCCTATTTTATTTAATTGACTTTGTTCTTTTCTCATTAAAACTGAAACGTGTGTTTGTTTTCTTTGCGCTGTAGGTGGCTAACGTGAAGAAGGAGACGACTTTCCACTGGTACAGAGAGGATGATGAGATCGTTCCAGAAACTCCTCCAAATGTCATGTCTGGAGCCTGTGCTCTCCCCATCCCTCTGGTGATTACATCCCAACCTGTGAACTCCAAACATATCTCTGACCTTCTGGAAACTTGATGACAGATTAACACTTTCATTATAACATAGTCATTTAAAGGTCCCATATTATGCTTTTTCTGGTTTTATATGCTCTTTAGTGTGTTTTCCTGGTGTCTTGTGCATGTTAGGCACATCTATGTGCAAAAATTCAAAGTCTGCGGAAACGCGGCTTCTCCTACCTCCTCCTGTTAGCAGTAGCAGTAGCTGCATGTAACGCTCGGTTCTAGCCCCCCTCGTTGAAAAGTGCAGTGTGATATCACACTGCGATGATGTCACTGATCCAAGCCCATTGGCTCGTCGTGGCAAGCACAAGCTTATGCTGCACATTAGCTGAATTCCAAATATGGTAAAAGGGGCGTAACATTTCCGGGAATTGTCCGAACGACTGACCAATTACAACAGAGCAGATCGGCCAACCAATCAGGTCAGACTTGGCACACGTGGGGACCCTGCTCGGGGGGGATTCAGAGCGTAACAAACACAGGCAGATGAGACGGGCTGCATCGATCGGCAGTACATTAAAAAACAGACACTTTTTTCAAACATTAGCGATTGTGAACGTACTTTAGTAGGCACATAAATTAGATATATGAACCCCAAAAAGGGCATAATATGGGATCTTTAAAGGGTAAAGGCAATACATCAAATACTTAGTAAACATTTAGTAAGTCAAGTTAACGTTGGTTTATATTTATTTAAAACTGAAAAATAAACGTGTACAGTTGAAATGTTAGACTAATCTTTGAAATCTAGCAAGGATCATTTTCTCATAATTAAACGATAGAAATAAAAAATGTGATTTGTTTTGAAATGAACATCTTCTGCAGAATGAGAGAACACGAATATTATTCAGCCAATGTTCAACAGATAAAAGCTCTTGCATTTGCACTTTCTGTTTTGTATATCAAACTGGGTATTAAGTCAAAATGACCTGGAAAGAAAGAAGTTATAAGTAGCATCCATCACCCAGCAATGGTTGGTCCAACAGAGAGAGAAGCAAAGAGAGAGTGCAGTTTTCACTTGTATTGTGTTGAGAAGAGCAACAACGCTAACTATCACACAAAAAAAGGAAAACTTTCATGACTGCAGACCATTTCAGTTTAGTACCAGTCCAAAGTAAAGAAGCAACTTTTTGGATGAAAAATACAGTCAGAGCCATCATTGAGGATGCTGTTAAGATTTTTGTTAGGCTGGAGTCTAAAAACACAGCTGCAACTACTCCTTTTCGCCACCAGTGGCGCTAAAAACAACAACACTGAGATCCTGTTTCTTTAAATTAGGAAATGTTTTGACCTCACTGGGATTGTTTTCCTGTGTTGGAGCTTCAGTTGTTTCTCAAAAATATGAGTATAATTTAAAACGAGTTTAAGTGTGTCACTACTGCATCGTATGAATCTACTGCCAGTCAAAATCATTTTTATGATAGCAATGTCCCTATCATATTTCTGCACATCATGTTTCTTTATTTTATTAAGATGTATGTATTATTTCAGTTATATGTGTCAAAAAACTGATATTTCCGTGTTGAAGCTGCTCTTTTAAACGAAAATGTTTTGTTTGTTTTTTAGTTCTCCAGGAAAGATCAAGGCATCTTCAAGGCCACACTGAGTGACGACAGAGGAAAGGACACGTCTGTGTTTGATATTTCAGGACAAGGTGCTTTTTTATTCTATTTTCTGACTCAACCAGGTTTTTATTCTTATTAGAAACATGTAAAATATTTTATTCCTTTCTTTCTTCTCTTTGCAGTGTTTGATGACATCATTAACGCCATTGCTAAGATCGCTGGTAAGTTTGAGCAGCCGACTTCTTCTTCTCAGTCTGTGACTCCTTGTGTCATTCAGTTGATGTTATGAATGTGTTGACCGACTAAATAATGGACGTATGATTCCTGACAACATTTCCTTAAAACTATATTCTCAGTGCATCCAGTACAACTTCTTTGCTTCATGCAGCTGGAACTTGTTTTAGCCTGAAGCTCTGACTGTATCCCAAAAAATTTGATGTAACCTTTAAAAGAGCTGAAGAAGGGGAAAATGCAGCCCCAGGCACTCTGCTGGAAACATATCTACAAAGTCACAGGCAGAGTGTTTGAGGTAACCGGCACCAGCTTCTTCCAATATAAAGACGACGGGCAGAAAAAACTATGAAGTGTAGAAAAATGTACTCGAGAGAGAAAGACGGAACCTACTGGAAAATGTACCGGTACTCCAAAAACCGATGTAGAAAAGTTGAAAACGTTTTGAACTCCTTCCCTCTGCTGTGTTTTGTATTTGCTTCCTTCAGGTTCATCTGCCTCTGATCTGGTGCTGCAGTGTACTCCAGAGGGCATCAGGCTGCAGTGCTACATGAACTACTACACAGAGGAGATGAAGACCGTCTGGAAACACAAGTACGGCTAAACGAAATGCTTAATCTGACTCCAGCTTCTGAATGTTTAGGTGCACGGGTTCCCAGAAATAGCTATGGGATGAGGGGAGGAACAATACAAAAAAACATGGAAAAAGAAGGAAGGACCAAAGTGTAAGCCAGATTAAAGGGTTTAATTAACAAACTACTTCAAAACTTAGAACAAGCCACTATAAATACACTAACAACAGAAAAGCAGATATATCTTACGTGAATATAAACACTATAAACTAAAACTAGAATATTGTATAAACTCTCAGGCCTTGGAGAATGAATCCTCTCAAAGAAGGAGTTAGCACTAGTGCAGTACATGAAAAGACACACAGCGGTTAAGCCCACAGGCACAGGCTGCCCCCTCTTTATACTCTGCCCCTCTGTACTGTACTCTGATTGTCAGTTACAGCAGGTGAGCTCAATCACCTGCTGATACTCACCTGAGGGAGAGTAGCACCCTGAATGAACACAGGAGAGAGAGAGGGAAAAACACTGTAGTCATGGCATGTAACAATGGGATGTGCTAACTACATATTGTAAGATATACCTGTGTACCTGTGTGTAAAAGAACTGATTCAACTGAAAGAAGAAAGAGTCGGTCATGTGAGATTTGCACAAAATGGTCTTTCTATCCCTTATTATTATATAAAGCTGGACGTAGACACAGCCTGAAAGTATCTGTAGTCATTAATACCTACCTCTGCTGTGCTAAATGTTACAGTAATGTTCAAACAGCTCATGAACACTGAATTACATCAAGCCAACAATGTTAATGTTCGTCTTCATGCTGGCCTCTCGCCAATCCTTTACATCAGAGCAGAAGTCTATCATCTGTCAAATGAAAATACTTCCACTGATTTATTATGTAATCGTTACGTTTAGAAGATGTAAGGCTTTCTCATTAGCCTGCAGTAAAATCTGCTGAGTCGAACTTTCTTATGCACACATATTCCTCTAAACACGGTACATAGTGCATGGTAAGTGTTTAATAACATGTAACTCTCCTGAGAGATAACAGCAGCAAGTTTTGAGTTCTTCTGCTGTCTTTAATTTTCAGTACAAACTCAGAACTAAACTCTGTAACGTGTGTTGTCAGGGAGAGTAAGATTGCCTCTTCTGAGAAGATGAGGATCGGTGGAACAGCTGAGATGGCCTGGATGCAGATCTGTGATCCATCCGACAAGGAGAAGGGTCACTACTCCATCGAGATCTCAGACGGCGAGAAGACTCACACCAGGACCTTTGATCTCTCTGGACAAGGTTATTCACATAAAAAAAAACAATGTCTTCTCCCTTTTGTTGCAACAAGATCCTTATTTATTCCAAAATAGTTTAACAAATGATGATCAGAAGTTCAATTTCTGGTTTTGTTTTCATGGTTTCTGGGTTATTTGTACAATTACTTGTATCGTTTGTTATCTGGACTGAGTTTCTGTGAAGCTTATTGTAAAGCTTGTTGTGACAGTCCTTATCTTCCTTTTGCAGCATACACTGATGCCTATGAGGAGTACCTGAGACTTAAGTAAGTCGTTTGGTGGTACAATAGTTTTTGATCATATATACTTCTAGATAATATATCAAAATGATTTTAATTATGCCTTTTATTTTTCCCCTCTTTCAGGGCAGCTGCATTTGCTGAGAAAAGTAAGTTTATCATCTTTTTAACAACAGAGTTAATGAGAGGAAACTCTGTGTATCTGTTCATCATGACAGATCAGTCACGTTGTAGTGTTGTGTAACGTCACAAAGATGTTTTCAAAGACCTCTCTGACGACATTCTGAACATTCAAAGGTTTGCTCTCAAGGCAAAGTGTAACTCAAAGTTCAAAGACTTAAAGCTTCACATTCCTCCTCTATCTCCTTCTGAATATCTCGACCCTGTAAACGGTGGAGTCTTACATCATTTCTCAATGCAAACACAGTGACATTCTTCAGTAGAGAAACTGATTTTCTTTCTATGTAATGAGAACAGAAGTAACTTAAGGTTTTTCTTTTCTTTCCTCAGACCGTGGCAGAGTTGTCGGTGGTCTGCCGGACGTTGTCACTATAATGGAAGCGAAGGTGAGGAGGTGTCACACTGCACCTTAAACTGTATCATACAAATCAACATTATATAGCTTTTATTACTTTAAACAAAACAATAATGATATTACTCTTACGCTTTTTTACAAGTAAAAGCTCGAGGGCTCAAAACAACTCAAATAAATGCACATGAGAATAAACAGTACACAAAGGCACAGTGCCACTTTCATAAGAGGGAAGGTTATAAAGTATATGAATGAAATCAGTAAAAGGTGATGTGTTTTTTTAAGTTGTTAAAAGTCAGAAGTAGTCAGGAGGTTTGGAGGAGCTGGACAGCCCCGACAGCATTCCTTTGAACTTGAACAAAATGTAGAAAAGAAAAAGGTCAAATAAAGGATCCTTTAGCTGCCAATATCTTTTGTTCTTATGAAACATTCAAAACAACCGAAGAGAAAGACAGAATGAAGCGAGAGTTTATGAGAAGAATTGAGTTTACTTTGACCCATTTAGACCTGACGAGACGCAGACGTGCTTCTACCTTTAAGACCTGATGAGACGTCTACGTCGCATAAGGCCATGAACATGAGTGCAAAGGAAATTTTAATTTACAGTTAAAGCCAATAGGTTTAAGCTTTCAAATGTTTATTTTTAAGGTCTCTATCTGATACAGAGACAAAGTTTTTAGTAAACTTTGAAATTCTGTGCAGTTTTTCTGAAAACCCTCAAGTTTTGGGAGATTGATTTCTAATGTTACTTAGGTTTTAGAGGGTGTTTTTTTAGGCGTCCTTAGGTCTAAATGGGTTAAAGCAGAGGTTCCCAAAGTGGGGGTCGGGACTCCCTGGGGGGTCGTGAGATGCTTTCCAAAAACTCAGAAGGAAATGATTGAAAATAATTTAAAATGGCATATTTGACCTATTATTTTGAGATGATATACAAAAAAGTTGTTCAATTTAAAATAAAACCACAGTCTTAAGTGAGATTTGTGCTGTAATGAAATTAATGTGTAAAAAATCCTTTAAAGGGAGGAATCTTATCTTTTGTTTTGGTCTAATGCCAGTGTTTGGACAGGCCTACTAGTGCTTGCGGCTGTGCGCAATGTTAAATGCTTTAACCACTTCCAGGGACAGTGGGGGTCCCCAGTCACTGGCACCCTTATTTTGGGGGCCGAGGCTGAAAAGTTTGAGAACCCTTAGTATAAAGCCTCCAAGCGTGTTTTCTCACCTAAGCTCGTTGCTTCTGAAGCGTTGCAAATTGTTCATGTTTGATGTTATTTTGCATCCTTAAACAAAGGAGGTGAATGAAATGACGCGTATGTACTTGAGAGGACTGAAGAACGAAACACTAGAGACTCCTTAAAGATACTCTTCACCTGTTACTGTGGCTGTAATACTCAGACCTTCTTTATTTATGTATCGTTTTCCACCATGATTGAACCACGTCACAATAAAAAACAGGTTTTGCTTTGCTGCTTTGAAGGTGGATCTGCTTACAAGCAAGTGTAGCAGATTTCATGATTTCATTCATAGTTCTCCTTCTCCTTATTATGCAGACTTCCCATTCTGCATGAAAAAGCAGTGAAACTGTCTTTTCTAAATCTTGAAAATAGTAGTTTGTTAAAAGAAAAAAGTCTGCTTGTTCCAGCTTGAAATGTTATTGTCCTGACTGAGAATGAACTTCTTTTATTTGTTGACTCTAATTAGAGGCTACAGTGATGCCAATATCAAATAATTCACAACAGAAAGCTTTGAAGATTAAGAATATTGCATTTTTAGCTTACTTATTTTTATTAGCGACATTCCTGCAACTTAACAAGGCTAAGATTTGACCGACACTGAAGGCCTGAATTGAAAATATAAACGGCTGTATTAAATCATTTAATGGGCTAACAGAGCACTGCCCTAATCTTGAGTCCATGGCATTTTGCTGATGTTGATATCAGCACACATTTATTGTGATTGCAAAGATAATTCTGCTGAGAAGTTTTTCCTGAAGAGAAATCAACATTCTTTTATTCTGAATGGGATTGTAGATGTAGTAAAAATGTAATGCTTTTCAAAATGGTGACCTTCACCGGGCTCAATAGAACAATAGTTCAACTTAGGTTACAGGTTAATCCTGCCATATTTATTCTTAAGGAACATTTTTAAAGGTGCATAATGACATCTGCTGTATTAGAGCATCTGAACAGGCAGCTGCAACACCTGAGAAATATAAAGAAGTATTTAAACATAACTGGTAGATTTAAGAGTAAATCTGAAAGTCTCATTGGATGATATTGATGACTGATGTCATCGTGCGTCCCTAAAAAGCTTCTTATCCCCATCATGTTCTACCTTAGGTTTATTTTACAATCCCTTTAGTTTGGTTGCTAATCCTTAACCTAGGGATTGCTTTTTGTTATAAAGTCATTGTTTTGACTTGTCCTTTAAGGATTATTTTTTTCCAAGGTTTAATTGAAGCAAAATAGGAACAAATGTTGACCATAGTTGACTCTCACCCTCTCCAGTCCCTGAGCCTGACCTGTACCGTGTGGGGCGAGCCGACACCTGAGGTCACCTGGTTCAAGAATGAGCAGGAGGTCGCCTCCACCGAGCACACTAGGGTCACGTTCGACGGTGGCAAGTTTGCCAGCCTTGTCATCAACAAAGTCACCCCCGACGACTCGGGCAAGTACAGCATCAACGTGCGGAACAAGTACGGTGGCGAGTTCGTCGAGATCACCGTCAGCGTGTACCGGCAGGGCGAGCAGATCCCAGAGGCCAAAGTAGGACACCCCAAAACACCTGCTGCCACGCCTGCATCCACGCCTGTGCCGCCCAAGTCCCCAGCTCCCCCCTCCAAGACCCCCACTCCCGTCCCCTCCAAGTCCCAGACCCCGATGTCCATGAAGAGCCCAACTCCAGCCTCCACCCCTGCTTCTACTCCCATCCCCAAGTCTCCAACCCCAACCCCCAAGTCTCCAACTCCATCTCGCGGCGTCAAGTCGCCAACCCCACCCAGATTCATGAAGTCCCCGACCCCACCCAGAAAGTAAATGGTGGTTGCCAGGGGTTTTCTGTTAGCATTAGTGTGAAACCGAGAGTTGTTCATTCAAAGTTTCTGTAGAGGTAGCTGCTGTAAAGTCCTTCTATGTGAGCTAGCTGCAGGAGCTAAAAACAAACATTAGAGGGACTTTTACAGCAGCTGCAAACATTCAGTAGATGTCCTGTATGGTTAAATCATTCAACTGGTCTCTATGAGGGAAAAAGCAAAAATAGAGAAGAATAAAATACCAGGGTAGATGTTTATGTTAAATGTTTGAAGCGCTGCACCTTCCACTTTAAGGTGGAATGCCTGTATACATTACTTTTGGATGTTAGAGGATGATTCTGGTTTAAAACAATGTGGGTCTAATTCACACTCCTTCATTTGTACAAGTGGCTTTACAAAAAGAGAAAATAAAAAACACCCAGATTAGACTACTTTATTTCAATAAAATAAGCTGTTACATTTGCACAGTTTCCTCTAACCAAGGGTTTTAATTGACTGTGAGGTGTGATCATTATCTTACCAACCTGTTATTTTTAACTCCAATAAAGTTGTTTGGATTGGGGTTGCTTAAAAACATGGTTGTGATTCTTTCTTTATTCAAGAGATGTTACTACTCGATTTTATTGATTAAAAAGTTATAACAACCAGTGAAAGTGGCAACCAAGAATCAATGGAATTTAGACAAAGTTCTTATAAACCAGAATGATCCTTCTTAAGCTGGATGACCGGGGAGCTGTGAGGCACAGAGCTTGGTTTAGTTGTCCTTTAATGAACAGCTTTTTTTTTGTCTGGGATGGCTTTCAACATCTGGAGATTGAAAAAAAAAAAATCACTTCTACCCTGGTCTCTATGCCACAAGGTTCTGTCTCTCTGTTTGTGTACCAAAATGCTTTGTGATGGCAATAAACTTTATCAACCTCCTCCTGTTGTCTTTTAAGAGTAATATCTGCCTCACCCTGCTCATCCTCATCACCCCATCCCTAAATAATTCCTGCTGCAGAAATGACAACATATTATTAACAGACATAAGAGGCAAATATGATTGGAAATCTACAATAGCAAAAAGTAGCAGCAGATTCAAAGCAGAAAAACATTCCTCATCCAACTGATTTAAACATTGAAGTTAAGTTAGGATAACTGTTTTTAAATATTGTTTCCCCCAAAAGAGCAGCTAATAAAAATGTCCTCCAGTAGGCTACTTTTTACCTTTGTACTGTAAATACACCCAGAGCATGTTCTTCTTTACAGTCCCTCTACTTTTCTTTGTCTTGTTTAAAAAAAAGTATATAAAAGTCTTTACATTTACTTATAAAAGGATTGTGTGTATAGTTGGTTGTATCCAGGCTCAAACAGGAAAACAAAACCTGCTCCTGGCCTGCAACACCTGTGAGCTGAGGTGGGCGGGGCTTGTTACAGTAAGTGGAGCCGACAGGGCAGGTACGACAAGATATTAGTTTGCACAGGCAGGGCAGTTTCAAATCCACACCTTAGTGCTGCTGGTTTACAGAGAGACTGCAGGGTTCGACTTTGTTGTTTTGAAAGGTTTCAGAGGAAAACGTCATGAGGTAAGTCTGTTTAAGATCTTTTATTTATTACTTGTGAAAGAGGGCAGCACTTTGTAGTGTTGTAGCGTTTAGGTTTTTTTTGATGGATCACAAGTGTTGGGGAAGTTACCTTAAAAAACACAGCTGTTACACCTACCAATGACTGCACACTGTAAAAACTTTGAACAACAGCTGAGAGAAAAATCTGTGTTGTTTCAATAACTACAGCCAATTAGAACCTAGCATACTCTTGTTCTATATATTTCATTTGATATCATTTTACAGTATAATTCCTACAAAGGTGAACTTGAGTTCAAAAACATATTAAGAAAATTACAAAAAAGCATGCAGAAAATGACTGTTCACCAACCCAAACCAGTAACACTTGCCTACTTCAAGAAAGTGATCTTAAAATCAAACATAACACAAGTAAAGTATGTAACCACACATTGGAAAGTGCAAAGAATACGAGCCACCTGCCTACACAAACCAAAGGTCCATGTGGAGGAATTGCACCTAATTTACATCCAGGAAACTCCACCAAAAATATCCAACTCCTCTGAGTATGTTATTTAATAGCAAACATACCTTTGACTAATTGACGTCTATATAAGTCTAGTTATTAGTTAAAAGCATTTAAAAAACTGATTCCAAATGTTTTTCACAGGTGAGCTGACAATCTACTTTTCTAGAATATACCTGAGACTTTAACCTGTCCAAAACAAAATAATCCAATCTTGGCTTCACACCAGAACTGCAGGATATTGTATATGTTTTGCAGTAGTAAGAAAACTCAACTGATTGCCACAAAAAGGTTAATAATGACAACCTTTCAACTAAATGGTCTTCGTCAGGTGATCATTTTTTGCAAAAAAAAAACTAACAAAAAAACATAAAATGAAAAACTGACAAAGATTATTTGGCCAATTATTGTGACTTTTTGTGGCATGAATAAGTTTGTGGTCTTCTTTTTCTTGCTGCTGAATTTTTATTTCCCTGCCCCTACTTGATGTGGGTATAATGCCCCTGCTGCATGTTTTTGCAGTAAACCTTGAAAATGTTTTATTTAACTACAACTAAAACAGCAAAGGAAACATTCAACCTACTCTCTTTGAATGTTCTCTGATGGTCCACGTATTTAAAATTTTACTAATTTAAGTTAAACCTAAGAGTGTCAAAACAAATGTAATATTCTACTTTTCTGCAAAGGCGGATGGCTGTCCACAAATGAGTTTGGTTCTGCCTGCAGTTTCTGCCTTTTTAAGGAAAGCCCTCGCCTCTGATGCCATTGTTGCTCGAGGTGGATCAATGTGTCTCTCTCAATACAATAAAAAAAGAGAATGGCCTACACATGCCCTTGTGTAAGGTGTCATAAGATAACTGTTTTATGTCATTTGGGGCTTAACAACTAAAAAGCAATTAATTGATTTTTGTGTATCAACTGCACGCAAGCTGTTCAAAGTGTAGCTCACATGTCCCTGTGCATCACACCTGATGGACAGGTTTTTTTATCACTTATCATGTATAAACAAATGCTTCTTTTTAGTGTTTATTTAAGTTAACAGTCAAACTTTTTCCCTCCAAAGGTGAAGCAGAGGTCTGACATCATGTCCAATCTGTCCTGCCTGTCTTCTCTCAAAGAAGAGGACAGTGCTGTTTATGTGCAGCCACATTACAAAGAGACGTACCGGCTGGCCATTTACGCGCTGATCTGCGGGGGGAGAGAGGCCTACGAGGAGTTCCTCAGAGCAGAGCAGATCAGCCACTTTCTGTCAGACGAGGAGATCCTATTTATACTGCAAAATGGAGAGCTTTGTGCCGTTGAGGACAAGGAGGAGGACTCTGAAGAAAAAAGGCCCACAGACGAGATTGAGGCCAGGACCTCTACGTACTTCCCAACAGAGTCTGATGAGGAAGTGCCTGACCTGGACCTGGGCTGGCCGGAGGTGTCACTGGAGGGTGTGGACACCAGCATCAGCTTGTTGTTCCATCCACCCCGCGAAAACACGCCAAGCATTAAAGAAGTGGTGCGCAAACAGATCCAGGAGGCGAGGCAGGTGAGGAGCATAAACATGAATGAAACATTGTCTGAGGATTAATATGCAGCGACTCATCTCCCTGTATTTGCAACAAACATGTTCAACAGTGAAGAACAATAGCAGTAAATCACACAATGATAGGCGTTGCTTTGCACAAAGGAAAACAGAAATCTCTCCACATATTTCTCTGCACACAGAGCACATAATGTTTCATGCAGTCAGTATCTATTACAGGAAACTATCAGTTAATCACCTCAAGGTGTTAATCACGGAACTTTGAATCCATCAATTCTGGTGAAGTAGTACCATACATTTGGTTTACAAATGGTTCTGTCCTTCAAGGGTACAGAATTCAGCTGCAGCCCGTTTAAATTCACTTCTGTTGCAAAGGATTCAAATAATGTAGAGTTTTCATGTCAAAGAAAATCATCTATAGCCCCTTTCACACATGCACTGCAAATGGCAGAATCCATTCACCCCCACTATACCTGGATTTTTTCCTGCAGGCTCCTAGTAAAATTTTGGCTAAAAGGCTGATGTGTGAATGGGCGGCTGTGGCTCAGTTGCTGGAGTTGGTCGTCTTCTGTGTATTAATGTGTATGAATGGGCCAGATTGCAGCCAGGTACTTGTGATGGTCACTTTACATAGAAACCGCTGCCATCAGTGTGTGAGTGGGTGTGAATGGGTAGGTGTGACCCATGGTGTAAAATCACTTTCAGTAGACAGAAGACTAGAAAAGTAAATGGTAAATGGACTTGAGCTCAAGTCCATTTACCATTTACCATTTAACAGGAAATATTCAGGAAAATCACTGCGACTGCGACTGGCCGGGGTGATGACGTTTGTATCCTAAGACCAGTGCGTGACCGGTGTAATCTTTGTGCATGTAATGAAGCTTTTTCTATATTTTTCAAGTTTTCAACTGTTCTTGAAATTTCAAGGACTCCATTTGTAAAAGGTGCCTAAACCCTTACATGAGCGTCTCAAACCATTTCTGCAGAATTTTCCACTTTGCACTACTGATTTACATGGACGAGTTCATCTGTAGTTTAAATACTACTTTTTGTTAAGTCTGTCATGATGACAAATCAAATGTGAACAGTTTTTGTGGAACTTGTTGCAATTTATTGACCAGAAAGTGCTTGAAAAAGAAGTAGACGATGTGGTTATTAAGGCTGCTTCATTCAAGTAAAACATGCAGCAACAAATCACAAAATTTGAACAGATACATTTCTTCTGACTCAGTCCTCATGTGAGAGCATGTGCAGCCATCAGCACACACAAATGTGTCACTGTAGCTCATCCATGGGAATAAAAAGATAATCCCTTATTTTGATAATTCTGTTTAGGTTTAAA
The DNA here is from genome assembly GCA_020745685.1 of Tautogolabrus adspersus. Taxonomy (NCBI): domain Eukaryota; kingdom Metazoa; phylum Chordata; class Actinopteri; order Labriformes; family Labridae; genus Tautogolabrus; species Tautogolabrus adspersus. The sequence continues at coordinate 15,883,882 of CM036537.1, read as the reverse complement.
ACTGTCAAACCTGAAAAAACAAATCAAACAACTTTGTTAAACCTTTTTTTTTTCAAATCTAAAATCCACTCTCAATCAACACTCTTTCCTATGGAAGTTCAAAGAGTTTGTCTTTGCCTAATGTTGATGGACACAATTCTGAACAGTGTTTGATAAAACACATTCAAAAAACTAATGTCGGAATTATAATCAAATACAGAAGACATACACGTTCAGTCCCAAAACAATTGTTAAGTTAAAAAGAACAACAGTGAGACTAGTGTGTAGCTTAGAAGTTGTATACACAACACAATCATCACATCAAGAAATGGTGGCGTTTATTATGCAGATATATCTGGAGGGGCAAATTCTGCATCACTTTTGCTCTGAAGACATGGTTGCTTCTCAAGTTGCTAACTGGACCGTGCAGCATATGGAAAAGTTGTTTATTTATTTATAAACGCCTTCAGACAATGCGTGACGAGATAGGCGACAAACTCAGCACAAAATAAAAAGTTATAGAACAGCTGTTTTAAAAAAGAAGAGACAATGCTGACAAAGCAGTTTTATGCTTAATTAATACAAACAAGCCAAGTATTACATTTTTATAAATCTTTATCAGACAGCAGGATTTTGCAGGAATATATTATTATAAGTTGACATTTATTTATAAACAATGTAAACGTTAAGATAAGGTATTGGTAATTTAGTTGCTCAGATCTTTGAACAATGAAACACACATGACTATTCGGCTACTGTCTTTTTCTGAGAAAACTGAGCACCTGAGGCAAATCATTACTCAATTAACAGTAAATATTGCCACAGTATGACCAATATGCAACACAATATATATACACACACACACACACACACACACACACACACACACACACACACACACACACACACACACACACACACACACACACACACACACACACACACACACTGTGCTCAGCTTCACGGAGACAAAGAGTACGTTTGCTGACTATTAAATTAGTTCTAAGTGGAAAGGAAAGCATGAAGGTCGTGTTTCACTGTCAGACCATGACATTAAACAGCCAACATGTCTCAGCCTGAATCTTCTTCGTGTTCAGCTCCAGGATTTACTTCTCCTGTCTCCTGTAACTAATAATTCACAAATTACAGCAGGGTGTGTTTCTGTGTCTTTGTCTAAATGTGTAGGAACTGGACTTTTGTTCTACAGATCTGAACATGATTGAAGAACTTCACAAACTATCTGTTTCATATGGAATGTTCAATGCATCACCAGCTGTAAAAACTGTTGTATAGGTGTACCTGGAACATAAAAACTCCTACCGATCACTATTAAGATAAAAGCTATAAATCCTGAATGCCTCTGAGCATGATTGCAGTAGAGCTTTATTCCCTAAGAGAGCCACTTGCATCACAAGTTACAGATCCTAGATAAAATACAACATGCTCTGATGTGCTTGTGTTTTCTATCAAAGATTTTTTTATCAGACCAGAAAAGGGGACTTTAAATCTAGCTATTAAAGAGGGTAAACTTCAAGTATATTTGTATGTTATGTGCATGGAAAGAACCCCATAAACCAAGATGTATTCATTCATCCATTCACAATGTTGGAATATTAGCATGTATTGTAATTGAAAAGGAATTTTACCTCAAAGAATATGGGAGTTATTGGTTTATCAATGCTTTGATCTGTTACTTTGTGCTTAAGGAACTTTAATAGAATACTGTTACATGCCGTTTAAAAAGCTGTTGTTCTTACTCTTTATTCTAACACATCCTCAGGAAACCCTGGGGTGATGCTGAGTAAATAATGTTTTTTTTATTGTATTCAAATTCTTTATAAATTCTGAATATGCCTCCAGGTTATTGCCATAGCGATGGATGTCTTCACTGACGTGGATATATTCAAAGAGATCATCACAGCCACATTGAGGGGAGTGGCAGTCTACATCCTTCTGGATGATTCACAATTCAAGAGCTTCCTCACCATGTCCCTCAGAGTGGGCGTCAACCTCCAGGACTTCAAGGTGAGGCAAACACTTCTAACAAAAAGCCTACTAAAACATGGGATGTGTAAAGTGTTGGGTGAAACGGTTGTATCACCAAATGTTTGGAAAAGCAGAACACTACTTTTTGTCTTTTTAATTTGAGAACATAATGATCATGTGTTAAAGAGGACATCTTATACCACCTTTTCAAACAGTCCCCTGTGGTCTAAATGAAACATCTGTGTTGTGCTTTGGTCAAAATATAACATGAATCAAGCAGCAGAGGAGGTTTGTGACCCTGTATAAACCAACTCTCTCAGAACACTCCGTTTTGGTGTGTGTGTCTCTTTAAAAGAGACAGGGGCTCCCCCTTAAGTTTTCCTGGTAGACATCACTTGTTCGCTAGCGAGAATAAAAATGGCGGACCTGCGCAAAAGTTTTGCTCTAGGCTGGGGTTGGAGTCCATGGGTGGAGAAAACAGGGGAGGGGAGGGATTTTTTTTTACCAGAATCCCACTGTGACATCACAAGGAGAGCAAATTTGAAACGGAGCATTTTTCTCTTTGTTGTCAGACTTATGCAGACCACAAACAAAGGACGGGATGGATTTATTTCAGATTTTGTGGGTCGGTAGACACTCAGGTTACCCAAATGTATGTTCAAAAACACTGTAAAAGTGGATTTTTCATTACATGTCCCCTTTAAGACAAATATAGACAAAGCACAAAGGTTTGAAGCTTTAAATTGATAAGCTACATACTTTTGTCAAAATGATATCTGTATTTTGGGATGACCTTGTCTAATGGCCTTATCTAAATTAAAGCAATATCACACAAGAGAGAATGATGTTGTAGCCTACTGAATATCAGCAGCGCCATAAGGTCATAGGCGTGATGCCGTTTAATAGACATTATATTTCCAAGAAGTTAAAAGCATTTTGAAAACAAGCATAGAAGTAAAGCTATATACCATTTGTGACTTTTTGGTGAGATTTTATTGCTTTTCATGGCCTTGGAAAAATCCATTTAAAGTGTAGCTTATAGAGAACAAAAGTGATGACGTATTTTTGTAGGCCAACCCGGAAGTAGCATAGCCATGGGTTCTAACGAGAATTCGCCTATGGGATTTTTGCATTGGATTTTGGATCATTGCAGAAAATAAGCTCTGTGGCTAACACACGTTTCTAAAGCATAGGCGTTTTGTTCAGCAGGATAATCTTTACAAATGAACACCACTTTTATGAAGTTTGAAGCGTTAATGCAGCCGAGAGAAGTAAAAAGCTAACGTTATGCTACAAGCGAACTACACCACGGTCAGTTGATTTTGACGTCACTACCGTTATGCTTCATCGATCTAATCAGCGGTTTTGACAAGCTAGCGAAACCGTAGCTTAATAAGTTGTTTAATTAACCTAATATTTGCAAGAGCACTGAAAAACATGACTAGATGCTGTAAGGCGGACTAGTGAGAGAGTTACCGGCGTGATGACGTTAAATGTCCCCGACAACCACTGTAGTCTCAATTAGCCACTTGTTAGCAACCGCCGTTTTTAGTACGCGTAAAAACTTTAAAATTCACAAGTTGGGGTCTTATCTAATGTAGTTTATCTCATCTAACAAAAGGCCAACATCTCTTAAGCTTGTGTTAACCACAGACCTTATTTCAGGCATCTAACCACAAACCCATTCAAAATCCCCATTGACTTTTAGAGGATAGAACCCATGGTGCTAAAATGCTAACTCACTTCCGGGTTTTAGGACTCATTCCTGTGGCAGTCTATTGTGACACTTTGGAGCAATGTGATGACACAATCAGTTTTGAATTAAACTGAGGAGTAGTGTTTGTTACAAATATTTCAAAGTGCTCGTTACTCAATCATGCTATGCTAATGAGCTAGCGACCTAGTTTAGCAGCAAGCCTCTACATTAAATGTTTATTGCTCTGATTAGTTAGAATATAGATGCATGTTGGTCTGCACACGTCGTTACTCTCTCTGGATTTGGAAAAAAATGAACTATCGGTTTCCTGACTAATTTTTATTTTGAGGCAGCCTGGTAATGCTTTGCTACAGTATGCGCCAGAAAAGTAAAAACACAAGCTAGTTATAATAATTTAATAAAACATTGATTAAAAGGCCTTAAAACACCTTAATCTACCCGTAAAGTGCACCAACAACCCCTGTTGTAAACTCATCCTCCCTCTTAAAGGTACCTGTGGACTTTTTGTCTGTTTTAAGGGCATCCGTATCCGTCTTTTGTGTGTGGTAATCCACAGATGATTACCACAACAAGTGCTGCAACGCACCAACAAAGACCGGGGAAAATAAACAGACTGCTAGATAGTAAAAAAGAGTAAACAATGCCAATTCATGTTTTTTCATATGGATGTACATGATGTGTTTTTATGAGAAGCACTAAATGTGGGAAAGGGAACACATCATGCAATGTTTGAATTTGTTTTGTTTTTTAGGGACAGAAAAAAGTACTGAGTCCGTACACCAGAAGTTGCTCCAATAAATGAAATTTAATGGACTCTCACGTGTAACGTTAAGGGCGAGATGCCCGAAACGTTACACGTGAGAGTTTATGGTTATACGTGAGAGTTTATGGTTTTTAGGGAGCCTTTTATAAAATCTGGACAGGGACAACGGATAAAAAGTGTGCCTTTTGGCTAACTCTGGCATATTTACAGAAATGTTTATTAATATTCACTTTCCCTGTAAAATAAAAAATAAATAAATAAACAAATGTCTCAATGTTAATTTGGCTCTTAAATACTATGTCAAATGTACAATGTGCTTGAATAAACTCCTCGTTCATTACATTACCCAGGTCATCAAAGTGTGAACAGACAGAAATATTTGTGTCTTCTTCAGATCACTTTTTTCCTCTTGTTCATTTTAATTTGAAAAAGGTTGCTTTTGAACAAGTTTGCATGAAAAAATTAAATCCATAATATACCACAAAAAAGTATAACATTTTACACACTTGTACCAGTTAAAGGTACAGTATGTAGAACTGCATGCTAATGTTTACAGTAAAATATCTAACTTATATTAAAAATTTACTAAACCCATGTTATATATATTTTTTAGTTGAGTACTTACATCACCTCAAATATTTCCAAAAGTTATCAAAGCCAGAGAAATCCGTAATTTTATAGTTGTAACGGTACGTGTCTTGTAGTTGGCCACATGATGAGCCGCCATGATAGACACGAAATGTTGATCGTTGTCAAGGAAACACCGGATGTTACGTCAAAGACCGCTGCATAAGCTAGCGCTAGCTGCTACTGAAAGCTGCCGTTCTGTTGCTGTATGTGCTGCTGTGATATAAAACGTCATGTAAATTATACTTGGATACATCGTCAGTACATATATTGTCTTTCTCAGGACGGTTTCGCCCGTTCGTATTAATTCAACACGGAGTTTGTTCGTTTTTTCCCATAATACCCCGCGAACCTTGACGTCATCTTTTGTTATTGTTTTGATTGAGAGCCCCCTAGCGGCCGATTTTACGTACTGTACGTTTAAAAATGAACCACATGAGATGTTTTCTGACATTTTGTTTTTTTGGGGGGGGGAACAGCCCTATGTTTTTAGTTTGTATTCTGCCTGAGGAAGCTTTGCTTGTGGCATGACCTTTCTTCTATTGGCAGAAGCATTTAGTGGATTAAGCTTGACATTTGCTCCACACCCTCTCACTGTCATTTATCAGCATTCCCCTGTTGAGTTTCTACCTGTCATTACAATGATACGAGGCAACTGCTGCAGCCGTAGGACAGACCTGTTGGCGTGTCTGGATTTTCCTGTTGAACAGCATCAGGACGACGTTTCGTGAGCTCAAACAAGTAGTCAGAGCATACAGTGAAGGCTGTGTGATGTCTGCGGGAATTACTTAGCCAGTAGCCACATCAAAAAAACATTGCCCCAAAAATAGTGACAGACGGGCTTGATCTTGTTGTGTATCACAAAGAGTATGCGCATTTGTGTGCATTGAAGCTTCTAGTATAATGAAAATAGAAAACACTAGTTACAGTATACTGTCTTAAATCCCTAGTCCCCTTTCCTAATGTTGCTTACTGTTAAAGGTAATCTTTCTGTCCTGCAACAAAAACAGGGGGTCTGGAAGTTTGATCTTGTATAATTTACAAACAGGGACAAATGAAAAAATAACAAAAAAATTTAATAGAAGCCCCAAAACACATGGATTTTTAAACTTTTAAACTCAATATTGCAAACCATTTATTGTATCTAAGGATTTAATTAAAACACCTGGTTTAAAAAGTGAAGCTAATGTAGAATTGCTTTAAAATTGCATTCCTTCTAACGGTCAACAGGGGGCAACCTCCTATAGTCCAGGTGTAATAGCCTATCTTGTTGTACAGTTATCAAACTCTTACTATTCTATCATGTCTCTAAACTGTTGCACATGTTGTTTCCACTTCAAATGAATAACAATAAGCTATTTCCTAGCTTTAACTTTGTGAATCCTTTCGCTTGTTTCTCCATCAGAACATTCGTGTTCGAACGGTTCAGGGGCAGCAGTATCAGTGTCAGTCTGGGGTGAAGTTCCATGGAGGTCTGGAGCAAAAGTTTTTGCTCGTGGACTGTAGAACAGTGGTGTATGGAACGTTCAGGTGAGTCAGTTTTACCTTTACCCAAACACACGTTTAACCCAACAATTAAACTAAAACGGGCCAAGACTTGAGGAATATTTTAAATGAACGGTGCCTTTTATTTCTTGTCCTGGAATGTTTCAATAGTAAAATATAGTCAACCAAAAAAAATCCAACATCTAGGAAAGTGTTGGCATACTGAACCCAAGTGACACCTGTCGTTCATGTACAATCAGTATCAAGATGTACTATTTGGATATGATCGATTGCCTATGATTTATAAAGCTGGGAAAGGGACCCAAATACAGACGACTATGCAAATTGAAAAAGTAAAGTGATTTCAAACAAAAATTGATACTGCTTAAACATAAGGGCAATGAGATTCAAATAAAGAAGTCAAGAAAATGCTTGCATGCATAATGTCATTAAAATATGGTCATATAAGCCAAACCACATCTAAAGGGTTGCACCATAATGAAATATCAGCCAGGTGAAAATCCAAGCTGTGAAAGTGGTGAAAAGGTGTGTGGTACAATTTTAAGAGAAGCCAATTGTACCTTTGTTTCCAAGTTCACCTTTCTGACCTGATCAGGTTGCTCATTTAGTTCTGAGCGAGTAAACGATCAAGCCAACGAGGAAAAGAACCCAATTGCAGATAACTAGGACACAAGAACAAAAAATATATGCACAGTATATATACATAGATAAACAGTACATGAGAAAAGGTCGCAAATGCAAAATGAAATCCACAGGTCAGGGCCAGAGCCAGAAAAAGGTAAAATGAATATGTGGGTACAGATTCAAGTTGAGGTTCAGTTTGCTGGAAATCAAAGGCACAAAGCAACATTGACAATTTGGCAACTAACCATGGCAAAGGTGCTGGTATATAAGAACTGAAAGGGAATAAGACAAAGGTAAAAAAAAAAGTTAATTGAGAAAGTCAGAGGACATCTGTACCTAAGTATATTATGGATCAGAAGCTTAAGAAAGATGAAGGGAGCATTGGAAATCAGATCAGAAATCAGATGTCCTAATCCAGATAAAGTCTCCATAGATTTTAGACAAATAAGATTTGCTTCATTTTATTTGTTACTCTAAAAACTATCCATCATAATAATTATTATAATCATCCCATCTGAACTTACCTGTCTTAATTTATTTTTCAGCTACACATGGACGTTTGAGAAGATCAACCTTAGCATGGTCATGGTTGTCACAGGTCAGCTGGTTTGTACTTATGACGAGGAGTTTCGAAGACTTTACGCTCGCTCCGCAGTTCCTGTAGTGGAGTCAAGCAACAAGTTATCAATCCAGTACCTGAGAGATATTGTGGCAATGAAAAACTCAAACTGCAGTCAACTCTCCCTCAACCAGATTCACATGAGATCCAGAGTGATGCACGGTATGAGGGGTGCTCAGGATGACAGGTTTAACAATGCCGCCATGTTGACCAGGGGACTGAGCATGCAGGACAGACTGCATCAATCTCATTGTGCTGAAATGGGGAATCTGGTGCGAGGACACAGTTATGGAGGGGAACTTCAGAATCTAAACTCCCTGAATCGGCTGAGGATGGGGACCAAAGACTTTGGCGTCCCTCTTGCTACAGAGAGGACTGGATCTAACCTGAGGGTGGGTGGCGACCTGCTGCTAACAAACAGGTTGTCTCAGCAGCATCTTAGGCACCGAACTCTCTATGGAGCAGACCATAATCTGCTACCATTCAACTCTGAAACATCCCTCAACAGGTGGAAGATGGACACATACCTCAACAACAGTGATATGCCTCTTGATGCATCATGTGATGCGATATCCCCAATGACATCTCCATATAGCAGTTACACAGGCTTGAACGAGTATCAGTCACAAATGATTCACAGCAGGTCCAGGGACATTAAGTCCAGGATGGAGGAAATGAGACATAAAAGACTTAGCTTGCAGGAATACACCAATCTCAGGCAGAGCCAAGAGTCATTAAGGTCTATGTATCCGAATCTGGACAGGCCTAAACTGATGACTTCGTTAAGAGGTTTGGACATGAGGCAGAGTATGTCAGAGTTAGAGCCAAATCCACAAAACGGTTGGAGCCTTGAACCACCCAACCACAAAGACAGTGAGCCAAAGAAAGAAGGCGACAAAAGGGAGCAAATTCTCACTGATGGCCACCGCTCTGCCTCTCACAATGATGTCAAAATGGTTACAGATCGAAGGAACTTGCCGACATATGATTGGCATGAGCCTCTTTCAAGGACAACCTCCGTTGCGGATATGGAGGTGAAACTAAATGATCCATCTCTCAAGCTTTCTCATTTGCAGCCTAGTGGTCTCAGCCTCCAGCACCCCAGAGCTATGGAGTCTTTGACGGAAATCCCTGAAGAGAAAGAGGGTTCGAATTCCCGTGTCAACAGTTCAGACTCCGCATTCAAAGAAGGTAATGAGGAGATTCACAATGAGGACAAAGCTGTTCCAAAGGAGAACTCAATTAAATCAACCGTACCTTCAGATTCACAGCATCAAGATCCACCAGGAGGAAGTCATGGTTCTATAGGTAAGGTGCCAAAAAGCTCAGACTCAGTTACTCCTAAAGAAGCAAAAAGATCAATATCCATTGAGGCACAAACAGTAAGAAAGAACTCAAGCACTTCTTCAGGGTCTCAGCTTACAATGGACGGTAAAAGTAGTCCCACTGAAAAAGGGCAAAAACAACACGAGGAACAAAGCCTTCAGAGGAAGAATTCCATGAGAAAGAAAGTACAATCACTGCTTACATCAGACGAAAAGAAAGCCTCCAAAAAAGAAGAGAAATCACTCCAAAGAAAGCCCTCATTGAGATCACAGAAAGCCTCAGGGTCAAACCAATCAGTTAGATCTGACCATTTTCAGGCATCTTCAGAAGAGAAATCAACAAAGAAGGGTCAATCGCCGAGCACCTTGAGGTCGCAGAAGTCCGTCAGTGGTCCAACAGAGCTGGAGAAGCCTAAATCTCCATTTCCGAGGTTATCTCCTCACCGTTCAAGCAAGAGAAAGACAAGCCCTGCAGCAGACCAGGACCGTGGCGGGAGTACCACTCCGGACAGGGAGGGAGCGACAGTCCATCGGAGAGAGAAAGTTTACAGTCGATTTGAATATTTGCTCAGCACTGAAAGTATTCCTCAGGATAAATCGATGAGGGTTGGGAGCCCGCACTCCTCAGAGAAAGACAGAGGCTCCTCCATGAACAGACATGACTCTAACTACCCAGGGTATCCAACACAAAGTGGCACTGAAAACAAACTGGGAAAGTTCATACAGCGAGTCGGAAATCTGATAAACAAGAAGTAGAGTTGCAAGAAGAAACGATTGTCACTATGATCAAGAATGAAGTCAATAGTAATATGTGGTACTTCCTTTGATTGGTTTAATATTGGGGCTTTTATCTGGGATGAAATTATTCATTAATGCCAAAACACATTGTGTTGATGTAAAAATACCAGTAAGTCATGTTGAGTGAAGTTTTAAAACATGCAGTATGTAAATTCCGCCGCCAGGGGGCTCTCAATCAAAACAATAACAAAATATGTTTTCAAGGTAGGGGGGGACTCATGAGGGATTCTCTCTGCTACTCTGCTAGGAAGGAAATATATTTACCGATGATGTATCCAAGTATATTTTATATTACATGTTTCTATCACAGCAGCACATACAGCAACAGTACGGCAGCTCTCAGTAACAGTTGTCGTAACATCCGGTGTTTCCACGGCAACGATAAACTGTCATGTCTGTCATGGTGGCTCTGTCATGGAGGCCGCCACAACAAGACACTTCCTGTTACAACTATAAAATTACGGATTTGAATATGAAAAGAGTCTACGTTGCAAAGAGCGCTTGCAGATATGAATGAAAACATAGTAAGCTTTATTGTAAATATGGTAGGCCAAAATACATATTTGCATAACTTACATGTTTGTTTTTTTCAGAGTTAAGATAAAGTTGTATTTAGTCCACTCGTCAAAATCCAATAGAAAGACTAAAACCAAAAATACATAAAACCAACAAGTAGAGTCTGTTATTCCATTCATCATTCATTTTGTTCCTCCATTCCATATAGCTCCATTGTCACCACCTGCTAAGTGGATTTTTACGCCACTGAAAATAGTCCCCAACAAATGCACTGTTTCTTTCTGTTTTATTTAAGTTGCCAGACACTTTGGCTATGAGCTATATTAGGAAAATACCTGGCCTTTCAAAAAATGAAAACTGACCTGATTTTAAAAACATGTAACTTTACTAGGAACTATTTGGCTCATGCATTGACAGATTTTTGTCTTAAATGAAAAGATTTTTAAGTAAACAAAAGATAAAATAGCTCATCCTTTGATGACTTTTTTTTATTTTGTTATTTGTACAGAGAATTAATTTTATTTTAACCTACTCTTTTGTTTGTTTCCTCTATTGTCTCGACTCATTTGAGGCGAAATTTGCTGAACTAATGGTAAATCTTTACATTTATTATTACTAATTATACAGCAGAGACAGTAAAAAAATGTTCTATTGGATCTTCTTTCCATTGTAGACTTAGTCCATTCTCAAAATAATGACAGTAAAGACTGTTAATTATCAAAAGTTACCAATAAAGATAAGCTGCAACTGAGTGTATATATGCAACCATATATTGTTGGAAAAGTGAATGTAAGAAAACTATGTTTACTTTTGAAATGAGCATTCAATGTCAAAACAACTCTTATTATCTGAACCTACTTTTTTTATAGAGCACACATGCCTTGAAATTACATTTATGATTTCACCTTTACCTTTTTTTTGTGAAGAGAAGAAAGGTACAGATGAGAAGTCAGAGAAGATAGGAAAGGACGTCCTTTGGACTACAAGAAAATGTGTCGGAAGTGACGCTAGTGGCCCCAAGAGGTTGTAAGATTTAGTACACGTCAGAAAAAGAAGTTAAAGGTTCGGAAACTTTTCCTTTACTTAAGAGAGCCACATAATTGATTATTATTATGATTTTGTTTTCTTTTGGGTCAATCTTGCTCAGTGCCTAAGTCAACCCCTTTTCATTACATTTATAAATAATTGAATACTCAACAGCTGTACTGTTTGTTAGAAAGAAATATACATAAACACAACAAAATTGCACCTCACTGCTTTGCACATTCAGGGTGTACTAATTCCTTTATTTGTAATACTTGAAAATATCTACAATTTGTATAATAATAAGATCAACATGATGTATAAAATAAAACTTTTTTTTAATGAAGCTGTCTTTTATCATGCTTTAATATGTTGGGCAGGAGGAGGTGTGTTTCTCATGATACAAAAAGAGATTTTTTTCTAAATGAAATACTCGAGGCACTTGTTCCTCTCATCATCTAGTTCTTGGGTCTCAATCTCAAACTTTTTCATGGCAATGAAATACTGAACAAACGGCTCTCCAAGTGCGCTGCGGATAACATGATCGTCCCCCAATGCCTCAAGAGCATCATCAAGCTTTACGGGAATGGCGAACTCCCTCTGCTGACTGGGGGGTTTGTTTGGACTGCTTTCCACGTTCAAGTTTCGTCTGATGCCATCCAATCCAGCGGCGACAGTGGCAGCCAGCACAATGTAAGGGTTGGCCATGGCTGAGCCCAGCTTGTTGTCAATGTGCGTCTCCCTTCCGCCATGACACTTGATGTTGAAGGAGCTGCTGTTATCATTGCATCCGCAGGTTGCACAGAGCACGCGTTTGGGGTCTTTCATGGCCTTGGCAATGTGGCTCCGGCAACCCAGGCCAGGTGACATCAGGCAGCTCAGGGCAGCAGAGTGGGTGAGGAGCCCGGCCAGCCATTTTCTGCCAATCTCAGACAGCTCACCTGCTTTTTCCCCACTCTGGAAGAGGCTGCGTCGCCCGTTGGCATCCCATAAGCTGTGAGACATCACGCCGGCATTGTACAGGCCATCATCAGTAAAGAAGCTAGCAATGTAACTGTGTTTACGAGCCATTTCCTTGATGCCAGTGCGGAAGGTGAAGGCGCTATCTGCAGCCGCAATCCCAAACTCTGGCCTAAGGTTGATCTCCATCTGGCCTGGACCACTTGCAGAGGCAATGCTGTCTATGTCTGCGCCCATGCAGTACATGCTGTCCACCAGCTGCTGGAAGAACGGCAAGTCATGGTTGCTAAGCAGGGTGGTGGCTGGGAACATGAGAGTCTTTGGTCCAATCCGGTCCGGCGCCCCAAGGACGCAGCATTCATATGTAAAGGATGAGTGCAGTGAGAATCCCATGCTTTGGAGCTGACCAAGGAGCTGCTTGGCAATGAGGCGAGGGGAAGTGCGAAGAGGGCTTCCTGTCACTGTGCAGGGGTCGCAGATGACCCGGGCTGTTTGCTCCGCCCAGGGTAGGACCCTGAAGGTTGCTAGATCAGGGATCAGGAGGACATCACTGCTGAAGTTTGCACTGTTTGCGTGGTCCACTTCATTGCTCTTAGGGCTCAGGGTCAGCTCCAAGTAACTTCTTGGCATTGGTATCCCATAAACTGATTTCTCCTGTGGATGCAACATTTTATTTAGATGAGATATTATGTCTTAAAAACTGAGAAATAATTGAGATTTTATTAGCCTAGAATAGAAAGAGTGTGGGCAGAATCAGTTATTCCTGCTCAATGCAAAGTTCAAAATCCCACCTAAAGGTTGGTCATTATCAAATGACATCATATTTTCTAATCATCCACAAATAGAAAGGCAAATATAACCGTTTAATTTTTTAAAGGGAGTTTTGTGGTGTTATCCATTTCTTGAAACATAATGTAACCATCAGCTACAGTTCAGTTGGAGTCAATAAATGTTTCACGATATTGGTAGCTATCTACACATTCAACAGCCCTCATGGTTTGGAGCACAAGTTCTAAAATGTTTAGATTCAAGAAAGAATCATTGCACCAGCTGAAAAATTCATCCATGATAGATAGATAGATAGATAGATAGATAGATAGATAGATAGATAGATAGATAGATAGATAGATAGATAGATAGATAGATAGATAGATAGATAGATAGATAGATAGATAGATAGATAGATAGATAGATAGAAAGGGTGATTACATGGAAGAAGCGGACAGGTACTGTCTTGGACCTGGACACCCCGTGGAGGTCGGTGGCCTCGAACCTGACGAAGTTGATACTTTCTCTTGCGATCTGCTGCTTGATCTGCTCCATGGCTGAAATGAAACTCTGATTCCAAAAGATCTCAACAGTGTCGTTTTCGTTATCTGTTGGAAGGAGAGGGTAATAATTAACAACAATTTAAGAGTTTCATTTAAAACACTAAGGCCCAGTCCCAATTGCACACTCAAGCCATAATGCCACTCTTAAACTGGGGTGTAGCCCTTTCGAGCTGAGCTAAAAGGGGTTGAAATACTTATCTGGGAAATGGGACAATCATTTTATGTGATGGACAATTTTAACTCACACACACACACCGGCGTTACACCCTACCCTTGTGCAACATTAACTATTGACAATTTGTCATCCCTACTTCACCAAACCTTTGATGCCCGCTCAACTACAGAATTACGTGCCCTGTTAGAGCCCGATATGTAACAATGACCCGAAATGTTGTAATTTTTTTTTACTAAAACCCGAAATGTAATAACTGGTCGATAATGTAACAAAATGCTGAGCCAAAAACGTAATAACTTTTTGCCAAAAATGTAACAAGTTGTTACATTTTGGGTCAGTTATTACATTATGGAGCAGGCAAAATATGTTTTCTCCTAATAGTGTAATAATTGGGCAAAAAGTTATTACGTTTTGGGCTCAGCATTTTGTTACAGTTATTACATTTCGGGTTTTAGTACATTTTTTTTATAACATTTCGGGTCGTTGTTACATTTTGGGTAGTTGTTACATATTGGGCTCTAACATGCCCCATCAATACACCTCATACTGATAATGGGGCATAACAGGGGTGTAAAAGTTCTACCTTGAATTGTCAATATAAAAGGGGCTATTGCCTCAGATCGGAAAACAATCTGGAAATGTTCACAAAAACAACATGACCAGGACTTTTCAGGAGTGCGCACAACGCACCATTAATATGGCCAAGTGGAGAAAGTGTTCCATTTACGAAAAAATTAACAAAACCTAAACCCAGGTTTCCCTGTAGCATATTTAAAACTAAAGCCCCATTGAATACAAAACCACTTTAGTCACACCACAGTTATATTCCAAACCAGTTTCTTTTGATTTAAGTAACCACTGAGTAAAGCTGATCTGATCCACATCCACCAACCTACAAGTTTATGCCAATTCTCATATCTGTGTACATGAAGGTGAAATGGCATTACAGAAATGCCAAACTTGGTGTGAGGTTGGCTACTGAGAGAAACTGTACTGCGTTTGCCCATGAGAGAGCACTGACACAAGGTTTTTCAACTGTAAATTATTCGCCTTAAAAAAAAAACCCCGGTCACAATTAGATACAAATGTATGTTTTTAAATTGTTAAAAAGATTAAGGATCAGATTTTCTTATAGACTTTTAACCTTCCAAATAACTTGAGATCTACTTCAAATATCAGAACTGAGGGCAGAGACAACACATTGAAAAGCATGCTCAAAACAGGAAGCAACCCATTGTTGTTAATACAAATGATCGAAAAGCGTTGTAGAACCTTCTCCTGGATATCACCGCCAAGTTAATACCAACCAATCCTTTCACAGATTATCACAAATTAAAACTCATTTTAAAGTCCATTAAGTCAAACATTTCGTCAAAATCCATTCAGAACATATTGATTGAAAGTTTTACAATGAAGCCACATTTTTTTAAACAAGAAAGATAGAGGCGGGACTTAAGTGACAGAGTCTTGTATCCCAAAATCTTCCAGTGATTTGTCCTTAAAGAACTCAAGCATTTAATTATTTAGATCAAGTAAAAAGTTGTGATCAAACCAAAGCTTTACTGACCTGTGTGAGAAGCTCCACTCTCTCCCCAGGAGCTGCCAGTTGCATATGTGTGTGCTGTAACTCCTGGCTGTCTATTTGTGTTGGCCTCAAACCTGAACGAGCTGGATGAATCCATGTTGGGAGGTTGCAGAATAGATGTGCTATCACTGGAACTTTGCCCCCCTTTTCTGGAAGCTTCAAAGTTGGGTTTGAAGGTGCTAAACGCCCTGTTGGGGTTTCCATCATCCTGGCGTCCATCGGGTCTTCCACCTCCGACTCCACCACTGCTGCTGTTTCCATGGAGGTACGTGTATGGACTGCCAGGCTTCCCATTGTCTCTACCCCGGATGCTGAGCAGAGGACTCTCCTTCAGGATGGTCTTCAGCTCCTCCATGGTCTGACGAGGGACTCGTCCAGTCTCGCCATAAGACACCTTGTTTTTAGAAGGCGTCTCTGTGGTCCAATCCTCTGTAACTGTAGGTTCGTCCGTCCTTAGATCATCCACCCTCTCTGATTGCCTGTGAGGAAGGGGGCCGATGGAGATCACAGTTGGGGTGTCTGGGGGTAAAGCGGTGCTGGGTGGGGAGTGGATGATGCATGGACCTCCTGCTCTACTGCCCCAGTCCACAGGAGGAACATATTTCCCTGTCACCCTTACTCCTTTTCTGTGGTTCCGACTCATTCCTGTGCCATCTATTTGGTCTTTGCTTCTGCTCAGAACCCCCTCCTGGAAAACACACAATATGTCTATCACAAATGGTAAGATATGGTCATGTTAATATTTATAAAAGACTGCAAGAAATCAAGAGGTCAACCAAGAAAATAAAGATGTATATCAAAAGTAGGAACTGGAACAAATAAGAAAGGTTAGATGTGAAGTTGTTACCTTAAAATCTTCAGAGTCATTCATTCTTTTGTTTGCACTCTTTCATAAACTTTGATTTGTTGCCCTCATGTGAAAGCACCGCTTCAAACGCGCATTAATTTTTATAGACAATTGGTACAATGGTGATGGATTAGAAAATTCTCCAGCAGCCACAGGAGTCCAGCTGGAAACTGGCAGGGACCAGGTGCTGCTAGACTCTGAGCCACTGCTGCTGCTTCAAGCTCATTGGCTGTTCATCGAGGACAATTCAGAGCTGCTATTGTGATGCTGTAGAGGGAAAGTGCAGTGCTCAGCAGCTGTTTGTGCTTCCAGAATAATATGTGGAGCAAAAGTATTTATTCCAGAGAGATAAAAACACAAAACTATGAGGAGCAGACAATGGCTATGCATGAATGATGTGTTTGTTAAAGAGCTGCAGCCTGAGTAAAATCCATCTGCAAACAATAATGTAATCAATAAGGAACAAAGCAAATAAATGAACATTTTCCAAACAAATCAGCTAATTTTTTTTCAATTTCGGCTAAAATTCAGTTCATTTAGGCTGCAGTAAGTCTTTAATTTTCCTAAAAAAATGGAATTTGTTTTTATGTGAAGCACTTTGTTCTACATTATTGTATGAAAAGTGCTATACAAATAAAAATGGATTGATTGATTGAAAATGCTAATATTCATATGTTGTAAAAGGATAAGATTCACAGTCTGATACAACAAGATACCACAGTACATTCATATATCAGTAAAACATGTCTTTTAACATCATCATAACATTTCATACAAAGTAAAAAATAAATATGGATGACGTGATAAAGCTGAAAGCTTTGGGGCAACTACTCAAAGAACCTAGAAGCCCACCTGGCTTGCCTAGAGTTCAGACTTTTAGCTGATCTGATGTACTCAAGGTTCTTGTGGTCCGTCCAAACTAGGAAAGGATGGACTCTTCCAACGCCATCTTGACAGTAAGAAGCTCTTGGTTACCCATGTCATAATTTATTTAGGCAGGAGACAGCTTTTTGGAGAGAAAGGCGCAGGGATGGAACTTGTTATCATTGGAGCGTTGAGACAGGCCTGCCCCTATCCCAGAGTCAAAGGGATAAACCTCCAAAACAAACTGAAGACAGGGGGTCTGGTAGGGAGAGGATAGGGGCTGTGGAGAAGCTCTCCTTGAGCTTCTTAGAGGCTGCGTCGGTTTTCAGTTTTTCACTCTGAGCATGAGCCCGGATTTGCCCAAGATTTCTGCCTGTTAAAAGGCATTTTTTTCCTTGCCTCTGTAACTTTTGCTTAAATGTTGCTAAAGTGCTCATGATGGATTAAGCTGGGTCTTTGTATATAAGGTCTTTTACCTGCTTTTTGTAACATAACAGTGAGAACGGTCTTTTTACCTGCTCTTTTGTAATATTAAATAACAAAGAGTAAGGTCTTTTACCTGCTTTTTGTAAAGTGTCATGAGATAACACTTGTTATGAATTGGCGCTTTACAAATAAAGATTGATTGATAGTATTTTATCTGCAGAAAATCTGAGTGAGCTGATGTGTGAACGGAGCAGGATGTAATCAAGAGAATTTGCCTCGAGCAAGTGGGAGGGTTGCTGGTATTTATTCCCTGAAACCAGTACACAACCATAGATTGTATGCACACGACGATCATGCGCAAATGTAATTGAACTGCTGCATTATGTTTTCTGTTCCCCATTTTGTTAATGCTGTGATTCTGTTGAACTACACGAATCATTATAGCATCATATATGAATTCTGATTCTTTGTCTGCCACTTCTGCATTATTCTTTTTACGTCAAGTCTTGCCTTTGGAGACCCCCGTCCCCCTCCCGTTTGACAGTGATAGTCTCATGCTGTGAAGTTCATGTGTGAACAACCAGATCTAGAAAAGTTCACAAGTGCATATGCAGGATTATATGGGATTTAAATATAAAAAAGTATTTAAAGTATAGCATAGTGTAGAATTGTTTCTTCTTACCCTAACCCAGCATGTGTTTCAACCTATCCAGAATCCCGATAGTGGGTAGGTTGTAACAAAGAAACGCTGTGTATTTGACATCAACTTACGAGGTCTATGATGTACTTGCAGAGGTTTGAAATTGTTCCATTTGTAGTAAACAAATGTGGGTACTTAATTTTAAACTTTGAGAACTCTAGATAAAACATTCTGCGAGTTACAGCTGCTGAAGCAAACTGTGTTACAACCATACCTGGTCTCCCCTATATATGAAAACATCTTAGTCACATTTTTTATATCCCCTATAGAGAGTAAAATGTGTTGTTAATAACAACAGTGAATGTTAATCTTTTTAATTTTTTCAATAAAATTCTACAAATATAACCATCGGGTTAAGCCGGAGTGCACACATATCTGCAGAGATACTCATGGAAATGATGCAAAAGGTTAAATGTATGGAAAATATTTTACCCAAAGAAGACTTTGTTGTTGGAATGTTGATTGCTTGCCTTAAATAAACCCTTCATAGCCACAATTTGTGTATCTGTCCTTTATTTAACATTTTCATATCTTATCAGCATATATCTTAACCGGATAAACAAATGTTACGTTTTTTTTTTTACGAGTGTATAAATCTTGTGAAATTCTTTTATAAATTTAGAATTATTATTAAGCCTATTTGAGAGCTTTTTTTTTTTAAATATTTGAATTACATTAAGTATGTAAGTTTACCACAAAGTGACAAATAAACTGTTTGGTGAAGCACATTTAAAAAAGAAAATTTTATCTTAACAATCTTTGTTTATAATTTTTAACTAATATAACTTTTAAGTAAGGTCTCTGCCTTTATAAAATGTTAATCTTAATTGTATATCTGTATTGTTATTTAATTTTTTATCCTCTATATTTTGTATATATTCTTAAAATCTTTTTTACAGTTAGCTAACACCGTGGTTCGGAGAGAAACATTTTTTCGATTCTTCTATATGTCCACATGTTGAAAAATTGACAATAAAGACGACTTTGACTTTGATCTATATATTTGTGTGAACTGATCCTTTACTGAAAATAAAACAACCTTCAACAGAATGTAACCCCTTATATTTCTAATATATTCCATCAACCATAGAAAAATAGCTCTTCAGTTTTTGATAATTAAACTATTCAAGCATGTTTTTTGAAAGATGTTTGTTTATAGGATGATTTGCGGTGTCTTCTGTCCACAGTGGTCCCAGGAGGTGAGGGGGCAGTCCTGCCTCAGTAGGCCGACACCACCTGACCAGTGCAGCATGGAGGGAGAGAGATGTCTGGACAGAACACCTCACATTTTTCAGGGTGGGGTTTTTAAAGAGCTTCATCAAGCTCCAGACAGTTATATATACGAGGATTCAGGAACTTCCTGTGCGTTTTCTTCATAATAAAGCTTAGGGTGTGTCATTCATGGGATACAAAATATCTCCAGTTGCAACAGGTTTCAAAATCTAAACGCGTAAACAAAACCTTGTTTAAAACATGGGAAACAACTGTAACTGAAAATATAGCCTTTAATATGTCAAAGACGTTATTAAGAACTTTTTTTTTTTAATTCTGTTTAATCTCACTGTTTAGAAAATATATTTTAAAGTATATAAAATAATAATATTAAATATATTTATATGTGTTTGAACTTAACTTGAAAGATAACATGTTGAGTAAAAAAACGTATTTTGTCAATTAGGCTGATTTAAGGAGCCCATGAGTCCAAAAATATATATATATATATATATATCTATGAGCACAAGTTAATATCTTTGCACACAAGTTAATGCATTTTTCTAATTGCTTAACTTTTAGATGACAAAAAATGCCAAAGAAGATAAAATGTCAATCACAAGTTGCTTGTTTTCCATCCATCCAGTTATCATTGCATATCGGCTTAGCCGACCAGGAGGCCCCCATGTATCGCCACCTTATCGTGGTGGAGGGGTTTGCGTGTCCCAATGAACCTGGGAGCTGTGTTGTCGCGATTATTAGCCCCTGGTAGGATCTCCAAAGGCAAATTGAGGGTTCAGACAAAGAGCGATTTACAAACCTCCATGAAGCAGCAGAAGGGGATCAAAGACACCTTGCCCGGAAGTGGAAGACCGGGGCATCTCTCTGGGGCCAGACTTGGGGGGAAGCTCGACGGCGAGCGTCTGGTGGCCCGACTTTCCTCCATGGGGGTCGGGTGCAGTGTAGAATTGACAGCAGGGGAAGGCAGCTTGGCCTTGGTGTGCTGATCCTCGGTGGTGTAAATTGCTTGCTTTGTCCAATAAAAGTATATCAATAAATGTGTATTTGTAAATCCTACAAATTCAACAGAACAATTATCTAATTGGAGAAGTTGGAAATAAACTCTTTTGACGTGTGGGGAGCAGTGGTACTATATTTGAGTTTTATTTTGAAGGTCCACACAGGAAATGACTTCGGCTTTCTATCAAGGCTGCTTCTCAGCAGCTTCAGGAGACTTCGGCTCCGCTCGGAGGAACAGCGCCGCACTGTATGGTGGAGAACCGTTTTACCTTTTTACCTTTTTTCTGGGGACCGGCTGTATGATTAAGCTACAATCTTCAATGAGTAAGCATATCCCAGTAAGTAATATGTTTTATGTGGCTGCCATTTTGTTTTATGTTTGTAATTTCTTCGTCTTGTGTTCTTAAATCAGTACGTTATCGTTCACCAGCTGGCCTTCACGTTTCTTCGGTGAAATCACGGCCTCCTCGACACAACTGAGCTAATATCTCTGTGACTCGGGCGTTTGGTGTTAATTCTCCTATTCGACGGCAACATCTTTAAAATGCATGTTTGTTTGCACCGGTTATTCAAGGTTAAATGAAGCTTTGTATGTTCTTCGTCATGGAAAGGAAGCGGCTGTCGGACTCGCAGCTCCTGACTAGTCACTCCAAGTTTCTGTCGGTTAAAATCGACGCATTTTTATGCGAAATAACTTAAAAACATTACTGACATTTTCTACGTTATATGCGAAACAGACTGTCCTTTTGCTGCTCTAACGAGGCGTCGTGTTTGTCACCTTACAGAAACGTGTATTTGTCCACCTCTCGGCTCTTGACAGGGCCTCCAACGTGAGATGATGGCGCCCAGTCTGTCCTCACACAAAGGGCACTTTACAGCAGGCCTTCGTTTTTAACAAGAAGCACTGTGAAGAAATACATTGCCAATAAGGCGGCTATTTACATTTTCTGCGTCGGAATATTATTTTTTCAGGTTGCGCCTAATGATAACCATCAATACATATTTATCAATTCGGTTTGACTCTCCGAACTGCCAAACTATCCTGCCCTCATCGTTTCTAAGAAATGTCTTACAAGCCGCTTGGTTGGAAAACATCATTGTCTCCAACCATGTTTATCAAACATACACCAGTCAATCCTAGAGAGAAATACAGAGCTTATTTTCATAACAAAGAGACATTGAAGAACCGTACATGCTGTGCGATGTGATGGTTATGTATGTATGTGTTTATCTGATCTTTCATTTTAAACGGAGCTTCTGTCGTACAAGAAAACAAATCTAAAGACACTGAAATATCAGCACATAGTATTGATTTCAAATGTTAGTCTTTGTCAAGGAGGAAGAGCAAATATGGTCTGAAATTCTCTAAATGTTAGAGCTGTGGTCTTTGTTTTGTGAGGGGGGTTTAAGGGGACTTTGTGTTTCCATATTTGACCTCAGTATTTTTTTATTCCAGCCTTCTTCCTTTTTTATTACATGGTATATAATTATATTATACACTGGATTACTGGAAAATTCGATATCTTCTGGTAATGGCAAAACCAAAAGGACATCACAAGATTGTATCTTCAAAAATGTCTTTTTATAAGTAGGTGTTTGTTTGTATAAAAAAGAGGATGGTGTTCTGAGTAGCAAAACAGAAAAAGGAGCTTGAACCTCAGATTTAACCAAATGATCTCCCTTTTTTCTTTACTAAGGAAAACGATTCTTGCAAACACAGTTTCACCTTCCGACTCCTTGTTCTTGTTTTTATGGGAGTAAATGGCAAAAACATGAAGACCTAAATGGCAGTGGACACATTTGTGAGTCTGATTTATGAGGATGATAATTACAGTGTGTGTGTGTTTGTGTTTAAAGCCCCCTCTAAAGGCCTCATGGTGAGCTCAGCTCTCACTAATATGACCTAGATGTCAGAAATGACACATCCCTCCTATTGTACATCAGCGGCCATTAGGTAGGATGTAACACAGCACTGCAGTGTGGCTTTATATAACAAACTCAGAGGTATGTTTTATTGTTTTTGTCCCATATTTTCCCCTGGCCCTCTGTGAAGCAGCTTGTTGGAAAAATGTCCCTTTCTACCTAAACCTGCTCAGAATGGGAATCAGCCGTACTCTGCTGGGGCGGTTAATGGTTCCTTGTTTACATGTTAATATTGCAAAGTTTCAAAGCAGTTCAGTACCCAGAGTACACGTATATTGTTTTTATTAACACACATCATCCGGGAAGAGCATTTTTTTCACACATTTTAATGTGAATCACAAAAATTCTTCATTGATAAGAAAAATAATAATCAGTTGATGCCTTTAAAAGATATTTGAAGGGTCTCCCTGAGTGTTTACTGTTGACTATAGACTTTACAATGATTAAGAAATGTTAAGGAAGGTAAGTGATGGTTGCAGGTGCAATTTGAATATCATTTTACTGTCAGTTAATAAATAATCATCACAAAAGATTATTGTGCTTACTAGACTTATAAGATTGTTTTGTAGATAAACTTACTGGACTTGTTCAGAAATAATGAGAAGTATTCGTTCTTGGAGTTGTTTGTTGGTTTGTTAAAACATTTACTCCCATCAAACCTAAGCCAATATCCAAAGTAACAAGGAAAACAAACTGTGAAAAAAGGGAAGAAAAGCCTTTTAACAAAAGTGACATCACCAAAACAACGAAAGCCCACCACCATCCCTCTGTATTTGTGCCTGTTTTAAACCCATCTCCTCCCTCCTTGTCCCCCTGTGTGTCCTGCAGCAGTTCTGTGGTGTTCTGGGTCACACATTTATGGAGTTTCTGAAGGGCAGTGGGGACTACTGCCAGGCTCAGCACGCTGCCTATGCAGACGAGTGAACAGCCAAACTCGCCATCGATCCGACGCACTTGAGCCAAAGGAGGGACCCCGGAGAGTTGGCAGGACCGGGAAGCCTCCCAGAACCAGCGACAACTCGGCCTGGATGGGGTAACTTCACCCGCTGCACACTGCCCTTGTTGGCTTCTGCCTGGCCAGAACCAAGGTGGAACCAGCCTTGGTTTTCCCCCCCTTCTTTTTCTTTTGTTTATTCCAAAGGAGAGGGTTTTGAGTTGTTTCTCTGATTGTCTGCTCTTTTTGTTGGCCGAGAACTACACAAATTTCCCCGTTTTTGCCCATCGCAGCCTTCGTATTTTTGGTTAGCCTTGCCAACCTCGAAGGAAGGAAGAGCGGAGGATTTATGTTTCTAGGTCTCTAGGAGCACATTTTTGTTTGACATTCCCTCCGAGTTTTAACTCCGTGCTTACATCAGTGTTATTACTCTGTGGAAGACTTTTGTTATTTTTAAGTTGTCACAATGGCTCGTATCAACAGACCTGCCCCTGTGGAGATCACTTACAAAAACATGAGGTTCCTCATTACCCACAATCCCACCAACGCCACCCTGAACAAATTCATCGAGGTGAGCCGAAGTGTCATTCTTCTTAAGTTCACATTTATTTAGTCAGATATCAGAGTTGCTTTTCACTCTTTGATTTCTCTACTAAATATTGATTCGTGTTCGTACAGGAGCTGAAGAAATATGGAGTGACCACCGTCGTGAGAGTTTGCGAGGCCACCTATGATGCCACCCTGGTTGTGAAAGAGGGAATCCAAGTTCTGGTAAGTTCTGGTGATATCCATACATCTAAACAAAGTCATTGTACTTTTTGACATTCTTCCAGCTTTGACTTACATGAACTACATACCTGGTCAGCACTACTGTAGACTAGTGCTTTTGCACAATGTTGCTGAAAATCTTCCAATAATTAAACTAAAATCATAATATTGTGTTCTCATCTTGAACTGCCTTTTAGTTGCCAACTTGTTGAATTAATCCATCAATTGAATCCAAACAAACCAACATTTATCTTGGTTTTCTATGAGTATTCAAACAATCTGCCTCTCTTTAAGCATGTGTTAGTTATATTTAGGGATTCCAATACCTAGGTAAGGATTATCTTCTATCCTCTATTTTCTGATTTGGCAAGTTCAGTATAACAGGAAGTCAGAAAT
Source organism: Tautogolabrus adspersus (assembly GCA_020745685.1). Classification (NCBI taxonomy): domain Eukaryota; kingdom Metazoa; phylum Chordata; class Actinopteri; order Labriformes; family Labridae; genus Tautogolabrus; species Tautogolabrus adspersus. The sequence continues at coordinate 15,859,258 of CM036537.1, read as the reverse complement.
GAGTTTGAAATTGATCAATAGTTTCCAAAAGCCTGAGTTTGTATCTTCAGATTGCTTCCTTTAATCTAAATATATTTTTAAAATTGTATCTTGTAGTAAAAAGCAGCTATGTCTCTTACAGAAGAAGCTAAAACCATTAAAATGTAGAAAAGAAAAGATCTGTTGGTTCAGTTAGCAATCACTCTTTTTGTTGCAGCACAAAATGAAACAAAACTGCTCTCTTTGGTTCAGCTAAAGACAAAAAGCAACATCTTTGTGTCTCTAAACTATTTAACAGATTCTTTCTGAAACTGCAGGGTTATTTTGATTAACACTTTATATGTGACCACTGAAAAAATAGACACAGACACAGAAAGACACAGTCCCTCATTCTACAACAACATTTGTGTTTCCCTGTAGATGGTTTCAGCTTTCACACTTCTTTTGTTATGGTTTCCGAGAAACTGGGCAGATGACATCATTTCCCTCTTTTTCCCCCTTCTTCTCGTCTAGGATTGGCCGTTTGACGATGGAGCTCCTCCCTCCAACCAGATCGTGGACGATTGGTTGAACCTGCTGAAGCTGAAGTTCAGGGAGGAGCCCGGCTGCTGTATCGCTGTCCACTGTGTGGCAGGGCTGGGGAGGTGAGCGCTCGCTGTGGAGGAGGATTAAAGTATTATGTTATCACACAGGATCATATTTGACACGTGATTTCTGATGCTTAGGGTTTGGCAAATAAAATTGTGGCACTTTCCTCTGTCTGTACTTTCTCTGAAGAATATAAAAACGTTTGTTATGGATGGATAGAAAATGAGTCAACTGCAGTTTTTATTTTCAATCATTTAAGTCTTATTCAATCAAAAATGTCTGCTCCTATCTTATTAAGAGTGTATTTAGATTATTTATTTGTTTTGTATCATTTTGGGCTTTAGGAAATTAGTAGCTTCAGCACTTTGTCAAAAACTAAAAGTGTCTGACATGCAGGCTTTAGAAGCTGTTACTTCTACGAAAATCTCAATATGGACTCGTTTTTGAAATCTGTAAATGGTGAACATTTAAAAGATCTTGATATTGATAGTTTCATACCGTGGTATGGTATTGAGTTTGGGAATTACAAAAAGCAAATGCGACAGTGTATCATCTGTTGTGGTTTTACAAACAGCAGGAGAGTTAACAGTCACATGGGTTCCTCTCATGTTTCTGTACATGACTCATAAAATCACTCACAGTTGTCCCACTTGTGTGTTTGCTCAGCTTTGACAACCTGCCAAACTGTTTCTGTTTTTATCTGGTTTGCTATAAACTGATCCAAGATTCAGAAAAAGCTAAACGTCAACTCCCTACATTTTAAATTTGGTGTTTTCGTTCATAAAAGACAAAAGACCAAAGCTGCTGTCTTACTAACCATGGTGCTATCTTTCTCCACATATAAAACACTAACAAACAAAAACATCAAAGCTTCAGTCGACCACAAACAGGACTATTGTTTTTTCATTCAGAGCTTCTTTTTTTTTTTTTTTTAATCATCTTTCTCTTTAAGGATCCTCTCTTAATGTTGTCAGACTCTAAGAATAACAACCTGAGTGTGTAGGTGACAAGAACAAGAACCTTAAATGGATGTGTTGTAATCAGACTCTATGCCATCATGGATTATGATGCAGCAGTTACAACACACTCAGGTTAAAACACCTGAAATCCCATTTCAGATCAGCTACAGATTGAAATGTTTGATGTTGAATTACTATGAACAACCTTGAATAAATGTGTTTCTGTTGATAAGTGAAACTCGACATAAGCAGTAAAAAGACTAGTTTAGAATGAAATCGAGTATAAAAAAACAACATCTTTTTAACCAACATACTTGGTCTGCTTTGTTCCTCTGCAGAGCTCCTGTTCTGGTGGCACTGGCCTTGATAGAGTGTGGGATGAAATATGAAGACGCTGTCCAGTTCATTCGACAGTAAGAACACGTGACTTTTTCATGTTGAAAACTTTCAACTGAACTGCAAGTTTGCTCAAAAGAAGCTCAACTTTTGTTTGATGATTCTTACCGCTGAGTCTAAGTGAAACTGTCAGGGTGATACTGTTTTCATATTCAGAAGAATGGTTTTTTATTAATACGTCTTCATATATCCCTTTTTCCGGTATTAACCAAAAACACTCAATGTGGTTCTCTTGGTTCTTGAGTGCAGGATATGCAGGGAGCAGTTCATTTTACAGTAGAATTCTTCATTTCTTGGAGCTCTCTGTTGTGCAAACCTACGACCCCTCAAACATGCAGTGTCTGTGTCCTTTATACACAACAGATACTTTGTACGATGCACCTGCCATATGCACACTACCCAGTTTTTCTGTGATCAGCCTAAAGTGTTATACTATATAGGCCGTCAGTTTTGAGATCTTCCTGCCTTTCTGTAAATCATATTTTCACAGGATCTGAATGTTTGTGTTAAAGCAAGCAGCCATGAGTCAGAACTGTAAATAGCTGAGGTATCAGATGGTGAGATAAGAGTGATTCAGTGGGAGGAGTGGAGAGTGCTTCATAGTGTGATGTGTCACCCCTTGTAATGTTTTCAGGTCTCACATGTTTACTTTGAAATGATGGTTTGGATTTTTATACGAAGGTAAAAGAATAACGTTCAACATGAAACATATTTTGGCCTTTGATTTGTATGTCATGCCAAATGGATAGAATCTTTTACACTTAATAATTACGAGCTGCTTCTCCCACTTATTTTCATTCAATCTGACAACAATTTCCGCGAAGAACAATTTAGTCTTTAGTCTCTACAAATCTTTAAACCAGATAAAGAATTTTCGTGAGCTACATTTAGCAGCAGCTCTGCTGACTATCAGCAAAGCTTTATTCGGCTTATTTAAAGGTTTTCATTTCCAACTCGATCTCTTTTGGGAAGGAGGAGAACTTTACCGATAATTGCACTCTGTGTTAAATCATTGTGAAGGATGAACAGTTAGGGTTATATAGGGTATATATCTGTGCACTATCAAGCAGGAAAATCAAACTTTTGCTGCTTCAAGCTTTTTAAAAGTGCTGATTTGCTCTAACTTTTGACATTTTATGGACTCAGAGAAAGTGCACATTTTTTGGCTTCTCTACTAATGTTTCTAATTTCCTCTTTTCTTGTAACTTAGTATACAAAAACTGCATGGCACACATCTCTGAAAGAACACAAATATTGTCTGTCTTTTTACTTCTTCGCTGTTTTCAGTGTTATGTGTGTTTCCAGATATTCAGTTTACTTCTTGTGATAAAGACTAAACCATGATCCAAATCTGCTGAACTGATCTTTATCCGTGTCCTCTTGTTTCCTACAGGAAGCGTCGGGGAGCGTTCAACAGCAAGCAGCTGTTCTACCTGGAGAAATATCGTCCAAAAATGCGCCTGCGCTTCAAAGATTCCAACGGCCATCGAAACAACTGCTGCATCCAGTAAAGCCCAACACCGAGCCACGCCAACCCCCCAAACCATCCACCCCCAACATCAGAAAAGTTCAATTCAACCTCACTGGCTTATCACCTGGCAGTCTTGTTTTCTGAGTTATTGTGTTGAAGTTTTTTTTTTTTTTTTTTTTTTTTTCAACAGTACCCTTTCCCGCCCCTGGTTCAAAATCAAGTGTCATAAAAAAGAAAAGAAATGATGTGTGTGTACTGGAGTCACCGTATTTTCTCTTCATGTGCCCGAAACAAGAAAAAAAAAAAGAAAGGTAGTGCAGAGTTGTGTATCATTGTAAAGTGGGATTAATTCTCTGCATCCCAAAGATTCTGATTGGCCAGTTTACATCACCTGAGAATGTACTTAAATAGACCACAGACTTAACTTTCATGCTACAAATTATTATAATCCCTGTACAATTTATGGGATCCGTTTCCAGACTGACGAGACAGAGGTATGCCTTCCTTAAGATCAGATGGTTCATCCATAAATGCCTTACAATCAAAGTGGAACAAAGGCAATCGAGGCGGGAGTCATCCCCGCTCTGGTATTTGGTAAAGGTGTTTCATTTTTCTACTCGGAACAAAAAAAAACGTTGCCTTTGTCTTGTGCAGGAAGTCTTACACTCACTTATGCCCTTTCAGTAACTATTTTTAAATATAAAACGCTTAATTGTTGCAATATTTATTTGTCAATTGAAAGTCTAGGACCTTGTTTCTTTTCTCTATCAAATCTTCTGTTTACTAATTAACTGCCATGTCAGAAAATGTGATTTTCTTTTTCTTTTCTTTTTTTGCTTCAAACTGGACTTCCAACGTCTGCGATATTTTGTATGCCTTTTTATTTGATGTCCGTAACTTAAGACTTGGATACTTGATGATTTTATGTATTTGAAAATGTGTACTATTATTATTAGGTTGGCTATTTATACTATCAATGGATGTGTGATTTAGTACCGTGAGCGACAGTTGTAACTGTTCACCAACTTGTGAGAGTACATTAAATGATACACTGAGAAAGAAGTGCGTTAATGAGTGCTTATTTCAACACTTTGTAAATATTAGACAAGAAGGAAGAGTTCTTAGTAACTTTAACCTCTTATTATCTGTAACTTCTTCATAGAAATATTGCAACACACCTGTTAAACTTCCTGACATCCAGTTGCAAAACGAACCTTATAACCATCTCTGAACAGAAGGCATCCTGTGTGAGAGGTGTGATCCATGCTGAAGTTAATAAGGTTGGAAAAACAATTTGTTTTTTTGAAAAAGTGCCTCTTGTAAAATAAAGAGCGCAAAGGTCAAGCTTCTTGTAAAATCAAACGAAAAGAAGCAGCAGAATGTAGTCAAACAGAAGTGTTATCAATTTGCATTTAGATTTCTACTCGATTGTTTTGGATGATATGGTGCCCCCTTGTGGTTATTGCTAACAATGCACCCTTGAGCATTAAAATCCCATAGAGAGAGTTTGTCCTTTAAGAACCTCGATTGAAACATAGTTATGTCCATGTTAAATCATTTCTTGTTCTCTTATTAAAATCCATTAGATGATATTAAACCTAAGTACCTTTTATTTACCTTGACATGACATCATCATCTCTAAATGACAAGTTGTAAAATAAACATTCATTAATCAAAATCAACTCACTACGCAGATTCACAATTTAAAAACGTGACAGTTTTTCTCTCTATATTGATCACTCCTCAGTTTCTCCCTTCTCCCAGGTTAAAAGTCTGGGTGTCATCCTCCACAGCGCACTATCATTCCAACTTCACATTAAAAAATGTTAATCTGCCCGCATATTTCCATCTACATAACATTAATCCCCTCCGCCCTTCCCTGGTTCACACCCTGGTTACATCTTGCATTGATTACTGATACTCCCTTCTCTTTGGTCCTCCATCCACAAACTTAAACTGGTCCAGAACTCTGCTGCTCGCATCACGTCCAGAACGCCCTCCATTAACCACATCACTCCTGTTCTTCAGCAGCTCCATTGGCTCCCAGTCAAACATAGTATAGACTTTAAGTTTCTGCTCCTCACCTTTAAGGCCCTGAATGAACTTGTGCAATTATCACAGCCTGAAAGCAGTAAAGTATTCAATCAAATCAAGCACAGAATGTATATTTTATGATACACTGAATCTTCTGACATACAATACTCCAATTTTTAATAAATGACAACACCACATTCAAAAATGTGAGGCTTTTTTGAAACTTTTACTAGACATAATATGTCTATATAGTATAGTATATTTAAATCTTCACTTGCACATGTTTAACCTCCCACCTTAAATCTGTTGAACATAATGATCAAACTAAATGTTTATAAGTTCAGTGTTGGTAGTTTTGGGCCAGGCTTGGCTATACAAAACATGCAAAAGGTTATCAAAATGTGTTTATTTCCTCCTTTGTACAACTTGAAGATGTCACTTTATTATAATAAATAAGAAGTCATACAAAACTGCTAACCACCATCCAGTCACAAAAACAACAGTCGTCATGACAGAAGAATCATTAAACATATTCAACATTTAGGGGAAAAAGGGGATTTAAGTGGATAAACAACAAAGATACAACAAAATGTAAGTCATCCAGCAGTGTAATTTGTGTATTGACACATTTACATAAACATACAGAAAACTTTTAGACTTGTCTCGTTGTTGCTCAGATAGAAATGGGACTGGTAGGTTTATACATAAACAGTGAGTTCTTAATTGTTCTGCTTTTACTGTACAGAGATGGAAACATTGAGGTAAAATGAAACTTGTTTATGCAAAGGAGCTTCAAAATGCGAGGCGTGCTGTTCATTGTCCACCTTTATAACCACAAAGATGGCTTCAAGAGACCAAAATAACTTCAAAACAAGAGGACGAAATGAAAAGAAGAAACATACAAACCAAGTGACAAAACCAAATGGTTCTCCTCCAGTCTCTCAGATTTCTACTCTGACTCCTCCTCACATGTCATTTGGGCCCTTCATGCCGGAGTCTTTTGCAGAAACTGGTGATGCCACCATGGGCAAGATGCACTGTGACGACTCACAGTATCCGTTCAGACCTGGAGTACCAGGAGGCCCAGGAACGCCCACTGCTCCAGGAATACCACGGGGCCCTCGCTCTCCATCACGGCCATTTGTGCCATAAGCTGCCCGACCGGCATCACCTGAAAAAAGACAAACAAAAAAGAACCCAGGTGAAACATTGACTTCAAACTAAGTCACACATGTGCCAATCATAAGTCTTAACCTTAAAAATCGAAGCAATTTTCAAGTTGTAGAATCAAGCAGTTCATGTCATTATTTACAGTCACCAGTCAATTCATTAACACTTTGCTAATGCATCCCCTTTTCTACATTTAAAAGACAGGTGTTTTAATAGCTGACTTTTAATTTCACATTAGCAAAAGCTAAGATCTTAGTTCTAAAATGAGATATGTTAATGTTATGCTTGTAATTTACCTGGTAGACCAGGGGCACCTGGAGCTCCTTTGGCTCCTCTCTCTGTAGGTCCTCTATCTCCTTTGTCACCCTGATCACCTGCAGAGAGGAAGCATGATAATTAACACCAAGAGGATAACATTTAATTGAATTCACCACATTAAGCAGAAGTTCAAGCTCAGACTTCAAACCTCATCTGCTCCTTCATTAACATGAAGATGAACCTGATTGGTCCCTGAGGGGGAATGATGGAAAGTACAAATATGTGTAGGATGATGTTAAAGAAAAGGGTAGAAAAGTTCAACTAGTTTGAATAATATTTTGATTACATGTATAACCTTTATCTAGTATCACTTCTGCATTACTACACGTTACACTATCTGCTGTCTACTGGACAAGATTTTGGTCTAAATGTTACCTTTGGGTCCTTTGCGACCCATCACCCCAGATGGACCCTTCAGACCGGGCAGTCCTCTTGATCCGGTGTGTCCGGGGAAACCGTTCTCTCCAGTGACTCCTGGAGGTCCAGGAGGGCCAGGGGGACCGGGAAGCCCAGCGATACCTGACTCAGGTCTACTGAGGCTGGCTGCTAGCTGGGCCAGCTGCTCTGTGACACATGAGGACAATTTAGACATTTAGATTTATAACATGACAGAAACAATGATGAACATTTGAAGATTCAGAAGTGGCTTTCTCTTCATTATAAAGGAGCTACAGTAAAACTGTATAATCGTACGTTTAATGAATCCCCTACAGGAAGGTCTCCTTACATAATATGTTAAATGGCTTTAATACGCCAAGGCTTTACCTAAATGTCTTTTTTGCTTCTGATCCAAGTTTAGCACACAAATGTAAAATGAACAATCAATTAAAAAAAGAAGAAAGTAAAGATAACAAACTGGGTGAGTTTGTTGAGAAGATAACAAACACTTACCTTGCATTACCCTCATGCAGACTTGTTTGATGTGTGTGTCTGTTGGGGATTTTCCCTTAACAAAAAAAAAGAAACAAAAGATAGTGATGAGCCATTTTTCATTATTTATATTGTTACATTTCTAGCTAATGATGTGCATGGTGTTTTTTTTCTTATTATTATTTTTTCTTATTTTTTTCTGTACGTTGAGCTACATTTCTTATATTCAATGGGCTTTAAAAATAAAGTTCATTATAAAACACATTTTTGCAAATATTGTATGCAAACATAGGCTGGATTTATTGCCTCAGTAAAGCAAATATATTTAATTCCATCAAACTTGACCCATTATAAAAAACTCTCCTAAAATATTCTGTAAGTTTTCTGTGAAGTATTATTAAAACTTTGTCAGTATGATTATGATTCTGAACATTGACTTGCTTCTTTTTATCTTAAACAGAACAGGGAATAGGCCCTGATTTACGACAACCAGAACTTTCGTTCAGTGCCGTAAGCATCTCTGATACAGCAGAAAGCTGTCACACAATAGTCCAGAGATAAAATGTCTCACCGCTGGGCCCTGAGCCCCTGGCAGGCCTGGTACCCCCATGTCTCCCTGCATGCCGCGGGGTCCCGGCTGGCCCAATTTGCCTTCTTTACCCTGCTGTCCTCGGCCACCCTCTGGTCCTTTATTTCCTGTCTCTCCTGGTGGACCTGTCTGAAATCAACAGCAGCAGTATAAGATGACGTGATGACAGCAGACACCAGCACTTTAAGAGATCAATAAGCAAACACATCTAAATATCTATTTTACTTTTCTTTCCTTTTTTTCAAACACATGGTAACCTTTAACAGGGAACAGGTCGGTATTTGTTTAATGAAAGATTTCTCTTATAGGTGAAATGTAGGAGTGGGATTTTAAACAAGAAGGAAACAATGTCAGTTGTGGTTTGCTGCCAAAAAAAAGACCAAATCCAGATAATAATGTACCTAAAAGCTTTGACTGTCCAATGTCCTTTTGTTGCTCCACAGTGAAAACCATAAACTATACAAAACATGATCTCAGTCTTCGTAATGTCATCCAAGGACATAATGCAATGAGACTGATATCAGACAACTAACAAGGACCCTATGAGAATCATTCAGTCAGTCAAAACGATGTAGTTATGGTGCTTTGTGTAGGTCAACATACCGCTCCTTTCTCTCCTAGTTCTCCTTGATCACCCTGTAAGATAAAAAAAAAAGTGTGTCACTGTTTATGTGTCTGCATAAAGTTGCATTCAAAATTTGGAGCTACAGCGATGCTACAGAGTCAAAGTAAAATATATGTTTAAAAACATTTTTCATGTCATAGTACCAGAATTGTTTTATATCTCAACAACTGTCAGGATTCGATGATGTAGCATGCCTTTTAATTCTGTTACAAAAACAATATTAGAAACTTCAGACTTTTCAGGACTCCTTTTCCTGTTTTATTTTGTGTTTACTTTACCAGTGGTAGTGTATTTGGATTTTTATGTTGCTTGTTTAACCGTACCTCCCTTCATGGAGATTATCAGTGTCTTTAAAAGGCAGAGTGCTTCTGTGACGCAACACATTTTCATATGTAGTAACACTTTGTTATGTTTTGTCAGGACAGAACTCAGCACTGGCGGCCAAATGAAAAATCCTGTGTTGATGGTGAGAAAGTTTTTTAATTCCTGTGTTTCATTCCGATTTTTTTGCCTAAATGTAATTTGTAATAGGTACAAGTTATCAGCTACTGGTTCTTGTACATAAAAACATGACCTAGATTAAATCAGAGAAAAGCACCCATATAATATTTTCACCATACAACTTGAAGCTTGTGAACAAACCAAAGTTGGAAGCACGGCTTTTTAATCACGTCATGGGACCATATGAGGATAATGTCAATGTAAGATTGGTCTGTGGGACTCCTCCCTGTGCTCTTCTGTGTTTGACCTGTGTAAGGATTCCCAGCATGGTTTTTTTGTATTTCTGTTCTTGCATTTTGCCTTCTTTCTGACTGTTTTGTTTTCTTGTTGTCTGACTGTTGTGCAATGAGTCTTGTTGTAACAGTAAAGACCGTTTTATATCACCTAGTCTTGTTCTCTGCATGGAGCATTTCAGCTCTCTTAATCCCTTCCAGTTCCAGTCGTTACATCTTCCCAGAGACACACTGATGTCTGCATGAAAATAAAGTAACATGCAGGTGTTTCAGTACTCGATCACTCACCAGTTCTCCGCTCTCTCCTGCTGTTCCTTCAGCACCTGAAGGTCCCTGAAATAAAGATGCGTGATAGATTTTTGGCATATTGTGTGCTCCATCTCAGCGCTCTTTGATCTGAAACAATCATCAGGTTTAATATTACAACAAATAAAACATACCTGCTCTCCCTTTGGACCATCAAGACCAACACCCCCCTGAGAAAAACAGAACATAAAGAATACTTAACCACATAATCCAGTGGTTCCCAAACTCTTTCTACCAGCTTTGGCAGAAGAAGATATTTTCAGGACCCCCCCCCCCCATCCATCACCATTAATATCAACATACACATAACACACTGTCACTCATGCCCTTTGCTAACAATTTACTAAATTTTAGAATTTATCTCTAATTTATATTCTAATGCAGCCAACATTTGTGTCCTATTTTTCCCTGGCGGAGCTTAGAAACGATAGGGTATGATGGGGACAGTTAATGACACAAACAGGAAATCCTTTGTACACCAGACCGTGTCATTTCAGTTCGGCCTGAGCGGTTTAGACAGATTACAAAAGGCTGGGTCCTTCAGAGGATGCAATCTCTGGGACACAGTTTATAACAACATTCAGTACCTGGACTGAGTGTGGCGTCAGGGGAAAATGGCTGCTGTGCGAATACAGTGAATGAAATCAGTGTGTTCATTTATAATGCATTTCTATGATGTAAGCCAGGGTACCAAAAATAAATAAAAAAAGCAAATTATATGTAGTTCTACAACGTCTTAATCTTGATTTTTGGCTTCACTTGAAAAGTGTATTTATCATGCTGTCATTTTGAGTTTCTTACTCTGTCGCCCATCTGGCCACGATAACCAGCTGGACCTGGAAGTCCTGGGAGTCCTTGATCCCCTTTGCTTCCCTGTAAATTCACAAGTACAAAAAAGGAAAGAGCCCTTAAAGTACTAGTTAAATAGACAGAATGCACATGCACATACCCACACATTAAGTCATAACACAAGACCAAGTGTGTGAAGCTCAGAAAACTTGACCCAACCACAGAAAAAAGGAAAACATTTTGAGCGTCAGATCATCTGAACGGCGAGCTTCAACCTGTCCACCCTCCCTCACATGTTTCTGGGTGTGTGCGGGTCCTGATTGTGGTGGACTGTGGGCCAACAGTTTTCAGGCATTCCTGGGGAACAGAGAACTCTTTCAGGGGTTCTCAGCTTCTTTTCCTGCCCCAGATTCCCTCCTGATCTGCAATAAACCCCCCTTGGGCTTTCAGATTTCTGTAACAAGGGGCTATTCATGCCCGCTCACCGTCGGATTAGAGACTTAACTGCAGGGACAGGAGTTCATAAAAGAGCTGCCACTCTCTAATAAAAGCGTAGTACAAGGCTTCACTTCCCAGATACTGTACAAAGTTTATCTTGGTGAATGATCCTCATGTTGAATAATACATTTCAGGATAGTAGAAAGTATTTGTGGACACTAATTGCTTGCTTTGTAATTCAGGGTTCTAATCTCTTGGCCGGATTGAGCTAAACTCTGCAAAAGCACAGAGCAGGAGGTTCAGCTGGAACTCTGTTACTACATTTTACCTTGTCCTTATTTTCATCTATACCATTTCCCATAACAGTATTACAATAATCTTGTTGTTTTCCTCTGAGGTTTAATTGGTCTTAACCCTTGACGAGATCTCAGAAGCTCCAAAAACCTTCCCGAAAGATTTCATTTGACGAAGTAACAGTGAATAATGTCTCACTTAAAATAAAAATGACTCCTTCACAGTTTTGAACCCTCTTTTGGGCTGTGTGAAATGTATTATTTACTATATCTATATCTATAAAACCATCAGAGGAAGGTGTACTAAATTTCTGAATAGAAAACATGGGTGTGATAGGGGTTTTCAGTTTTCCGACAAAAGCCAAACAATTTGCCGGTGATGGTAATAGTAAGTGAGAAAGCTTGAAGTATCACTAGCATCATCTTTATACCTTTTTGTATTACATAACATATATTACATAAACTGTAATTCAACATAGAGCTGTTATCTCTAACGTACTGTATGTTTGGAGTGCCACAGGATTCTGTGCTGGAGCCACATCCTTAATGAGAACTTATTGAGGCTTTCTTTGAACCAACTTTTGGTAACACTTTCTGTCTTCATCTTTACATTTTGTTCTTTGTTCATATATAAAAAGTTATCTGATGAAACTGTGTACATTAATGAAAATACACTTTACAGTAATCAAATATGTAAAAACATGGGGTTGTCTGGAATTGATCTCTCCTTGATCAAACTAGTGGGACTTAAACTTTTAAAGCACTGATAAAAGAGCGTTGTCAGTCATTGGTGTGAATTGTATTTGAAGTGTTGTTTAGACTTTATCCTTCAGACTATTAAGGTCTTACCCTGGCTCCTAGTAACCCTGCAGGTCCCTGGTGTCCTCTTTCTCCTCGTTCTCCCTGAAAGAAAAGAGAGAGAGAGAAAAGTAAAATCTGGGTAGAAACACAAATAGATGCTAAAATGTATTGATGCTTCACACTGTTGTAACTTTCTGCTGCAGCTAATGGCTGTGAAAGTTAGAAAGATAAGATTGTGTAATATTTGTTCGCTGAGGCAACAGAAAGTATTGTTTGTTATCAGGTGATGTCTTGACACTTTGTTCATTTGTGAGCAAGTTAGTAAAGGTGTGTATGATTCCAAAGTAAATAGTTTGATCATCATTACTCACTTTACTTTCCCAGTGGAGACCATTAAACCAGTATCAGAGATGTTTAAATAGTGGCTTTGTCCAAAAAATTTTGTTTAGAGGAACTGTGATTGTCCAGTTTAGCTTCATCTGGCAGTTTTTTTGTTACATTGTGGTTTCTGTGCAAGCTTTTTTTTACACTTATAATCTATCTGGACAGCTAAATGTAACACATTTGTAACTTGAATGATGTTGTATTCTTTCTAATGATGGGCTAGCATGGCAGCTACAAAAGTGCAAAAACTTAATTGCACTGGCTTCATGCTCTACGTGGCCTTAAGGGAGATAAGACTTTGACACTCAGCCCTGTATTTGGCCCTGCAGAAAACTGTTATTTTTGGCCTTATCAGCCACTCCAATCAGACAAGCTTAACAAGCTGCAATATGAACATTTCTGTAATAAAATAACGAGAACTTCGTGAAGGAGTATTTTGCCGTATCAGCCTGTCTGTCCACATGTATGTCCATAAGCTAGTATGTGTGTAATTCAATTCATTTTTCGATTAGTGGATGTGTCTTACACATCTGTCAGTCAGTTAGCTACTTGTGACTGTTGTAGTTTTACATTACACGTCTTAAGGGATTTCTGGGACATCCAAATATACTTCCTATCTCAGGGATGGAAACTGTATCGTACAGTTTTTTTGTGGATGAAGTTGACTTACTGGTCCTCCTCGGGGTCCAACAGGTCCGACTTCTCCCTGCTCACCACGCTCGCCCTGATAACAAGCAAGCCATCCAATCATTATCAGAGCAGAGACACAGAATAAAAGTACAACAAAGTGACACAATTGATTATGTTTTAAGTTGAGGAAATTTCCCCAATTCTACTAATAAAATAAAAATGTAATATTTAATGGCTAAATCATTGTTTGAAAGAAGTTTTCCTGCTTTTTAATGTAAAGCTGCTAAATTATATGAACTTCTTTGTAAACAAAAAATGTGTTAAAACATACTTGTTTTCCTGGAGACCCCATCAGACCTACAACACCTGGACCCCCTTTGACACCCTGGGGACAAAAAAAAAGAGACAGCTTTGTTTGAGGAGATGTCTACATTTGGCCTACTTTTATAGTAGAAAAAGCTGTAAATGATTGAATTTCCTAATATTGTATAGATTTTGATCATACCTCTACACCAGCATGACCTTTTTGTCCATAAGCGCCTGGCAAACCCTGCAGGCAGAAAATAGGATCAACATATAAACTTAAACGTCACACTGATAATAATGTATCAGGGGTCAGCGGTTACACTTACAGGAAGTCCTTGTGGGCCTGCATCACCTGGAGCCCCACTTTTCCCTGGAAGACCCTAAAAACAACAGAAACAGAATGGAAAATGTTATGAATTTAAACTGCTTCATCACAGTCCTAAAGCAATCAAACACTGTCACTGTTCACACAAACTACTGTGAAATGTTAAAAAAGAATAACAGATATTTGTTACCTTTGAAGCTGGCAGCCCAGGTATTCCCTCACGTCCATCTGGACCAGCGAGGCCCTGTCAACAAAACAAATCAGAGGTTTGCATAACTGATTATACAAATGAGCCTCTGTTTAAAAGAAATAAAGAACTCAGGATAAAAGTGGTAAAAAGTATCAAGCTGTTGAACAGATAGCATATCAGCCACTAAGTATTTTCAAGCCAATTTGTGAAATACGGTAGTTAGGATGTAAGGCCTCTTTTTATTTAAACTTGTTTTAATTGTTAATGCCTGCCCTTAATCCACTCAGATTGTTCCAGTCCAGTTTTGTAATAGATCTCTTAGATGGATTACCTATACTGCTAATTAACACAAAAGGAGAAATGATCCTCCTCTGCTGACATAGTGAGTTATAGTGAGCATTTTCTATTGACAAGTCAGTAGTGTTTTGTAAAAATAGCAAAGATATTCATTGCTGAGTGTAATGTTTTCCATTTAGATCATTGATATTAAGTATGGAACATTCTCGGATCCCATTGGCAAATTTCTGATAGAGTTATAGCCTCTGAGAGCGATGGGCACATTTTTCAGGGCTTCAGGCTTAGTCAGCAGTTTGTGATGAAATACTTGAAGCCGAGACTTCCCTTTCTGTGTGTCATGTGTGAGAAACAAAGCCTTAGGGTGGCTCATTGGTGGTTAGATGGTGATGCTGATGGTTTCTGGGTTTTCATTTTAATCTGTGAGTTCCCCCTCTTCTGCGCTCCACCTCTCCACACAGACTGTTTCCTGCATGCAGGCAATTCCCACTAAAAGTGAATCTGATACAAATTTTACAATAAAGTTATACTAATTTAGATAAAATTCCCCTATCAACTCCCAAACCCTAAAGAAAGAACGATAAGATGGCTCATGGGAAGAAACAAAGTAACAATATAATACTCCCGTTTAAGAGCTGTAACTCCATTAACTAGTAAAAATAAATGTTAGAGGGCCATTAGTCAAGAGGAAAGGAGATATATTGATTTATAGGATAAAATCTCACAGGCTCTCCTTGTGGCCCAGGTACTCCTCTGATTCCAGGTGGACCAAGATCCCCCTATGACAAGACAAAGAAGTAACCAAAAAATCAATACCAATGCTGTTGATACATCTCCAGTGGAAACAGGATTTAAGCACTTTTTTCATCACAGGTGAAGACACGAGTGTTAAGTCTATCAGTGTGAAATGTGAACAACGTGTTTTCACGAGCGCTTCATTCTGTCAATGCTGTTGTCGTTGGGTTTATTTGTGTTTAAGATCTTACATGCACTCCTGCTGGGCCTGGCTCGCCGATGGCTCCTCTTTGGCCTCGATCACCCTGGAAAAAAAAAATATCGTTGCTGTTTTTATCCGAGTTTTGTCCAAATTAATATGAGGTGTTTAACAGAAATGATATAAAGATGAGTACTCACTGGAGCTCCCTGTATTCCCTGAGGACCTAAATCACCAGGTTTTCCCCGAGCTCCCTGTGTGTACAGAAATATAACAGTTAACGTAAAAAAAAAAAAAGTTTATTGAAGATGTCTTTTGAAGCAGATTGAAGGCTGGTTTAAAGTTTAAAAAAATGTAAGTTTGTTGTTGCTTTCACATTGCCTGTCCAATGCGGGATATATTTACACCCCTGATACGCCTCAGCTGGAATGTGTAACGCACAGAAGCAGAACAGTGGGGTGAAGTCATTTTGTCGCTGATCAGCCATCAGAGGTTTAACAGAGGCGTAATAGGCGAGACAGTGGCAATGTGTAACATCGGCGGGGCAGAACAGCTCTGTGTGTGTGCATGCCTGGGTTTGTGTGTATGTGAAGCTCCTGGTGTTTGTTCTCACGCTGTGCCTCTCATCTTTCCGCAATGCCGTAGCACATGCTTGCTCTTGTCTCTGTTTTCTACTGTAGATCCTGCTCCCCTTGTTCCTGCCCTGATTGAACTCACCTGCATCTCATTATCCCCTCTTTGTCTGTGTGTTTACTCCCTGTGTCCTCCTGCAAGTTGCCAGTGTGTATTCCTCTTGTACCTCGTCCTAGTGGTTTCTTGTGAGTTACTTCTTGTGTATGATCTCTGCTTGCATTTTGACCCTACCTTCGCATGCTCTTTATGATTTGTTTGCTGATTATTGGATTTTTATTACCACACCGAATTGAATCTAGACCTGTCTGCTTATACTTCCCCTCTGTCGAGTCTTGCTTGTGAATCCATTGTTCTGAGTGTTTGTCTATGTATTGTGTATTGTATTGTACCGCAAGGGGACCCTGTAACTTCCAGCCCTAGACATTATGCCTTTGCTTTTTCTAAATCGCGTTACTTGTAAGCAAGCCTATCATACCCTTTATAGGCATCAATGTTTTTGCCTAGCAATAGTGTTCTCTGATTAAACCATGTGACACAGAGCATATCATGCACTTGATTTCCAGTGTTGTAACCAACAGTGAACGAGTAACTTTTAAAGGCAGCTTGAATGACTCTACATCGTATTCTTTGAGCTTTTGTTTATACAATTTAAAGATGATGTGTAGATTTCTTATTGGATAATTAAAAGGTTCTGTAGTGAGCCTATAGCCTATAAGACATGGTTTTATTTCCTGATGAAGGCAGCATGCCAACAAATAAAGTTAATAAGTCAGTTGTGTTACGTCAGTTACGTTAAAGCCTGCGGAGTTCAACATTATGTAAATTATGAGGTTATGTTGAATTCATGAAACATCTCTGCGGATCATGACTTTGTGATTTCTTACCCTGTCCCCTTTGGAGCCCAATATTCCTGGGAGGCCTCTTGATCCACCTGGTCCCTAAAATTACTCAGCGGATAGAGAAAAGACAAAGAAATGTCCCATGTTAACATGTTTGACTGTGGAGGAGTCCAAACAGGCCTCATATAGAGAGATGTCAAAGAGAGAAAGGTGAAATATTTTACTGGTAGTCCTTGAGCTCCAACTTCCCCAGGCAGTCCTTGATCGCCCTCTTCTCCCTGATAGAGAACATAGATGCAGTTTTAGTGTTTACATTTTAAAGCAGCTTCTTTTCCATCTACATCTTCATTATTCACTTTAGCAAAAGCTGCTTTAAAACAATTTAGCACACACGGAACTTTAATTTAGACAATTTTGTATCAAGAAAGATACTATGGTTATTCTTCAGCACACACTATTCTCATTTAGTAAAACATCTTTTGTTGTGGGTAATATATATCAATAATTCTGCACAGTGGGAGAGGAGAGGACTGTACCTTGTGTCCTTGTCTTCCAGGCTCACCAGATTCACCCTTAACTCCTTTGTGGCCCTACAGGAAAGAGTAACAAGGCAAATTAATACAACAGGACAATACTAATGCTAGATCTAACGTGACGTGAATCCAAAAAGTATTGTCAGGATCATTATATTTTACTCACCTTCATGCCAGGGAGACCAGAGTGTCCATGTAGACCAGAGGGGCAGGCGTTGGGACACTGAAAAACACATCAGCCTATTTGAGGTCATGGAAGAGCCCTGCCACTAGGGGGCTCCACTGACAGTGAACCTTTGACCCAGCATACAAACAAATAAATTACCGTTGTAATTTTTATTACCAAGAAATAATTTTACAGAGAATCTAGAGTTAAAGGGGTTCTTTGTTGGTAGCAGTTCTTTAAGTTTGAGAAATTGGTGCTTACCGAGCACTTGAAAACACCGCTCTGTCTTTAAGTTGCATAACAATCAAGTGGTGTTGAAAATGAAGCAAATGCAGATGGGGGAAACGGCAGTTCCTTAAGTGTGCACTTGAGGCTGGCTACAAAAGGTCTACATAAGGTCCCATGTTGAAATGTCCAACATTACAGCACCCTGGTACAACAATCAGTTTAATAATAATACATTTTATTTAAAGGCGCCTTTCAAAGGACTCAAGATCAACTTACAAAGCAGAGATAAAAACAGAAAAGTTTAGATCTCAATCGCTCATTTCTCTATTTATGGAAACCATGCAGGGGTGAAATTACTTACCGCTAGACATCTATACAAACAATTCAGTGACTGGCTGTGTGTTTGATCATTTTCATTCAAAAAATGTTTAGCATAAATCTGGGCTTGAATATAGTCAGCTCTGGCTCCAGAAAACTAACCTGGCAGTGGCCGAATACCAAACCCGATATAAACTTTTAGGAAAAAGAGAGAGCAAATTTGAAAAAGGAAATTGGATACTTTTGGATCTAACTTACCAGGTCCTCGCCTTGATATACGCCTGGTGGACCCTAGATAAAAATAACAAAATGTAGTTGACATATAATAATGTTTCCTCTGATTGTGTTTAACAGCAGTACAGATAAAAGCAGTGATATTTACTCTTGGCCCAGCAACACCAGGAAGCCCGACTGGACCCCTCTTTCCTCTCGCTCCCTGTGAGAGACAGACTTTTATCAATAAACTTGTATTCTTATCTTCTATTATATTTAGTTTTTCATGTTATATTTGAATTAATAACATAAAAACTCCACTCACAGAAAGTCCAACTTTCCCTAGTTCACCTGGTAGCCCATCTGTTCCAGGAATACCCTGTTAACAAACAACAAAAACTTTATCTGACAAACTCTCTTTTGTAATACAACTTCCAATATGATTACAAAAATGTAGGCACAGACTGCTATAAATAACTTTGCATTAAGTAAATAAAACTGATCTATATGTTATGACACTTAAATCAAGCCATGCTAAAGAGAAACTTATCACTCAAAGTATTCATGTTTATTTTCTTCCCTCTGGTGGTTAAAGTGATCACCTTGCTGCAGTGATGTCAGAGTGTACTGTGGGTTCGGTCAGGGCACTGTGACATCACTTGGTCTTTGATTGAGCCAAAAAATAAAAGAATGTGTTAATATGATGGGGCGGCTGTGGCTCAGTGGTAGAGTCAGTCATCTTTGAATCTGTAGGTTAGATGTGCAATCCCATCTCCTGCAGTCCACACGTTCAAAAGTTCTTGGGCAAGACACTGACCCCAAATTGCTCTCTACTACGGCATATCCAACAGCGTGTGAATGAGTATGAATGGGACTAGTTAATAATACTGATGGGCACTTTACATAGCATCCTTTACCAACAGTGTGTGAATGTGTGAATGTAACATGTAGTGTAAAAGGGCTTTGAGTGGTCAAAAGACCAGAAAAGTGGTATATAGGTTCTATATAGATAAAGCTATTGTACTCCATGTACCATTTAATAATTACAAAAAATAGAAAATAATGATCCCAAAATAAATATTTCAATTCTCAAGCTACACCAATGCAGTCTCACAGTTCTGTTAACACAACTTAATACTTTCAATTTGCATGACATACTGTACGTAACGATGTGGCTTTCTTTGGTTTTGGTTCTTAAAGTATACTGTAGGTTTATGCTCATACATTTGTAATGTACTCCAGCACAGTTTTGAATGCAGCATGTTGACGGGACACTGGATGTTTCTACATTGTTTTTTAATTACTCAAGCAAAAGATATGAGAACAAAAAAAAGGTGTTCTTGGTGCAGGAAATTCTTTTTCAAGACCAATATCAGATCAATGATTAGCTTTATGATTTTAGATTAAATACATATATCTTGTATGCTGGTTAATAAGTTCCCTTTTAAATGTGACTGTGAAGCTTTGTGTTACTGTAGTTTTTTTACCTTAAGTGTTGCTGTATGAAAATTGGCAACCTATTCTATTGACCTGCTGACGTGTTTAAATGTGAGCTAGTTACCAACCTTTGAAGTAAAGCCTATAAAGTGTGATACTCACATCGAGCCCATCAGGTCCTACACCCTGTCAGAGAGAAATCATAGATGGACAGTGTCAGACTGAAGCCGGCAGAAGCAAATAAAGAAAACTGGAAGGGTTCAGTGCATCATGAGGCAGCATTTCTCTTTGATTTTATTATGTTTGCAAACAGTAAGTATAAGTAAAGATGAACTTTATGTTCTGGTTATTTTAACACAATGTTGCTGTTGCTTCCAATAGAAACTAATAATGAAGAATGTAAACTTGTTAACAATTAAATCTGTATTGTATTAACCTTAATGTTTATGTGGTGGTTAATGAAAGAAATTAAAGTTAATGTTTGTACTTACAGGCTCCCCAGAAGTTCCAGGAGGGCCAGAATCTCCCTACAAAAAGACGAGAACAGGGTATGAATAATTACACTGTTGTTTTGACAAAAGAACATATTTATTGAAATGTGTTAATAATAATCTTACTTTAGGCCCCTGTTTGCCCACTGTGCCTGGATCTCCAGGTGGTCCAACAGGTCCCTTCAAATATGACACACAAAAAAATCAAAAAACGTTTACACATTTTTTAAACATTATAAAACATTTTTATTTTATTTTGGGAGCTATGGTTCAACACTTTTTTATTGTCAAGGCACCTAAACCGATACAACTTAGATCAGGGATCCCTATCAAGTAATTTTGCTTCTATATGTTGAACAATAGCATATCTGGAAAAACAAATAAGTTCTAAATTCTGTCTTATCACACTTAATACATTTCTGGGGACACCCTTGATGATAAGGATGATGTTATTTTAAATCCACCTGTTTAAAATAACAGTCTTTGGCATCTCCCGACTTATTTTACCTCTGATTATTGTAAAACAGTTATTTAAAATTAATGAATTAATTGAATGATTAAAACCAATTATCACGTCCAAATACTGAAGCTGTTAATCTTTCTCTCTTATTTTCGTCAATAAATGGAACTATACATCTTATAACTTCAACTGCACTGACGCATCACACATTATGCTGTCACACCTACCCCTCTATGCATTTGTGTACAAGACATTTTGAGAAGCCAAAAACCATGACTACTGACAAGGTATGGTAATTTTACCCGATTTTGGCAAATATGACTCTGCAAGCATCTTCAGCCTGTTGTTTGCAAACTGTTACCATAATGTCTATGGGCTGTGGCTAAATGGCTATTTCACATATTATTTATATGCAAACCTGAGACATAACTTTAGCTCACTTTCTGAACCCGGTAAAGCTGCTAAACATGACACAACGATGACACAGATAACTATACACCCTAATGTCACGTTGCATCCATTAAGAATAATATCTGCAGTGATGTATGCTGTGCCGTTGGATTGTTGCTTTATGTCCGTCTTCTTACTCGATGACTCTCTCTTTTTCTCTTCATAACTTCATCTGTAACCTGACTCTTCCTCTTAGACTCACCCAGTGTATCAAACAGTACAGAGACGTACTAACTGACTTCTTTTTATAACTGAAAGCTTGTGTGGGAACTAGTGCCATAAAGTCTAAGCACTTATCGCGAGATGACCTTGACCCACAGCCAAAGTTACATAGTGCAGTAAACAGGTGATCGGGCCGTGCTGTGGACATGAGAGAGACGCCATTTTCACTGCATTTTCACTCTTGGCTGCAGGAGTGCTGTCTGCAGCTAAACGTTTCTAAAACTGTAGGCATGTATTTCACTAAAACAAATAGAGTATCATCTGACCCCGACATACATGTTAATGGAGAAAGAATACAAATTGTCAGCCAATATAAATATCTTGGGATAATAATAGATTCACAGTTTTCCTTTAAAGCCCATATTGGCAAATTGTGTAAAATAATCAAGTTTAATCTCGCAAATTTTCGTGCAATTCGAAATGAAATGTCAACTGAAGCCGCAAAAATGTATTTGCATTCCATGATTTTCAGCCATTTTAACTATTGCCTGACCAGCTGGTCCCAGGCTGGTCAGAGTTCAAAAAAACCATTGGAAATCTTGTACAAACAAGCAATCAAAGTTATGGATCAAAAACCTAGGCACTATCATCACTGTGCAATTTTAAAAAAATATAGTATTTTAAATTGGGACAGTCTTCACACCTTTGCAGACTTAAAACTGACTTATAAAGTACTGCATAAACTGGCTCCAGATCCTCTGGCAGAGTTCATCAGCCAAAGAAACAGCCTTGAGCGTGTCACTCGAGGCTCTGTCAGAGGTGACTGTTATATTTCTCTGCGCAGGAGCACTTTCAGTAAGTCGGCCTGGTCAGTAAGGAGTGCAAAGGTGTGGAACTCAGTACCTGAGGAGGTTAAACTGCTCACAACATACAAGGCCTTCACAAAAAAATTGAAAATGTGGCTTATCAACACCTACAGCTGCCAACACTAAAAGATAAGCCTGTTGTGATATTATGATAAAATGTTATGTTGTGATGTTGTATTTTTTCTTAATTGTACAGTAAGTGTTTGTATATGTATTTTGTATTATATTGTACATGTATTATGTGCTTTTCTCTTCTCTCTTTTTCTTTTCTTTTCTTCTTTTTAAATTGTAATTTTTATTGCCTTTTTCCCATCATGGCCAGGGGACTACGGATGAAAACTAGCCTTCTGGCTAATTCTGGCTTTTTTAAACCATGTGTAATCATGTGTTTTATGAAATTGCACTGTCCCCTTCTAAATAAACTAATAATAATAATAATAATACTGTAGAAAGTTATTGTGTTATTAAATTGACCTTTGAAACTTATTTTTTAAGGTGGAAAAGTTACATATTGTTGCTTTAAGAGAGAATTTAGCACTATATTGAAGAGACTGCAGCTTGCAGAAAAGCAAAAGAGCACTTGACCTGGAGTGCACCAGTCCTCTATAACCAAATACAGTAACATTACAACCTGCAACCGGACAGACAATTGAGTGCAAGAAACACATTTGAGGCTGGCTCCAAAGACAAGCCAATCTGCATATAGTACAATGTTGGAATGCTCAAATTTTCATCTAAATGTATCATGTTTACAGCCTTCAGAAAAAAAGGTTTTGGTTTCTATACTAGGGGTGCATAAGATTACTCAACAAATCTATGACAAAATGCGTTGCCTACAAATGTAATTGTCGATCATTTGTTGGTTACATCATTGGGCATGTTTTACTGCTTTGTATCGTTTTTGGAAGCTGAGTTGCTCAATCTAGCATCCTTAATATCTCCATGCAAAACAACAGCCGCAAAGCAACGAGTAAACAAAACATAAGACATTGGCGGCAACCAATGCAACACTATTGTTTTCTAAAATGTCTAAACTCTGGGAACAATTCACCCTTGATGCTGCAAATAAAAGTTTTACACTGCCCTACTTCAGAGTCCCAACTGTAGTCAGAAAGCACAGGGAAGGCTTATTGGTATTCTCCAGCCTTCAGGGCCAAAGTTGTCGCTAACTTCCAGGCTAGCCCCGACACTAAGTCACAGGCACCTTGAGGAGTTGGGGCATTTATTGTTGCACATTCAGCTTAAATGGGGAGATTAATTCTGATATTTCTTACAGCTACCAGTTTCTTTTTCTCTGCACTCTTGTCATGACAACAACACAACTCATATAGGCCTACACACACTCTCAGACCCCTTGTTTCTGTCTTCAGTCGCTCTACCACCTAGACTTACGCACTCAGTTATTCACAAACAGAACTTCACTACTCGTAGAACAAAAGGATTGCCAGCAAGATTTGTAAAGCAGACCGTGTTTATCATGAGACCATGTCTGTAATGCTGAGCATTTAAAGAGAAGGCACATTGGACATCTCTCTTTAAAACTAATCATCTTTCACATTCACCTTCATGTTCTTCAACACTTTATCTTTTTCTCTTCTTCTCATTTATTTTTCTTTCTCCTCTCCTACCACTATAGTTAAACCAACTTTTACTATATTGATATAGTTAAGGCTACACATTGAAAAAAGGTATCTGTCTTGCATTAACACTAGTTATGTTTAAAGTAAGGCTGTCATCATTAACTAGTTAAGCACAATTAATTAAGGTCTGAAATTAATGCATTGATTTTTTTTCATCGCGATTAATCACATGCTATTTTGTCCCTTAAGGCGCACCGTGCAGAAGCCTCCATCGTGTCTCTCTGTGGTCACAGTGATGGAAAAGAACGACACTGCTGCATCTTTGAATGTCTCATTTCACTTTAAAAAACCTCTAGACAGCTCAGCTGATGAGTCAAAAATATTATCCACCTTATGACATCAGACATTTCACTTTTTTAACCATTCCTTTTGGCCCTTTTCATCCAGTTTTTATTCTTAACAAGTTTCTTTGTCTGAGGTTAAGTTAATGTCTTAACCTTGATCTACCAGATCCTTACTTTATTTCAAAATAAAAGCAGGGTTGAATTCAAACAGCAAGTAAAGTACTCTCAGCTTATGATAGAAAAACATTTGAAATAAAAGCCTAACAATTTTTATTTTTAAATGCAAAATAATGTCATTTCAAAGATGCGATTAAAAATGCGATTATTCACAAATAACTTTTGAAAATTAATCTCGATTAAAAAATGTAATCATTGGACAGCCCTACTTGAAATCCAAGAAAAAGATATGGCTTGCATTCAGATTTTGAATGATATATTTTAAGTTTGAAAGAGTAATGTTGGATTTAAAAGCTGACAGCTAAATAAGAACAATTAAGTAATTATGCAAAACATTATCTATTTAGTCGACTAATCAATTCAGAAGTCAATGACAAGTCCACTGCCAAAATAGTCCTTAGACACAGCCCTACTCTATAGCTTTTCCAATTCGTGACACTTGCATCGCCAGTGAATAAATATATAACTCATTTGAATTATATGGCGGCTAAAAATGATGCATAATTAGGGCAGTGGCTGCATTTACTGACAGTTTGGAGTCTGCTTGGTTTTACCTCAGCTAATGTGAATCTAAAGCTTCCAGATTGAATCATTCATCCGTAAGAGAAATCTACTAGTTTTGTGTAAAGCCTGTGCAGATTTTAAGTTCTACACGTCTGGCTAACCTGAAGGTTTCTTTATAATATGTCTGACGATCTTACTGCTTTTGTTTTATACAGCATCCCTAAACCTATGTATTTGATTTTATTGGAATAGTTTTGTAATTATTGATTGAAATGATATCCCAAACTACAAAAGAATACCTTATTATATTTGTATTTAATGGCAAACATGGAGCCAGAACCGTCTGGCATCTGTTAATTCCTCATAAGGGGACCTTATTGGGCATTATTCATTACTTACTGGACTGGACTTGCATACAATTAGACTCATTATTCAGCCAGACCACAGCTAAAAAAAAGATTAAACTCTAAAATCAAAACCTGATTGATTCAAACGCTGGTTGTATCAAACAGATGAAACTCTCTCTGCCCTTGTTACTTTTTTGAGAGTTAGAAAAAAGGTGTGATCTTCCTTACATCCTTAAGCCCCTCCCCCTTTATGTCTCCCCCATGAATAACCCTAACAACAATCTTCACCTGGTCAAAGGGCATCACCAAGCGATGGGAACCAAAGACGTCTCAAACCAGATAATTGAGGGTTATGTTGCGTGCCCCTTGTACAGCGGAAATAGTCCCCATTGCAGCGGCTGTGGGTTCAAATCCGACCTCAACCCTTTGCTGCATGTCATTTCCCACTCTCTACTCCCAACATTTCCTGCCTCTATTCAGCTGTCCTATCCAATAAAGGCAAACAGGTCTAAAAAACAACTTTAAAAAACAAACAGATAATTGAGCAATGATGAAAAAAAAAGAAACACGTCCCAATAAAATTACTGTCTACTACTTGATACTAGTTTGATTTCTAATTTTTCGAGCGAGACTTAAATGGAGAACACAACCTTCTTTCGTAAGGGATTGCTTTTGTGGTCTATTTTTTATTACTGTAGGTATACAAACGTGACTCTCTCCTGCTCCTCTTATATCTGTACACACTCAGTGTAATGTCTTCTCTCTTTCAGCCTACATGAAGCTTTGACTCTCCTGGTCTGTCCTAAGCACCGTCACCACAGCAGACAGCTAACACACTGAGTCCTTTCTGCACCACCTTCACTAGCACACGCTCTCTCTTGTCAGCCATCTCTGAGCAGCCGATCCCCCCCACACTAACCCCTCCATCTCACACAAAAGACCCCTGTTTCTGTCAGGAAGCCACTCGAGACTTTCCCCTAAATAACCAGATTGATTTATCCAAGCAACGTTTTTTTTACTCAGAGGAAGCCAATACAAACTGCTCACACAGCAGCAGATCTGAATGTCTCAAGTCCTCCAGCTTAGATCTTAGACATTTAATACATCCTCCTATTGGAGGGTTTTGACCTCCAGGACAGAAATACTCTCATCTACTGGATTAAAGCAGAATCTTTTGTTATTTCTGCAGTTTTTTAGAGACAAGCCTACAAGACAAGTTGTAAAAAAAAAAAAATCTTGTGGAAAGACCAGACACAACCAAGACCTTTCACTCTGTGCCTGATGTTAGACACCAGTGTTTTAACATGTTGTTTCACTTACATCTGCGCCTGGAAGTCCAGCAGCCCCTGGAGCTCCGTCTTTGCCGTTATCACCATCAGCACCCTGAAAGCAGAACAACTCATGTTAACAATGTTAATTTACTGTAGGTGCAAAGGCAACATCCTTGATTATATCTCTATATGTTAGGGGATAAAAAGTCCACTCACTGGTCCGCCGTTCACTGTTGAGTCTTCTCCTCTGTCGCCCTGAAGATACATAAAAAGCATGTTCACATGATGATAATCCACTTTAAGCCCAAAATGTATCATTGGAAAATCTTTTTTTTTCAATTACACTATTTACTTTTTACACAGGACTTGAGATGCATTGAGGGTTCATGTTCATCTGCATATTTTCTTGGAAAAGTAAACCTTTCTGTAGCCTGATTGCAGTTTTTTAAGACTAACATACACTTTTAAGTTGAATGACCACTGAAGGAACCTACATCATTAGAGTTAATATTGAGGAAAAGTGGCGCAGGTTTAGCTCACTGTTTAGCTCAGTACAACTCAAAGCTGAAATCAAATCTGACCCTTGGCCCTTAGCTGCATGTCCTTCCCCACTCTCTTTCTTCTGTTGTTGCCTCTATCCATGGTTCTATGCATAGGTATGAAAACAGACGGATGACAGCTGAAATCCAGGTTACGGTCCTGTGGTCGGATTTTATGGAATCAATAAAAAAAAGCCTTGTTTTCTTTGCAAACATGGTGATGATTTATTTGAGTTTGAGAAAGAAAGTACCCTTTTCAGCCCATATTGCAGCATTTAATCTTGCAGTTTAACCAAAAAATAAAAATTACCATACTGCACATTATTATCACAACAGCTGCTCACACATTAAAATGTATTTAAGCAATTTATGTGACTTGGAAAGGTTTTTTTTTTGAAGTGTCACATCACTGTTTAGAATAAAGGGGAACTAAGTCAGGATTGAGTCATATAAGGAGCTATTTATTAATAACCGTATTGTTGAAATAGCTGCAGCTTTCTCTCTTTCTTGTGTAATATCCACATCACTGTTGAGCTGATTAACCCAGAAGTGAACCAGTCGCTGCACTGACCAACATGAGAAACATGAGAAAAAATTTTGACTGAAAAAACTTGACTCACATCGATGCCGTCCACTCCGGGCACGCCAGCTGCTCCAGGCGGCCCTGCAAGGCCTCTGGGACCAACTGGGCCCCTCTGCAAAGCAAACACAAAAATCAGTTTGTTTTTTTCTCACCGAAATTCATCTCTTAATATCATCCAGTGCTGCTGCTGTAGCTGGTGTGAAGGGTCTCACACAGAGTCTCTTTGTTTGCTTGAATGTAAGGGGAAAGGTCATGAAACTAAACCTGGTGTCCCATTTTAGTCCCATTATACCACCTAAGTAACCACATATGTTCCGATTACTGGTAATGGGAGGACCTTATTGGTGCCAGGTGTGCACACGGGCATGAATGGGTGACAGTTTGGACCAGATTAAAATCTCAAAATATTAAAATATTTGTAAAATAATGCTGTTTTAAGAGCCAAATATATCTGAGTTACACCTCAAACAACAAATTTGAGCAATCAGGTCCTCCAGAAAGTCATTATATGAATGTATCATACAATAGAGGTACAGCATGGTATAAGAATATCCAATATTAAAACCACAGATATTTTAAATTACAAGTAAGTACCTTAAATAAACATACTGCAGAATATGTAGAAGAAATTTCCTCTTGAAATGTAAAGAAATGGCATTTATGTGGGAATATCTTATTATAACTCACTAGCCAAACGCCATTAGTTTTTACCAGGGATAATATGGGTGTTTTATGTAACATCAATAAGAAATTAACTACCAAAAACTACAAAAGAGTCTATTCATTACTCAGCAAAACAAATCAGCTAAAAGGTGCTGATAACAATATAAAATATGATGCCATAGGAGACTCAAAATATATAGATTTATTTTATTAAATAGATATGTAGGAAATTAAAACAATTCATCTCTCTATAAATCCCTCACTGTGTTATAAGCACCTATAGAAGAAATACATCAATATACATGGCTTTCCTCTCCTGTATGGGATGAAGAAGAGAAAGAAGGAGCACCTATGTCTCACCTGAGCCGAGCAAATCAGCACGATTTGCAGTAAAATCACCAGCAGAGACTCTCGACGGATCCTGGAGAGAGCCATGGTCTTCCCAGGGCCGACGAAGACGCTAAAAAGTCCCTTGTTCCCAGATTAGACGGGGCTCACAGACGGTTCACTTCTCAGCCTCCCCCCTGACTGAAACCCCAGCGGCTGCTAGAAGGGAAGGATGTTAGTAAGTCTTGATTATTCATGAGACATTGGGGCTCTGCAGGAGGAGGAGAAGGTGGAGGAGGAGGGCGTCCCTGCACAGTCAGAAAAGGGCAGTTCATTGGAAATTACATCAAGTTTTAAGATGGAATTGAACATGACAGAAAATTGCTTATTATTGTCCCTAATCTGGTTTCAGGACATATACCTTGGTTTTTGTGGAAAAACAAAATCAAACAAAAAATGCTCTGTATACTGTATGTTTGGAAACAAAAATTTAAGAGAAAAAGGGGTTATGGGAAACTTTAAGGAAATATAATATCTTTAATTTAATGTTTAACTTTAAGAAGAGATTTGAAATATGTTGACATTTAGAAACATAACAAGTGCATTTAAATCTTACTTAAATAGAAGTATGAATGAGCAAAACTAAAAAGTAGTCAGTGCAGTAAAATTATCTCACTCTGCGTTTTCTTATATCTGATGTTTGTGGATTCATATTACTGCTGTAATTGGTGTGTTGTGTTATGCCACTGTAGATGTTAAAGGTATAGCTACTTTTAACTACTTAGGTGGCTATTTAAATCAACAACTATGCATTATACTCTACAAGATTTAAGTGTTCCCGTCCTGTGAGAACCACATGGCTCTAAACAGTCCACTTCTCATGAGTTCAGAAACACAGCTTTGTGTTCAGCTTTGTGACAAAGGATTTTATAGCTAATCCAAGAGGAGTTTCATTGTTTATTTAGCCAAAGAAGAGAATTTTCCAAATCCATTAAAGAACACTTAATCCTTTCATACAATCTCTACTTTCAATACATCAGCATTGATGATCAAATAATAGCCTAACTAGGACTGACAGTAAGCTAGTCTGTGAGTATTTTTAGTTTTAATAATGTAAGAACATTTGTTGCTTATATTACTGTATAGTATCGTCACTAGAAATAATTGAGAACTTTGTTGGTATTGTTTATTTACCTTCCATAAATAATTTGAATACTTCTTCTGCTGCCAAACGTTTGCTGCTGCTGGATGGGTGGCGCTACAACACAAAAAACCGCTAATAAAAACCACGAAGAAGAAGAAAACCGGAAGTGTGTAGAAGACTTGAGAAGGGCGTCGTTTTCAAAGCTCGTTAACTGCTGTTGTCTTGGAGCTCTGTTTTCTGAATCTGTAAACAAAACAAAAAAACATATTTTGTGTCAATAAACTCACACGAAAATGTCGCCGTGACGAAGGCAGTATTACAGCGAAGCGGCACACGTGCAGGTAAAAAGCAAATCCGTTTAACGGCTCCCTCTGGTTTACATTTCTTTATTTGTTGTCTTTTTGAATGCTAACTGTTAGCCTAGCTTACTTCTGTGTTCATCGTTGCTCTTCTGCCAAATCAAATGTAAAAAACTGTCATTTCAAGAAAGGCTTGCATGATTCAAGTTAAACTAAAGTTACAAGTGAAATATTTGGGCTATTTCAACTCTTCATAGTCTACTGGTAATTTCGGCTGATCGGTGATCAATTAAACTAAGCAGAATTACATCTGTTATAGCTGTGTACATTGATTCCTGTACATGTTTTCTATGATATTATCTAATTGTATGCAGATACATTTTTATTATTAAC
Source organism: Tautogolabrus adspersus (assembly GCA_020745685.1). Classification (NCBI taxonomy): domain Eukaryota; kingdom Metazoa; phylum Chordata; class Actinopteri; order Labriformes; family Labridae; genus Tautogolabrus; species Tautogolabrus adspersus. Next base: position 15,828,868 of record CM036537.1, on the reverse strand, counting down.
TATAACTGACAGATTAAATAAAAGTATACCAGTAACTAGCAATACACACTGACGGCTGGACCAACCACTGTAATGCACTTTATGTCAGAGTTAACCAGTCGGGTGACTACAGTTAGTCAAGAATGCTGCAATTTGTTAAGAAGAACTTGTAAGCACTAATACATAGCCTCCATCCTGGCTTACCCCAGCTGGCTCCCTGTTGATTTTAGAATTCATTTTCTAATTGTATTATTTGTTTTTAAATCTTAAAATGGATTAGCACATCTCTACAATTTTGACCTCTTACAAATCCATATCCCCTCTGGTCTATTGATCAGCTTCTCCTTGTTGTCCTGAAATCCAGGGCTGGTTGGGGGTTTTTCTACCACCACCTATTTTTCATTTCTTAATATTTTTTTGTAGAAATTAAAATGTGATGTTTCTGTTTTCCCTTTAGATGTTGTGGTTCCTCCTTGCCCTGAAGAAAAAATGAGCATGGACAACCTGGATTTCACAGAAGAGGAAATTCAAGAACAACTGGAGCTCCTTGGATACAAAAACATACCAAAACACAGGCTACGTGAATTCAAACATGGTTAGACTCTATAATATCTTTCCTTAAAGTTAATAGTAGTCATTGTATTGTTGTTGGAATTCTGTAAAACACAGGTACTGTCCATGTTTAGACTCATCTTAAAGAAATCACTCTTTTTGTTTGATGTCAGATCTTGATGAACTGATTCAACAAGAAGAATGGAAAAGCCTGACCTCACCCACTCAGATAAACTCAACAAAAACACACACAGACACATCTCGACCGAGTCCTCCTGCCTACACCAAAGAGAAAGGTCAGAGAGCCTAACTAACTAATAGAAACAAGTATCAGTATTTCTTAACACTTTTCCGGTGTAATATTTAAAAATGTTTTTCTTTACAGTTAGCCAGAGCCACTTTGAAGAATGTAGTGAAGGGTTTTTCACAAATGCTGTACAAGCTTCCCATGACAGACAGGTAAGGATTATCCACCAGTTACACCACACTGTTTGTGAAGAGGGGCTGCAACAAATGATTACATTCACTGATTCATCTGCTGATTGTTTTTTCACTTAATCGTTTAGTTGTTCAGTTAACATTTCATAAATGTATTTGTTTTATGCCGACCAAGCCCCTCTTTAAATCATCACATGCCTTGTTTTTCTACAAGCCAGAAATGTTCAATTTAATGTCTTAAGAGAGGACAGAAAACAGAAAACTGGAATCAGAGTTAAAAATTCTCAAACTGATTGATTTATAATATAGTTTTTGATGTTAGCTGAGAACATATCACTTAAGTGTTGTAGCTCTACATGTTAATAGTTGAGCTGCAATAGCATCAGGTCCATGTTGTGATTGAGTAATCCAATGAATAATTTACCACAGGTGCTTACCACCTGTCAGAACAGAGACTACAGATGGCAGCGGGGACTTAGTGACTCGTACGCCCAACACTCAATGGCTTCGAAGGTCCAGCTGCCTCCAGGTGCTCCCAGCCGACTGCAGCTGGAGCACGATCCTGACGACACCCTCCACCCGCTCACTGATAGCTACACATCCAGTCCTGACACCCATGGGAGAAGCTTCATCAAGAGAAAAGTCCTCAGGTCAATATTGTTATTTAATACATTTGGCAGACATTGATTTGTATTTCTTTGTATCACTGATTAAACAGAGGTGACACACATTTAGTTTTATTTGGGACTTGAGTACAAAAAACATCCAAATATCAGAAACACAATAAATGTGTATACTGTGTCCATAAAGATGCATTTTGGTTTACAATTTGGCTATAAATTAAGTAGAATCTTTATATTTAGTATCATGTGGTAGTTGTCATTTTTTTGTATTGATAGTTTCATTTTCTGTTAATTTCCACAAAATGACAGTAATAGTGACAAAATCACATCAAATCAGAGCCCAAACTCCTTTTTTCTTGATTTGAACATTTAATTTAAAAGTAAATGAAGTCACAGATTTGAAAAATACTGACAAAATCACTGAAGCAGGACAGATGTTAACTGTTCAATCTATCAGTTTTAAAGAGATTGTCTTTGCTGAAAATACAAAAAGAATAATACAGTGTGTTTTATTCTATGCAGGAAACATAAAGGGCAGTCTCTTGTGTGTGATGAATCAGTCTACAGTGAAGACTCAGGTAATGTACTCGACTCATTTTCTGATCATAGTAATGGACTGTTTTGTTCTGTAATAATATAATGAGTTCACTAAGAACCTGGTTCAAAGTTGTAAAGTCTTTTGGCCCCACTGAGCCTCATCTACTGAGTCGCTGGATGGCCCTGATAAAGATGTTACTCCAAATAGGCAAGGCAATTTAAAAAAAAAATGGCAGGAGCAAGGTTTGAAGATTTATTTGGATCTTTTTGGAAAAACTTCACTCAAGAGCTTCCAAAACTTTAAGGAGCAATATGGTTCAGCCAACAAGGATTTATTCCTTGTTGCTAAAAAATTAGCAACGAAAATCTGGATTAATCCAGAACTGGGCCTAGCATAATAGGGGTCCTTATCACTGCATATACAGTAGATCAGAGCCCCAAAAATGATCTCCAAACTGTACAGAGGCCTTCAAGAATTACACAATGGGGACACATCCTTTATAAACGAGAAATGGACAGTGAGGGTAACTTTGTAATGTCAATAGAAGAATGGGAGAACTTAAATGACAAACAATGGAAGTCTACTAACACATTGTCTTGAAGAGTTTAATTGGAAAAACATTGAAAGATTTTTTTATAACACAAGCACTAAAGCATTACAGGTCAGAAAGCCTGCCGGAGAGGGTGTGATGAGCAAATCATCATCATGTGTTCTGGGATTGCTCTGTGATTCAAAACTTCTGGAAAGCAGTAAGAGACAGCATGGAAAAAGTTTTAAAAATTAAGTTTGATTAAGTCTTGTATCTGGGACAGATGCCACCTCAACTTCTAGGCTTTTCCAGAGTGTACATGTACAGAATAATGTTGGTTGTAAAAAAAGCCATAACAAAAAAAAAAGGTTATGTCAAGGACAACCGGTACGAGCAGACGGGTTCAGTTTGATGCACGACATTTTTGGAATGGAAAAAACAACGTTTATTTTGAAACTCAAGAGGGATTTATTTGATGAATGTTGGAAAGGATAGAATGAGTTTAAACTCACATAGAACGGATTTCAGGTAAAGAGCTCATGATGTATTGTTCTCTGCTACACATGGACTGTTGTGCTTTTAGGTTTATAGAATTTCTCTTTATATTGTTTGTCTTATCTTAAAAAATGTATATAGGAAAATGCTGCTTAAAGCCCAGTTTATACATGGCAAGGCAGCACAACATCAAGTGATTATGTGTACAATTTTATTTCAGAGACTTTAACATCACAAGACATTCACTAGTGTTGCATTTTAAAAAGTGATACAGGTTATTGAATGAGACATTTTGACAAACATCTTGTAAAACTCAGATTGAAGTGATCTAAAAACAGTATCTCAAATACCTAAAAGATGTTGAGAAAAAAATAGAATCACATTAAAAGTAAAAAAAATCGACTTTTCATTTCGAACAGGCAGCAACAAAACATGAACAGAATGATTAAAACAGAGAAAGCACAAACTTAGTGACTCCTCCTTCTTGTCACTTAATTTTCAAATTGACCACCGTTGTGTGATTGGAAAGTATAGAATCACTTGGAAGAAATAAACAGAAGAACACAGATGTAATCCCATTGGTCACCTGCAGTTGGAGCTGTTTCAGCTTTGAGAACACGCCCAGCAGGAGAGGAAGTTGAAGCTCCTGGATATCAGCTTAATCCTCTTTTCTAAAGCCGTCTGCCTCCACAGAGCTCACACTCCAAACACTCCTCAGCAGAAAGGCAAGTCACCAACATGTACAAAATGTGCAACACTCAGAGCGACGAGGACGACGACAACTCTCTTTACTCCTCTTTTTGGTCGGATGGTGAGAGACAGGAAGATGATGAAAAGGAAGAGGAGGAGGAGAAAGTGGAGATTGGGCGAGGGATCAGAGAGAAGGATTTCAAACCTGTCAAAGATGTACGGCACGATCTCCAGTTGGGTTCAGATGAAGGAAAGTGTGAGCTGAAAAACCAGGAAAAAGAGAGTGGGGAAAATTCAGAAAGTGGAAATAATGAAGATGAACGGGAGGAAGAGGAGAAAGTAAAAGCTGGGCTTCTGAGTGGAAAAAAAGACCCCAAACCTATCAGCGAGACTGATGAGTCTCTTCAGGAGGATTCAGATAAGGAAAAGTTTAAGTCAAACGATGAAGAAGACTCAAGTGGGGACAGTGCAGAAGGTGGAAGTGAAGAAGAGGCAGAGGAAGAAGAGAAAGAAGAAATAAGTGAGGAAGACTCTGGAGCTGTTGACAATACAGAGGATTCTCTCCAAGAAGATTCAGAGGAAGAGGAGAAAACTGAACTAAACATTAGGGACAACACAAGTGGGGACAGTTCAGAAAGTGAAGAGGAGGAGGAGGATACAAGCAATGCAGAGGATTCTCTCCAGGAGGCTTCAGAGGAGGAGAAACTTGAGTTAACCAACCAGGAAAACATGAGCGGGGACAGTTCAGAAGTTGGAAGTGAAAAGGAGGAAGAGGAGGATAAATATATCAGCGAGGAAGACTCCAGGGAGGCTGAGGACAAGAAGTCTGACTTTAAAAACCCCGAAAACACAAGCGGGGAAAGTTCAGAAGGTGGAAGTGATGAGGGGGAACGAGGGGAGGAGGGGGAGGATATCGGCAAGGAAGACAACAAACATGTCAGGGAGGCAGAGGATTCTCTCAAGGAGGCTTCAGAGGAGGAAAATCCAAAGTTAAACCAGGAAAACACAAGCAGGGACAGTATGAAAGTTGAAAGTGAAGAGGAGGAAAATGAACAACTGATGGAAGAGGAAGATCTCAAACCTGTCAGTGATAAAGAGGACTCTCCATATGATGCTTCAGAGAAGGACACACCTGAGCTCAACAACCAGGACAACCTAAGCTTGGACTATTTGCAAGGTAGATGTGAAGAAGAAGAAGCAAAAAGCTGTTGCAGCAGTTCTGACAGTCCCGCTCCAAGTCTAATGACCTCGGGCTACGGTACGTACAGACCAGAGGAGCATGAAGGAGGGGATTACAGAGACGACCACACCATAACTGAGTTTGATCAAGACAGCCGAGGAGATCTGTCTGAGGTGAGGGACGAAGAGGACGATCGTTCGATCTGCAGCTTCGGAGGGCTGGACATCGAACAAACACACAGAGAATACAGCCAGACCCAGCCACTCAACCTGTTAGCAAACAGCAAGTTCGAAGGTTATTCTGAGTTTTGTAGAGATAATAAAGAGGTGGGCATCATGGACATGAAGCCAGAGGAAAACAAAGAGCAGACGGATGAGAAATTTGAAGATCTGTATGCAGCATCCAAAAATAAAGTGACAACATCTGAACATCTCTTTAAAGTAGAAAGAGACAATGAAAGGCATTTGGAAGGTGGAAGTGTTGACGTTCAAGCATCAGAAAAAGAGAGGCACAAAGATAAAGAAGAGTATAATGTGGGGAGAGAAGCTGAGGACAGAGCTGAGTCAGACGAGTCTTCAAGCAACAAAGATATTAAGTTTATCGACTCCAAAGCTGATGCCAGCTGGATGACGTACAACAAGATGTATGAGGAGTGGGAAGGAAATCTTAGACGGAAAAAGGGTACATTTCCTCTCAGTTTTTCTATTTTATTAACTTGAGTTAAAACCAGAATTTTAAACTTCAATAAAAAGAAGTCTTAGAAAAAAATCGAAAAAATGCCTGTTTCTTCCATGGCACAAAAAAAAAACAGGGCACATGGGCAGTAATGTCACCAAGGATATACAATTGAATTGAACTAAATGATGCTTGCTGATGGATGAGGGATAGTTTGTGCACCCCATGTACAGAGGCTGTAGTCCCCGAAGCGGGCGGCCAGGAGAGAGAGAGAGATGTGAGGTGAATGTGTGTTTATTTAATTACTAACATTTATGGGGTTATTGTGTGGGTTAAACCTATTTTTAATCAAATTAAGATCATTTCTTTAACTGTGGATTTCATTTGTTTGCAAACGCAGCAAGCTGTCTGGAGGATCGGCTGGCGGAGCTTCGTTTATCCACGTCAGCTCAGCGTGAGTTTGAAACCGAGAATGAAGACGACAGCAGTCCAAGTGAAACACTGAGCTCAGAGGCAGAGGGGATTTCTATGAGCGCCTTCGAATCCTACTTAAGAGGCATGGTGGGTAATGTAGTCCCCCAGAATGTGGTTTCAGTGTGTGTTACTGTAAAAAGTGAAGAGGAGCTTATCTGCATTAAGAAAATTTAGCAAATGATAAATGTTTAGAATTTCTTGCAATGTCACTAAAAATCCTTTCACTGATTCATTTGGACAGACTCGATCTCACAGTGATGGTGACATCAGACCAAAACCAAAATCCTGTAAGCAAACGGAAAAAGAATTCATGTATTTATTTAACCTACACCTATACACTAAACTGTTTTCATTGATTTTTTTTTTTTTTAGTCATCAGACCAGTGATGAACCAGCAAACCGTAAAGAAGACAGACCCAGTGGCCAAGTAAGTTTAAAAAAATCACAAATAAGACGCCCTCTCTAGTCTCTCTTCTCCCTGTCAAGGCCATCCAACAAAACGTGTTCTCTTCTTGTCTTTTTCTTTCTTTCTTTTTTGTTGCCTTTTTGTTTTGTATTGGTTAATTTTGTTTATGTCCTATTATTCAGCAACTGTCTTTACTGTCCTCCAAAACCATGTTTTTTATTGATTAATCGGAGACTATCCTTCTATATGGAACATAAATGGAGTAAGACGGTCAAAATATGTGGTTGAAGTAAACCGAATTTTCTTCAGATTAAGGCTGAAGAGTTCACACTTCATATTCTTGTATCTGCAGGTATTTCCAGTATAAGCAGCTCTGGGAAATTTTTAAACTTCCTGGTGAGACGGACAGGAGAGCTCTTCGCCGGGAGATAAAGGTATGACAAGACATCTTAACAAGCTTAAAAACAATTTCTTTCAAGCTCCTCTCAGAATGGGAGTTGCAGTCATACTTAAATCATTCATGCAATCATCTGATAAGCTAACGTGCGCAATCATTTTCCAGAGTTCTTGCCAATGTGACGATATTTCAGATTTGATATACCGGCAGGTCTTAAAAAGAGCGTATTCTGTTCTGCACCGTGGGTTGGTTTTTACAGCTCTTTAGGACACACTGCCCCCTGCCTTTTTACGTGCATTACAGTCCTATAAGCCTAAAGTTTGAGGGGGTTAATAGTATTATGTACTGCTGAGGAAACATGAATATTAGTGGAAAATTCAGATTCATCATGAAAACAAAAGAATTAGTGCAAATAAATGAATATTGTGTATGTGCAAACACATTAAATGTTAGGCTCAAAAATACAAACTAAAATCTTCTGCTTCTCTGAATGTTGTAACCGTCTGTTACACCGGTTTTTAGTTGTTGGATATTTGCTGTCTCAGTCAAGTGAGAAACCACAGTGAAATTAACTTATTCAATTAGTGATTCATGTTTTTCTTCTTGTTCAGGAACAGCTTACATACCAGCCTCCACCTGTAAGTATTTCCAAATAACTTCTCTTTAAAGTTGCTTTTTTTAAAACATGTTTTTTTTTTTCCAAATCAGTTCATCTGTTATGATAAAATCAGCTTGTGTATCATTTATATGTTTTGCTTCTTTTTTTTTTTTTGTCCCAAAAGTAATTATTGTGTAAGAGTTACTGTATGTCTCCAAAAAACAGAAGGAAGGAAAATCAGACAATCGTTACAAGTTAATTGTTTAGAATAAGTTCTTTCATACAGACCTAACTTTTTCAAATGAATCCACATTAGTGATTCAGTAACACAACTGTTTTGTTTTGTTGCAGCCTAAACCTCGCAGAGTTTACGTGCCGAACACCTACATCGTGCCAACAGAGAAGAAGCGCTCGGCGCTGCGCTGGGAAATCAGGAACGACTTGGCCAACGGTCTCTTGCCACACAAATTCAGTTATCGATTTTAGGCCTTAATGTCCACCTGCCTTTTAGAAACTTTTGATAACACTTTTTACAGTTTTTTATCATTGCAATATTTATTCTTTTTTTGTTGTTGCACGTAATAAACACAAAGAAAACATTTGTCACTGCAGTGTGAATATATTACAGGTCATTTCTTGTCTTCTATGGGAAATCAGAGTACGGCAGTTTGAATGGGTAAAGAGGTGAATACCGCTGGTCGTGCCACAGCAGTTTTTCTTCCAGAAACTTGATGGTTTTCAGAGTGAGGATGAGTGCTTCGTGTTTCAGCATGCTATGGACGTTCAGACCTGACAGAGAAAACACAAAAATCACCTTCTAGAGCAGTAAAACCACACTCCTTTTTTCAATGTCTTAAAAGGGTTCCTTTGATAAACATGAAACATGTTAATAACTCTTGCTCTTCTTCTTGTCTTTTACTGCTGCAACACTTGAATTTCCCCGCTTGGGATCAAAGGATTATCCAATCTTATTTATGATCACTCCTAAAGATTGATGTGGTTAAGGGTAACAAACATTTTAAACTCATAAATAATTGTTTAATGTTATTCAGGTGCAATACACCTGAGGCTTCCAGCTCACAGAGTCTGTTTTATTTTACAGACATGATGGTTTAAACTCACCAATGGCAGGAATAATATTCACTGTCTTCAGACTTTCTGTTGCCTGAAGGATGTTCTCAGGAATCTCTTCACCTCTGAAAGCAACAAGACAAATGTCAACACAACAGAGAGCCAATGAACTTGAAGTTTCTTTTTCTTTTCCTTGTATCTCTGATGATACTCACACATCGACTATTAACACAGACTCTCCCCAGTGTCTGTGTCTGATCAGATCAAGCAGGTACTGAGGGTCAGGGGTGGGGATGTTCAGAGAGTCCACAATGTAAAGATAATCCTAAAAAAAAAAAAAAATTAGACAAATTAATCTACAGGTACAGTATAAATATTGAGTAAGAAATGCTGAATATTCACTCGTTTCTGCTTCTTAATTGTGAAAATTTGCTGATTTTCTTGTGACATCCGATTAGGATTTAATTCTTTTTCAGGATTTGGTAAAGCTCCGTATTTTTATAAACTAAAATGTCAATACTCTGGCCAAAAGATCCCTAGATTCAAAATCTTCTGTACAGATATAAAAGGGGCAGATTATAGGGGTTTGTTAACCATAACGCCTTGTATTTTATTTTAATAAATATATATGATTAAAATTATATATTCTAAAAAGAACTTTCTAAATTACCCTGTGGAGAAAACAGTACAACATTTTTTACATTAGCAGGAGTGAAATAAAAAAACAAACCACTGCTTTTATCAGGGTTCCTGAAAAAGTCTTATATTAGGGTTTTCAAATTCAAGGTCATAAAATGTCAAAAGTCTTATTGTTACATTTTAGATTTCACTTTGAGACATAATAGTTTAAAAGATCTACACTGTCTGGTTAGTGTTATGTGATTTTTTTGTATTATTCTTTTGAGGATTTTCTTGTTCACATTACATTTCACAGCAATTATAGCAGCATATAACGTACACCTTCACAAAAAAATGTGATTGTGAATGTGAAAAAATGTATTTGGGGGAAATGGTAATGAGTCCCACATGAAATCCAAAAAGCACCAAAGCTACGCGTTACATAAATTGTGTTTAATTGAATTCTTTTGGGCCTTAAAAAGTGTGCAGCATCCCTGTTGACATGTGTACGCCATTTCAGGCACTTAAAGATGATAGAAATACAATACAGTCTTCTCAGTAATGTGTGAACTCATTTAAATTGGAGTTGAGATTAATTTGTTTTCATTCTTTCCCGTTACCTGAGCCATCTTGGAGCTCAGAGCCACTTTAAGTCCCTGCACTCGGACCTTCATGGGTAACATGTAGTAATAACTGGTCGGCCCTCTGGGTCCATGAGACACTCCACCTGAGAGAAACACACACACACACACAAGCCGTCAGACTCACTCTGATGTACAACCTGAGAGTCAGTCAACATCGAAGTAATGGAGGAAGAAAAGGGGTTTGTCTCTGCTGAGGGAAGAGCAGAGATTGACGTGAGACCTGAGATTCATTTACATAGAATTAAAACATTAAAACACGTAACAGGCGAATAAAGACTTTAAAAGAACACGTTAACACAGAACTGGACACATTTACCTCCTCTCCATATCGGTGAGCGGATGCTTCCGTGTCGTGCTCGTCCGCTTCCTTTCTGTCGCCATGGTTTCTTGCCTCCACCTCTGACTTCTGACCTGACCTTTGTGTGGGCGTGGCTCTGACAGATTGAAACAACTATTAGTTTAATGATTTGATTATGAGTTTATTTAAGGTGTTACAAACAGTAGAAATAAATATTTATGTATTACATTTATTCAATTTAACTTAATAAAACTCTAAGCCCAAATATTGGACTAGAAACATGCACAGAAAACAATTTTCAAGCAAATTTCCTACTAATTTTCTAGCCATGCATTTGATAATGACATGCACTGCACAACACACACTTAAAAAATATTCCAATTCATTCTTTGAAAAGGGATTTGAGAGAAGTAATCTTGTCTCATACTAGAGGTGAATAACTTCAAGATATATTTTACAATAAGCCAGTTAATAACATTGAAACACCACATTTATGTTTCTGTCTTTGTTTATGTTTTATCTCACAACAAACGTGTCACAGCATGAAGCAATCTGACAAAATTCAAGAGAAATATTGTATACATAACTTGATTTATAACTTACAATTCTTTTAAAATTTTTCTGCCATGTTTCAACCTGATGAAGAATGTCGAGCCTGAGAGGATAGAAAATAAACCACTTATTAATCCAGGATTTATACAGATACACACTGTTTTTGCGGCCTTATTCCAGATTTGAGTTTCAGATATTTCATCGGTATCAACTCTACACTGTATCAATACAACAGAGAGATAAGAATTAGCCACATATTGTTTATTCAAAACGTTTTATGATGCTCTTGAAACACAGAGTCTGAATCTCACCAAGGATAACAGCAAATTGTGACTGATGAATGATGTTCTGGACAAAAAACGAGTGCAGAAGATATCAAAGTCTCCTGAATTAAAATAATACATTTTTGGACAACAAACTATACCTTGGAGGCACTGCGAACACATCCGGGTGTAGCTGAGCCAAACCCAACGGCTCACTTTCCCGACTCTCCAGAGTCTCCACCCACGTCTGGACTGGACTCAGGTGAGCTGGAACGACAGCATCACACCTCCTCAAGAGAGGCAGAGAGCAGTCAGCAGGAGGAGGAGGACGCTCTGCAGGTGGACACACAACAACAGTCAGAGATGTGATAAATGCTGACAGTTAGTGTTTTTAAATGAGAAATCACAGCAGAGGGATAATTGTAGTGAGGCTTGGAATTTTAATATACTTGATGTTGTCATAAATTAGCACGTCGAAAACTTTAAAACCTTTTAAACCACAAGTCTTTACTCACTTAATCTTGTAGGATCTACAAGGTTCGTGGGCAGCAGTAGATTTGGAGGCAACGCAGCATCTCCAGTGAATGACGAAGCAAACTGAAGAGAAGAAAACTTGAAGTAAGTGGAGCAGAAGGAGAACACTCAAAACAACCTCATGAAAGAAATGTAAGCGTTTACACACAGTATGTACTACAAGAGTAGCTCACTACTTGGCACATTTTTTAATTTTAAATCATAGAATTATGATCTGACCCCATGTCCTACAGCACTGCATTCTGAATCACTGTTGCTGGATATGATTATTTTCATATTCAAAATTCTATCAAACAAGTTAATATTCATACAGTTAATTAGTCTCCTTATATACACATCCAGAGGGTGGTCTTGGAGAAATGTTGCGTTTATTTTTTCTAACAATCAAATCCGCCAAATATTCAATCTGGTATTTTTGAATCATTTAAAAAACTTTGGCCCAGATTTTTTTGTTTTTTTACTTCTTTAATAACTTGGGTACTGGGCATTTTATTCCATCCATAAAGTAGTCAACTCTAAATTATATATATAATTTATATTCTTCAGCAATATGATTCAGTGATGGAAAATAAGTGTACATTTTAATACAATTCAATGTTTAATCAATAAAATTGTATTCTTTCCTTGCTTTATACATTACTTATTGTATTGTTCATCCTTTGCTCGCGAATTTTTTCTCCTCATTTTAATGTTTTAAATGACTTTCAATTTTTTAGCAATAACAGCAAAATAGCACTTTAAGCGTCGATACAAAGTGATTAACTGAATAGAGCAAAATTAATCAATAAAAAAACACAATCTGTTCTGTGATATATTCAAACGGCAGCAGGTTAAACATTACTCACCCGTTTAGCAACTCCTCTACCATAAATCACAAAAGTGCAACGAAACATTTCGCTTCTGTTTTTCTTCTGCAGTCTCACACACTCTTAAAGTCCACTGAAAACATCTGAAAAACACATTTTAAGCTGAATACTGGACAGCTTGCAGCATGAAAGGTCGTGGGTACTTCTCCGTGTGGAGTGTTGGCGCTGGTTGATGACGTGCAAAAACGTAGCAGCTGCGTGACTAGCGGTCGAAAGCGGAAGCTCCTTCTCCTCACTCCTAAACAGAAATGGTAACTTATAGACCTACAATTTGACGTGTGTGTAGGTATTATATGTAGGCTTAGGCCTACATATAGGGATGTTAACTCATAGACTGTAAATATCAAGTGTTAACTTCGAAAACTGCCCCGCTGTGCAACTAATAGGGTTTATCTTATCCAACAACAGTCCACTAGATTTGTCATGCAACCACAAATGTTAGGTTTCCTGCTTTCTATTTTTATTTCTTAATTGTTTCAGTTTGTTCTTCATAATTTGAGGTTTTAGACGTAAGAACACACGTGTGTGAAGAGTCCCTGGAAATTATTACAGTGACAATAAATCAATTAGGCTAATTATAACCTAAAAATAACCTGTAAATTAATCCCTCATCAAAACAATAACTGCAATGGTAGTATATAGGGCCTAGTGCCAATAAGCAGTGGAGGACAGAAACGAAGTTAATTTACTTCAGTAGCCTATTATTTTTTGGTAAAACCACTTTAGGCTACTCAACTAAATTTAAAAGACAAATATCGTAGGCTACTTTCGACTACACTACATTTGATTTTAATACTTTGAGGTATTTTGGGTTGTAACTTTTACTGTTCCTATTAGTTTGGAGCTGTAAATCTGTAGCATGTGTAAAAACATTTAAACAAGGTATTTTCTACACAGCGTAGTAGTTCTAATGTGGTTGATGGAGTAAAAAAAAGAAAGGTCTACATTCCTGCAGAAAATGCACAAAGCATTGATCATGGAAGCTTTGTTTGAAAAAATAAACTTAAAAAGATGTTAAACTAACTTGTGTCAATGTCAAAAGTCCAAACAACATTTTTTAGAGAGTAAAACCAAGATGCAAAACACTTTTCATGTGAACCTTTTATCTGCCTTTGAAAGCTGAACTGAAGTCTGTTTACTAAACAAAATAGTATATCTTTTCATTTTCTATCTCAAAACCAATCTACAATCAGAGAACGATATTAATTCAACTTTATTTTTTTATTTATTTTATAATGAATATCTTTTTTTTTTATTCCCTGAGGTAACTACTTTGGATTTGTACATGATGAAAACAGCTTCAACCTTCTCTTATAAGTGGCACAAAAAGATTTAGGAAGCAATAACTTGTTTTGTTTTTTGAATGTTTATTTTTTCATACAACATAATAACCAAATGATACATGATGTGTTCATTGCAACCAATTTATAAAGCCTACTGGCCCCCTCTTAAAACGGTCTTGGTCAGCTTATATACTTTAGTTTATAAATTCATCTTACATCATTTATCATATACTTCAGACTGCAAATATGTCAAAGCAAGAAAACTATTTACATCCCCTAAGAATATAATCTATAGTCAGTACTTCAAAGTATAGACATACAGTACAATATTAACATATGTGCAACTGGGGATATTATAAAAACACTTGATAAAGTACAACTAAACAAAATGCATGCTTTGATCTTTTCAAGTACCCTAAAATCCTCAAATTTTCCTTACTTATTAGAAAACTTGAGAGGAAATTAAGGGATTTGGGAAGTTTTTGGTGCTATAACACAACTTAAATGTTTAAATAAAAAGAATACCTACTTTTCAAACAAGTACTGTATGGATAATACTACAAACAACAAAATGTGTGAATTTACATAATATAAACAAGTGCAAGAATGCTGATTTATATTCTAGGTAAGAATCTTTACTGGGCGACAGGGTTGGCTTTACTTACAAAAAAACAGTGTCAGCAAATGACACATTCAAAAAACACAAGCACAAATCATGCAAAAACATGTAACCGTTAAGTTTTAATAAATTAAACCTGAATGTTTAAACATCAATAGTTTGAAACCTATATGAGGTTTGAGAAAAAGAACGTTGATCCTTTTTGGTCATTTCCTGCTGGAACTTCAAGATCAAAGTTTCTTGGATTAAAGTCACGCCCCCCAAAAGTGTTACGGTTCTGCGTCCTCGGATTTTGTGATTGATTGGGAAACGCTGTGACATAGTATTCGTCTGAATTGTCAGGTACCCTTATTCTTGATTCATGAGTAAAGTGAGGCATACGGTAGTGAGGCACTGGATGCATTGCTCTCTGAGGTTTTGCATACATGTCAAAATCACCAGAGGGAATTCTTCTGGTATGTCTGGGGTCCCTCATGCCAACATTGACACCTGGTGGTGACATGACCTGTCCATAGTTATGTGATCCCTGGTGGTTTAGTGTTGAACCTCTAGCCCTAAGCACATGATGCATTCCTGTAAAATCATCAATATTGAGATCTGAACGGTTGAAATCAATATGGGTGCCTAAATGAGGATCCACCATGGGGTAGCTGGACCCTGCTTTTGCCCTTGGTGACCTTGTATCACTGTACCCAAATCTGACATCTCGATCAACATCCAGGTCAGGCATTTTCATGTTTACCCCTGGGATGTCTGCTCTGCGATTGTCATACAAAGATCCTCTGAAATTTCGTGAGGAATCATCAATGTTAAGATTTGGAGATCTGAGATGCATTTGTGGATTTTGCATAGGCATGTTGAAGTTCATGTTAGGAGAACTAACCTTTCCTTGCAGCTGTCTGGGTTTCATGTTCAGTTTTGCATTTTGTGGAGAAATATCCAGATTTTTAGAACTCAGTCCAGCATCAAAGTCAATAGCAGACCCCCTACCAAAGTCTGGGCCTCTTATTCCTCCTCTGACTTGAGGGGCACCAAAATTCATGTCAGGTTGTCCTTTTCTGCCATTTATTCCTAGATTAGGATTTTTTGTATTTAAGTCTAGTTTGGGACCTTTGAACCTTGCCCCAGGCACATCAAAGTCTGGCACACTTATACCAGGACCCTTTAATCTAGGCCCTGAAAGATTCATATCTGGTATTGCTGCTTTAGGCCCAGATAAATTGAGGTCTGGCCCATTTATGTCAACGTTGGGGCCTTTTGGCACCTTGATTTTAGGCTTTTTGAACTTTGAATCAGGGAGACCCAAGTTGACTTCTGGCGTGCTCATATCTAACTTTGGAGCTTTAAGATCCATGTTTGGTAAGTCTAACTTGGGTGCATTCATTCCCCCTTTAAACTTTGGGGTTTTGAGATTCAAATCTGGAGTTTTCAGGTCTGAATTTAAATCTAAATTTGGTCCTTTCGGTAATTTGGCATTAAGATCTGGTGACTTAAAGTGTAAGTTGGGTTTATCTAACTTTGGACCAGAAAACCCCACATCAGGCATTTTCAAATGTGGCTTTTTAAGTTCGGCCGATGGGCTGCCAAAATCAACATCTGGGATTTCAAACCTAGACTTGGATCCTTTGAGGTTGATGTTAGGTGAATTGATGTCCATATCTGGGCCATCAAAATTTCCACCAGGTCCTTTAAGGTTTGGTAGATTAACTTTAGGCATTTTTAATTTGGGCATTTTCAGCTTGGCATTTGGTGACCCAATGTTAAGATCTGGAGTATTCATGTCTAACTTTGGAACTTTGAGATCCATGTTTGGCAAGTTCAAGTCAGGGGCATCAAGTCCACCCTTAATCTTTGGAGCTTTTAAACTCAAATCTGGTGACTTTAGATCTGCATTTAGCTTTGGCATTTTCAGTTTACCTGATGGCATGTCCAAGTTGAGCTTTGGAGTATTTAGATCCAGTTTTGGACTTTTGAGATCAACCTTGGGCATGTTTATGTCTGGTGCATTTATTCCACCTCTGAGATTTGGACCAGAGAGATCTAGGTTAGGTGATTTGAGGTTCAAGTTCAGGCCAGCTAATTTTGGTCCAGAAAGGCCAAAATCGGGCAGATTCAAGTTTGGCTTTTTGAATTTTCCTGATGGACCAGCAATATCAAAATCTGGCATTTCTAAATCACCTTTAGGACCTTTAAGATTGACTTTGGGTGCATTTACATCAACAGCTGGAACATTGAAGTCCCCATCAATCTCAGGTCCTTTCAGGCTCGGAAAACCAAATTTTGGCATCTTGAATTTGGGCATTTTAAATTTCCCTTTGGGTGAACCAATGTTGACATCTGGAGTATTCATGTCCATTTTTGGAGCATTAAGGTCCATATTTGGTAGGTTCACATCGGGTGCATTAAGTCCACCCTTAATCTTTGGAGCTTTTAAACTCAAATCTGGTGACTTTAGATCTGCATTGAGGTCCAAGTTTGGTCCTTTTGGTAATGTACCTGAAAGATTGAATTTAGGCATTTTCAATTTCCCTGAGGGAGCGTTTACATCCCAGTCTGGAGCATTTAGCTCTGGCATTTTCAGTTTACCTGATGGCATGTCCAAATTGAGCTTTGGAGTATTTAGATCCAGTTTAGGGCTTTTGAGATCAACCTTGGGCATGTTTATGTCTGGTGCATTTATTCCACCACTGAGATTTGGACCAGAGAGATCTAGGTTAGGGGATTTGAGGTTCAAGTTCGGGCCATCTAATTTTGGTCCAGAAAGGCCAAAATCAGGCAGGTTGAAGTTTGGCTTTTTGAATTTTCCTGATGGTCCGGCAATATCAAAATCTGGCATTTCTAAATCACCTTTGGGACCTTTGAGATTGACTTTGGGTGCATTTACATCAACAGCTGGAACATTGAAGTCCCCATCAATCTCAGGTCCTTTCAGGCTCGGAAAACCAAATTTGGGCTTCTTGAATTTGGGCATTTTAAATTTCCCTTTGGGTGAACCAATGTTGACATCTGGAGTATTCATGTCAAATTTTGGAGCATTAAGGTCCATATTTGGTAGGTTCACATCGGGGGCATTAAGTCCACCCTTAATCTTTGGAGCTTTTAAACTCAAATCTGGTGACTTTAGATCTGCATTGAGGTCCAAGTTTGGTCCTTTTGGTAATGTACCTGAAAGATTGAATTTAGGCATTTTCAATTTCCCTGAGGGAGCGTTTACATCCCAGTCTGGAGCATTTAGCTCTGGCATTTTCAGTTTACCTGATGGCATGTCCAAATTGAGCTTTGGAGTATTTAGATCCAGTTTAGGGCTTTTGAGGTCAACCTTGGGCATGTTTATGTCTGGTGCATTTATTCCGCCACTGAGATTTGGACCAGAGAGATCTAGGTTAGGGGATTTGAGGTTCAAGTTCGGGCCATCTAATTTTGGTCCAGAAAGGCCAAAATCAGGCAGGTTGAAGTTTGGCTTTTTGAATTTTCCTGATGGTCCGGCAATATCAAAATCTGGCATTTCTAAATCACCTTTGGGACCTTTGAGATTGACTTTGGGTGCATTTACATCAACAGCTGGAACATTGAAGTCCCCATCAATCTCAGGTCCTTTCAGGCTCGGAAAACCAAATTTGGGCTTCTTGAATTTGGGCATTTTAAATTTCCCTTTGGGTGAACCAATGTTGACATCTGGAGTATTCATGTCAAATTCTGGAGCATTAAGGTCCATATTTGGTAGGTTCACATCGGGTGCATTAAGTCCACCCTTAATCTTTGGAGCTTTTAAACTCAAATCTGGTGACTTTAGATCTGCATTGAGGTCCAAGTTTGGTCCTTTTGGTAATGTACCTAAAAGATTGAATTTAGGCATTTTCAATTTCCCTGAGGGAGCGTTTACATCCCAGTCTGGAGCATTTAGCTCTGGCATTTTCAGTTTACCTGATGGCATGTCCAAATTGAGCTTTGGAGTATTTAGATCCAGTTTAGGGCTTTTGAGATCAATCTTGGGCATGTTTATGTCTGGTGCATTTATTCTGCCACTGAGATTTGGACCAGAGAGATCTAGGTTAGGGGATTTGAGGTTCAAGTTCGGTCCATCTAATTTTGGTCCAGAAAGGCCAAAATCAGGCAGGTTGAAGTTTGGCTTTTTGAATTTTCCTGATGGTCCGGCAATATCAAAATCTGGCATTTCTAAATCACCTTTGGGACCTTTGAGATTGACTTTGGGTGCATTTACATCAACCACTGGAACATTGAAGTCCCCATCAATCTCAGGTCCTTTCAGGCTCGGAAAACCAAATTTGGGCTTCTTGAATTTGGGCATTTTAAATTTCCCTTTGGGTGAACCAATGTTGACATCTGGAGTATTCATGTCAAATTTTGGAGCATTAAGGTCCATATTTGGTAGGTTCACATCGGGGGCATTAAGTCCACCTTTAATCTTTGGAGCTTTTAAACTCAAATCTGGTGACTTTAGATCTGCATTGAGGTCCAAGTTTGGTCCTTTTGGTAATGTACCTGAAAGATTGAATTTAGGCATTTTCAACTTCCCTGAGGGAGTGTTTACATCCCAGTCTGGAGCATTTAGCTCTGGCATTTTCAGTTTACCTGATGGCATGTCCAAATTGAGCTTTGGAGTATTTAGATCCAGTTTAGGGCTTTTGAGATCAACCTTGGGCATGTTTATGTCTGGTGCATTTATTCCACCACTGAGATTTGGACCAGAGAGATCTAGGTTAGGGGATTTGAGGTTCAAGTTCGGGCCATCTAATTTTGGTCCAGAAAGGCCAAAATCAGGCAGATTCAAGTTTGGCTTTTTGAATTTTCCTGATGGTCCGTCAATATCAAAATCTGGCATTTCTAAATCACCTTTGGGAGCTTTGAGATTGACTTTGGGTGTATTGATGGCTAACTCTGGGTCATATAATTCCCCATCAATATCAGGTCCTTTGAAGCTTGGAAGACCAAATTTAGGCATCTTCAACTTTGGACCTTTAACATCCAGATCCGGCATTTTCAGGTCTGATTTTGGGCCTTTGAGAGCAAGTGAAGGTGCATCAATGTCAAATTCTGGCTTTGGCATTTCAGGAGAATTAAAGTCTAGTTTTGGATTGTTGAGATCAAATCCAGGCATATTGATGCCTTCTTTAAACTTCCGTCCAGATAAATCCATGTCTGGAGTTTTGAAGGCATAATCTGGAGCTTTAATGTCTGGTAAATCAAATTTGGGCATTGAAAATTTAGGAGCCTGGTATTTCCCAGATGGACTCTTGATGTCAACCGATGAAGAGTCAGAGACTACTACATAATCTGAAGGGTTATCCACATTTAGATCTGGGTTTTTCAGTTTATTGGATAACTTGTGACTGAGTTTACCTGAGGGAAAATCTGGGGTTCCTACTTCTGGTGTCTTGATCTCAAATTCTGGACTTTTGAAAGAAGGTTCAGATAGGCCAAGGTCTGGCATTTTGAATTTTGGCATTCTGTATTCCTCATTTGTTCCTTCAATACGCACTATAGGAACACCACTATCAAAGGATGGACCAGTGATATTTCCCCCATTTTGGACTATTCCCAGTTCAGGGGGTCCAACACCTGAACCTTTTAAGTCCTTACCTATTTCTGGAGCTTTAAAAGCTCTGTTACTTTCCAGTTCAACTTGAGCCTTTTCAAAATTTGGCATTGTCAAGTCAACCGATGAACGATCAGTGTTTGGCAGCTGTATGCCACCTGTAGTTTTGACTCTTGCACCCTGGGGTAATGTTTCAGACAGATGGAAGTCTGTAGTGTCAAACTGTGAACTCTTGTCATTGACTCTTAGTCTTGGTTGATCTCCACTTAGAGAAGTTCTATTCATACCAAAACCCATTGGTGGAAGATTCAGATTGCTACCATTTGATATTTCTACTGCATCACCATAAGATGAATCCCCATGAATATCTTTGCTAAATTTCTTGGTTTTCAGAAGTCCAAAGTCAACTCCAAGACGCGGCAACCCAGTGTCTTGCTTTAGGTTGGCCTTGGATGAGTTTTGTACAGTTGGATTTGTAGTTGGCTCCCCATTCACACCACCCTCATCAGCACTGGGAAAGTCACCTTTCATAAACTTCTTGATTTTGGCATTGTAGAGTTTGCTGTATGTATCATTCAGCATCTAAAAAAATATAAACAGAAGCTTGGTTACTTGGAATGAAATGTTAACAAGACTTATTTTTACTATTGTCTATCAGTCTGAGTAGGGTTCAAGTTTAGTATCATTTGATGAAAGTCAATGCAATGCGCAATGTAGCACAAAAACAGCTTCTAGTGGGAGGGCTAATAGAATTAATGCTCTTCAAAGTACAGAAGATCATATTTGACCTTTTGTCTTGTGGAAGATTACTAATAAACCCATTAACTAATTCAGTTTGACTTGGTATCTTTTTGCAGTCCACCTACCGTCCCGGGACTCTTGGTACCCTCAAACAGATTTCCGACGCTTCTGCTTTTGTTCCTTTTGAGGACTTTTATCTTGTCATCATATGGCTTTGATAGTTCATCCCCTGAAAAAGAAAAATCAAGTGTTTGCATAAAACATTATCAAGTTTAACTACAATTAAGGCCCAAATCATACTGTTTTATTTGAAGGATAGCTTTAGAATCCATACACTAAACCCGACAACCCTAATAATATAAAATATGGGGTTTTATGTTGAGAAAACACAACAAAACTATTCAGCAAAGTACATTTCAAAATAGTCTCAATGTTCTTGTGCTCAAAAAGGATTTCTAGAAAATAACTATTGTGTTGTATTTTAATTAAGACTGTTTAACATTTAATTTCACTGCAAGACCAGACTGTAACAAATAGCAATTTTATTAACAGAAAATGTATAATTGACTTGGGCACAACTGTTGACTTGGTTTGTATTGCATTGGACTGAATATTGAAAAGTTCAACAAAAATGATGTAAATTGTTAACTTAACAAAAGTAGCTGGGCTACCACAACCTTGCGTTTAAGTCTAGTATGAACTGATTTCCTTCAATTAGAAGACGTGTTTTTAACAAATGTTTAAATGCTATAAGCTAAGACTTTATATGGCTTGCTTTAAAAACAGTCACAATCAGTACACAAAGGAAGGGGCAGTAGCAAGTCTTAAGGGTCATACCTTCCATTATTCCCTGATTGGAAGGGGCACCGTCATTGATGCTGGATATCACCAGTCCACCATCCTCTGATCGCTCCAGGGTCAAACCCTCAGAGAGGCTCCTCCCCCTGCGGTGTGTCGGCTAAACAAACGGGACATTTCAGGGATGCGATAAAACAGAGGCACTCCTCAACAAAATAATCTTTAACTGCAACATACAAAAGACATTTAAACTGTCATAGGACATTTCAATACAGAACACTTTTCACGTACCATGATAGTGGTGTCTTTGTCACAGTTGCATTGAAAAATCCCCTTCGACTAAACCTTTAGAAGGAAACAAAATGGACAGTTAACAAATTAAGTTATTGAATCTAAACCTAAACCGCTGGGTGCAGCACATTTATTCTGCCCAACTCAGCATTGTCATGGAAACAGATTACTGGCGTAACATATATTTACTATTCACAATTTACAAAGCAAACTTAGCAGTTGAAAACAAGGCAGTTTAACTGTACACAAAAATAAAAGTGAAATTCAGGTGACTTTGCAGGTACATCTCAGGTATTCCAGTTATGTTCTTGATGCTTTTGGGCCATAACTGAGGAAAAACCAGGAACAGGTTTATCAAGAGTGCCGCAAACACACGCTCTTGTTGTAATGCACTTTTTGCTGGGCTGACAAAGCAGGTTTTGAATAAGCTCCAGCTTGTTCAGAATGCTGCAGCCAGAATACTGACAAGAACCAAAAGGTTTGAACACATCACTCCTGTTTTAATCTCCCTTCACTGGCTCCCTATAAAGCAAAGAATTGATTTTAAAATACTTTTAACTGTCTTCAAATCCTTGAATGGCTTAGCCCCTTCCTACATTACCGACATGCTCACTCAATACACACCGGACAGATCCCTGAGATCTTCAAATAAAGGACTCCTCACGGTACCAAGAATTCACTCTAGATCAGCCTATGGTGCCGTCAGTCACTACGCCCCCATTCTTTGGAATTCCATACCACATGATCTTAGGTCTGCTACAACTGTTTGTTCTTTTAAAAGTAAGCTAAAAACATATCTGTTTGCACAAGCTTTTAGCTAGGTTTTAACTATTTTAGAATGTTAACTTTGTATATTTTATTTTTTGTCTTAAACCTTTGTTTTATATGTAATACCTTCTCATCTCATATGCTCTTACATTATGTCATTGTTGTGTATCTTTGTTATTTTTCTGTTTTAAAGCACATTGAGTCTACGCCTGTCGTATGAAATGTGCTATATAAATAAACTTGACTTGACTTGACTTGTTGGGTGTTTCCTTTTTGTAAGCACACAAAGTGAAACGTAACCACACCCACCACTTTCCAGCAGAGAAATCCTTGCAGAGCACTGGCAAACCTCCAGTAAATCCAGATACAGTATGTTCTAATAAGAGTGTGAAATAATACGCATGACTGAAACTTGACTTAGCTGAATCCCATAACTTCAATGGACTTCAATACTCCACACATTAAAATACATTTTGGAGACTAAATAACCCAGTACACTTGATTTTAAGCCATTTCAAAAATTGACAAATTCAGAATTTCTCCAGGCATTAAGAACTAAATTCTTAAATTCTTACTAATAGTTGTGGGATTATTTAAATATTGTGAGAGACTAAGTCGTGTCATCATGAATGTGACTAAATAATGCCCTGATGGGACCATATTATTATTATGTTCATCCCTTTGCACTGAACTTAAAGTCAAATACAGAATAATTTTTCATGAACATCTGTTGGGATTTTTTTGATATGTTAAGCTGGAACAGCCAAACCTTTTTTTTTTTTATCATTCATTAAGATATGACAACATTTTGTAACAATACATTTGACAATCAAAAGACACAACAATGCCAAAATGTAATGATTCAAATACCTAAATATGATTCAGTAAAAAGGTCTTGTATTCTTCAAGCGTAGTTTAGAACTTACTCACATTAACTATATAAACCTAATTACTTCTACCCCATTTCGTAAATGGCAAAATGTCATAAATATTTTCAAAGCCTAAAAATAAAATAAGTGCATTTTGAGCAGGCAAACAAGAAACATTATGAGTTAGAACATTAAATGTCTCATCATTATTCCTCTACACTGATCGATATATTGATTTAGTATCATACAAAGTGCAAATATTGATTAATATTGCCATCTTACTCACATCTTTCATATCCACATATGCTGACTTAAATTATCAGGCAGATATACATTATTCATCTTTTGCTTTATTTTAAAAAGGAAAGGCAGATTTAACTCTTAAAGGCCCCTGAAATTTAAATTTAAATTTAAATCAAAGTCCTATTGTGGCTGAGTTTGTACCATCAAAAAATACTATATTGTGATAAAAAGTAACAGCATTATATTGTACAATGAAGAAACTTGTGGTCATTGTTTTCAATTTGATCCATCTGAGATTCTTCTAATTCTGCATTTATTTATTTAAATATGTACAGTATCTCAACTTTTTATTTAAACCAGACTTTTCCTTCAATCATACTTTTGGCATTTAGCTCATATTACACATCACTAATAAGGACTTCAGAGCAAATGAAGCAGCTGATTCACTACTTAAAAGGTTAAACATTAATCATTTTATAGATATGCCAATGTGCACATGCTGAAAGTAATAAAACTGGAAATGTTCATGGTCTGCAGCTTGAACATGATGCAAGAAGATTAAGAAAAATGAAAAAGGCCTGTATAACAATTTCGCAAGGAGTCAAGCTGAACCGCATGATGACTGAAACTTAACAGAAACTACCTGGATGACAGCACCCAAAACATGCCACCTGAAAGACAAAGCACCACAAGCATTTAAGCTCAAAGCTGAAAAGGTACACATAAATAAAACTGACCTCAGGGTCCATCAGGCAGATGTTTTTAAAGCTGTCCGGGCCTCTGTGTTGTGAGAAATATGTCCCAGAGTTTGATCACAGAGATATCAGCCCATGCTGTTTGCTCTGCAGGCTGCGACTGAGGAGAGGAGCGCCAGTCAGTTGGACGAATACTGGTCTCAAAGCAGACGAACAGGTTCTAACTTTAATGTAACTCAACTGTCAAAGGACACACAGACACATGTTCACCTCACACACCCTCATGCAAACGCACCCTAACTACCACCTGCCTGCGGCTCATATGCATACAAACACAAACAACAGCACAACTTTTGGCTCTGACCTGCCTTCCTTCTTATAAAAACACTGATTCCTGATTTGTTTAAAATTGTCTTTCAACTGTCATTTATTTCTGTGAAAAAAAAAAAATCTATTTTTGTCTCAACTGTATTAAGATCTATTTTTCTAAACCTCCAGATTCAATTACTTGTTTGTTTTATTCTCTGCCTATGTAAAGTCCTTTTAACTTGGATTTTAAAAAGTTAAGGTAAGTTAGATATGTCAACAAATCTGTGCCTACATAAATGGAAATACACACACACTCACATAAACAATATCCATAGTCAAACCTAGACTCTTAGGGACAAGCAAAAAAGAACAACACAACCCAGACACACCCCCCTTGAAAACATGCTAAGTTTGCCAACATGAGAAACATGTCTACCTGTGCCAAGGGAGCGGCAGGCGTTCACTCTTTGAGTCACTCTGATTACAGTCACCTGTTGATCACAAAGACTGCTGTCTGTGTGAACCTGGACGGACAGAAAAGGGAGACAGTTCAGTGGCATTCAAACTCAGTTATTATGTAATTTACCTGGACAGGTAAGGCTGAGGCGGCAAAAGGACTCTGTTATGTAAGAACGACTCTGTTCTCAGGCAGACCTGGTGACAATAAAATTAGATTTAGAAAAATGTGTGTTGTACACTGTTCATTACAAAATAATAATTTATTGTTTATTACAGTGTAATAACCATTTTATTATAAAGTACTTTTTTGACAAACCCAACAAAACTTAAAAGCAAAGAAAGTCTCAAAAAATCAGTAAGATGTAAATGTGTAAATCACATATAATCAAATTCACACAAAAAAAGGTCAAAGCCAATGGTATATATATACCAGCAACACCAGCTGTACAGAGGATAGTTTGCCCTTGAAGGCTAAACTGTACAAGCTATTTTTGGATATAAAGCTGACATAAGAGCTTCCATGATGACTCAATTTATTGACCACGTGACTACTTGACATTTTGCTAAAACAATTCAAATAAGTCAGTATTTGTAATTTTTCAAGAAAACGTTTGAATTTTATATTAAAATGAGCCTTTCCCTGGTATCACACTAGTTCATAAAAAAAAATGTGTCTATTATTGACATCACATTGTGCTTTTGGATATGATGGAAATAATTTAACAAAATTAAATAGCCTTAAAAAGTGTACCAACAGTATATTTAAAAGATTGATCAATGCCCAAAATAATCAATAGCTGCACATTACTTCTGGTTGCATTTTAAATCAAACACAATTTACTGCTACCCTAATAAAAAGGATAAACGCTCAGTGGAGCAATACTTCCCTCTTATGCCCTGCTGATCTGTCACATAACCTTAGCACTTAATGGCCCCCACAACTCAGGTGTACACTGATGGGCAGTAAGAGCCACAACATCACCGGGGTTATCATGCTGGCATCTACCTTCACCAATGTTTTGTCAAGTTAGGCCCAAGACACCTCAGGGAGGCTTAACTGTAAGCCCTGGTGTCCCAGAGCCATCCCCATCTATGCTAGCTCTCACTGCATCACACAGAGAGATGTTAGAAAGAGGACAGAAAAGGCAGAGCCAGCACGAGAAGCCTGTTTGGGCTAGAGCTCAGCCCTGCTGTTTTTATGGGGGAAGAGAGGAGAAAAGAGAGAGAGAGAGAGAGAGAGAGAGAGAGAGAGAGAGAGAGAGAGAGAGAGAGAGAGAGAGAGAGAAAAAAAAAGGAGATGACTGTTTTTTTATTTACCATTGTTACTACAGTTCTCCCAGTAATGAGATAGTTGATAATGCTATAAACCCCTATATCCCACCTCTACTGGACAAAACTTAACTTTCCATCCTTGCGGTTTAGCTTCTGCTGCCAAATCTGCTTATCACATTTTTTCCCTTTCATATGCTTCCTCAACAGACTCCTATACCACAGCCCCATCAGTTCTATAAAATAAACTGGCTTTGAGACCACAAAACATGTCAGGTCTCAAATTATGGGGAAAAGGAGTTTCAGGTCGGCTGCTCCGGCGGCCTGGAATCTCCTGCAGGATGATCTGTGTCTGGGGGAGCTGGTTTCTTTAAATCTTTTTCAAAGTAGATTGAAAGTGTTGGAGGAAGATGCTTCAGGTTGTAGATGCTTTGACTAATGACTTTCTGCTCTGTGACTCAAGACATGTTAAACTGTGTTTGTAATTACTCTGTGTTTTATGTCTGTAACTTTTTATTGTGCTGCTGCCCTTCATGGCCAGGACACTCTTGTGAATGAGATTCTTAATCTCCATGAGGTTCTCCTGGTTAAATACATTTAAAATTAAAATTAAATAAAATGAGTGGAATCCCAACTTTTCTGCAATCTACCTACATCTCCCAATCATTACTGCTCTTAAGGTGGTCTAGCTGGTACCTGCTTAAAAACCTACCTGTGCTGTTTCGGAACACAATGGGCACAATGGGTCCCCATCTACCCAATGTTTTAGTTTCGGGGGTGATGGGAGCACATCATAAGTAGCCCCTATCAGGAATTTAACACATCTATCCTCCATTCTCTACTGGTCCCTCTAGCTAAACTTCCTCGTTACTACACTTACCTAGTTTTTCCACCGTCTCTGCTTCGCCTGAGACATAGCCGATACGTCTTAACACTCCCTCTTGTTGATGTACCTGCTCCACTACCAGGTTCCTTTTTTCTTTAGGACCTGCTTTGTTCCACACTGGTTTGCCTGAGCTAAGCCCTAACCCCCTGCGTCCTTGCCACACATTACCTAAGATATCTCTATGCCTAAATATAAAATAAATCTTGTGTTTCTCTAAGCAGACAAACATTTTGTATTTTGGTTGAAACTAATACTACGGCACATCAGTCATTAAAAATAAAAAGTATGATAATGAAACAAAATGTACAGCAATCAAATTACAGCAAAAAAATATTTCACTGCTACAGTAATTCTGATAAAAAATAATAAAAAACATGAATCCCTCAAGAACTTGATAGTATTGAACTATAACTGATTTATTTATGTTTTACCTCCAACAGACAAGTAGACAGGGTATGTGTTTGCATTCTTTGTAGCAACAGAAATATAAAATTGTTAATCATCAGTATGCAGCCAAAATAATCAACATTATCACCCAATAAATGTTCATGTAGCAAAAAAAAAATCAGGGGACCAAAACCGCTTCCCTGAGGAATACTGAATCATACAGTATGCAGTGTTTAATATGAAATATATTAAATAAGACTGAGAAAATATTTCTCCAAAAATGTTTAGTAGCAGTTAACAAAAGAGTGCAATTTTATATTTCTTCATTTTCAAATGTTTTTGTCATTTCCAAAATGTACAAACGCAAGTGTAACTACTGTACCCCTCCAAGAAAAGTGACTCAGTAAAAACAATAAATAGGTCACATGATGAAAGACTGGTTAAGTCTATAATTTTACCGACAGACAACACAACTGTACTGTATGGCTTTATAGGTTTAAAAAAAAAAAAAAGACCCCAAAACACAAAAACAAGATGACACAAACTGCTAAGAAATCATGTATAACATTAAAGAAGGCTGTTTTAATATTAAAAAGATCACTTTAAAGAAAATAAATGTAGAAAATTACATCTCATAATTTCTCAGCTCAATCTTCTTCTTCTTCTTATAAAGAAAATACCCCGGAGAAAAGCATTCACAGCCTCTCCACTTCAACAGTAGACGAGTTTTTTTTTAAACGTTTTTAGTTTTTCTGTAAAAATGCAGCAGAACGGTGCAAAAAAAAGCAACAGGTTCTCTGCAAACCCTCCAACATGAACATGTTAAATCAGAATGTCAATTCGTGATACGTTTTTTTTCTCTCAGAATCATTGCAGTCATTTGCTCTCTCCTCTCTGACCAACTAGCCCCTGGAAGATCGAGTTGTCAGTTTGGCAGAGAGCAGCCGGCGTGTCAAACTCCATCACCTTCCCAGCATGCATCACCAGCACCCTGTCACAGTCCATGATAGTGTTGATTCTAGTGACACAAACACAGATAGGAAATAACAATCATTATTTTAATTTCAAGATTTTTAATTAACAGTTTGACTCCCCCCTTAAGGCATGTGATACAAAAAGAATTAGGAAATATAAGGTTTATTTTTTTGAGGCATTTACATGAGAAACTTTTACCTGTGTGCAATAGTGAGGACCGTCATGTCCTTGAATGTCTCTCTTATCGTCTGTTGCAGCAGTTTGTCTGTCTTCTGATCCACGCTGGCTGTGGCTTCATCAATACACAGAACCTGCATGACCAGCATACAAAAAAAACACGTTATGATATACAGTATAATGTTATGAGTTTTTTCTGAAGTGATTTTGTTTTAGAGTGTGTTTATAGACTAGGAACAAGTCAAATATTTGACTCAAAGGATTTAGAATCTGTGTGGCACACAACACACTCTTTCTGTACAGTCTTGATTTGGATAAGTTACAAATAAATAAAAATACCCTAAATAAACAACCCAACCAAAATGATCAGCTGGAACAGAATCTCTCTTCCAGTATGGATAAAATGAAGTAAGTGTTGTGAGTGCTGGATAGAAAAACATAATCAAATAGAGTATTTTCCTTCTATATCGTTTTCTTCTTCATATAATTTAGTTTAGACATTTGGACCAATACAAACTACAGAATGTAGAATTTCTATCCAATCCCTTTTTGTTGGCTGTTTCTTGTCTAACCACTTCTTGGTCATTCAGAAGGTATTCGCCCTGGGCATTAAATGCGGCTGGTATATTCCCTAAATATATTGTGGCAAATCTACCCTCAATCTTAAAACCCAGTACTGATTATATGGTTGCTGTTAACTGCTAATTCTGAAAAAGTTATGTGCACATCACGCAGGTTTAGGGCAGAAGAAGGGCGGCTGTGGCTCAGTTGGTAGAGTCGTCGACTCTCAACCAGAAGGTCGAGGGTTCGATCCCCAGCTGAGCAACATGTCCGATGTGTCCTTGGGCAAGACACTTAACCCTGCATTGTTCCCGCTGCTTCGGTGGCGGTGTATGAATGGATTAGTGTTGTACTCTCTGATGTACGGATACTTTGGATAAAAGCGTCTGCTAAGTGAATTGTAACATTGTAACATTGTAAGAAGATATGCCTGAGCACTTGCTCAAATGCCCCACAAAGTTTTTATTCATAATGTTTGTATAATGTGTTCTTTTTTGTACCATTCTTCTGGAAACCCGTCTCCCCTGGATACTTTGTTTGTTTTAAGTCTTGATATTAAAGATAAAATTAAGGATTAAATTCAATTATAAATGAACAGTCCTGAGAACATATCTGGGAGGACATTAACATAAAATACAACTACTTATTTTAGAAAAAAGAAAAGAAAAAACACATTTTCAATTGACAGTAAATGAATGAAGTAGCAGCCTTTGAACTTTGACGTGGATCTGTGTTGGAGTGAAGTTTTAATGACACAGGTTAGATGTCTCACCTTAGCCTGAGTCAGCAGAGCTCTAGCCAAACACAGCAGCTGTCTCTGCCCCACAGAGAAGGATTTCCCTCTTTCTCCAACCTCAGCATCCAGGCCACCTGACACACACACATACACAACACACATATACGTTAGAGAGGTTGTCTTGTATGCCTCCACCAACTCAAGCTGCAGTCGAGTAAGTTAATGCAGATGAACAAAAACAAAGTACTGGTATGTGTTTGCATGCGTGGACAAATAACTGATTCTGCAAAAGCAAAGTTGTATACATGTTAGTAGAAAATAAAACCAGTGAAAGCAGAAGAGAAATTAAAAAATAAAGAAGTTCATATAAGATATTAGTTTTAGCTTCATGTTATGTACCATAATCATCAAAGCACCCTGTGACCTGTTCTGTTTGAAATATTCCTCTCACATAAGGCATGCTGGGAAAGGTGCTACCCTTTACCGCAGTAACAATGGAAATGCACAAAGTGAAAAGAAAAAATATGTAATTGTCTCCAAGGCAGTCACTGATGATGTGACTACAGAAGAATGAGGAAGGGTGGAGTGAATTGAAAACAGTGAGTCAGGCCGTTTAACCCAAAACAGACACACCTCGGCCTGTTTTGGGCTTAATGAGCATCACTCTGCTCATATTTCACTAGGTCATCTCATTTTGTACTCCCTCATTTTAACCCCCTCTCTGTCTCAGTTTCTCACCTGTCCTCTGGACCACCGAGTTCAGGTGGCACTGGTCCAGGACCTGCATCAGCTGCTGGTCTGGGTGTCTCCCACACGGGTCCAGATTCTCCCTGATGGTCCCGCTGAACAGGAAAGGGTCCTGAGGAATAATGGCCAACCTGGACCTGCAGAGGGCGCCAATAGAACAAATACAACATATATAAACTTCAACTTGTTAACTGACTGCTTTTAAGACACTGCACAAAATCCTCAAAGTCTGAATTAACATTAATATAGAATGAAATATGTTTCATAGTAATTAAAATACACCAGGCATAAAACATCCACATGCACACAGCAGATCATGTTTCAAGTGTTAAGTTGTAATAATCATTGTATTACTCTGTTGTTTCCTTATGAACCTGCACATTTATTTTAAAAGACAAAATGCAATAAACTTTAGCAAAAAAAATTAAAACTTAACTGTGAAAATTGTAAATTAAAAAACATGGTATGGCTCCTTAATATCTCTCTGACCTGCTCAATGGCTACAGTCCAATCAGATCCTTCAGATCATCAAGTGTTGATTGCAAAATGTATCTAAAGTCTAAATCTACCCAATACTACCTAGATGTGGGAAAGATGCATTTAGTCACTATGGTGCTGTTCTATGAAACAAAGTGCCTGCTGACGTGACGTCCGTGGAAACATTACGTTCTTTTAAAGCAGTCTTAGAAAATTGCTTACGGCTCTTATATGTCTTTGCAGTTAGTCACTGCGTGTGTGAAAGTGTATAGACGAGCCTTTTTTCACTAGTAGGAAGACGTGTACATTAGTATATGAATGTGAGTGCTGTAGGTCATTTTATAGATGTGTTTTGGATATAAAGATAACCTATTATGCTGATCCCAATTTCAAAACTCATATACAGTGTTACAATGCTGAATGCCTACATCCATGGGCATACATAGTTTCAGATCATGAGGCTGATTAACCCACTCTGCAGACTTATCCTGGTATTACTCCTTATGTTGGAGTAATACCAGGATAAGTCTGCAGAGTGCGCTAAACGGCTCGTCTGCATATTACGCAATAGTTCCCCGATATGAAACAAAGAATGTCCTGACAAGACTTCAAGCCTTTATGTAAGCCACTAAAACCTGATAAATAGGCTCTTGTCCCAGTACTGGACAGCAGCCCTCTCCTGTCAGCCCTGCAGCGGCCTGCCAGGTTCCAGAGAGCTGGCCAATCAGAAGAAAGTGGGCATGTGGGGAGAGTGGCCTTAAAGAGACAGCAGCTGAAACGAACCATTCCATGCAGAGGCTGAAATGAGGGCTTTTACTGACGCCAGTCAAAGATAAATTAGATTTTTTTTTTAGCTGCAAATCATACAAAGCTACTCTATAGGTTTCACAGACTGACATGTGTTTCTGAACTCATTTTCTTATTGTTATTATTGTTTGTTTGGTGTTCGCTATACAAATGAAACTAGTTGAATTGAAATCACTCCTTTTCAGCTCTTATGTGGATCTTTGAACTGCAAGAAAAACAAAAAAAATCTAAATGAAACAATTTGTCTGGAAATACCTTTTTTTTTTTCTTGAATATTACACCAGCAGAAATGACTGATGTTCACAACGTTAGACGAGGAAGGCATTTCTTTACCCTGTTTGTGTCAGATGCATGACAACTCAGGTATTTTTTTGATTTTCTATCCATTACTTATTTTGGTACCTTTTGATTCTCTTTTGCCATCTTCTCAGGAACTACTGCCCTCTATCAAGAGCAAACTGGCACATTTCCTGTTATAGGCTGTGACTGTTTTTTCATTTCTGGGTCCTGATGCAGATTTTTCTTATTCTATGAACAGTGGGGCCAATTTTTAATCAAAATACCGGTGTCCAAATGGTATTTTGAAAAAATAAATAAAGTGAAATGGAAATCTACTGAATGAATCCAGTAAAATGACCCCCAAAGTAATACATCATAAGGAAAAAAATGTCACTGCAGACACCAGGCAACTCCTATATTGTGTTGGTTTATCCATGTTTACCACCTCAGACCTACCTGAGCTGAGCGAGACCCACAGTGCTGATGTCCAGCCCGTCCAGGAGAATCTGACCCTGGTTCAGCTCCACCATCCTGAACAGGGCAAGGAACAGGGTAGACTTTCCAGAGCCTGTCCGACCCATGATGCCCACTTTCTCCCCAGGCCTCACCACCAGACTCACCCGGTCCAGAGCATTAGGAAAACCTTCTCTGTAAGCTAGAACGACATCCCTGAACTCCAACCAGCCCTGCTCTGGCCAAGAAGGAGGCAGCTGATGTTTAAAACAGAGAGGGTGAAGTGAGAAAAGTGCAGTGACAAAATTGACACGAAAAATATATCTGAAAGATTCCCCCTGAACATTTTTTCCTTTTTTTGAATAAATACAGGCAATGCAAGTTTTAATTTGTTGTTTTGATTTTTATGTAAGCTTAAATCCCAATTTGAACCCTAACTTGTTTTTTTTGTTAATTTGGTGAAATAGAATCCAAGAGGAAGAACAGTTGTTCAAAGGTATGGAAGAAAAAAAATTAAATAATCATTAAGATATTAGCACTTGCAATAACATTTATACGTGTGTCTTCACAAACTGGGTTTGACTGCTCGATATATTCGTACTATCCAAAACACCCTTTATCTAATTGTTGCTATGAAACAAATCAACATGCAGTATATTTGTGGCAGTTTAACAGCCGGTCTGACCTGTGTGTTCTGCTGCTGTGACTCGTTGGGAAGTTCAGTGGAGTACTCCTCAGTCCTCTCCACACTCACCAGCTGCATCTCAGTTTGTGTAAAGCTGAATATGAGGCCAGACAGCAGCGATGTGATGGACAGAGCGTAGGACAGGGAGAGACCCACCAGACCTGACGAAGACAACGCACACACCCTCTGAGAAACTGACCACCTGTTATACGTATATGGTGCACAGTCACTAGACTCAGCTGTATGCTCACCTGGATCCACGGTGTTATACTGGTGCTGAACGACAGCGATCACACCGAGGCATGTCACCACGGCAACACCAATCAGCTGCAGGCGGATGTCCAGCCACTGCATGGCGGCATTGCTGAGGAAGACGCAGCGTTGGTTCTGCTCCAGACGCCTGGCGTTCTCCTCCTCAAACCTGGAACAACAAAACTGAGTCATGTACAGTTTATAGAGCCACTAAGACTCTGCTACAGGAGACAATAGTAAAGTAACAGGGAATTGTTAGGGCATTTACATCTTCTTCTATGTGATGTATTTCAGGGTGAAACAGCATGTGTGAGAAGGTTAACATTTTAAGAAGTATATAATAAAATCTTTAAGCGGTTTGGTGTTTTGTAAAGTGCAAGTATTTTACTTGCAATTATCAATAGAAAAAGAATAAAGCAAACCAGAAAATAACTGACATGGGCAGCTAAGACTGAAAGCTGCTGCATCATTCACTTTTTACTCCTGCTGCTTGTTTTGCAGATACTACAAGTCAACATTTCACAAGCAGCATTGTACAGATTACACAGAGGATACCTGTAAAGAGAAAGATGCTGTCAGGGGTAAACATCACAAAAAAATATTGATATAATTTCCAGACTGGGTCATGGAAGTGGACATAAAGATGTTGCCAATCAGATTATAAAGCCTCTGCTGCACTTTGGCTGTCAGCATCTTGTTGTTTAGGATCAGAAGTGACCATATTTGGATGACGTCAGGCAGAATCACACATTGCTAGGTTTCTATTCAACAAGGTGGCTGAGAACAAAATTGGTGTTCACAAAATGAACGACACATTGACTGAGTGACTGTCATTACTATTACATTAAGACCCAATGCAAATATAAACTCTAACAATACTTTCTTCTAATAAAACTGCTGACAGGCAGAACTGGGTGCTTTACACTGCAACACATACATATATTTAAAACCTTAGGTTAACACAGACAACAAATACACATTGTTACTTATGATATAAAATCACGAGGAACACATTGACTGAATAAGTCATGAATAATTTAAACAAAATTAACCTCTTGGATCAGCAGGCTCCCCAGTCTTTTAAATTTCAATGTGTCATTTTTTCTTTTCAAAACACATTCTCCCCCAGAGAAAATAAAGTCATCCTACTCTGTATATTTCAACCACAAAATAACACAAATTCAGGACAAAAATCCAATCAATAAAAGTATAAAAAAGATGTCAACATTTGTATGTTCATCAAAGAGCACTGGCAAGTCTATAATATCTTACTAAGTTTTCATTTTCATCAGAATTCTTCAATAAGCAGATTTTAGAAAATTATGTTAATCATCATCTCGTTCATGGTCATCATATTTTCATCCTAAAGCAATAATATCGGTATATTATCAGTATCCACCTAAAACGTCAATTTCTTACCTGGCAGAGCTGCCGCTTGCTCTGATGGTCCCCAGCCCCGTCAGCGTCTCAGAGAAGTGTGAGTAGACAGGCGACAGAGTGAGGCTGCACAGACGCTTCAGCTCGCGGGAGGTGTGTCTATAATAGTGCTGGGTACAGTAGTAGAGCAGAGCAAGGGGCAGCAGGGGAACCAGGACCCAGGGGAGGCCATAACTTATCACCACTAGCATGCCGAGCAGGCCGAAGACGTTGGCCAGGAGGATGTTTAGGATAAAAGGCAGGCTATCGTCCACACTGTACAGGTCTGAGGAGAAACGGTTAAGAATGCGGCCCATCGGGGTGGTGTCGAAGAAAGTCACTGTGGCCTAGAGGGGGGGTTGAAAACAGGAGGTTAAGATTGCAGTTGATTTTTCAATCTTCTCAATTAACCTTCGTGTGTGAAGCTAAGAAATATGCTTGAATATTATTTGAATGTAAAATATCTGTCATATCACTTGTCCCCTCCCCTTAGCTTTACAGAGCTTTGAAGCGTCTTTTAGCTCATGTTTCAGTCAAACTCTCTGTTGCTTTACTGCTTTAAACTAAGAAGGAACAAAAACACAACCCAGTAATTTAAAACATGTTTTTATATCACCTTCTTCCTGCAATAGATATGTTTACTTTATTGTAACCCCACAACAAGAGAAAAATGACAAAAACTAAATAAAGCAAATAAATGAACAAAAATAAAATCCAATGAATAAAGTTCTCTCTTATCTCAAACACAAACATGGCCCTATCCATTACCCTCCATTAGCATGGTGATTAGCTAGTAATGATTAGGACACAACAGCATATCTTTTTTAAGTGATGCATGGTTTTTGGGTCAAAGTCAGTCAGTTGCCAAACCTGCCAAACACTCAATTGAATGTTTGGCTCAGCTCGAACTTTCGGCCTGAGGAGCTGGATAGTTACTTGGAGCTAATTTGACACACCTTAAGGACACGGTCCAGCAGTCTGTTGTGGATGGTTTTAGCAGCCCGGATCGCTCCGTATGCAAAGAGAAAAGCTCGGAATGCAGTGAAGACGGTGTTAGCCCCAGCAATGGAGCCATACACACCCAGGTAAAACTTGACATCAGAGCTCAGGTTGCTTGGAGGGAATGTTTGAACAAAGGAGGATGGGGAGGACCTAGGTGTGCAGAGGTAAATATTTTTATAAAGATTTAAGAGAAAACCGTGCAAAAACAGAGAAAAACTTTTGGGCACTGGTTTAGCTCAGTTGGTAGAGCAGGCGCCCAATGTGCAGAGGCTATAGTCCTTGTTG
Organism: Tautogolabrus adspersus; assembly: GCA_020745685.1. Taxonomy (NCBI): domain Eukaryota; kingdom Metazoa; phylum Chordata; class Actinopteri; order Labriformes; family Labridae; genus Tautogolabrus; species Tautogolabrus adspersus. The sequence goes on along the minus strand of CM036537.1, from coordinate 15,792,422 downwards.
CACTGGTCGCAGGTTCGACTGTTGGTCCTGGGGTTGTTTGATGCATGACATTCCCCACTCTCTCCCCCAAACGTCCTGTCTCTCTGAATCTGTCCTATCAAATAAGAGCTAAATAGGCCAAAACTGATATTTAAAAAAGTCTGGTTTAACCCAGAAATATTTACTTTAATTTACATTCGTTATGAATTGAAGCTGTACAAATAAAGACTGAGTAATTGGTTGACTATCAAAGCAAGCTTACTTTGACATACAATCATACAAAATGTCATGATGCTACTTGTATCTGTTTTAAGCTCAGAAATGGTCATTCCGATAACCGTGCTTGTAATCATATTTCATTATTTTGAAGCTAAATCTAAACTGTGGCAGAGAACACACCGTAATAAATTAAACTGCTTATCTAAGCAATGTGTTGATACAGTGTCAAATGAATTGAAACATAATAATGCATTATCATATCATAAACTTTAGAATCAAATATTGGTTCAGTCATCATACATCCGTTTCCAAATCTGCTTCAACATAATTGTTTTGAGTTTTAAAGTGATTTTATTCAAATGTGGGTCTCATTGGTGTCAACCAAACAACCCTCAGCATAAAACTATTTTTCTTCTCGTGAAAGTCAAAAAGCAGGACGATTGGAGGACTCACATTAACCCTCCAGGAGAGAAGAGCAGCAGGTGAGGTGAGCTGAAGGCACCTGATGAAGAACCATTTATTGTAGCAGAACCGTTGTTTTTCAGCTCTGATATCCAGTGGGACAACCACCAGTCAGAGACGTTCCTAGAGGCTGAAACATATAAACAAAAAATACAAACAGCAGCGTGTTAATTAAAAATAATTCAATAATAAAAAACTGTAAAAATGTGTTTAAAAAATGTATGACTGAAGCACTTTACAGCAAACCTGTACAGGATGTGCCACAAACTTTGAATTAACTGCAACATTCCCTAAAATAGATCATTTTATTTATAGCTGTGTTTTTACCAGTGAAAATTTCTCAAGAACCCAGAAACATTTGGCGAAAACTAAGAGCCTTTTATGCTGCAGGGACTAAAGTCTAGATAAAGTTTTGTGTTAATATTAAAAATATATATTTATGCATGTTTTGTGTTTAATGCTGACAACTCGTATCTTTTAAAGGTCACATATTATTCTCCTTTTCAACCTGTTTAAATAAGTCAACATTGCTCAAAGTCCACTCTGATCCTGTATTTAATCATGCCTACAAACCCCTCTATTTCAGCTCTGCTCAGAACAGGCTGTTTCTGTGTCTGTAGCTTTAAATGCAAATGAGCTGTGTTTGACCACACCCCTCTCTGGAAGGGGATGTGGCTTGGGCTTTCTTGCTACATGCCCTTTGGTTTAAGGTGGAAAGGCGGACTCAGAGAGCTGAACAAACACCGAGCTGAGGGAGTGTCACCCGCCTGGGGGAGGGGTTACTGCCCTTTTGTGATGCCACAAAGGGAAACTCTCCAAACGGCCTGTTTGAGCAAACGTTTTCTGAAAAGTGGAGAAGGCATAAGACCGAGAGGATGGACTTTTCTCATAATTGGGGGGTTTGTTGACAGACTGGGGACACATATTTCACCATGGTGAAGTGTATTTTGCATAATATGTGACCTTTAGGTTATCTGCAACAAACTTGTTGTGGACATATATATGAATGTCCATAACACATGACATGACATGTTTTAACCTGAATAGAAAAATGTATATCGCAACATTTCAGCTGCAGAGTGAAGAAAAGCCTGAAGAGTTTTGAATGAACTGGAAGCATTTCCTTTCACTCTTCACTATAAAGTTGCTGAATAATATTCCACACAGCAGAGTATGGTTTTAAGGTTCTTTAGTTACACTTCAGGTAGCATCACATCATCTTGTGTCGGCTCTCAGCCTCGTTATTCTTCCTCGTTTTCCAACACATATTTTTAAACATGAACCCAGAGGGCCCCCTTGTGGGCCAAACAGAACATTACCAAACTACAACATCACATGCATAAAACATAAACATTACATTCACTAGCTAGGAATGATCTGCAAGGCATCCTTAACATCTTCAACTGCTCTTGACATTTTCAGAGATATTTAAAAACAGAATTTCAGATAATTTTTAAACCCGTCTCATACTCTTCATAGACCCCGATTTCTTTGTACTTTGTGTCTGTGCTGTTGTTGTTGTATTTAACATTTTTGTTTATTTTATATTTTTTGTGATTTTATGTGTCCTTAAACTTTAACATTTTTAGCATTCAATCTCAAAGAGATATTGTTTTCAATTGCTCCTTTCTGGCTAAATAAGGGATACAAAACAATATAAAATCTGCATGTGGTCGATCCAAACCTTGCATGAGGAGCAGACACATCAGGATGGAAGTAGCCAGCACTCCGCCCACAGCAGCCCAGTAGGTCCTGTAAACTCTCCACGCCAGCCCACCCACCTGCTTCTGCTCTGCCCCCGACAGGTCAGGGTCATCATCTAGACAAAGCTCAGGGGAGGAACCCGGCTCCTCTTCCTCCTGCTCCACACCATCTGGTTAAAAACAAGAAAGACTGTAAACACATTTAGAATTCTACAGCAATAACAGCCTGGATAAAAGTCCCCAGTAATTATAAAAAAAAAAAAAGATAGATCCACTGTTGGCATTAAGCCTCTAAAAAGCTGTACAAGCAGCTCTGTGAGATTGTTCTTTAAAAAGTCTAAGTTTGGCAAATTAGCATGATAAGAAGCATTTTCTGTACTTTAAGGTTCAGGTTAAAACTTTATTCAATTTAATTTCACAAATACTTCAAAGTTGTTGAAGTTGGAGGAATATTACTGTGATATATACGCTGCGATATGACACGACCCTACATGATAATAAACGATACAATATGATACAATCAACAGTCTAAACAATCCACATGTATACAGAGAAGCACATACCAATGACATCCACCAACAACATATTGTGCACATGTTCCAATGTTAAAACAACATAAATGAGTTAACATTTGAATTTGGCTTCCCCAGAATAAAAACTGTAAACACGTCACTGAAACCATTTAACCATTAAACTGCCTTTGATCATTTAAAATAAACTTTTTGGTCTCTATGGTTCAGTGTGTGTTCCAGGTACTTTGATCGATGGTGTGCTTTAGGGGTAAATCCTGGAACAATCTCATCGTTTCAGATTTATTAATCAGCTGAATCCATTGATGGTTTCACATTTCTCTTCTTAATGTCGGCCTTTCTTTCATTTTAAAGACAGTCAATTGAACCAAAGTGTTGGAAATCATCCAACACTTGGGGAGCATCATTCCTAGTGAAGCAGTAGTCACTTCAGGTGAACATACCTTTCTCTTTCATGTTGTGGTCATTCTTCCGTTTTTTCGGCACTGCCTCTACCAAAGGAAGGATTTCAGCTGGTGTGCCTGATTAATCGACAAACAGTGCAGTCAGAATAGAGAAATGATCTTGGTTCACCAAAAACTATTGCTTTTTAGTTGAGTTTCCCTAGCTTAACCTATAAAAAATGTCTCCAAACTTGAAAATTGTAGACTCATTTGAATGAGAATTTACAGATTGTTCACTGTGTTAACTGTTGTTATGTTCAGCCGTGGTAGCCTCTTTTCCTCTGTGAGTTAGGATGAGAAAACACAACAGTCTTCCCTGTGTGTAGCTGGACCAACCTCCTCTCAATACTGCTTTTAGCATGTCAAAAAGAGCCACTACAGTTTTATTTTTGATCAGTGAGATTTTGGGCCATCCAGTATTTGATGTCTTCCAGGCACTGTATGGTTGTAAATATAAGATGCTTATAAGATGATATATACAACGATTAATTTACCATCGTGTTTATATGGTATTGCTGCTGGCTAATGCTTATTTACACATCCCATTGTATTTTGTAGCTTTAATGATATGTTTTAATTTTGTTTACAATACTTATTTTTATTTTTTAAATAACTGATATGTGAAGGTCTCACTCAGGTAGTTGCATCGTTTCCGTGCACAGTAGAATAATGACAATAAAGCATGTATTCATATTCATAATCATGAAAACTGAAGGGCAGCTGTGCTTCAATCTGAGCAGTCTGCCTTTCCTTCTCTCATGAAATTTTGTGTGTAACTGTTAGCTCTAAAGCTAATTGAGGTCTTTTGGTACACATTATGTATTGTCTACTCTTCTGAGGTAGTTAGGTGGTTTAAGGATTTGGCAGGAGGTTTACCACATTTTTCCATCATGCAACATTTCTCTACTTTAATATCCCATTCCACATCACGTCCATTGTTTTATTCGACTCAGAAAGGGTAAAAAGAGCTTTAAAAAGTTTCTGGTTAATTGTATTGAAAGGTTGAAAGACTTGTTCGTCATAAAGAAACCAGAGTTAGTGATTGTTTTAAGTATAAACACATAAAAACCTGCAGAGTACAAACAACTCCTGCTGTTGGCCTGAGCAGATATCCGGCCATTGTATCAGAACTTCTGAAGGCTGATGACTTACTGGCTTTGTACTTCTTTAAAGGTTAGGATTAAACTGAACACAAAATGTATCTAAGTAATAATAGCCTGACATTGTGAAACATTCTCTGGAAAGTATTCTGTTGACTGCAGTAAAAACTGCAAAATATTGAAAAATTCAACATTATGTGAAAGCATAGTATGGAGTTCACAGCCTTTCTGCGAAAACACATTTTTAAAAAATCTTGATTTTGCTGATAACTCCCAACAATTAAGTACTTTATACAGTTCAAAATACATAAACTAAAACAAGAGAAATGTAACAGTACTTATGACAACAACCATGTCTGTTTTTTTTTTATTACCATCCAGATTAGGTTTTCTTTTTTGTTTCTACCTGTTTTGATGATTGTTCCATTCTCCATGAGGACCACCAAGTCTGCTTTGTCCACAAACTCAATGCGGTGTGTGCAAAGGATTCTGGTCTTTCTCCTGAGGAGCTCCATGATGCATTTCTTCATTAGGTGTTCGGCCACGTCGGAATCGACTGCCGCCAAGGGGTCGTCGAGGAGGTAGATGTCTTTGTCCTGAGGTGAAGAATCCAGGTAAATAAATCAATTGAAAAAGTCTCATCACATGATGCATCTGCTGATAAAATGGAGTTTTTTTCTGTTTTCTTTGTAAGAATGAGCCGTATTGAAGATTTACACATCTTCTAAGCATTCAGAGAACATGCAAACTCTGGAGGATTGAGCAGCTATACTAATGGTGACCTTGTAGTCAGCATCCCAGGAAATAGGATGAAGGTGAAGCAGATGTGCAAACCTAAGTTTTTTTAAACAAGAGACTTTCTCCTGGCACACGGAGAAGGTAGGTGGACCCAATTTGCAAAAAAAAAAGAAAAAAGAAACGAACGCTTTCATCGCTTAAAGTTAGTCATTTGTGTTAGTGTCCTACAATTAGACGTGTAGATGATGTTGGCATTAAGCAATAGCATTTTAAGTGCCAAACAGGCCTCTCAAACCATCAACTCAACCTTCTAATTTAATTTATTTTAAGGTTCTAATAACATCTAGATTACCACTTCTGAGATGCTTCATTGCATTTGTATGAAAGTTACGGTTTTTGACATCAGGAATACATTTAAGTATCAAATTCTAAAATGTTTTATCCTTGTTTGCTGCAGCCTGATACTTGATTATTCAGTGAAATCTCAGAGGTGTCTCTATGTGTTCAGTGCAGATGGAAGGTTTGTGCAGAGGACTGACCATATAAACAGCTCTGGCGAGGGCCAGACGAGCCTTCTGTCCTCCGCTCAGGGTAACTCCGTTCTCCCCCACTTTTGTCTTATCACCATTTGGCAAAACCTGAAGACACATTATACAACAAGGATAGATAAAAAATGTTTAATAAGCATACAAAGTGGCTGTAAAGACAAACTGATAGACTATGATTCATATCTTCAAGATACTCCAGAAATTTGGTTTGGTGTGCTTTGGCGCCCACCGAAGGTCTCCTTAGTGCAACTGCACTGTCGCAAGACGCACATAGTGCTACTGTACATTTGTTTACAAGCAGATGGTGTGAAGCCGGAAAAGACTTTGTGAGAAGCTGAACAGCCACGTCGACCAACAATGTACATTAATGTTACCAGATTGTGCACAAATATGACTCTGCAAGCGTCTTCAACCCGTTGTTTGTAAACTGTTTGTAAACTGTTTGTATGTAGAATTAGTAGATGGGTTTTGATAGTTGATGTCTATGAGCTGTGGCTAAATGTCTTTATTGAAGAGGGTAATTCATCATACTAGTTGAGATAGGTTTGTGCCGTTCCACTTCCAAACTTATAAAGCTTACTTGAAGATGGACTAGGAAAGATGCAACTTTTTGGTGTAAGATGGATTTATTTATTTATATCCAAACCAGAGACAAAACTTGGATTAGATGACTTTCTGCGCCCAGTATAGCTGCTAAACATGAGACAACAATGTCACAGATAACGATGCAGACAATATCTGCAGGGATGTACACTCTGCCATCGATTGTTGCTGTATGTCCGGATTCTTACTCGGTCACTCTCTCTTATTCTCTTCTTAGTTTCATCAGTAACGTTCCTCTTCCTCAGCCAGTGTATCAAACAGTACAGAGACGTGCTAACTGGCGTCTTTTCATAACTGAAGGCTTGTGTGTGAACTAGTGCAGTAAAGACATAAGCACTTATCGCGAGATTACCTCGACCCACAGCCAAAGTTACATAGTGCAGTAAACAGATGATGGGGTCGTGCTGTGGACATGAGAGAGATGCCATTTTCACTGTAGAAAGTTATTGTGTTATTAAATCAACCATTGAAACTACTATTTTAAGGTGGAAAAGTTACATATTGTTGCTTTAAATGAAAAACAAACAAAAAAAATAAACCCATAATCACAGTTATATTCAGGGTAACTAAGAAATATCCAGACAGGAAAAGAAATAAACCTTAAGGATGCAGTAATCTTACGTTGAGGTCGTCTGACAGAGCACAGGCTTCAATCACAGACTGGTATAAGGCGTGGTCATAGACTTTTCCAAACAGGATGTTGTCCCGTACTGATGCATGCTGGATCCATGGCTCCTGAGAGGCTAGACCAAAACCCACCTCTCTGTCTGCGACGTACACCACTCCACTCAGTCTGCACAGACAGGAATAGGACTATAAAACCTCTGTATCTCCTCATGTTATTTAATCTCTTCTGAGAAAAACACTGAAGACTGTTGTGATGATTCATTTTGACTCAAAACTATGTTGCAAAACCTTTAATTCTTCTAGTTTACTCCTAAAACGTATACTACATTATTGCCTTGTCAATAAAAACGTCTTTAATGAAATGCAGAAAAGTCCAACTCCCACTAACGCCGGGATCAAAGTTTCAATCATCTGAATAAATGGCTACAAAAACTACAATCATATATAAACAAAGATACATGGGACTACCTGCTGAGTTCTCCAGTGAGGGCAGCCAGTAATGAACTCTTCCCACAGCCGACCTTCCCCACCACCACGACCAGAGAACCCTGAAACAAAGAAAAGTTTCTGCTCTAACATGCAAAAAAAAAAAACTGCACAAAAAACAATTTCTAAATGAGAAAAATATGGAAGAAATGATTTCAAGGCATGTTTATTTTCTGTAGAACATTTCAGCAACAAGGCCATTCAAAGGGCTTCATACAAGACATCCAAAGCATCATGACAGGGAAAAAGAAATACAAGCAGAAAGGTAACAGTGCAGTGTTATATAGTTAAAATGGATTATAACTGATTAAAATCAGTTAGAGAAGGCAGCTGTAAACATGTTAAAGAACTAAGAGTTTGGGCCCTGGTTAAGCTCAGTTGGCAGAACGAGGAGCATCACGTACAGAGGCTATAGTTCTCATCACCCTGGTCACAGGTTCGACTCTGGATCCTGACAATATCTGGTACATGTCATCCCCCACTCTCTCTCTCCTTACATTTCCTGCCAAACCAGCCAGGTTTTTTTTACAAGGTCATTAAAACAAAGGCATTTTAGCCGTTTGAAAAGAGGGTCCCTTGGAGTTTTACTTTTGACTTTTAATCTAGGTACAGTCTTTAATGCAGTGAAATACTTTGAGACTACTAAGCCTTTGATTTCATTTTAGATATTTTATATTCATCTCTATCTAAAAAGCAAATGACCCTACGCTGAGTTCAGGAAGTGCTCCTATACTTACATAGTTATCAACTTGACTTACTTTGTTTTGTTCTTTAGAAAGAAAGTTTGACTTACTGGTAATTATTTTCACTTGTTGAACCAATGCACTGAACCAATGCTGCAGTAAAGAGAATGCAATAAGAGTACTTCCCACATTCATCCTATGTGTTAGCAGAAGGCTTGTACCTTTGTGATGTGTAGATTGAGACTATGCAGCAGCAGACTCCCTTTAGCAGCTCCACGTTCACTTTCTCCTTCGTTGTTTTGGTTTGAACTGTTGGGACCCTGCCAGGAAAATTTCCCCTGACTCAAAAGGATGGATGTTTGGCTGTCTTCAGGAGTCACTGGGGTAAAAGAGGTAAGGTTTAGTACAATGTAAATTATCATATCGATTACCATGATACACATTTAGAAACTTGTCAAAAGTCAGATCAGTTTGACTTTCACTCTTTTATGCACTAAAATAAGGTGCACTTTCTAATTTCTTCCCTCAAATGTTGTCTTTAGGGATTATTACTTAATAACACTTAACATTACTTTGAATGCAGCCCTTCTGGGTCTGTTGAACTATGTATGGTTTGATAGTTTCACATATCCATAACTCTTGTGAAGAAAAGGAGCAGAAATTGTCAAAATGCTGTTAAACTTTGTGCTGAAATTAAATATTTCTTGCTAACGTCGGCTTTTTTTAAACATGTAATTAACATAACCAGTCCTCCGTGTTTCATCATCATTACAGTTGCTAATGTTAATATTTGACTGATCAGTCTATTGTCATACTTACCTGTTACTGCTAATACTACACACACTTCTTATTACTGATATTGTAGCTATAAATCTTTCTTATTCATTGTTGTTGTTGTTGTTGTTCTGTTTGTCCCTATCTGTCTCTCTCTTTCTGCATCTCTCTCTATCTTTCTTTTCAAGCCCAACACAGTTTCTGCTGACGGCTGTTCAATGTGAGTTTGGTTCTGCTCGAGGTTTCTGTCTCTTAAAGGTAGTTTTTTCTTTCCACTTTAACTTTGCTGAATGTTGGTAAGTGCTGTGCTCATGATGGATTATTGTTGGGTCTTTATAGATAATAAAACAAAGAGTAAGGTCTTTTACCTGCTCTTCTGTAAAGTGTCTTGAGATAACATTTGTTGTGAATTGGCTCCATATAAATAAAGATTGATCGATTGATTAAAAAGCCTTACAAGAGAACAACAAATGGTATAAATAAACTATATGACCTGCTTTGGCTCATTGATTTAACACAAAACATACAAAGTTGAAAGCAGCAGCATACCCAGGGCGTAGTACGCCTGCAGATCCTGGTTAGTCAGTTTAAAGAAGCGCTGGATTCGCTCCAGAGACACTTTGGCCTCCAGGATGCCGTTGAGCACCCAGGGGAAAGAGTTGAGCGGGATGATCAACATTCCCACCAGAGCCAGCGTGGTGAACACCTACAGAAGGATAAAAAGTCTGAACTTAAATGAGTCATCAAACATACTACAACAAGCATAACAACAGGTTGCAACGATCCATCTGCCCCTATGTTTGTTCACTGGAGGGCTGAGGAGCTTGTACTTGAGTTACAGGAACATAAATAGTAAATCAAAAAATCTACCATACAATACAAGTAATACATTTGAAAAAAAGTGGCTTCAATATTAGGTAAAGGCAACGTTTTAATAACTGAATAAAAATAACGTTTTTATATAGAAATGGTGCAGATTATCTCTGATGAAAAAAATCTACTTTATTTTAGAAAAACATAGTACCTCCTGATTCTCATGACACCTCAGAAAATCTATTATACATAATGCCTGTCCTTCATGTCAAAATAAATAACTCAAGCGCCATGCTTTTCAGCAATATTCGAAGACTTTTACTACCGCTGCTTATAAAGATTACTCAAATGTAAGGATTCAAGGATTCAAAGAAGTTGTTATTCCAGAGTATGCTCTTACATGAAAGGGAACAAAATGATGTACTTGGGTCCACACATTAAAAGGTATAGAAAAAATAGAACAGAAAAGAATAGAGGAGGATAATTCATTATTGATAGTTATTAATTTTACTATTGATTTATTGATGATTACTATTAATTACTATTATTATTGTATTTTTATATTCTTTGGCAAAATTGTCCCATTTATGCCAATAAAACTTTCCAGAATGCAATTGAATTGAATAGAACAGAATAGAATAGAACAGAACATATTATAGTAGAATAGAATAGAACAGAATAGAATTGCAGTTTTTTGCCATTTGCACAGTTACAGGAAAGTACAGTTTATAGTAATTTTTTTGTAACTGTGTAAAAAAACAAACTCATTAAAAACTTAAAAACTCCAAATATTTATAAATATGGAGTAAAGACATGACTGAGGGGAGATTTCCTAGCCAAGTGACTTTAACATATATTGGATATTTAACAGAACACATAAAACCATAAAAGACATAAATATAATATAAAATCAATAAAAAAAATATATATGAATCTCAAATATTTTGTGCAGCTCACTACTGGTATCAGCATAGTTAGAAAATATTCAGATTTAATATCAAATCAATTTAAAACTACACTTCCTTACCTTAGCTGCAGTCAGCTGGTGTCCCAGTAGGACGTATGTGACGAAGGTGAGTATGGAGATGACCACAGGAAGAGCAGCCCAGGTGTAGACACACATGGCATCCAAGTACTTGAGGGCTTTGAGGTGGGACAGCTCTAGCTTACGACAGTCTGCAACTTTCTGAGTGAAATGAAGCTCCCAGTTGTAGAACTTGATGACGCGAATACCAAAGAGGATTTCTGTCATTAACTTGGAGAGAAAGTGGAAAGAAAGAAAAAACGTCATAATCAAGACCACTTTTTATATAAATACAGCCCGATTAAAGACTGAGTGATTTATTAGATGCAGTCACTTTGTTAAAAAAAATGTGACAACATACATGAATATGGGCTAAACTGGACTTCTGAGGTTGATATCAGAAATAGACTTTATGGACGCTATTCACCATAACCATTGTGTAAGTGCAAGGAATAGACAAACAGTTATGTTACATGTTTTGTGGGATTAGGTTGAAACTGTCCCTGTAAGATGAAGTGCTTGCTGGGTAACCTGGGTTTGGTATGTGATGACTAGCGCCAGCAGCTAGGCTGTTGTTTGTCTGTGTGTGGAGAAATAAACAACACACGTGTTTGTGTCATCAAAGAGAGACATTGTTCGTCTTGGCTTTCTTCGATTTCTACAAGCGTCTTTTACTTTTAGTTGTTTTTTTAAATGTATGTTACATATATCCAGACGTTTCTACGCACGTCACTTTTTATTTTAAGAAAGTTTGTATTTAAAACTCAGTTGAAAAGTGTGACAGCTTACTTTGTTTTATTTTTAAAAATAACAGTATGGCATTTTATCAAAGTTGATCAAATCGTAACACCTTTGTCATGAGATGTATGCACAATCAAGTTCAATTTAAACTACATAATTAAAAATTATAAACATACAATATAACATTATTATATTGTAAATTTTGTTTGTGGCATATTTGTGAAAATGGCAGAAAAGGGTTATCTGTGATTATCTGATATATCTTAACCTCTTTCTTCTCTGAGTTGTTTTTCATTTCTTTTGTTCTACTCTTGTACACGCAGTCATTTGGACTGAAGTCTTGGGATTACTGCAATCTAAATAATAAAATAATTTCTTAGTTATTATTATAACATTAACGTCATTACCACTGTTATGTCGACAACTTCTATTTTATCACTATCATAGAATTGTAGCAGTTCTTACCTTAACACGGCTGTCTTTGTGCCTGAGCATATGTTGGTTGTTGCTAAGTATACGAGAAGCAAGGAACTTGTTGAAAGGCACCAGCAGCAGCGCCACACATAGCCCACCGAGGAAAGCCACACCCACCTGCAGGTACAGCAGGTAGAGGGTGATGCTAAAGCAGAAGGGCAAGCTCCACAACTCATGGAAGCTGTTGAAGAAGTTAACCACGCGGTCTGTGTCTGTGCTCATTAAGTTTACCACCTCACCCAGAGTCAAACCGGCCAGGCTGCTGCCACTGACCCGCAGGGCTTTTGCATAAATGGCCGACACGAGAGCTGTGCGTGCTGACAGCGCCACCTTGGACACCTCGAAGACGAACACGTTTCTGAGGACAGATGCGAGAAGAGTGGCAGCAAAGAGTCCTAGAGCGCACCGGACACCCCAGCTTACTGGAGCTCCCTCCTCCTCCATGAAGTCCACCAGACTGCTGAGGAGAAGGGGTCCTGCAAAGCTCAGCATGTTCACCCCCACCTTCAGCACACCAAGGATGTAGTATCGCAAACCAAATGCCTTATGCAGCACCCTTAAAAGTCCTACATTCCCCTCTAGCTCCAGAGGTTCCTCCTGGTAGTGAGAACTCCAGGTGCCGCTAAGGAGGTTCCTGCTGACCGGCTGGGGCCACTGATCCTGCCCATCAATGACTGTTTCCCCTCGTCTGCAGGCTTCCCAGCACTGATGGAAGTATCGACAAACCACACTAGTCCTAAGTTTCCGTGGGAGGTGATAAACATCGGCCGGTCTGTCTAGCTCCCCTCGTTGCCCTCGTCTGAGCAGAGGAGTCAGCCAGAGGTAGAATAGCCGTGAGAAGCAGCTGCTACCGTCCTCAGCCACCATCTCCCCAGTATCCAGCTGAGTACTGTCTGTGATGAGCGGAGATCCATCCACAGTGTTGATGTATAAAGTATATCCAGCGTCACTGATGCAGGGGAACACAAAGGCCAGAATATAAACCAGAAGGGGAAGCGTCCGGGCTGAGACTAGCACAAAACGCGTAAATTTAAGAGGTTCTTTGAGGTTCAAATATTCCTGATTGTCACAATAAATTATCAGAGTGAACACCAAGTTTGGTACAGACAGAAGAACCAAAAGCAGCAGCAGAGTTGGTCCTCTGGTTCTCTTGTAAGCCGTCCTCTGGAGCACTGTGATGGCACTGAAGTGGACCAGCCAGGCCACGATGGCACAACTGTCAGCCAGGACGTCCAGATACATATCAGCCTGTTGAAGGAGACTCACCAGGACGACGTCTGCAGTGAAGAGCAACGCAGCCAACAGGGCGGTTACCAGCCTGAGTGTCCAACCACAGGGAAGAGACGACTGCAGGAGGTCACATCTGTAATACAGAAAAAATTATTATACCAGAGCTGCGTTGATATTTCTGATTTCAGGATAAAAAATGTTTTACAAATTATTTTAAATTGCAGAAATGTAAAGAAGACAATGCTAATTTGTTGGACTAATGTTTATTTTCCTGCCAAATAAAGCGTTATTTAGAGAACACTTGAGTAAAAAACAGATTGAGATAATGTATTATGTGAAATCAGCCAAAAATCCCGCCCTCATTTTCCCCAGAGACGGGAAAGCTTCGTATTTCTTGTCTGAAAAGGAGCCTCCATTGACGCAAAAATCGTCATTTTGCGTCATCGGAGGCTGTTTTGGTTAGAGGGGGTGAATCGCTAGTTCCTCATGTTTTCGACCCACTGAAGCTACAGAACTATTACAGATCAGTGGGCAGGACCTCACTCCCAGAATCTAAAAGCAACGGCCGCCATCTTGCTAGGAAGCTATGCTAACAGGCTCTGTGGAGAAAGCTGATTAGAACCGACAATTGCAAAAAAAGTATGTTTCAACTTCAAACTGATATGGATGAAGGGGATTTTGAAGGTCTTGTGCTCGAATAGGATGTTCGTGGCTATCTCTAAGAGCCACAATATAGCGGCGAGCAGTTGAGGCTGATGGAGTAACAGGAGGCGGCGGTGAGGACGAGGAGCCCGGGCCGGCTCGAGCTGGGGCGGACTGGTGGTGTCGGTGTTAGGAAACGGCCGTATATGTTGTAGACTATAAATAGAGCACCCTAGCTTCAGTGGGAGTGGCCTGCGGTGCTGTGCATTCTGGGAGTTGTTGTCTTTCATCCACATGAGCCAAAAAGACACTTTCTGCCTTTTCTCGGTCAAGAAAGCACCAACTTCAAAATGTATTTCACGTTTCTACTACATATATGACCCAATGTCAATACAGATTCATGTTTCAACGGGTGAAGTATCCCTTTAAGAACCAGCTGTAAATGGCTCTGTGGTATGAATGAACTTATTATCTAAAATGTCATCATCTGAACACCAAAAATGTAATTTCTCTATTTAATCTACGAGCAACACATCAACATATTGTCTCTGGCTACAAGACACATAAGAAGCATTGAAAACGACTATGCAGCATCCAAGAGCACAAACGTCTTTCAACCTCATATTGACCTGTTTATGTTAATGCAACACAAAAACCACAGGTCAATTCATTTGTTAAATCTCTACAAACTTTCATAACTTCTCTCTTAAATTACATAATGGTTAGTTTTAATGACTCTTCACAGAGGCTTTGATACATCTATAATAATGAGGTTGTAATTTGCAGTGGTTTTGATATGGACTACACTTTCTTAAGAAGTGTATTATATTTAGTTCGCTCATTTAATTACACTGGAGGGGCAGAATATTATCGAGACACCTTTCATAAACCACCGACTACGAGCTCAGCAAATAACATAGATTATAACAATAGAAACTGCTCTGAAAGTGTGAAGAAAAAATGGCTTAGTTTTGTAGAACTACGATTTGTAGTGACTGAGCTGTTGCATTTAATCACATTAGACTTTTGAGGGGGGATCTAATTTAGTGGTCGGTGAATGTCTTTCAATGTGAATTAGTCATTGCTTTTACATACTGAACATATAAAGATCTTGAAGAACTGAATGTGTTTGTTTCTAATTCGTAAAAATGCTGCAGCTGTATTATAGTAGTCTCTTGTATTTACAGAATCCCAAAATAATGATGAAATATTCTGATGTATTCTTGTGATTTACATCATAATAAAATGTCCGTTGTGACCAACCTTGCCCTGCTGAGGTAGCAGGCACTGAAAACCGCCATCCCTGCATGAGGCAGAGCTCCAAGGACGAGTTGGTTAAAACAGGGGCTGATGTGTCCATTCTGCCACAGAGGGAAAGGATCCTGCTCGTCTGTTTGACAGATGCCAGCGAGAAGCTCTGACGGCCTGAAGTCACTCATCTCGCCTCCTATTTTACTGCCATCATTTCATAAAATATCTGTAGAGCAGGTAAAAAACAATAATTACAAACTGTAAGGCTTTAAAGAGCTATTACTGAGAGATAATATAGAGATGATAGTTATTATTTCGTCATATAAACATCCTGATTCCCCTCAGGTGTCTGGCTTTTAAGATTAGATTTCTTAATAAAATATAATAGTAGGCTATATTTTCTTTAGAAAGTCGACAGCCGTCAAAATTATACAGGTTTTCACTTACATTTGTTGGTTATTTTATATCATTAAACTCCTTCTGTGTATTGGCCTTGAACCACTCCTGTAGCAGCAAAAAGAAACCAGTTTAAACGACATAAGCGTGGAGGCTCCAGGGTTTCCTGACTGAAAGTAACCTGCTCGGTGTACTAATGTAAACAAATTAGGCTAACTCATTAGCCTAGCAAAAAAAATGCCTTCTCGTTCGGTTTGTTAAATGGCACTGGCATGCTAAAACAAATATTAGATTTATAAACACTAACGAGATAATAGAAAGTATGAAACAAATCGCAATGACACCGCTATAGCCAAATAATTCACACGAGTAACCTTTAAATATTACCGGCTTCGACTAGCTAGTATGAAATACTTGTGTCGCGTATTGATGACGCGCATCGCAAGCTCTTCAAAATAAATGCATAATGAAATAATAATCCTATGAATTTAACTTGAATATTTACAGACTATGATTTAACTAGGGATATTTTTTTTAATCTGACAAGAAATAGAGTACTTTACACAAACAGATACACTATTAAACTACCTATTACAATAGTTTTTTTAAAATTAAAAGTACAATTTTATATCATTTACACTTCCTGAAAAGTTTGGATTAACACTTTGAATTTAAAGCTGTTTATGAAACTTGACTAGTAATGCATCGTTTACAAAATGTTAGACAAAAATTCTGTACATTTTATTTTCACTATACTTATAGATAGATAGATAGATAGATAGATAGATAGATAGATAGATAGATAGATAGATAGATAGATAGATAGATAGATAGATAGATAGATAGTTAGATAGATAGATACTTTATTGATCCCGAGGGAAATTCAAGAGATTATACAAATAAAGTGTACAATTTAAACGTGATTGGTGTGAAAACAGCATTCATTAATCTTGGTTATTGTTAATACTCTTCTCTGTATTCATATACAGAGTTCATGAATTCATATACAATATCAATAATATTTTGATGGGCTGTTTATGCTTTTCTTCCTTGAAAAATGGATTAAAACTTTTTTTGGGCTTGCCACTTTTCAAGTAGTTTTTATGTCAGACATGAAATTCCTTTCACTATCTAAATGCTTGTTTGATAAGAATTTAAACTGGAGGGACAATGACTTAAATAATTCCAGGACTCCACAGTCTAATATTTGTTTTACTATGCTAAATTATGGACCTGCTAATTCACTTTGGTCAAGTAATAAGTTTTTTGTGTGCAAGATGTATTCTAAGATGCAGGTTGGAACAAATAAAGCAGGAAAAGCAAAAAAACATAGAGTTCTTTATTGAGTGGTGACTGTATAAAATGAGCAAATTTTATGTTAAGCACCTTTACAAAAGTTACATTACAAGTTGCTGGTTTACTGGGCTATGCTCATTAAAAAATGGTTGCAGAACCCTCTTAAAGACATCTAGGCTTGGGAAAGGTGAAGCATTTAACTCACTCAAACCAAGCAAAAAATGTCCTTAATTGGAAAATGTGGTTTTGTTAAATTACAATCAAGATCAGAATTACAAATTTTGGAACCTGGAATCAGTGCACATTTCATCTGCATGTAACATAAGTTAAAAGAAATAATAACAAAACAAATGTTGTTGCCAGGAGTTAGAAAATAAAAACTTTTAATACTGGGTGCATCTGTCTGAGGCATCTTTAATTCAATAGAAAGAAAGATCTAGAAGTCTTATACAAAGCAGGAATGAAGCTATACAATGTCACATTATATTTTATTCCTTACACACTGTACAAAATCCATTTCCTTCATGGCTGGCCACGCCAACCACAACACTAGGCAGCTTAACTTTTGTTCACAAATATTCTACATTTACCGTGTCTACCAGACACACGCTGTATTTACAGATTTAAACATGAAAGACAAACATAAATATGGGCAGGTTCTGTCCATCAATCCCAATGGCATTACATGTCCTCAGACACATTCTTGAATAATAATACACCAAATATTGGCCACCTAAGATTATTTGTCTCCCCTGTGTAACACTTTCACCTTCAAAGTGCTTCCAAATCAAATGTGGACTTGCACTTATTGGTTGAATTTCTCAGTTGTGAACAAAAAAAAGACCCTTAGGCAAGGTGGAACCATCCGTCCAATGTGTTTATCACAGTATCAAAACTTCCCCAGTAAAAACACAACACAGCTACCTGCTGCTTGATGGCACCAAAAAGCTTATTTGTAAATGAGTTGGTGTATTTCTTTGAATGAAAGGAAATCCACGACAAAGACAGTTTTTTAAAGACTTGGAAAAGTTCAGGAAATCCAAATTATATAAAAAACAATATAATCAACAAATTGTTTTCTGTTAAGCAAATGATATTTAAGTTACTTGAATACTGTACAGTAGGCCCAATGCTTGCCTGAATGTATATTAAAGACTTCTCAAGTTTTAAATCAGAATTAAAGCTATCACATAGCTGGAATAATAATGTACAAAGAAACTGATCAAAGGCCTGAGAAAGATGTGTTTTTTTTTTCATTTTGGGATGTGATTGTCAAGTCAGGCCATTGAAAATCTGAACATATGTACAGCAATGCATAGGCTACACATTTTGAATCAAAATTATAACCTTAGCAAAAGCAGAACGGCAGTTACCCAGGAACTAAGTGGGTCATAGTTCTAAGTACACAAAGTGTAAGCAGGGCTGGGTACTAATTGGTACAGTTACCAATGTATTCCTTTTTTGACACCTCATTTTGAAAAGTATAAAAAAAAATCTAGGAAAATATAGGCTCATCATAAAAAGTCAAACCTTTAAAGTGAACAAGAAAAAAACTTTTGGTTAACAAATGAGAGAGTTTTTAGGTTAGATTAAAACATGTGCAGTTATTCAAGAACTTAACTTGAAACAGAAATTCTGAAAAACACAAAACTTCAAAATCTAGAGCTTTGTGATAAAAGAACAATTAAACAGTGAAGTGAATCTGGTCAAAAATCGAATGCCAACTTTAAGTACAAGACAGTTTCAACAAATATAACTGAGGACACATTTTAGTACCACTCAGTATCATAAATGTACCATACACAGGACTTAGAAGCGTACCTATTGTGACATCCAAGATGGATAACCAACTACTGTGTGTAGCAACCTGGTTGAAAGGTGTGACTGGGTTAATTATCTCTAATTTTTCACTTGATTAAACTCTTAGCACCTAAAGACCATTTTGAGCCCAATCTTCAGACTATTAGAAAGTTTTGGATTTATTTCAGGGTTATCAGTATATCCCATTTCCCATTTAGAACACAAGACATAAGAAGAAACTGCAGAAAGTTGAAAGTCTCTGCAGTACTGTTCTCAAAGTAGATACATCAAGTAAGTTTAAAGAATGATTGATGGTTAAATTATCATAACTCCAACTTGAAAAATCTTTCAGGTTATTGGTACATTTCGCAACAAATATATCAAACATGACTCGTTGAAATTTAGCAAAATGGTCATGTTTCTTCACCATGGATCTCCAACTCCGATTCTAAAATCAAATGTTGTGGTGGTGGTGGTGGAGTTTGGGGGGGCACAAGGCTTTGTCTTCCCTGAGGTTGTCAAAATTTGATTTGCACGTGAACTTTAATCATGAAAACACACCAACTGGATAAATATAAATAGGTATTTATGAACATGTAGGTAGGCCTATTCTGTTGGGATGTTAAAAAAAAGTCAAGCTTGAAAAACGACAATTATCAAGGTCAAGATTCTAATGAATGTATCACTTTTCATCGTCTGGGTCCTGGAGGGACTAAGCTTTTCTGGGATGCAAGTAGAGGCGGCTCCAAGGAGAAATGGCTGGAAACCACTGATGTACATTGTTAAGCAAGATTGGCAGGAATTGAATTCATAATGTGTACAGGTACATTAACAGAAAAACTGTTTCTCAGTTTGACAATTAAATGTGTCTTTTTACTGTTTATATTAAAAGTATTAGCAAACTATCCCATGCCGTTTTATTTTTTCAGGGTCCTAACTTTTATAAGAATCTGCCATCATCGATAACAGAAATGTCTGTAAAATCCATATTTTACCTTTTAAATCATTATTTTAAAGTATGGAAAGTTACCAAAAGAGTGTTTCCTTAGAACTTATAACAAACACTTTTGAAGAATTTGAATCAGTTATTACAAAACATCTTTCATCTGAGATGCAACTTTGTATCTAAAGTTGATAGAGGTGACACCCTGTAACGGCTTGGCCAATTCACAGCCTTGGTGGATAGTTCTTTACAAAAAATCTGCATCAATTCACTACTTCACAGAAAACTAGAAAAGAGAATAAGATAGTGTCAAAAGTTGGGTTTTTAAAATTCAGTTCTGGGTCCTCTATGATTTTACAATTACATGCTTGCAATGTATGCCTCTGATAACTGATCATCACAAAAATACTGTCTCAATTACAAAGTGTGTTAGCGTCTGGTGTTCCACAGAGATCAATCCTGGGTCCTCTTTATTTTCAATTTAACATGTCTGCTTAAGTATTTTTTAAACCATTATATGGTCAAGTTAGGCTTCTTTGAAATACTCAGTGATGGCCTTTCAGAATGTTCTTAATATTGAAAAAAAAATGGTCTTAATAGTGCCGTCCCTGCTCTTCACTGCAATTAACTTCAGACCATACCTATAACCTGAGTAAGGTTTACAAATTGTACCCTTGATTTGAAAAGGTTTTATCTATCAAAGGTGTTTCTTCTGTCAGTTTAAGCAAGTCGTAGTTCAAAGAATTTTTTTTTGAATCAAACCTATCACATTTCAGCCACTTGTGTAGACGTTGATTTAAAAGTTAAATAACAACTTCTTAGGCACAGGGTATTCAGTTCCCGAACTGTACATTAAACCCCTTTCATGCCTGAGCCCAGCCTGAAGTGCTGCTGTTTTGCTGTGAGGTCTTGGCTGCCAAGTGACTGCATTTCAAATCTTGGGTCGATCCACTGGAGGAGCTCAGACCAGCCTTATCAGTACCCTTAGAGTAATCGTGCAAGGGATAAAATGACAATGATATTATTTTTTACATTCTCTGTATCTCAGCTGCAAGACTTATAGCCCGCTGCTATTAACTGTCAGTCTCATTAAGTATGTTTCCTTTTTTTTTGGTAAAGATTTTCTACATGCCTACTAGATAAATCAATGTGTAACAACTGTATTCAAAATGTAATAGTTTATTAATTATATTTAGTATAATAGTATGCATATACGCACTTTAAAAATAGCTGGTGTAAACCTCTAAAGATTTTTTGAAAGTCTTGTATGGTGTGTTTTATGTAATGTAAACAAATTCTTGAGGGAAGTCAAATTTTGAGTCAGCAGTGATTTCATAAACTAGATGTCTTTTAAATATAAGTTTAAATACAAAACTTGGTGATAATTTTTTCTCTTTTTTTGGTACCTGACAGCCAATTTGTTAGCGCTCCCAATGTTCACAACAAACAAATAAAAAAACAAGCAGCATTTTCGGAAAGAAACAAACAAAGCAAAAAAATAATACTTTTGACTGACTGGAGTCCTGCGGTCCCGTTGTTGATATCTGGATAAATGTGTCACTGTTCCTTCAGAGAATAAATAAGCAAGCAGAGCTGAGCCTCCAGTATGAAGCCTGGTCATCTTGTCATCTTACTGTTTCAGTTGGAGCTGATTCTGGTCACCGCTCAGACCAGAGGGTAATAAACAACAGGATAAACTATTATTTATTAATTTGCTGAATGATTTTTAAGTCCACCAGAGGATTTTTTTGTACTAAACGCTACACGGTGTCCTAGTGGAGTGAGAGAGGATATAAGGGACTTTTTTGGGGGAGTTATTTCCCATAATGGGATAAGTCACAGACACTCCCTTGTCATTGTCTCCTCTGTCTCTCCTTCCTCTAATACAGTCTTCAGTTTCAGAGAGTTTGTCTGAGTGTACACTCCATATACAGGCAGCTCACAGGTTTTTGGTGTTTATGTGAGTCTTGTAATGCTTCGTCAGGTGGTCACTCCTCATGAAGCGTTTTTGACACTGGCTGCATTCAAAGCGCTTGTCTCCTGTTGGACAAAAAAAAGAAGTGAGTGGTTAATGGATTAAAGTCTCATACAAAAGAGGTGGATTCTTTCAAAGGAGACTGGTACAACAAAAGTTATTTTTCTGGCAAAAAAAGTCATTTTTAAAGCTTTTACTAAGGCAATTTATCAATAGGCATTTATACATTGCGATTCTGCAACAGGGCAATAACGAAGTTCCGCCGTCTAACACCTTTGAATTTACGAATTGCATCCGCACCGGTGTAATAATCCCAGTGTCCGATTTCGCATTACGTTATGGCGTTTTGGAAACACGAGAGGCATGACATGTAAACGCACAGTGGGAGCTTCACATAGACACACACACACACAGGCCTGCACACACACTTAGCGGTGTTCATACTCCAAAATTTCACATTGCCACCGCCTCCCCCATAACGCCTCTGCCACTACTACCTCGATGGGGCAGAATGACTTAACGCCACAATTACACTACACACACCCAAACATAAACCTGTCTGTAATCTCTGGTGGTAGAGAGCTGTGCACTAATGCCACTGTTTTAAAAAAATATATCTTTTTGTGTTTATATACATACCTGTGTGTGTCCTGGCATGCCGCTGCAGCTCGTCGCTGCGTGTGAAACGTTTCCCACAGAAAACCCAGTTGCAGACGAAGGGTCTTTCACCGGTGTGTAGCCGGACATGAGCTCTGAGCAGCGACGTTTTCCTAAACGTCTTCTCACAGCCAGGAACGTGGCAGATGTGCTTCCTCTTCCCAATCTCTCCTGGCCTGCAGAGAGTACACACACACACAAATGAATTCAGTGAGATACTAAAAATAAAACCAGTCCCATTCAGGCCAGTTAAAATACTGCCTTAAAAATAATAATAAAACATCAACACATCATTTATAATTTCACATTTTTTTCCTGTGAAACTCCTGTTTTGTCAGTGATTCTTGTGACATTATCTGGATAGTTACTGCTACAGAATCAATGTAATCATAAGTGACTACCCAAGGTTTCTATGAGCACATTCACAATAAAAGGGCGGTGTTAGCTTTGTATTACCTATCGAAACCAAACCATGAACAAGTCTGCTGTCTGCAGATCAGTATATTTAACAAACTTAAAGAAAAAAATTAAGAAGTTAAACACAGAATCCATCCTGATCAGATGCCCAAACCACCTCAGCTGGTTCCTTTCGATTCGAAGGAGCAGCAGCTCTACTCCGAGCTCCTGTTGGATGTCCGAGCTCCTCACCCTATCTCTAAGGCTGAGCCCAGCCAACCTACGGGGGAATTTAATTTCAGCCGCTTGTATCTGCGATCTCGTTCTTTCAGTCACTTCCCACAGCTCACGACCATAGGTGGCGGTTTGAACTTGGATCGACTGGTAAATTGGTGGCTTTGCCTTCTGGCTCAGCTATGTCTTCATCACAACGGTCCGACACAGCGTCCGCTCCGCAGTAGCAATCAATTTTACCCTCACTCGTGAACAAGATTCCGAGAAACTTGAACTCCTTCACTTGAGGCAGAGACTCACTCTCCACCCGGAGAGAGCAGTCCACCATTTTCTGACAGAGAACCACGATCATACACCTTCTCCAGGTCTACAAAACATGTAGACCGGATGAGCACTCTCCCATGCCCCCCCAAGAAGCCCTGTGAGGGTTAAGAGCTGGTCCACTACCCCACGGCCAGGTCGGAATCTGCATTGTTCCTCCTGTAGCCGAGGATCAGCCTTTTTGTCTACCTCAGTGACCTCTGACAAGGATATGAGAGAGGTTCCCCCTGGGTCCTCAGACACTGCCTCCTCATCTGAGTATGTGTTGGTTGGGTTAAGGAGTTCCTCAAAGTGTTCCTTCCACCGCTCAACGTAATTTCTCCACTCCTGCTGAGAACAGCCTGAGCCAATCCCTGCTTTCCCTTCCTGAGCCACCTGACAATTTGCCAGAGCACCATTTAGTGTTTTTTAGTATCTGCTTTAGTGTGATATCTGTAAAGCTTTAATAATATCTTTCACAATCATTTATTTCATACGAAAGTCAAACATGAAGGCAAAGTATCTGTCGGTCTCTCCCTCTTATCCTCTTTCACAGTCATCTTGTAGTTCTCCGTGATCAAGAGATCTTATTGGTCAGTAGGCAGTTTTTCATACAAGTTGAGCTCTTGTCCAAAGTTATCATGACGATTGTCAGAAGCAAACTAAATAAATAATGCTTACTGTATACCCACTGTGTGTAAATGTAACGCATGTATTTGTTTGACACACTTACCTCTTGTCTGCATCTTTACAGTTGGGACAGGTGCAAGCCATCCGCCGTTTCTTCTCTCCTGGCTGGCTAGGCAGCTCCAAGGTGAGGGTCTGGTCTACCTGGATGGCCTGCTGGCCCTGCGTTGTTGCCAGCTGGAGTCCTCCGCCCTGCATTGTCTGCACCGTGAGGTGCTGCTGGCCTGACAAATACAGAGAGAGACTCAGTCTTAGAGACACAGCAGGGCTCCAGTCAGATCAGCACAGTTCCTCGGAAATCTATCTTAAACTATCTGCCAACTGCCAAGAGTCAAAGTGGGCAGACTCTTGAATTAAACATAAATGAATACATCAACAAAGTTAACATAATGGCAAATATTTAAACATGTTCTGAAGGAGGGAGATTTTAGAGCCAGCTGTTAGTCTGATAACTGCTGTTTTTACTGAGTTTCTGGGATTTTTTTCACAATTGTAAGACTACAAACTGTCTTCACAAATTAAATCATTTATAAGTTGTTGGTTTTTTTTTGGAACCGTTACCAGAAATATCCCATTGAAATGATTTTGTTTCACAGTGGAGTCTAGGCTGACAGAGCAGAATAGAAAAAAGTTAAATTTTACTCCAACAGCAAATAAGGAGCTTACAGCAGCAAGTGCAACAGTCAGTTCTTATAAATCCTGTTGTTACAGTCTAACAGTAATATAATGCAATCTACTTTAATTTGACTTTGTAGGGCATACCAAGGTGAGGGAACGAGAACTTTAAATGCACCTTTACCACCTTTAGTGAAATATTAACTCAATACTCTATTTTTTGTTTTAGATCTGTTTCTGGTTGATGTAACAGATTTATTTTAAGTTTACCCCAATAAGTGTCTTTTCTGTGATTACTGTGTGACTTAGTTGCTGCAATGCTAATGTAGAACTACTCTTTCAATCCATCCATTTAAATGCATTTTTTCTGAATTGGTTAATTATATGTCAAATGTTTTCATTACAATATAAAGGTTCTGGTCTTTAGTGATCCATTTATCCTGAAAAAATCATTTTGTCTTCTAAGCCACAAAACACAAACTATTTGAAAAACTGAACGTAGGAGACATGTGACCAGGGATCGGCAAGCTACTTGTAAAATGTAGCGAGCTAAGCTATTTTCATTTATTACACATATCATTATTATTTTTATATTTATTGAAACAATCTTCAGTCAAGGCATTTTGTTTAGTTGGACTGCTCCGTAGTAAAACGATGAGCTTTATATATATTTATTTAACCTGACTATGTTTGCTTTTATTTGTCTTTTTATTTTCTGTTGTCATCTCTTGGTTTGCCGTTTTTTATATTTTATTGTGACATCTGTTCTTAAAAGGTGCTGTACAGATAAAACTTTGCTTACATATTTATTTAGGCTACTTGGCCAGCAACTGAAAATTAACCTAATATCCCTATGATAGAGGTAGCTGAACAACTGTTTTTATTGAACTAACCACATTTGGTTTAACATGCTAGTCACTAGCATTATATTAGTTTCTGTGGCAGCCAAAACAACGTTTTGTAAGTAAAGAACCAATCCATGCACTGGTTAATAAGATTCAATTCAAGTCCCTTTAAGGCTGCTGCAATCTACTCATCCTCAACAGTTTGATTCTCGACTTTGACTTAGTTGTGGAGAAAATAGCTTGTTTGGAGCTACTTTTACATTTCTAACGCCACAACTTGTAGTGACTTTACTGCCTAACACTGCATTGTACTTCGTGCTTTAAAGTCTGGGTCATAAACAGCAATCAAACAATTGAGGAAGTGGACATGTAGATAAAATCTAAATTGTACATAAAACAACTTGAGTTAAATGGTTATATTCCTCATGGTCTTCTTTAGCACATTTTCAACAAATTGAATAGATATTAATTATGGAGGTATTAATTCAGCCTTTTAACATGAAAACATAGTTGTATTTTTACCAATCATCTATACTGAAGCATATTTGTATTTATTTTTCTATCTCTCCGCCCTCTGTATCTGTACAAAGAGACTTTTCATTCATTCACCGCTGCAACCCTTTTTGTTTCTACTTCTTATTCATTTATATTGTCTTTCCTGTCACTGCTTTTTCACATTACTGAATACAAAATATTTTAAAAAAGAAAATAAAAGTGCAGAGGGTAAAGAGATGAGAAATGTTTTTTAAATGGCAGAAGAAGGCCTCATTAACAATTCATCTACTTAGAGTTCATAACTGAACTCTTTACATGGTGTTTAAGTTTTTGCAGGAGAATTGCTTTGAAAGTAAGCAAAAAAGTTAAAGTGCAGTTTTTTTTTCTGCCATCACACTCACCCCCTGCGTTTGTGATGGTTACAGGAACCCCCTGAACTTGGACCCCGTTGATGCTAATCGTCTGCACCGCCTGAGCTGCTGAGGATAGTGGCGACGCATTGAGCGATATCATCCCCCCCGCGGGAGCAATTTTTGCCAAAGTCCGTTCCTTCCGTCCCCCTGCCAGTGTCCTCTTGGCAGTAGTTGGTGGAGAGATGGTGGTGGTGGTGGGTGTGACCGGAGTGGTGGGTGTCGTTGTTGTGGAGATGGAGTCCTGGAGCTGAACTGACTGCCACTCACCCGACACTGTTTTGAAGAGGAACTGAAGGAAGAAAATGAAAAAACTGATGACCCTCCATCCCCTCCAGGTCTAACTTCACTGTTATACATCAGATTTATATATGTACTGTATATATATATATATATAATGGGTATATGCTGATAGATACCGATACTCTTATCGATACTACTCATTATTATTTGGTGCAAAAACTAAACAGATGACATGAAAGATGTCTAAATGTAAAACCTAAAATATAAAATGTAAGATTTTATCACAATTAGGGGATTCATTATATGTATTGTGGCGGCTTAAGATTGTAAAGTGCCGCACAGAAACTAAGTGGGCTTGTACCTGTGACTCGTTCGTATAACAATGACGATGACGGTCAACAGAAAATATTTCAAACTCACTCACCCTCTTTGTCTAGCCTCCCGCCACCCCAAATGCACAGGTAAAAATAAAGTAAACCATGCCCACTGCTAATTACCGGAAACAATATCAAACCCATATAAGGAGCAAAATATAACAAATAATCAACTGAGGTGGAAACACACATTATGGCTCCTACAAAATGTTTATGTTTCAAGGAAACAGTTGTCATTTAAATTAAAACACTATGGAAATATATGCCATTTTTAATTACACTCCCCGGACAGTTGAAGTAGCTTCAGAAACTCTGACTGTAGCATATGAACTCTCATGGTTATACTTAGTTTTTACCATTTAATTATCATTAATGTGTAATAGTCTACAATTTGCTTCTCGAGATACTGCAGAGCTTTTCTATCACAGAAACGCTAATATGTTAAAATAATGTAATTTTACTGAGACACATCAGAGTGATGAATGTTAACTTAATAATAAATCAAGACAGACTGCTTTCACACGGGCCGAGAAAGAGAGAGAGAAAGAGAGGCGGAGAGAGAAAGAGGTGGAGAGCCGTTTGTCCATGAGCTTAAAAGGTACTCCCAGTGCTGGCCAATCACGAACTGGTTCCAAAAAGCACTGGTATTCGTTACCAATCCTTGTATATAATATATATATATCATTTAAACTAAAATTAGCATTGAAGTAGCCCTCATATATATTGATACAGACTATACAGATCTAAAAACTGTAAAGTATATAAAATAGATGAACATAAACAGTTACAATACAACCCCAAAGTGATGACGCTGAGCTGGTATGTTAAACATGTTCACCATCCTTGTTTTATGGGTAAATGAAAGCAACATATCTGACAGGAAATGCTTGTACCATTTTTTTGGCAATACATTGATGTAATTATTGAGAGATTACACACAAACCAAAATTGTCAACCTGCTGGTCAGGCCAGGGAAATGTCAAGAAATAGCTTAAGTCATTAGGGTTTAAGATCTAAATGGCACTCAGTACATCAGAGGGGAAGTTTTATAAAACTGTACCTGTGTCGGTGATGGTTCTGTTGGAGTGACCTGCAGGCTTGTGGGGACTGACTGTCTCTGTGGGACCTGTGGCAAAGTGGCAGACGCAGCTTGCACCACCTTCAAGGCCTGCTGGGGAATCTGGACCACCTGAGACTCTGGTTTAGACTGGACCAGCTGGACCTGCTGCACCACAGCTGGCTGTCCAGGACTCTGCACAATCAGGAGGTTGTTACCTGCCTGTAGATAGAGAGACAGGGGAGATTACCCTGTGATGTTCAGGTACGGGGCTTTAACCCTAATGCTCACATCTTCGCATCGTAAAGAGAGGGTAGAAATTTAAAGTTTGGTTATGGAAACAATTTTCTCATCATACCTTCAGAATGAATTAAATATTCACTTAGAAGAAATGTTTTAGATACATCAGTAAGTTTCCTTTATAAAAGACACTCAAACATCCAAATCCTGTAATCAGCTCAGGCCAGGTAACTGCATATTGCTGTTTATCTAGTCACCTTTCTTTTATCTCTGGGGGGTTCCTGAGGAAATTATACAGCTTAAGCTTTGAAATGATTCTTTATTAGGGATGCACTGAACGTGGCGGCCAATATTGGCCCTGATGACAGACATCAACCCATCTGCAAAAAATATGGCATGCACTGATGTCAGCAGCATATGTGTAACAGCTGTGTCGAATCAATGCAATGCTGGCAAGCTGGTACACCTAACCTCTGATTCAG
This sequence comes from Tautogolabrus adspersus, assembly GCA_020745685.1. Lineage (NCBI taxonomy): Eukaryota > Metazoa > Chordata > Actinopteri > Labriformes > Labridae > Tautogolabrus > Tautogolabrus adspersus. Next base: position 15,763,907 of record CM036537.1, on the reverse strand, counting down.
AGAAGAGGTTTTTTGTTGGGCAGAAAAAGTGACAGAAAATGTCGGCAGTGTGGAAGTCTTACAATGTTTCAGAGAATGTTTAGCAACATGCAGTTTGTAAGTCATCTCCCAGTGACAATTTAGGAGGAGAGACAACTAACACAAATTTAGATACATCCAATGACACAGCTTATTTGAAAAACAGCCAAAAAATTACAAAAAAATAAATAATTAAAGCTACATATGTATTAGAATCGACAAATGATTTAACATTCATGTCAATGTCACTATTCCAGAAAATGATCCTTGGATTTGAATTATCTAATGACAGATGCTGAATACTTTCCTATGGTCAAGAATGAATCGTGTATAAAATCAGTCAGGAGTCACTACAGCAAAAATGTAAAGAAGGTTCAGAGCAACACTTGATGCTTGTGGTGACTTAAAGGCCAGTATGAGATAACAAAACTGAGCTTTCTGTCTCTTTCAATTCTTTTTATCATTAAGACTTACTTGTATTATGTTGTCTCCAGCTTCTATCAGGATGGTCTCCATCTGCTCGGGGGGGAGGGGAGGCAGCCTGTGCAGGGGGGAGAGGAGGAGGCTGAGCAGCTAGAACCACTTTCTTCTTTCTCCCTCTTCGCCCTTTTCCTGGAATCGGCAGAGCAGCTGCCGTCTCTGTGATGATTTGAGTCCCTCCTACCTCACCTGTCGCTACATTAAGTGGCAGCGTGAGCCCGCTCGGCAGCTGAACCATGTTCGCCATAGAGTTGTTTGGCTTGCGCAGCTTGGGGGAGGGCTTGATGGCTACAGTCTTCTGTGGGGTGACCGGAGCAGTGGCAGCATTGGGAGCTTGAACAGTCATTGGGGTTGTTATGATGGCCTGGTTGGTGCCTGGTATGAGCTGGATTTGTCCTCCCTGTGGCATCATCTGGATAGTCTGGGCACCCTGGATCTGTGGCATCATCTGGTACTGGATGTTAGCGGAGGAGGTGGTGTTGGTGCGGGCCGGGCTCTGCTGGATAGTGAGTACGATGGGACTACCAGAGGCCTGGGAGCCCAGGCCGGCAGGGAGCTGGATCACATTGCCCTTCGCTGACAGGAACCCCAGGTTTTTGGGTGGAGCAGGGGCGATTGGAGCTGGCTTTATGGGGAGAAGCCTGCGAGGCTGTGGCTGCGGTGGAGGAGAAGTGACAGGAGCCTGAGCAGCAGGAGGGCCTATTTTACTACAGGTGGCAGCCAGGAGGGCCAGAGGAGAGGGCTGGGTGTCCTGTAGGGGGAAACAGTCAAACCAAACTTAGTTACAAAGAACAGCCTGCATTAGAACCAAGTTGAGCAGACAAAGTCCAGCACCAAGAGAGAGATAAGACAGAGAAACATAAGACACTGAAAAACAGGATAATACATCATTACTACTGAGGACTGATTTATGTTAAATCTCTCTGCCTTAACTACTTATAGAGTAGTTTAGGGCTGTCGACATCAACTAATTAATCGCAATTAAAAATTGTTAGGCTTTTAATTTGAATTTTGTACTTTTTTAAGCAGAGAGAATTTTACTTGCTGTTTGAATTCAACCATGCTTTTACTTTGAAGTAAAGTAAGTGGTAGTTTAGAGGGGTTACAACATTAACTAAACCATGGAAAAAGGAGCTCGTCACAGTTCAAAACGTAGTTAAACCAGCTAAATGAAAAGGTAAAGAAGTTAAATGAGCTAGATGAGAGCTTATTAAAGTGAAATGAGACATTCAAAGATGCAGGAGTGTCGTTCTTTTCCATCACTTTGACTACAGGGAGACGCTGCAGAGGCTTAACTACGGTGCGCCTAAAGGGACAAAAAAGCATGCGGTTAAAAAATGTTATAAGTCATTATTTGTAAATCTATGTTTATTAAAATATTCCAAATAGCATAAACTTTGTTTTGTTTAAATGTAATGATGATTTTCAGGTATTATTATTATTATTATTATTATTATAGATAAATAACAATGTTGAAGCTGAGACGTTTTCTATTTACAATAAAAATAACATTTTTGTTTTAACAGAGAAAGTAAAGTATTAAAAAAAGGGTACCAGTACCCAACTCGGTACAAATACTGGCTGAAAGTAAATCATGCCCAACCCCAGTGAATGGACCCATGACCATATGGGAAAACTGCAATCAAATATTCTATCTCAGTTATTGTAAGAAAAGAACTGAGTGTCTTTGTGATCCTGTTGCTTTACTTTACAGGATGACATTCCTGCGTAAAATGTTTTCACTGATACAAGTTAATTCATTCAAAACTCATGCTTCACTCACTCAGCGCAGTCCAATGAGTCTACACTGTGCAGTGACATGAAAGCAGTGTGGGTCAACAGAGATGATGACGTCAGAAGAAACTGTGCAAAAGCGGGAGCACGACATCTGGCTGGTACTCACTTGTGTGGAAGCAGTGGAGGGCTGAAGGTATTCACTGGGACTGACAGCAACAGTGGTGGCCATACTGTCCTGTTGTTCTGAAAACACAGACACAGCAGAGTCACATTCAGGCTGCCTGTGAGATCTATTTTCAGTGTTTAGACTGTTTGAGGGCATCACATGCAACTCATGTATAACAGGACAAACATTATGGAGTTAGCTTATTTTATTTCTATTTTCTTGTTTTATTTCTACCAACTTGTTAACAATTTTGCTAAATATAAGGTGAATGTTGGCTGTTGCAGGGTACAATATCAGGTCATATGCAACCAAGGCTGATTGTTGTCCTCATGAATGTTGCATTTGTTTGACTTCTTGTTTTCTTACATTTGTAGGCCAGGACATCTCTACAGCATGATACTGTTGTTCTTCATTTTTATGCTGTTTTATCACACATTTTGCCTTTAAAAAAAAAACAGCTTCTGTAGTTTGAAAATTGAATTCAGCTCTATTGAAATGTTAATGTTTTGATGACCTGTGCAGTACTACATAACCTCTGTGGATAGGAATTGTTCAATGCAATAACAGTTCAGATAATACCCCCACTCTTAAACATTTAAGAAAATAAATTGCGTATTTTCTGATCATGTGTAACAGCATTTGGATGTTCTGTAAAAGCTCACGTAAAATAACGGTCATTCTACTCACAGAACATCCACAAGGCTGATTTTCATTAACTGGCACTTTTTGACTGCACACAGAAACACTGTATGAGGGAAAGACAAAATATATTGAGCACAACATGTTTCTGTTAAGACCCTCAGCATAAGTACACTTAGTGCAAGCTGCCCAATAGGTTAGGACCAGAGTAAATCTTTAGTAGAGCCCGACCGATAATATCAGCCGATATTAGCATGTTCAGTGAATATCAGATCGGTTAACTTTAAATCACAGATATGCATCAATATCACTAGATGTATTCACCAGTCAAATAGCATTCAATTTGAGAATTGTAGTACACTAGCAGTTCTCTTTCTGGCTGTCCTCAGAAGAGTGTGCTGTATGGATTACTACAAGCATTATCACCCTCCAGAGTGTCAAGTGGTGGTGCACAGACATGCACAGCTACTTTCCAGTTGAGTGACCATCTTGTGTTGTTGTATATCTATTTCCACAAGTGTTTGATTCTGCAGATCAGGGATCAACGCAATTAATGTGTGTATATCTATATCTATCGGTATCTGATTTTTTCCCTCCCTAATATCAATATCGGCCCCAAAAAAAAACATATCTGTCGGGCCCTAACCTTGAGTGCCAGGCAGTGCTTCCTAATGGTCAAAATATGTCGAGGCTGTTATTGTCAAACAAAATTGCCAAGTAAGGTGCTACTCTCAAGGTTTAGTTACCTATTTCAACTCCAGCTTTATTAAAAACCACCATTACACATTTAAAAAATATATACCCAAAAGAAATTCCAGGTGCAGAAAAACATTAAAAGGATGTGAGTCTGTTTGCTGTTGGCAACCTGAAACATATGTATTTGAAGTTTTATGGAGTAGTCATAGCTTCATGTTGAACCAACTGAAGTTGAACATCTGTCAACATTCATGAACATGTAAATTAGCAGAGTTCTGCAGTCGACCGAACCTCATGACAAACATAAAGCAAGGTTCTGTGTACCAACAACACTTGAGAAATGTAAATAGGTTGCAGGAAAAGGACTGAATATTAAAATATCCACTCTGCTGTGGTGTAACAATTATAGAGTCAAAATACTTAGCATTTGTGTTTGTATTTAAAAAGAGATGAATAAATAAAAATAATACCTATTACATAGTTAAGCAACACATTCTAAAGGTACTAAAGAAAAATACTGAAGGGGGAAAGGATAATGCTGCACATATAATGTCTCTTTGTTTATTGTGAAACACTCAAATAATACAGACATTCTGTTTTGTACATATATACTTAAAAAAAGTAAATGACCTCATTATAGATAAATATAACTGATAACAGATCTGTACAAACTGTTCAAGAAAGCTTCAAACTACCATCTTTGTTTGGGTTATTAAATATGTACAGCTTGGGAAAAACAATAATTTGATGCAATGTGTCATGTCATATTTTAGAGATTGCCATGTTTTTTTATTTTCTGTAAACATACGCTGAGCTCGTGACTCCGGTAATGGTAATGCATGACAGCACAACCTAAGGCTTCATTGAAAGCAAAACTGAATTATTACATAACAACCGCAAATATAAGTATCTGGTTTTTATTTTAAAAAATATATCCAAAGCACTTCCTCGAGATACAGACTAATTCATCACCTCGTCTGCCAGTGCTGAACTTTACTTTAACATAAACTTATTGTGTTTGGTGGCTGCTGAACAGGGACTGTATTCACTGTTTGAGCTTCCGGTCTCATTAAGTGAAAGTGTTGTAGAGCCAGCTGTGGATCATGGTGACTAAACTTCACAGTGAAAACAGAAACTTTGACACAGGGATAATCGATCTTGGCTGAGATGCGTGTTTTGGATAATATATTGTGGATGGTGGACTGATTACAGAGCTGCTGTAATAACTTTTACAACAATGAACACTGCCTCAGCAATTTCTCCACCACCCCCAGATGTGCGAGTGTGGCTTTAAACCCTGACTGTGGTACACACAGAAGAAAAAAAAGAAAGACAAAAAAAAAAACAGTGCGGCCTCAAAATAGCGCCGCCATCAACACAAACTGTCGGTTTGGTTTGCTGTAGACAGCCAGCTAACGTTAGCTAGCTAGCTATCTGGCAATACAGACTAAACGGGACAGGGTTATGTAGCTAGCAGCTAGTCTAAGCTGATTTGCTACGTGTGCAGCTAAGTTTTTACTAAGCAAAAGGGGTCCGTTACTTGCGATATCTAAAAAAAAACTATTTAGGTTATTGTAGATAAGGTAGTTGGGCGAACCGGTTTAACAAAAACTATAGGACCAACTACAAAGCTTACAGTGGCATATTTGGCTAGCTGACGCTCAGCTAGCAAGTCAAACTCTCTTTGATAACGTTACAGAAAAAGGCAGCCCTTTTTCCGGAAGTGCATTGCTTATTTTGGTTTACATTTCTGCCCGAGCTCCACTAATACACACTTATATGCACAGCGCAAAGTCAAGTGCTTTTCTGTTCAATGCAAATATACGTTTTACGAAGTAGAATGTAATATAAACACCAATGTTTTAATTCCTACCCACCGCTCATGACGACACTCGCTCTCCGCGACCCTTGAAGACCGAGCCCATGGAGGAATCCGCCCGCGCTGGTGCACCAATCCACGGACAATGGGACGTTGAACGACGGCAGTGCTGACCAATCAACTTCTGCTGTCTGTGTGATTGAAATTTAACTGAGCCAATCCTGATACTATAATTCTGTACGTTAGTCGATGGATGAAGTTTTGGCCTATAGGATGTCGAGATTGTGACGGACAGGGGCGTTTCCAAGGATACAGCTCCAACAAGCTAGTGCCCTATTACGGCAGGAACACGGTTTCACTGACGTCCCCGACGACCAATGTGATTATGGAGGGGCAGTTCGGCTTGGACAAGAATGACAGCCGTGTTGATCAATGAGCTTTGAGTCACTAGAGTGTGACCTGTTTAAATTGTGCCATGTTGTATTATAAGGACCAGACCGTTATGTGAGAGAAAAATGTTTCACGTGGACATAAAATGCTGCAATATCTATTATTTGCCTTGTGATGACTCATAGTTAGTTACAGTGTAGTTAAAATAGACTTACCTGGCTCTTCTTAAAAATACCATACCAGTGACACCTGGCTAAAACATTTAGGCCTATGACTTGCATGCTGTTGTCTGCTGTGTCATATTTTTCTTCAATCCATCAAGCACAATTGCTTACACAAAGGCTTTCACCATAGACTGTAAATAATACCCAGTAATAATCACCCAGTATTTGGCTCTAGGTTGTGTAATAACAGCTAAGTCATTACTGCAAACAGCATTTTTGTTATATATTTAGTGTTTTTGAAAAGTGCTTCATTGCTAGATAAAAAGCAGAAATAAAAGGCAGTGTTTAAAGCAGGAACTCTTTATACCTATTTTAACTTTGTTGTTTGTTTGTTTGTTTGTTTGTTTGTTTAACGTGGTGGAAGAAGATTCAAAAGTAGCTGTATCAATCAAACAAAGTAAACACGCATTTTCAGCAAATGTAAAAGTGCCAGTTCCATAATAAAATGGCCCCAGAATTTAATGAAAGGCACATATAACACCTTACTTTCCTAGTTGTACATTAGCTATATAGCTGCCAATGTGTGTTGAGGTATACCTGACAAAAACAGCTTTTGGTATTTGTAGTCCAATGGTTCCCAACCCTGCAGTCAGGTCCCCTGTAAAGGGATATAGGATCAATCTGAGGGGTCATGAGATGCTTAATGTGAGATGAGAGAAGACACATTATATATCTACTTTTATTGATTTATCTCCGATCTTTGCTTTTTATATCTTATTGGATAACATTAAATTAAACCCTCTGTGGTCTGGACATTTTCCTTGCTGAAACCCCCAGGCCTCTTTCACATTCACTGGTTTAATCTTTATCCTTCCATTTAGCATTTGGTTTATTAAATGCTAAATTGTGAAGTCTTTATCTAAAAACTAACTGCTATCCTAAAATGCCAAATACAAATAATTCAGTACAAATAAAGTAGAGTATAAAGAAGCATGAAATGTCACCTGAAAAATATTTTCAAAAACAGTAGAAAATACCTTATTACCACTGCAAATTCATTTGATTTTCAACAACAGGCTTTTGAAATGTTTTGGTCACAACAACAAAACAAGGTTTAAGGTTGAGTTGAGTTGAGTTGAGTTGAGTTGAGTTGATTGATTGATTGATTGATTGATTGATTGATTGATTGATTGATTGATTGATTGATTGATTGATTGATTGATTGATTGATATGTTATTTGTTTCAAAGACATTTTAACAAACATTTTTCAACATATCCACTCATTAATCAGATAATGTGTCTTAAGTCTGCACTGCATAATCCGGGAATGGAGTTTGACATATGTAGGTCTAATTAAAAGGGTTTTGTGTTGCCTTATTTTAAAATATAGATTATTTAAACTAAGACTATTAAGCTAGACCCAGAGTTTTGTGTGTGCTTCTGACCATTTAAACCTATAAGGAAAAAAGGCCAAAATGATGCAGACCTTTGACCCTGCAGAAAATGTTCCAGTCATGACTCTCTGTTGCATATGTTGTCAACATTCTCTGAGTTGCCCCCCAGCTCTTTTATCCAGCATGTAGACTATGAGCTGTCCCTTTTTCTCATTGGATCCCTCCCTGTGACTCTTTTCACATCCACAATGCATGCAGCCCTTTTCATGTAGGCTTTTCCAAAGAGTGCACTTGACCTTATTCACATGCAGTTGTCTCGGTTTCTCCCATGGTGCATCCTCTCCCTGTGTCACTGTAAGGGTTTTTTGAAATGCAGACCAGAGTCCTGCTTTTAACTGAAGCACCTTCTCCCTCTTCACCTCGAGTGTGCTGTAGTTAGCAGCAGAGGATGCAGCTATGCTGTCTATCACCTTCCCCCCATGCGCCTCTGTGGAGAGCCTCAGAGAAAAAGAGCTGTATAATTTAACTTGGATATCTCACTTTGCTGTCACTTAACATGCTTCATGAGCTAGCCAAAGCTTTTACTGTGGACTTCAGCCTCAAACATTCCAAAGTGAATATTTGACGTTAGAAAATATAACACTTTTAATGCCTCTAAACTTGCAACAAGAACTGATTAGCATCTTTATAGTGTTTAACTCACATAAGTGCACTAAAGCCTTAACATCCAGGGACAAACAGAGCTGCATTCAATTGCTTACACATGGAAAGTTAACTTTTAACATGCTAGAGCTGAAATTATTTGTCAGTTAATTCATCAAGTGGATTGATTAAGTAATCTATGGTCATGCTAAATTCGGTTGTTTCGGCCTCAAATTTAAAATTGTTTACATTTTGTTCCCATTTTAAATGCAGTAATGGGATGCAATAAAGTTATCCATAATGTAATTAATCTTATAGTGGAAGAAGGAACCTTTTCAACTTTTTGAGTTAGTTGCCATGCTTTAATGTTGTTAAAGATCCTTTACCTCATTCAGTTAGAATTGAAAGCTCCAGTGAGGAGTTAGCTCGTAGTGAAACAAACTGAGATTCATATTGATGCCTCTTTATGAGCTTCAAAAGCAAACGAGACTACCAAAGAGAAGATTGATTATATAGTTATTTTATATTATCTCTGCCACAGGAAAGTTATTAGACAAGCACGCTGCAGAGACAGCCTTTTTTTTATATCTCTATGCAATTACTCATTTAGAATTGCATGTTATACATTTGAAATAAAGAAGGGTGAGATTTTTTCATCAGAAATCACATCTCACACATGTACAGGAAATGTTTAGAAAAGAAAAGAGATGAATTGTCATGCTTCGTCTACAGGGGGCATCCTTAATCGACACAACCAGAGTTCCTCACAGGAGTCTTGAAATATATATTCCAGTGAAAGTTCTGCCTATGAAATGTTGCTGCAGTAAAAGTACAGATTTATTTTAGTGTTTAGGTTAAATGCAAAGTTAAAAGTACTCATTCTGCAGGAAATGTCTCCCTTTAATGTATATATTATTATATTACTTTGGTGTCTGATGCATGATTGTAGGAGTTGCTTAGTGTGCCTACATGAAGCTAGCTTTAAAAAACTAAGCTTGGCTGGGAAAAGAAAAACTAAATCTAAAATCAAACTAAATTCAGCTCCAGGTTAAAAAGAAAAAAGCATAAACACTAGACTTTGGTCAGGTTGGCACTTTGGTCTGTGCAGTCAAAACATTTAGCAGCCTCTGAGTAAGAAGTTTTCACTGAGAGTAAATAAAGACAAAAAAGACAATTAGGTCCTCAAAATAAAAAATAAAAATGATGCCACACAAATGTTTATTTTTTTCTTCTTTTTACTGAAAATGCTGAGCCAGTAGCCAGCGTCAGGGCACTGAGAAATAGAATGAGCAAAATACACCAGGGCATTTCAACAAATAAAACGGACAAGTAGAGACAAGTCATGGCAGATATACACACTTTGAGGCAGGGCATTGTGAGGAAATTAGGCATCTGGGAATAATGTAATAACCCAGCTCATAAACTGTCAAAGAATGGATACCAAATGAATAAAAACATGTTGTCTCTGGAAAGGTTTTTGTCCAAACTCTCTAATGTTTAAGGTTTTATTTTTAGGTCAGGCATGGAGACACATTCCTGATGAAGAAACCTCTGCGCAAACATTTTGTCAAGTCACAAAATAAATGATGTAATTTTAACTTCTAAGAGAACAATACAGCTCCCTTTTCACATTGTGTTACCTTTAAATCCACTGAAACAATGGAATAAAGCAGCATGATGTTGTTTGTTTTGTTAATTGGAAACTGAAGATTTATTTTTCCCTTGGTGTATATTTCCCTTTTAATGTGTACCTTTCCAATGGTAAACAGCAGCTATATGTTGTGTCAAATATAAGACTGACAGGGCCAAGCTTAAACTTAATCAGTGGGGGAATATTTTTTAATTTTCTATTTAGAACATATTTCAAATGTAGGGGGGAAAGTCCTTAAAAAGATTTTTTTTTTCTTTTACATGGCTTATTCTGAGAGTTTGACTTAAGTCTTGAAATATTCTGTAAAAATTCTTCCTTGTCTCTTTCTCTTTTAATATGTTTTTAAGATCAACTGATTCTAAATAATCCACCACCTCAGCCTTAATGGACCAGAATGCAATGCAGAAAGCTTCAGGGAATGTTGTGCTATAAGTATCTGATGCAGCTGATGCGCAGCATGGACACATCCCAGTGTAAACAAGCCAGCTGGTGACCAGCTAGAATATGATTTGAAACCCTTAAAAACAAACCTTAACTTAGACACAGTCGTGTGGCCCTTATTCTTGTTGAGGACAGTCTCCCACATCCATAAAAGTTATAAACAGCAAAATTATATTAAAACTTTGTTTGACTGACACAGTTGTACAGGTTGTTCTTTAGTTAAATTTATAGATAAATGAAGTCTCCCTCTCTTGGCATGAGACCATAATTACTGTAAGTAAACTTACAAGCAACTGGTACAGCAACCACCATGTAAATTTTAAATCCGCTGGATCAGTGGGCAGGAGACTAATCGCCAACTGCTGATTAGTTGAAGTACAACAAATTAAAAAACACAAATCTGCTACCAAAATGTTAGACCAAATAACTGAAACCAAATACAAATTTGAGTGTGTTTATAAGGCTTAAAAACATTCACAGCTTTAGAGGGGTATGCTTCAGTAACCAAAATTATATAGAAAAAGCTGAGAATGTTTCATCAGTCTGGCTGCACAAGCACGAATGGTAAAACAGGATTTTAAATTCAATTTTGAAGTTATTTTAGGTCAGATATGTCTGATTAACATTAGCATTATCTTAACCCTGCAGCTAACATTGTGATTTTGTCATGTCAATGCAAAACACCTCTCTCTGAAAGCTCGCAGACATGCCTCTGCTACCCTGCCTCTGTGTGTATATCTAGCCAAAGGGGAACTTTTAATCCAAAACCCTCATTTTGACAGAATGGATTTAAGGAAAAACAAGGAAACGGCAGCAAACAACAGTTCTACAAATTGACCAGTGCATTGTGTTTTAAAAGTCCAGTTCAGCAGGTTCAGAAAATCTGCAAATCAAGTTCATAATTCCCGCTCTCTTTTTGTTCAGAACCAACGTGTTTTTCAGACGAGAGAACATCTCTGCAGTCCCTCTGAAGACAAGGCAACGTCCCCTGAACTCAATGACAGTTATCTCACTGTCCAACAGCAAACACTTGTCCCTCCTTTAGTTTAGTCCATATGAAGAGATAGGCCGGACCATCCAAGTCCTTCTTGACACATCAGATTTTCAGATACTCTGATTGGATGATGCTTCAGACCATAATAGATCAGTCCTCCTAACAGAAACCTGCACAGAGATACAGGTTTAACACAAAGTGTAAGAATAGGACTTACATTTACGGTTTCACTAAACTAAAGTAAAATATATTAGCTGCAAAGTTTGAAGTCTTAGAGCATAAGCGCCTGTCAGGCAGAATGATCCCTATCAAGTATGCTGTAGTATTGCAATATTATTAGAAATATAATATGTACAATAATATAATGTAACAAAATTCTACCCCCTCCCCATGGAAATAAGAGCAGCTTTTTACACACTCTTTCTGGAAATCATGAACTGTTTTCCCTCATAGTTGGACAACACATAAAACAGTATTCCCACACTCACTTGCGCTCAGAAGATCTCTGCTGCTACGTCTGTGACTCTGCCTCTCGATCTGCTCCCATCACCCTCCTGATGGTCTTGATTGACAAGTACATCTCCTCCTCGGGGTCGTAGTAATAAAACTTACTCAGGTAGGATATAAGTGGTCTGGGAAGAGATGATGATAACCATGATAAAAAAAATCAATGATAAGCCTGTGTTTGTTGAATTAGTCATTTTCCTGCACAATTAAATCAACATTAAAGCCAAATGAAAAGCTCTGAACAGAAACTGATTATTATTGTTGAGACAGCACACATAGAAATCTTCAGGCAGATTCCTGTCAGGCTTACGAGTTTTAAAAAGTTACAAAAATTACTATTTTGGTAAAAATCAATAAATTTAAATGATTATTTAATTTATAATCGTCATCACAAAGGAGAAAGAGTTATAAAGAGGATTTTCAAGAGGAACGGGGATGAAAAGGGCTTCAACAATCACCAGGTGCTTTTCAGTTTTTATAAATATTACTTTTTTCCCCTGTCTGTCTCTTTATTTGTAGGTTTGTTTCTTTTTTCAAATCAAAAAATAAAAACAATCTCAGCCGATGTTCAATGATTTATGTGCTTGAATTTGTTAAGATCTGTGTTACACCAAAAAGAAACTAATACGTTTTTTGCAGTACTTGTTTACATCATCAATCATGCTTTCTGCTTTTTTCAATAGTTTTTCATAGTTTAAATCAGAGGCTATAGTCGTCCAGACCCCAGCTATGCATGCTGACATAATACTCCTTATCTATAATAAACAATATAAGTAATAAGACGAAACCATTTTCTGCTCTTGATAAAAGGTTTGATTTTTATTTAACTTAGATAACAAAGTTTGTTTTCTTGAGATAATCAAGAAATTGAATTGGGATAATTTTATTTTGCTTAATTAATCAATTAACTGCACAGCTTTTTTCGTAAACTGAAACTTCTGAAATGATGAGCAATATATTGACGACTGAACAAACTTTAGATGTCACTGTGGAACTCCTGAGTTACTTGAGCCACGAGTTTTCAAACGGTTCAGCTCCTTGTGTTAATAGTGCCATGCTTTATCGCACAACCGCCCTATATATTTCACCAGCAGGATATTCAAATGATCACAAGACCCTGTAGGAGCTGAGTACCTGGGCAGTGGAAGCTCCTGGATGTGGTCGATGCGGACTATTTGTCGGATGCAGAATCGACAGAGATGCTGTAGAGACTTCACATTACTGAAGCGAGATACAGGATAGAGCAGCTGAACCGGGGTGGGAGGAAGCCCTGCGAAACACACACACCAACACACACACACACAAACACACACACACACACACACACAAACACGCACGCACGCACGCACGCACGCACGCACGCACACACACACACACACACACACACACACACACACACACACACAAACATTTCAGTGCATTTAGTGCTTTTTTTAAACAACATGTTATTTAAAAAAATACTTTAAGTCTGGTGTAGCCTATTTCTTTATTTTGGATATAGTCTACAAATCCCATGAAAAGACCGAAATGTACTTTCTGATAGTCCATTTTCCAAACTCCTTTATTTCTTCCTGTCTCTGTAATTTTCCTTGCACAACTGCATGCTGTAGTTTTTCAATCAAACACAGAAGAAGATAACGTGCATTTGTTGGGAACTATTTTCAGCAGAGGATTAATCTACATTTGGTGCTCTAGTGAGTATTTGGGGCAGCATGTACCCACGTGTGGGATTGAGTCAAAATAAACTGCAGCTCTGGTCATTGTTATGAATATTGACTGTATAAATAAAGATAAATGACATGTCTTTGCCTCCTCCCATTGTGCAAAAGTGAAGCCATCCTGAGACAGGTGCTGACATATTACACATTTTGAGCCAGAGTCTGGGCAGAAGGGATCTGCTGGAGATGGCACAGTATTAACGACCAGTCCCTCTGGGGAACCAAAACACAATTTTAAAGGGACACTTCACCCGTTGAAACATGAATCTGTATTGACATTGGGTCATATATGTAGTAGAAATGTGAATTAATTTTTGAAGTTGGTACCTTCTTGACAGAGAAAAGCCAGAAAGTGTCTTTTTGGCTCATGTGGATGAAAGACAACAACTCCCAGAATGCACAGCATCGCAGGCCATCCCACTATTAGCTAAGGAGCTCTACAGACATTTACACATACGGCCATTTCCTCAACTGATTCCAAGATTTCTTCCAGAAGTAATTGGCGTCTTGGAAATTCCTGGCAGCAAACGGACTCTTTGTCTGTGTCTATAGGCAAACAGTGACAGCACCGACACCACCAGTCCGCCCCAGCTCGAGCCGGCTCGGGCTCCTTGTTCTCACAACCGCCGAAACTGTCGGCAGCAGCCAGCTCGCCGCTATATTGCGGTTCGTAGAGATAGCCATGAACATCCGATTCGAGCACAAGACCTTCAAAATCCCCTTCATCCATATCAGTTTGAAGTTGAAACATACTTTTTTCACCATTCTCGGTTCTTATCAGCTTTCTCCACAGAGCCTGTTAGCATAGCTTCCAAGCAATATGGCGGACGTTAAGTTTCGATTCTGGCAGTGAGGTCCCGCCCACTGATCTGTAATAGGTCTGTAGCTTCAGTGGTCAAAAATATGAGGAACTAGCGATGTACTTTCACCCCTGCTAACCAAAACAGCCTCCGATGACGCAAAATGACGATTTTTGCGTCATTGGAGGCTCTTTTTCAGAAAAGAAATAAGGAGCTTTACCATCTCAGGGGAAAATGAGGGCTGGATGCACGACCATTCAAAAATACAACCAGGTTTCTAATGATACAAAGCTTAATGCAAATGGGTGAAGTATCCCTTTAAGTTACCAATAAAATTTCAAAGATCCTTCAAGTTTGTACAGTCCACAGCAGAACAGATTTTTAGGTCAGTCCGAAGCAGACATGGTTATGAAAAGTTCATGACTCTTACATAGTGTTTGTTAGGTTTCCACTCTCCGTTCCTCCACTACTCTGCTAATCTGATGCACACAGCGCCTAAAGTGCCGCATTTGTCAACTGATCTGTCAATCATGGCATTTTATACCTTTCTATGACATCACACAACAAATTTAATAAAATCTTCTCAGAAAAATTACCACTCAGGCGTAAATCAGCATGAGAACTAACTATAAAAAACAAACCCTGTTTGAGAAAAATGCATTTATTTTGGCCTTTTATAACTAAACTGCTCCTTTGAGCTGTTAGAGTTTGTTTTTTTACTGGTGATGTATTTGCTCATGTGTTTAAGCAATTATAACATTAAAGATTCCTCTTGTGCTGAGAGAGTACATTCTTTATAATAATGAGCTTATAACGTGCTCCAACAGCATGCCATTAATTCCTTCTTACAACTATGAAAAAGTTCCCTTCAGTCTGAAAACGTCCGGGGGGGTTTTGTTTTTACAGCTTTTAATAGTTATTGTACAAACAGAGGAAGAAGATATGTGAGGCTTAAAATACAAAACTAAGGAGGATTATGATACATGTTTTGGTATTTTTGGCTTTCCATGATATTTGGGACTGAGTAATAATAATATTGTGATAATGTCACTAGATTAAACACTAAATTAAATATTTATGCTTCAACGGTGTATATGTGTCATTTTAAATTTCAGTAAAGTGTACTGCAATATGAGCCAAAAAGGAGACATTCTGGTCTCCAGAGACAATCCGAGTTGAACATAATCCGATTTAATTGAAGATATACTTCCACATATCAGTATAGTAATCAACAGCTCCAAATCCCACCCGATGCTTCTAGTTCACTGCTGATGTTTTAACAGTCAACTGTAAGCAGCCAAGTTACCAAACATCAACCAGGTGATTGAAGAAAAAAATGGGATGAAGTGGTTGATATAATACATTCTAAAATAAACATTAAGCTCAATTACTGACTGTGTTGACAAAATAAGTATTCACTCTTGTTGTGTACAACCTAATTTGAATAGCATCCAGCAGTCAGTCGTTGCTCCATATGTTAAGTGTGGCAGATGTTCCTAATGTTTTGTCTCAGTGTTTTTGGATTTGTGCCCTGTTTTCCTGGATGTTGCCGTTTCTGGATTTATCAAAACTGAGCCAATAGAAAGTGTTTCTATTATTTGATCTGGGGGGATAATCTGTTAATTTTAAGATTTATTTCTGGGCTTTTATGCCTTTATTTAAGAAACAGGACTGTAGATAGAGTCGTAAAACAGAGAAAGAGTGTGGAATGACATGCAGGAAAAGAGCAACGGGCCAGATTTGACTCTTGGCGGGACAACAGCCTCTGTACATTGGGTATGTGAACTAACCACTAGGCCACCATCACCCCAATCTGTAAATTTTGAATACAAGGATAGACATTTACCTCTAATTTGAAGAAAAATATAAAAACATATATAAGGCAGATATTGGAAACACAACTAGCATTAGCTAAATACTAACATATTGTATAGGACAAGCCAAACATATAGATGCATTCTCACAATAATAAATCATACATAGGTCGAATGCCAGACAGTCACGTATATTTGTTCTCTCCTCTGTCTCTAAGGCACTTATCACATCAAGTGGCAGCTCACATCCATTTTTGATCAGTCCGGGCTGAGTGCAGATGTATATGACCTATATTTTACCTGGGACTCTGGAGCGGAGGAAGTACAGGAATTTGCCGTTCTTGGAGTGCATGATGGCTCGCTCAATGAACTCCACCACCGAGTGGCAGCGGTCCTCAAACTTCGGGTGACACCACAAGCTGAACGTACCTGGAGGCAGAGAAATGTGTTTCTTTATGTAGCATTTTATCATCTGTAATTCATATCCCCATTAATTATAAAACATGTATATATATACAGGATACACATAAGACTTAGAAACTGCATCAGCCTCTATGTTTTAAATTATGTCCCTGGTTTATGCATTGAATTTTCATTTCCTTTCAAGCGATTGTTTATGAGTGAAATCCCAAAGTTCCCAAAACATCCATTAAAAACCGCGACAGTAGAGCTGCACAAAAAGCAACTTCATTGGTTGGTTATCGACACTATCTTCTGCAGCTGTAGGTGTGATCGTCATACCTTGGTTTTTATTGCTTGGCTATGGGAAAATGATGCATCTGTAATGTTCAGCCCATGATGTAGATAATTCAACCAATACAATATATTCTTCTATCAATGCCTGGTTTTCAATTGTATAAACACACACAAATAAAAAGCAACTTTCCTGATGGATAAAGTGTTGAAGGAGCTTTAAAAAGAAAGAGAGACAGAAAGAATTCCACATTGTGTATTTCTTTCAGTTGTGTCTTTTTTTCCATGAATTGGGATTCACCTCACCTTCTGAAAATAGTCATTGTCAGACATAATTAAGCTGTAGACCTAAAGAAGAATTGATTTTAGGTGACCAAGTTGATTTTTCTTTTGAGGGAACAAATGATAGCAGCGCTCATGCAATCGATGCATAGACGGGCATAGTCACCTAAACCTGAGCCTGTATTTTGCAGGCTTATAATTTAAATTAAAAAAAAGTATTGAATCATAAGCTACCATTAGACAACAGCTAACGTTAGCATAAATGCTGTTTAAAGCTTTCAAGATACACTTGGAAAAAGTGTGAATTCCAAGCTTACAGTTTTGTGCAAGGCCAAAGAAAAGCGTTCTAGTGCTAAAGAGACATATGTACTGGATAGCTACTCTGAAGTTGCATATTGTACCTTTAAGTCCTGTGACATTAGCTAGTTCAAGTGCAGCTGTTGAGGTTGCTAGGCGACAAGGACTATGCTTAAAAACGAAAGGGTAACGCAGGCTACAAAGGATGCTACCAATGAATTGAGACATACCCCATAACATATCATCTAAAGACCCTCATCTAAAGACCCTCAACATATGTGTTAAATTAAATGGCAAATCCATCTAGTTGTTGTTGAGATATTTGAGTCTGTACAGAGTTGGTGAAAATTTGAGAGCAATGTTGCTAATGTGGCTGAACTAGCCCATTATCTGAACACATGATGGACATGTGCATAGCTGGTGTGTTTGTGTGTGACTTCTTGTTGACTGCTCCATGGTTGTTCATATCTGAAGTCCTCAGTGCCCTGGTTTCCCGTCAGGCCGCAATGCATTCATGCACACATGATCGTGTTGATGTGAATGTGTTGTGTCAGTCGGGGCTGCACGTCTGAATAATGAATGTGTTTCGAAGCATGACTCTATAGCTTTGTAACGGTGACTCATTAACGTGGAGCCCCGTTTATGTATGTTTGCCTGAGTATGTGTGCGTCTGTGTGTCTGCTTTTATCTGTATTCTATGAGTCACAGTGTCAGTTGGTCGCACGTGTGGTGTGTATGTGAATATGTATGTGGCTTTTTTACTTCTTATCTTCAATGTAAAAAAGTTCAACTTAAATGTTAAAAAATGAAAGAAAGTTGCATTGAGCTACACTTAGATTTAAAACTTTTTCTATTTTGAAAGTTATGGAAAGAATTACATTTTAATAACTACACAAAGCAGATTTTTGCCAAGCTTTCGTAGGAAAACAATGAGTGTTTGGTTGCTGAAAAGGAATTTAAGACTAAAGTAAGATATTTTGCTTTGGCAGAGGAGCAACACCTGAGTACCATTATAATGTATTTTACTAAATTTTACAAATTCTAATAATATATGTTTTTACTGAATGAATATTAGGTGGACTTTATTCACCTTTTTATGCATTCACTTATAAATATTGACTTGGTTCTATTAATGGGTTTTAATTTTCTATCTAATTCTAAATATTTTCTACCAATAATTATTATTATTATTAATATTAACACTATCATTTGCCAAACTTGCAAAAGAGATGACTATTAATTTGGTTTGACTTCTATCTTATTATTGTGGCACTCTTTCCTGGTTTTAAGGTTTCTTTTGTATGTTTTATTCTGCATTCATTTCCAGTTTTGTAAAGAACTTGAGTGACATTTCTTGTTAAGGGGTGAGGTATAAAGAATGTTTATTATAGGTATTAATGTTAATACAGTGTAAATAAAAACTGTGTTATTGATTACAGTCATGTATTCAAAGTTTTTTTTAAGTAAAAGCACCAAAGCTAAAGCATCACAATATTCAAGGATAAAATAAATTCTTAGACAAAATGACCTATTTTCCATTAAATGATATATTTGTTCACAGTACTTGGCTCAAACTTTCCAAATACGGCAAGTTCATTGTCTTGATTGAAGACAGTTTGAACAAAATGAGGGAAAAAATCAATTTCTTCAAATGCAGTTGGTATGTGGTCACTTACATAGGGATAAAGGTCTCTTGTGACTTGTCATGGTGGTCCTTATTACAGTACATGCCTGAGGACTTGGATGGCCAGTATGGATTCACATGTTCCTGTAGAAATTATGTGTGTGCTCTGAGCATGCACTAAGCTTGTATATCTGCACACATATGGAAGCATAATAGTATGAAGAGAAATGTGTATATGTGTATTTATGCTGTTATAGTTCCATGCTGTGAGGGCCTTTTTACGAGTTTTAGGGCACAAGCACAATCCAAGCAAGATCGCAAACTTAAATGTCAACACCTGGACTAGCGGGTACAAACATGCAAATCCAAAGAACATCTTAAGTGTGCACTGTCAGGGAACATTAAGGAAACAAACTTTCGGTGTTCTTTGGAGTGGCATAGAGCTTATTCAAGTGTTTCCATACCAAAGTAAAAAATCTTCTGCATTAATGTTGAAATAAAACAGTGATAAACATATCACTCCAAAGTGCTAAATATAACAATCTAATTTTCAGACAAGGAACAGATTTACACATGATATCAATAAAACTGCTTCTCCCCCAGCACACTGTTTGCAACTTTTGCAAAACTTGCTATATTTAAGAAACCTTTTTTGGAAAAGTGGAAACATTTGGTCTAGTCCTAGGTTTTAGGGTTAACATTGTACATTATTTCAGGTCAAAGATAGGTTATAAGTAAAGGTTTTGCAACAACTTGGGATGGTTTATTGTGAGCTATGATGACACCTCTAGCCAGAAGAGATTGTATGACATAAATGCCATCTGAATATGGCAAAATTGGTTTTGCAGACTATATGAACTTGACATTTCTGTGAAAGAACACACAAGTTAGAGATAGTATATAAATCGCCTGGAAATTAGTCTCACCTCTGTAATGCTCCATGCGTGTGTGGTGTGTGACTCGCTGTGACCTGAAGCTGAGGCTCAGGATATATCGGGGGTCTGAACTGTCTCTGACCAGGAACGATCCGTCTGGTTTCCCCTTCAGCTTCATCTCTGCATCCTCCCAGTTCATTGGACCCCAGTACCAGCCACACTGAAGAGAGACCAACAACACCCTCCATTACACTGCAAGAACTAACATCACTGCTGCTCTCTGATTTATTTCTATTTCTCATGAGCCTTCACCAAAATGTGCTAACATGCTCTTCACTACAAGCATGGACACACATAAGTTGCACCAGAAACATTCTCATCCCAGAGGATGCAACTTAACATCCTTGATGCTTTTTTCAGGTGCATAATAGAGGATTTCCACAGCTGCAAAACAGGCTGTGATGACTGCAACGTAATCGTTATGTAGTACATCCACCAAAAGTTTAGATGGTTATTCTAAGTGTCTGACAACATAACGGGAAAGATCCCTAAAGAGATGGAGCTTTTTGTTAAACTCAGTGTAACAAGAAAAAGCTTTTTAACATAATTTTCTTAAAACCAGCAGATTCTTGACAAAATAAGTTATTTAACTTGCAAAACAGGGGAGCTGCTGGTCTACCAGTAATGGATTATTGGTTTTTGCTATAGTTTGTTAAACAACTACCCAACCAAATTTACACAACAACAATTCAAACAACCAAACTAGTCAAAGCCACATTTATCCAGCAACTCTGTTTTCTGCAAGGTAACATTTCTGTTTTGTGCGGAGCAATAAATGTTAGTTTAATCAGCAAGCAGGGACCATGTTGCAGCTTGAACAGCCTGTTTTCTTGTTTCTCCAGACCCAGTTACTCAGTTTTTATGAGATAGTTGACGGTTAGGTGGTAAAAAGAAGACAATTTAAGACATTAATCTTTTTGGGGTATCTTGAGAATTTTCCTGATTTATTTATTCAAAGTAAATCAGTTGGTTGAGAAAAATAATCAGCATGGATTAATCATGAAAATAATGTTTAGTTGCTCCACAAGGATCAGGAAGTTCTCAGCATGAATACATGATGTGAACTTTTTCCTGTTCAACAAAACACAAAGTAGGATGTAAAAGGACACTTTGAATATTTTCGACAATCTTTTCCCTTCAGTGTAACTCCTACCTTCTCCAGCTCTCTAAGACTGGCGGTAAAGTTGCTGGCTTCAGACCTCCTCAGTGCACACAGCATAGGGGGTGGGGCTTGTCTGGAAGGGGGTGGAGCATCAGCGGTTGTTGGGCTTGAATGTGGGAGGGCCCGAAGGAAGGCGTCTAAATAAGGAGAAGAATTTCAATGGAATTAGAGTGGTAGCATTGCAAATGTTTCAAGTTGAACTTACAATTGGTGTAATCATAGACTGTTTATAATAAGTGAACGAAAGCACCATGATGTCACCTGTTGGCTTGTGTACTAATGTTAAGAGGACTCTAGTTAGACATTTTGGCAGTGGCCTTTTTTTTGAAGCCAGGAGACATAAGACATTGTAAGAGGAGTTATACAGGAGCAGGGAATACATCTTCAGCACATCCTTTCAGGGTTACTGAGATATGGAGTGGGATGCTTAATTTACCTAAAACAGGCGTTTAACAAAACAAACTTACTGAATAAATCTACTCCTTTGAGTGTATTTTGAATACAACGGAATAATTAACAAACTTTTTAACAACTTGTCAAGCACAGGTACCCTGCCCCAAAGCAGACCCTTGCTTTATGAGTATCTGACTCTAAATGGGACTATTATTTACAAAATGGACATCATGCTGTACTGAAAAGATTTGAAATTATCATTACCATAAGCTCATTAGGAAAATGATTACTGAGGTGATAAATCAGCTAAGAGGTAGACTGGTTCTCTCATAGACTTTTAACAATCTGCAGCTTTTCAAACCAGTGAAGTTGCCCCCTCTGGCCATTAGAAGGTTATTAGGTTTTTAGACACTCCTGAACTGGCTTCACATTGACCCCCTGCTGTTATGTCCACTTCTTACATACAGTCTATGAATATGACAAAAAGTGCTACAAAATAACTGTATGTTTAATAGATGTTTATACAATTGTTTTTATCTCATGTGTTAACTATCCTAATAAAAGGAAATAAAGCAGTCTTTGTATTTACAACATTTGGAGGGACTATTCATGTTAAGTTAAGTAAGAACTCCACCAAAGAAAGAATAAGCTTATTAGCCGAGCTTGCTTACTTTCTTGCCAACATTAGCAACAACAGCTATAGGCCAATTTGCTTGAAGAGGAATTCAAAGCTATTTTGAATGTCTGCCAGCACATACTGGACTACACTGATCAAATAACCAGCGGTTTAAAGATTATTATAACATCATCAAAATAAACAGGCGCTCTTAGCATTAATATTATAAGAGCTATTATAGCAGACAGCACTAATACAATTTAATGTTTTCTAGTTAGTTTACCCTACATAAAAATAAACAAGCATAATAGATTTTTTCATATCAGCTAGAATGACAGCATCGTATAGCTTATATAGCTCAATATGTTTAAATAATGTGCACTAGTACCTTGAATGTATATGTGCTCTGCCTTGAATGTATATATTTAGCCCTAACTCTCAAACATCCTTATTGTATTTTTATGGCTCCTTATTCTGTTGTTTATTTTTTATATGTCTTATATTTAATTTTAACCCTTGTTAAATGGAGCTTTCCAACATGCATAAGAATTTTCGCATGATCGTACTTGCCTCTAGATTAACATTTTGGAAGTGCATTTTGTATTGATTAATAACTCTCTAAACCAGAGATTCGCTTCATGATTGGCACGTCTTACCATTGAGGCTGAGACTGTGTTGGATGGTGGCGTGCGAGGGAGGAGGAGGAGGAGGGAGAGGCAGGGGAAGGGACTGCAGGGAGGCACCCATAACACTCACTAGGAAAGGCCCAGGCTGAGGCCCAGCTATGTCATCTGGAGGAAGGAGAGGAAGGACAGGAGGGGAAGGAAGTAAGGGCATGAGGGAAGAGGGATTGAAGGAAGGAGTTTAGACACAGACAAGGAGAAAGGAAAGGAAGCAAAGCAAGTGTCAGCATAGAAAAAGAAAAAAGGTAAGGCAAAAAAGAAAAAAGAAAAAGGGAAGATTGAACAACAGAGGAGACGAGGAAGGAAGGAAGGAAGGAAGGAAGGATACATATTTTTCAACACCATCAGATTAAAAGCCTTGGTTAAAGACTACACTTTTTATGATTGAGCAAAGTGAAAAAAAATGCTATTTTTTTTAAAACATTAGACCTCAAACTTTTCCTGTCTTGCCTGTATATACCTGCCAATGTTAGTGTAAAATTTAAATCTTTTAAGATAATAACTTTATTTAAATTTTACCTTTAAAAACAGAGTTTAAAATATGTTTTGAAAGACAAAGCAACACACACGGATCAAATATAACAACAGGAAGCTGGACAATTAGGCCACACAAACACATGACAAAACAAAGATTTAGTTAAAATAAGGTTAATGGAAGAAGACAAAATATGAAAACACACAGTAGAGAGAGGACTGGTGATGTAAAATAAGGACAGTAAAGGAGATAAAGACAGAATAACATGAAGTCAAAAATTAAGAGATATAAGATAAAAAATATTTTTTAGATTTTTAAAAAGTTCTTCAAAAAAAAGGTCGCTGATTCTCTTAGTCTTCGTTTTTTAGTCAGGCCGCAGCTAATGCAAAACGTATGGTCAATCATAATAAAAGAATGGATATTACAATTACAATTACAATTATATTTGCACGTAAGTTTTCATTTCAAGAGACCAAAAAATGGCTTTAGCTGAGGATCTTATGTAGCAGGATGTCTCATGTAGAAAGAACACTTTTGCTATAAAGCAAGGGACCAGATCTAGAACTACTGTACTTAAAAAATATATTGTTTTAAGTGTTTGCAAAAATCAACTACAAGGTAAGGGTATAAACCCCCCAAACCTTGAGGAATGGATGGAAAAGTTAAATGAATCTTTGTAATGGAAAAGAGGATTTTCTATCGAGCACTTAAAGGAGCAACCTTCGCAAAGTAGAGGGAGAAATTAACTGACTTTTGCAAAGGAGGAGGACGCTGCCGTCTTTAGACATTAACTGAGTTTGGACTGATACATGAGGATTATCTGCAAGCCGAAGTACCCTCACAATGTGTTCTTTCCTATTATGTTTGTTTATTTGTGTTGTTTGTTTGTTTGTTTCTCCATATAAATGTAAAAATTGAATAAATAAAAATAAATAAAAAGAACCAACATACGTACCAACATTTTAAAAACTTGCCAGTTAATGTGTCATATCTTTTGTGTTGTATATGTTTAGGATGGTGGTTGTTATTGTCACAAAAGCATTTTGGCCTGCATACTGCCAAATGTGAATTGATGTAGTTTGACATCCTGGTATTTTACATCTACATACCTTCTGAATGTTTTCTGGCAAACTGAACAGTAAAGTAAGGGTACCTTAAAAAGAATAATCTGACACTAAAAGAAGTCCCCAAAAAATGCACTAATTCCTCTTGTTTTAGTAATACTGCAAAAGAAACTAAAGTGAATAGCTGCTTAAGGGAATTAAATGGAACCAAAAAACATTAAATGTGTTTTAAAGATTGCAGTTATCAGAAAGGCTTTTGGGCTTGGAGCTTAGAGTCAGTGACAAAGTTTGGAAGTCTGTAAAAGTGAATAGAGGGCTTGCATTAGTGGGTAATGTTGCCAATCTTTTCTTTTAAGCTTGTAGTGTACATGGGTCAGAAAATAACACCAGACTCATTGGCAAAAAAATAAAGGCATTTGCAAGGTCAGAGAATGGGCATGAAATCAGAAATTGTGTGATATTTAGGAATACAACTTTTGAATTTCACATTTTTTCTAAAAAGGTCTCAGGTAAATGGTACAACTTTGTGTGTTTACTTTTAATACATGTTAAGAAATGCCAACGGGAATCACATTTTGATCTAGAATTACAAATAATGCATCATCAAAACACAAAAGCAACACAACAGAAGATATACCCTGGTACAGATTGCTTTCATGGGTAGAGAGGAAAACTATTTTTGTCTTCGATTGAGTCATCTCAAATGAAATCTGCTGTTTTAAGCTGACCTTTCAAAACTACTCCAATCAGATTACAGAAGATTACAAAAAACTTGTCTGTGTACGTTTTTGACAGAAAACTAAATGTATTAGAATTTGACTTCGACAGAAATATAAAGTATAAAGAGAAACAGGCAGAGCTTTTGTATCATCTATATTTAAACAGGCTGGAGTACAGCACTCTGTAAAGCTAGAAATGACAGCTGGGCTTCAACAGCTTTCTTTATCATTCACAACATATTGTTTCTATTCGTCTTATTATTAGTAATATTAGTGTAGAGATATATTTATATTTCCGCACCATTTGAATCCAAGAAAATTTTCCCACGGGGACAATATAAGTGGTTCTACCTTATCAAATTGTTTGCATCATGTTGATTCTTATGGCGCCCTGTAGTCCCGTATTGTAATGATAAGGTATCATTTTAATGACCTATCATGTTGGATCGTATAGTATTGTATCGTGTCATGTATCTGATTGTGTCGTATTGTATTGTGTTGTATCATATGGTATCGTATCCTTCTGCTTCTAAACGTATCATATTGTTTAGTATGATGTGTTTTCTGTTTTATCATACTGTGTGGTATCATGTTGTTCGGTGTTGTAAGGTATTCTATTATTGTGTTGTTTGTATCATATTGTTTCCTATAGTGTCCTTTTGTATCATATCGTTTATCATGTCATATCGTAGTATTGTACCAGATTGTGTCATGTTGTATAACATCTTATCGTATTGTACAATATTCTATCATATAGGGTATCATATTTGATCATATAGTGTCGTATTGCATTGTTTCATTTTTTACTACACCATATCCACTTGTATCCTATCCTATCTGATAGTATTGCTTTGTATTATGTAGTCGTGTTGCATTGTGTCGTTTCATATCTTATGGTATTGTTGATGATTTAGTTATTATCTTTCTTATTATGTAATGAGTACTGTGTGCGTTTGAGTGTTTAAATGTTGAAACTGTGTTTCGCTGCTATTTTTGGCCAGGTCATAAAATAAAATGAAACATCACTGGGGCTGCAGGAAAATGTTGCGGTGGCTACACTATGGTGACCCGAAAGGGACAAAATACCAAGTTATAAATGCGTTCTAAAAAATGAAAACGGTAATTTGGGATCTTAATCTCATCACAATTAACACGTTAACACTGAGGTTGCTAATTTTTACGTATCATACGAGAATGTTTTGTACCATATGGTACTGAAGATTATGAAGTGTGTCTGTAGAAGGAACAAGATGTAAAGTGCAAAAAGCAGAGATGGATAAAGGAAGGAAAGAAACGTACCTAACAAACTGAGACTTCGGCGTGGAGGAGGGGGAGGCGTGGGAGGGTGTGGCGTGTTTGCCCCTCTCCGTGAAATATCCACATCCACCAGGGAAACAGTCTCACCTGACGCCAGGAAAGATAACATAGTAGAGAAAGAAGAGAAAAGTGAAATAAAGATCTAAACTTTCAAGTAAAAAATAAAAGCCTTTCTGGTTTGTGTATCTGTGATTGTGTTTTGTTTTGTCTGTTCTTGTAGAGTGAGGAGGAAACATTAAAACTGCACCAGGCAGGACATTTATGGAAAATTACACCCAGCTAATCAGCCTAAATCACGGCAATAAAGAAGAAAATCCCAGCCCCTCTAAATGAGACTGTGCAGATTCACTGTTTACCAAAGTGATATTCTGCAGTTGGGGACTGTTACTGGCAGGGAAAGAAACAAATTCAAACATTAGAGCCAAATCCCCACCGTCTCATGAACAGCAGTGAGCGCTGGACTCTCCAGCTTTAGATCTCTTCTTCTATCATCTCTTCTCCTTTTTTTTTATGTGGTGATGAAACATCACAGACCAGCTAGGCTGGTACACACCAGCATGCTGTGCGTGGGATTTCTGTGTTTTCAAACAAATCATCCTCTTGCCTTTGGAGCCACCAATGTAAAATATTTCCTTCTTGGTGCGACGTTTATGTTTCTATCTAATTGGTAGTTAGCCCTGTGTAGAGATTTCATTTTACTGCAAAAAAACACAATATTCAAGATGCAAATTTAGCACCCAAAAAAAGAGCTCCATGAGCAATGTGGGGCACCAGCATGTTATCCTGAGCCCTGCAGAGGTTATAGGCTGATTCTCATAAAGTCAGCTAAATAATTTTTGCCTGCTGAGCTACAGATCTCCCCATCCTTCTTACCCGTAGGCCTTTGGTTCTAAAGCCTGTCTTATCTTATCTGGTGCATCAGTTACTGCACGTGACTGGTACAAGTAGTTAAAGGTTGCAGTTTAATAAATGTTCATCATTTATTAACTTTAACTTTCACGTTAATGATATTCTATTGATAGTCTTTTTTATAGGAATTAAAGCTAGCCAGGAAACGGGGAAACAGCTATCCAGGAACTATCCAAATGAAAGAAAACGGTCCAGGATGTGCTATCCTAGTCTAGCCCAAACACTGAAAGCAGTTGGAACCAG
This sequence comes from Tautogolabrus adspersus, assembly GCA_020745685.1. Taxonomy (NCBI): domain Eukaryota; kingdom Metazoa; phylum Chordata; class Actinopteri; order Labriformes; family Labridae; genus Tautogolabrus; species Tautogolabrus adspersus. The sequence goes on along the minus strand of CM036537.1, from coordinate 15,736,424 downwards.
TTAGTCTACATCAAAACTTGTTTTAAATCATTTGATTAAATAATGATTAAAGGCATCATTTGAGCTGCTTCTGTTGCTGCTGCATTGTTTTTCTTCTTGTATAGGGCCTGAATTTCCACCAGGAGCATGATAGGAAATAACCTAGACGGGAATCAAACGTCTTTTTTAAACGTGCACTACTGAAAATATCTAAAGTTTCAAGACAGTTTGCCCCTAAACCTCTCGGGAGGAAAGACATGACATAGAAAGGATGTTACTATGTGTAATTGGATCCATGGTATAAACGGATAAGTGGGAAAGAATAAACTATGGAGCAGAAAACAATGCAGCTTCATTACATGAACTAAGATTGATCACATCAGCTCACCCGACTTCTTGCCAAACATTTACTTGTGAGCCTGCTGGAAGTAGTCTTGATAAAGTCAGGTTGTGCTCATGCAGGCAGCTCACCTCACAAAGTTATAGGAAATTTTCAGGAGTTTGCGCATGTTTGAAAAAGTTATAGTCTTTTCGCAAGTGACCCTGCAAGATGCTTTGTCTTTGTAAAAACATTTGTATAATTATTATTTTTAAGCTATTTTATCAGGGCCATTTGCCTTTATTGGACAGGACAGCTGAAGAGAGACAGGACATGTGGGGAGGAGATAGTGGGGGATGACATGCAGCAAAGGGCAGAGGTCCGATTTGAAACTACATCAACTGCAGTTAGGACTTTAGCCCCCGTACATGGGGCGCTCGACATAAACTTGGCTATCCTGCGCCCCAAGTCTATTTAAAATGTCTGTGACAAAATATTGATTAAAGTGAGATGGTGTCAGACTTTGGTCTCCTGTATGTTAGGAATAAAACAACAAACTGTGACTGATACAAATCTGTTACATCTCCATCCTTGGGTTTGTCTAGAATAGATGTAGATTTTTGGTGTGACATAAAGATAAATGAGGGAACTCTCCTTTGGTCTTTAATAGAGGGTATGGACAAAGGATATACAGTATGTGGCTGTTTGGATTGGAGGAGTTATTGGGGGACAAAAGCTATTTGAGGACATTCCCTTGGCTGTTTTTTATGGGTGGTCGTTAGGGACAATATTCAGAATTACCATGCATAAAGGGGTGTAACAGTACACATAATTCACAGTTCGGTTCGTACCTCAGTTTTGGGGTCACTGTCCGGTATGAGTTTGGCACAACAGGAAAACAGGAACAATAAGTCCTGCATGCATAATTCTTGGTTTCTGTAATTTGTTATGAACTGACAGTAGTGCAAGTTGCAGTTTGTTTCATCTTGTGTTATTTTGAACTATGTGATAGTTGCTACAGACTGTAGTTCATTAAACATTAAACAAATAAAATGAGGAAAACAAAACAAATAATGCTAAATAAAAAGCCACACAGAAATAAATTACATCTCCTGATTTTAATATATAAATAAAAAAGTATAAAATAAAAGACAAAATAAAATATGTCCCTTTAGAAACAATGTATGCTAAACTTGTGATTCTGGGAGGTTATTTTGCACCTCTTAAACATGCATAATGATCACTTTGAAATGATTAAGTGTGGGGTTGCTGTGAGATAGCTTTAAGTGCCATGGGAGGTCCATCCATCTGTTGTTAGTGCAACAGTGGGTGATGCAGTTATTTGTGCTCAATCAACGCTTGTGTACTCCACTTAAGTGCATGGACCATAGCCTGGCTTATGTGCACACAGGATGGGATATTGTAATGATGTTTGGGAACTTTTAATAAATACTTTAAGCCGGGTACTCTTCTACTGAATATTGGTGCATAGCCATTTAAATGTATATGCAATTAGTTTCAGGAGCGTGAGTTTTTTCAGATGTTTGTGTGAGAGCTTTTCAGTTGGGTATGTCAGCATATACTTTTTCAGTTTGATTTTATATCAGTATGTGAAAACATATATATGCATGATTAAACTGAATAATGTCCCTCACAGCCCCTCGTAATTTTCTCATATTTTCTAAGACATTATAGAATAATCTGCAAATAATAAAAATATTTTTTATGTCAGAAACTCTGGAGGGTTTGTAGTGGCCTGTGAGCCAGATAGGGTGTTTTACCCAGCAGAGACAGCGTTCCTGAGGGGAACCAGAGTTACAGAAAAGCAGTGAGCAACTCTTACCCGTGAAAGCAGAGAGGGAGGCAGAGAGGGATGCGGGGGAGAAGGCACTGTGGGCCCTGGTCAATCTGGGCTGGCTGTGGCTGCAGGACACACATCAAGACATGCAGAGAGGAAGAAGAAGAAGAAGAAGAAGAAGAAAAGAAGGAGAAGAAGAGTGAGAGTGCTGTTAGCAGCTGCAGAGGTTCAGAAAATTAACTTTTCAGTGTGAGCGTGTGCACTTTTTTGTCCTGCAGGGTTTTTTTTTTTTACTTTTTCAGTTTGATGCTCTTAGTCCTGGCAGTCCAGACTTTTAAAGCTATGTTTTTTTAATCAGCCTTCCTTCAGCCTGCTGCTGAGAATAATGACTAAACAGTGAGTGGTATAGAAGGTGACAAGCAACAAAGGTTTAAAAAGAATTCTGCATCTACCCACACTGTGAATTAAAAAAAATGTGTATGTCTTAAACTGCCAGTTGAAAGAGTTAATTCAGGCCATTACAAAACAATATCTATCAGGTTTAATAAAAATTAAAGTCCCCAGCCAAAAAGAAAGAGATTGAAAGAAATAAACATGTCTGGACTTAATGATCGCTTACCAGGAGAGTAAACAGTGGCTGGATTCAAAATGTGTCACTGCTCTTAAAATATTGAATGTTTACTGCCCATCAGGTCTGTCTGAGGGTTTCTGCTTGACTTCCTCATGTCCTCCCGACCTGCATCTTGGAAAACAATGGAGTTTCCCCTTTTTGACCTTTCAAGTTGCTCCATTCTACAGTTTTATGGAGTAACAACAAAAAACCTTAACAAACAAGAGAAACCCCGTTAAAAGATATCAATATATTTACAACCACATTTCCTAGAAGTAAGGATGTTGTGTAGAATGTAAATAAAAACAGAATGTTGTGATTTGAAAACCATTGAAAACTCCATATTTGATTGAAAATAGCACAAAGACGACATGTAAAAATGTTGAACTGAGTTGTGTATTTTAACTGTTGGACAGCTGAAATACATAAATCATCAATAGTGAAAACAATCAACTTTCAAAATTACAGACCTTTGTCTCTTCAGTTCCCAAAACACTTAAAGTATTGTTCAAAGAAAAAGTGATGGACAGAGTGTTATTACTCTGCCCATGCCCCAGATTGTTTTTAACGTGTTCATATTTAAAATGGGCGTAGGCCTATAACTTTCCAAAAAACAATGACATTTGTGTTGAATCAATGTTCAATCAAATATGGGGTTTCAATATTTTGCAAATTATCAGATTCTTTTTTACATTAGGCCAACAAAATACAATAGGCTATCCCAACTTTTTTAAGGAAATGGTGTTGCACATATATTTAATAGCCTACCTACTGCTGATCTTGGCCTTGATTGCCTCCCTACGATGATATTCCATGTGTTATCCATGGATGCCGTGGAAAATCAGGGTCATCCATTAGTTTTATCTTCTAAATAAAGGTGCAAAATAAGAATTTAACACTCTACGGCTAATCTTTAGGGCCATATAGAGCTGCTCACCTGTCTGCATCCTTCTCAGCTCCCGTGCTGCTCGCCATGTCCACAAGACTCCCGGCAGACGACACCGAGTATGTTACTGAGGGCCTCTTGTCCAGCAGGTTATTGGAGCCGCTGCAGCTTTTAGTCCGGAACAGTTTACTCAGGCGAATCTTTAAACCCTTTTTGGACTTTCCTGGAACTTTAAGAGTTTTATCCCCACAGGAGGCCCTGCCCGTGGGAGTCCGTGGCGCGCTGGCGCACCGCTCCGGCCGCCTCCTGGGTGTCGACGCTTGGCTGAGGGTCGGTGTGGTTGCTCCAGGTGTGCTCTGGGCCGGTGCGGGTGCAAGTGACATGGCTGAGTCCTGGGTGACGACCTCAGCATCCCCAGAACTTACCTGTGACAGATGATTGGATGAGTTCCCGTGGAGGCTGCACACCTGCGCGCCTTCCGCCGCCGGGGCCATCACCTCCACCTGTCGCCTCAGCTCCGCCTGGAAGCTGCTGATAGAGAAAGCCCCGGACATTTTCTGAACTATTTCCCTTTTTCTGTTTAGTAAAAACTCCCTGCGTCCGTTGTCATCGTCCGTCTCTGCCTCCGGACACTCGTCCATGCCCATGCCGGCAACATCCCCGCTCCCCAGCCCCTCCAGGACCAACAGAGCATCGCTGGTCTCTGTGGGGTCATCCCCGGGCTGCCCCCCTTCTCCAGGCCTGTGTGCCCCCTGACACGAGCACTGCGGGAGTTCGCCTGCTTTGAACAGCATCTTTGGGACAGCACCGACCCCCAGTTCCCCGAATCGCCGGGCCAGCTCGAACACAGCTCCCTCTCGGTCCCTGGCTGCGCATCCCCACTTAGATTCCATCACGGTGAGAGGGTTGGACCTCTCCGACAACAAGGGCCAGTCGGGCGGGGTAGTGATGAGTCGATGCCGTCGGCACAGCTCCGCTGCTCCCTGCATGTCCCCGGTTAGAGAGACTGGTGAATGAGCTCCCCATGTCCGGTCCAGCAGGTTCTGCTGGACGTCTCCGGGACTCAGGGTGTTGTTGTTGACGGTCGGGCCGGAGCAGACGGTCCCTGCGCTCTGCTCCAAACCCAGAGCATCCCTGCTCTGATTCAGACGATCTAATTCTAAAATCCCCTCTCCATTCCGCATTATGTTGGAGAAGACAAGCAGCTGAGGCCGTAGGCCGGGGCTTGGGGCGAAGTCAAAGCCCTGGGCCTCCATGGGGCTCTGCGGCGGAGGAGTCGCGGACAGAGGGGCTCGGCTTTCCGTCCCCCTTGTGTCAGGTGCAGCCTTGCCCTCCCCGCTCTGCTGGGCTTTGTTCAGGTGGGTGCTAGGATGCTCGAGGCCCGCCGTCGGATCTCGGCTTATATCCAACCCCGCTTTGACGCCACTGTGAGCCAGGACCTCCTTCCCCAACCCTGCCACCATTCCACCCGGCGGCAGATTCCCGTTTTCTGCGTCCAAGCGGTCATCCTCGGCCGCGGAAACCAGGCGCATCAACACGAAATCGGGCGACATATCTTGCGCGTTGTTCATAATTATTCCTCAGGATCGCGAAATGAGAATGATTGGGCGATCTGCTCTTCACATAGCTAACCGCGGAGATCTCATTCCTATAATAAAGAAAGGGCCAAGCCGTCGCTGCCTCCGATACATAGGCTATGAGCGAAAAAGCCAACAAATATATCAGGCGATTTTTTCATCCTCTTCCCTTCACAGGACAGCATCCATCTGTCAAATATCGGGGGAATGAATGCAGTTTGCTCCCGGCAGCAGGCGGACCCCTGGGTCAGACATGCGGTCTGATTTGAGCGGAATAAAAGCAGCAGAGTCTCCGGTCAGTGACCACAGTCTGCCTCCCTCTGTGTTCACAGCCAGGCCCCACCCGCTCCTCCTCCGCTCAGCCCATAACAGCGCTTTATGAGCGCCGATGATGAGAGCTATAAATTAGTCTGTGGCATTTTAATATCATACCTGAATCCGCTCTACTTCTGATCAGCTGGTTTCTGTTTTCATTCCTTATAAGTAGACACAGAATAAATCAGAAACAAAGCATTCTTATGATAATCTTAATATCTTTAGCCTATGCTGGAATATAGGTTACTTGTTTCTGCTGCGTATTGCAGGTTGTCATCTGTTGGTTTAATATGTCTGCTAGGCCTATAATAGCCAATAGAAAAAATCTAAATGCCAATTCTCGAGTATTTTTGTAAACAACACTTTCTGTCACTGTAGCCCAACTTAAATGTATCACGAGCAATTGTTGAAATCTATGTTTTCAAGTAAAGTTAGAATTGTGATACAGTTGATTGGATAGGCCAATACCATTTGATCTGTAATCTTGCATATATCCATTAATAAGAGTAGGCTAAACAGTTTCAGCTTTGACAGGTAATGAGGAGAACAATGATAAGTCTAAGAGGAGAAAATTAACCTGATGTCGTTACTTGGATGTCTCAGGGATGTTAGGGACTTGGCTTGAGACATAAAATAAGTAGGCTAGCCTAAATACAGCCTCTAGATCTGAAAAACTGAAGTCAAAATGGAAATGCCTTAAAACTATATTCTTTCTAATGGACAGCAAGAGGTATTGCAACATTAAGCCTAAGAAGTATTGAGAAAAGTAGCCAACTACTCACTCTGTTTATTAACTAATTTAACATTTTGCTACGAGTTTATAGTCTCAATCTCTTGTCTCAAGCCTTCTTTAATACAACAAGGTGTGCATTTGGTTTAGAGGACACAGTCTGTTTTAACAATAAAAGAGAAAGCACATGATTTGGTAAACACATTTTGTCTGTGGTTCTCAGTCATCCAGGTCATCGTAAATTTCGAAGTCCAGTTGCCTTTGGATCAAGCTTCAAAGTAAGCACATTTTGTTTACTTTTATATTTATTTTCAACCAAAGTACTAATTTAAAGCCAGATTAAAAGGTCATTGGTTTCTTTTAGGAATAGGCTATGCTATTACTCTAACTTCGATACATTGAGTTCACTTAAAAACTTTTTTCTTAAATGATGATCTGAATGCAGTTGAGTATTTGTACATTGCGGTATTAAGTCCTTTACTAAAAAAAAGGCTCTGAATTCTTCGCCAACCACAGCTTGACATGGACTTCTTTAATTGTCTTTAACTATTTTACAGCTCACATTTAATGAGGTGTTGGGAGAGTAAGTGCTTCTCTTTGGCTTTCTCCCAGAATTCTGTCTGAGCTTAGAACAAGTTTATTAAGTCCTCAGCCACAGCGCTGTCACTCTGTCCACCCAATGATCTCTTTCTTGGCTGCAAAGTCCCTGATTCTGACTGATTCATCATTATTTCTGTGTTTACTACCTTCCACTTTACTTATCTAACACTTTATACATAAGACTTAATCCACAAATCGTCTGACACAACGTAACTGTTTATAACCTGAAAAATAGAACCATCATCTGTATTTGATCCATATTGTTGTCACACAAAAAAAACACATTGCTCTCCAAAACATGACAGCAATGCAGTTCATAATTGGAATCTCAAATCATCATCAATAGAACTTAGATGTACTTCACTTTTGGCTCTACGTACACATTTCTGCTAAAATGCTTGGTATTCAAGTTAATGTTGGAAACATTGGAGTGGAGAAGAAAAAAAGAGAGAGAATCTAATGAAAACGTAGCAGTAATTTGTCAAACATAGCTAATACTAATTAATATTCCTTCATTTGCAACATGATACAGATGATTCATGATTCATTTTATATTGTCTTTCCACATCAGAGGCAGCCAACGTTTTCTTTTCTTTTTTTCTTTCTTTCTTTTTTTTTTCTCCAAAATACCTCAATGGCCTTTAAAAAACCTAGTGACTAACCCTACTTGAAACAGGGTAGATTTGGATAGGAGGGGGGCCTAAAACATCTGCCAAAGAAAAGAAAAGAAAACTTAAGCTTGAACATCTGCCTTGTTTCTGCACTATTAATTGTATGTTCCTTGCAATTTATTCACCATTTGTATTGTAAACATTTGCACACTTGTATCAATGTGGTTAATTTTCTTTAATTTAACTTTTTTACTTTTCTCATTTGTTTTTACCCTGTTCTTTGATTCTTCGTGTAATTTTCCAGTCTATTTAAGAGGTGTTTCTAATTATTTAAAAGATTAAAAATCCCAACCCCAGGTTGCATCAGAAATAAAAGTCAAATAATTAAAAACTTGACACAACCTCTGGAAACAATGAATGTCTGTATAAAATTCATGCGATAAATAAAGGCTGAAAACAAAATATCTAGGAAGAAAACATTTTATCAGCAGTCATGGTTTCAGTCAGTAAAGTGCAGGGAAAACAAAGTATTAGATTCATATTTTTTGCACAAAGCTATAAAAAATGACTTTAGATTATGGTGTCTGCATGATCTCCAGCAGCAGATTATTTTCATCAGTGAACACACCCAGTTGGAGTCTGATCTGCCAGTAACAACACTGAACTGGACTGATGCGTCATTGCAGTGTGACAGGTAGAGGGCGCTGCAGGCTAACGTGCAATGATGGATGCTGCTGCTGGTGAATACAGATAATGATGTGTGAGTGGATGAAGGGCCATCAATCCTTGCAGTGTGTGTGTGTGTGTGTGTGTGTGTGTGTGTGTGTGTGTGTGTGTGTGTGTGTGTGTGTGTGTGTGTGTGTGTGTGTGTGTGTGTGTGTCTGTGTGTGTGTTTGTGTGTGTGTGTGTGTGTTTTTGTGTGTGCATGTGTGTGCGTGCGTGCGTGCGTGCGTGCGTGCGTGTGTGTGTGTGTGTGTGTGTGTGTGTGTGTGTGTGTGGACATAGAGCAGGCGTCAGTGTTTGTTCATACCTGAGCTTTATGTAGAGTAATCAAACTAACGACCTGCCTGCACAGCTGAATGATGATGTGATTTATCCTGTATCCTGTAGGTTAGGGTCAGCAGTTTACAGCATTAACATTACATCACTGTTTTATTGTTTTGTGTTGTAGGGTTTTATTTTGTGTTTTTTGTTTTTGTTTCGCAGAATGAATCATCTGGCATGTCCTTATCTCTCATCCTGTCTGACATTGTCCTGATTTGCAACACAAATCAGTGAGCATAGATTAGATTTTCATTGTGACAATATAATAAAAATGTGGTACAACTTAAGTACGTGCAAAAAATGTGTCTTACTTTTGGATTGACTTGATTATGTCCAACAAAAATCTACTTTACTGAAAAGAGTCTGTGGTTTGATATTAATTTAGTATGCTAACTGCAACAGCATCATCTTGTTTATGAAACCAACACACTTTGGTTAAGTCATGTCATGTCACTAAAACTCCTTGGTAAAATAAAATAATATATTAAAAAAAGGCTTTCAACCCTTCAGCTGATGTCATAGAAAATACTACTAGCGATGACTGTTTGGGGCTTCTAATGTAGTAAGCGGTTAGCGTCAAAGGACTCCTGACCAAGACTTTTCTTTTCCATGCATCAGCTCTGTTTACACTCCGACTTATAATTTAAGAAATTAGAATAGACATGCAAAAGTCATCAATTAAAGCAAAAAAATTCACTAGATCACCAATAATGGACTTCAGGATTTGTTTATGAGGGGTTGTGTTATCCTTTTTCCCATTCCACATGGACTGTTTTCTGCGTACAGCCAAATTGCTTCAACGCTTGTGTACAATAGACTCAGACTACAAACTAAAACCAAAACCTTTCAATACCAAAATTCAATTCCTTACCTATAAATTCTGCTTTTTATGCAGAATCTTTAAATAAGGATTAAGGGAAAGATTGAGATACCTCAATGTTGTACTTTGGTGTCACAAGGTAACAGTTTCAGTGAACAACAGTTCTTTATTGTGAAGCACTTTGTGACGTCTGTTCTTGAAAGGTGCTATATAAATAAACTTTACTTACTTACTTACTTTCTATGAAACGAAAGTTGAATTTTGTGGCAAATTATTGTATAATGTTGGACTGAAGACAAAAGTGATCTGTATTGTAATGTTCTTGTCTAAAAAACTACTGCAACTGTAGCCTACATTGAGTGTATGATATTTTAATCTGGGCTTAAAAATGAGCTGGACCCAACATATAAAAGAACCAAGGTATAAGAAGATTTTCAAGTTGTAACTGGAAGTTTGAATGAATGTAGAGAAAGCTGTTAGTTTACCCAGACTGCGGCACATTTATTGAATCACATAGAGCAGATTTACGAGGGGATATCTGGAGTGGAGGCAACTGAGCCAGTAGTGTATTAAGAATGGTCCTTCCATCTTCATAAAGATGGAAAGACGAGGTGACAAAAAGGGGAATAAGAGCATGGACGGTTCTAGGCAGGGGCCAACAGGGGCCAGTGCCCCCGTAACACTGAGCTTGATCCCCCCTTTGGTCCCCCCTGTGCCTTATATTTTGGTTTGACTTTCTCAATAGATATAGCAGGAGTATTTTAGGTTGTGGTAGTTAATGCTGTGCGCTATTATTTGGTATCATCTTTGTCTATTTGTCCTGGGTTGAATGTGCCCCTCTGACAAAGCAACTGGCCCCAGCCTGGCCCCCTCAGTAAAAGTCATCTAGAACTGCCACTGAATAAGAGAAATGAAATGAAGGATGGATTTAATGGTATAAGTAGGATTTACAGGTTACAGGTATTATTGAGTCCTTGTTCTGCTCCTGAACAACACATGTACTTCAAAAAAAGTGGAACAAAGACAGTCTGAAAGAGGGAGAAAGAGATAGGGTAAGATTGAGGACAAATCAGAAAGTGCAAAGTAGGGGCGCCAGTGCACAAGTGGTTAGTTTCTCTCATCCCTTGTATAGAGGCTGTTGTCCACAAAGCAGACAGCCCGGGTTCAAATCCCACCTTTGGATCCTTTCTCGCATGTCACTCCCACCCTCTCTTGTGCCAATTTCCATCCACAATCCTGTTTCTTCAATAAAGGTACAAAAAGCCCCCAAAAATAAATCTTAAAAAAGTGCAAAATACAATTCATGCTGTGTATAACTGATGGCATCTTCTAGTTCACACACTTGTTTTTTTTCCCTTTTCCCATTATATTATAACAGAGAAATATTTACAATGCAACATGTGCACATGGGCTCACACAAACACACTCTCTCTGTCTCTCTGCCTTATTGTCTTCTTTAAGCTCGACTGCAGCACCTTTGATGCTCTGCAGTGAAGTCAGGGTGGGAGGTTGGAGTGGTGTCTGTGTGTATGCATCTGTGTGTATATAAGGGGAGTTGGGAGGTGAGGGTGGGGGGGAGGATTCTCAGAAACTGGTTGCCATGGTCACCAAAACAAGGATTCTTGGCTGCAACACTTCTCACTGTGAGCATGCTCTCTATCTTTCTTCCCTTTTCTTCTACTCACACTTCTCATGCAGTATCTTTTGCTCAGCCAGACTTTGAAGTAAACACACACACACACACACACACACACACACACACACACACACACACACACACACACACACACGCGCGTTGTATGCAAACAGGGGAATCCCTGATGCTGCAAAAATCTACAAATAAAACATTCAGATCCCGTATGTGTGTGGTGTGTGTGTGTGTGTGTGTGTGTGTGTGTGTGTGTGTTTGTGTTTTTGCAAAAGGGGTTAATCCATTCATCCATCCTGCAGGTCCTTGATGGAGTCCAAATGCAGCAGGGCTTAACTTAACCCTGATCTCCGACTGCATCATCATCTCTTCTGTGATCACACTCACACACACACACACACACACACACACACACACACACACACACACACACACACACACACACACACACACACACACACACACACACACACACTTTCTCTCTCTCTCATCACCTTTCAGCAATAGAGCTTTCCTTTCGTTACGGAGGATGAGGAGGGAGGTGAAGATAAAAAGAAGGGAGATGATTATCGGAAAGAGGAGGAGGGAGGAGGGTGATGGACAAGCATCAGAAGTCTCCGTCAGACGTGCTGGAAGCTGTTTGGAGTGCAGATAGCAGCGCGGCAGACAGACGAAGAGAGTTGCGTGGAGAAATTACACCTGCACTCCTCTCTCTCTCTCTCTCTCTCTCTCTCTCTCTCTCTCTCTCTCTCCTCCATCCATCTCTGCAACACACGACTTCTCTCCTCCTCCCAGCAAGCACGGGATTCCCCCAGTTTTAGCCTTTTCCCCTCCTACTCCTCCTCTTCCCCGCCTCCTCCTCATCTTGCACTCGCCGCATTTGCTCCGGAGCTTGGCGCACGGCTTTGCGCCTTTGAACCGCGCAGACAGCGAGGCATCGCAGGTTGGCTAAACAAGGCGCAGATATGCGGGGATTGATCCTCACCTACCCACGCTATCGAGGACACCGAGCTTTCATAATATTTTCATGCGAAATTTTGAGCCAATGTTGGAGCGCGCGTGTGCGTGTTCATGGTGCGCACAGATGGAGCTTTACGCTCAGTTTGTGAGTGTGAGCGCCGCTAAGCGAGGAGCCGCGCTGCTTCCGGACACCTGCTGCTTCGTTAAGATAAAGAAAGTCCAAATGTATGCAAACATGTGAATTTCTTTCTCCTTAACGGATTTACAAAAGGGTTAACTTGAAAAAAGAGACGGAGTTGTGGGTGTGTGAAACCTTCTCCTCCTCTTCTTCTTCTGTAGAGTGATTTTGCGATGGATCCTGTTTGGCTTCTCCTTCTGCTCCCTTCCATTCTCAGGGCGCAGGTTACTTCAGACCTCCCATCAGCAGTCACGCTGGAGGCAGACAACAGCACTGATTCTTTGACAAACAGCACAAGACAATTAGACCTCCCCCCAAGGCCCCCCAGCTCCTTCAGAACCCCCCAGCCCTCTTGGTCTGCAGTGATGTCTTCAGAAGCTCCTACAGTGCAGGAGGACGACTGGACCCCAGCAGAGACCTTCATGTACACAGGAGACCCCCCTCACTCTGGAGGGGGGCCGCTGCTCAAAACCGTACAGCCCCCCGGGGCAGATGGGTTCCCTGCCCGGCAGCTTCAGCGCCCCTCTCAGACCAGCTCTGAACGCGCTAGCAAACACAGCAAACTTCCTGAACATGATCTTCCAGGCGAGTGACCTAAGAGAGAGCACAGTGCAGGAGGACATGGAGTGGTACCACGCTCTGGTCCGCGCCCTCCTGGAGGCCGACCTGCTTATCCAGCGGGCCCTGCTCACCTTTGATGCTGACCCGATGGCGGCAGTACCACAGCTGGTTCTCCGCGCCTCCAGAAACCCCACAGCAAAGGTCCAAACCATCATCCTTCAGGACTTATCCAAGGCCTGGGAGAGCCTGCACCCACCTGCCCCCGCCCCTGACGACAGCTGGTTCAGAAGCTTTAAATTCCCCGAGTCCAATCAGCCGATGGCAGCACTGTCAAAGCGGGTGCTCCTTAATGACCTAAGCACCCTTGATACGCCCAAGTGGAGACAGGGTGACAGCTACGTGACCAATCGCAGCGGCGTTCGCTGGTCCAGCGCCCCCTTTCTGGACTGTAAGGATGGACGCTTTGTGCCCCGCTGGATGATCATCCTGTCAACGTCCTTCTACGGCCTAAAGCCTGACCTCACACCAGAGTTCAGGTTAGGACACATACACCGAAACAAACTCACACATTCACGCTAACCCTCAGAAATGGAAAAAAGCACAATTTTAAGAGATCTTAATCGTATAAGCGTAAATGTTGAAACTTAACCAGTCTTGCAGACTCTTGACCTTCTTGCAGGTCAGCAAGGAATGTCCAAACTGTTAATTCAGTCAGTCTGCACGGTTCCTAAATAATACTTTTTAAAGAGTTTCTTAAAGTTTGCGTAGAGTGTAGAATTTCAGAAATAAAATTTTCTCAACTTGAGAATCTGTTAGCCATCATGTTTCCCTTACATAACATAGTCAACAAAGAATTTGGCTGCATTTGCCACTGAAACAGAGACTCTAAAAAATAATTATGCATTCAAAATCTTGATTGTACAACATGAAAGCTCTTGGCTTTGTTCAGTTTGGAATCAAATATACTTGGTTGAGAAAAATTATTAAATGTTGTTGATAAAGTAAATTATCTTGCATTAATGCCAGGAACAGTTAAAAAAAAATAGATGTGAGTAAAAAACAAATATTTGTTAAGCTCTAAATCACTGAAAAGGATGAAAGATTTGAAACGGAAGGCAGCAGTGTTTGTATATTACCTGTTTTCCTAGTTAAGTGTTTGGCTTTGTGACCTTTTCTGCAGCACTCGGGAGAAAAGTTTTTTGAATAAAAATGTGTTTAAATCAATAGAGTTGGATCAAATCAGTGGGGGGCTTTCTTTGTTCTTCACTCTAAAACACTTCTGCCTCCATAACCCATCCTGTGTTTTTTTTCTTTGTGTGTATGTGCCTTTCTGTGTCAGAGGTGTGATCCGTGTGGATGTCAACATTCAAGACATTGACCTGGACCAGTGTGCTACAGGAGATGGCTGGTTTGCAGACACTCACCAGTGCAATCGCACCACCATGGAGGTAAACAAAATGATGTAGTTATTTGTTTTTGAGCTCAGAATAAAAAAGTTAACTGTTTTGCACCTTTGCATCAAACTGCCCAGCTGGAGGGACTACTGATTGGTAACAAAAGTGAAAAATTGCTGATTTATGACCTGTTTTTGTTTGAAGTTGCTACATGTGGATGTAGCATCTTTCTCAAAAAAATAAATCCTAATTGGAAATGCTTTGTACCTGCATTCTTTCTATTGTCCAACAGGGGGTGTCTCCACTGGTTGTATAAAGAAGTTAGTTAAGAAGTCTTTAAAGGAGCAATATGTTACTATGACACCTTGCGTTTAAAAATGGGTATTGCATTCCAAATTCAAAACATTGGACAGAGCTGTCTCTCCCCGCCCCCTGCTGCCTAGAGTCAATGTGCACGTGGGTTGCCATGTCATGTACTCATTTGTGTTTAGCCAGTGTTGAATCATTCTTAATACCTTTCTGCATTCTAACCCCTCTCCATTTTTCGAAAGCATCTCCATTATTTTATCCTAGTTTCACCACATTTCTGGTCGTGAGGCTTAATAGAAAAATGCCGGGGGGGGGGGGGGGATTTGTTATATCTGTTATATCTGAATCAGTCCACTTGTCCACTTCCATCGATGCAACACCTGTTGCTTCGTCGTTTGCGTGACAAACCAAGGAGCATCCAAAATTGCTGCGTGGGGGTGCCTGGCTTCTGCCTGGTGCCGGGTGCCTGCCTTCTCTGATGTAGAAATGCGTATCCACCCGCTTACCAGATATGGTCACTTATGGCTCAGAAAAAAAACAACCCGTGTAATGTAATGTCCGAGGTATACTTGCTTTTAATCATGTGTATGCGTGCACATAGCGGCTGACTGCATACCCTGTGTTTTTTTGGAGTGTTGGCTGTGCATGTTCTCAAAAATGAACACTACACTGTGGAAAGTTGCAGATCGCACATGGACGCTAGGGGCAGTGCAGAGGCAGAAGGGCTGTCACAGTCAACACAGCAGTAGAGACAATGGCAGAAAGTTTTGGAAACAAGTTTTATATTATAGATACTGTAATGTACCTTAGATTAATGAGCCATCAGGATGTACCCTTTTAGTGCAACACTAAATCACTATCAGTGTCATCTGCTCATGATTTAGATGAAAGAATAATAATGTGTGCTGACTGTGATTGTGCTGGGCTTGATTTGAAGCCAAACACCCAGTGGTCTTAAACAACATGCCCATTGCCACAGTCTTGGTGTGAGTAAAATAAATGAAAATCCCCCCCAAAAGATGTCAGACTTTCTTGGCTAGCAAAATAATTTACTTTTTACTAACTAAATAATTTAATAATTATAATAAGTAAGAAAAATACTTTTTGTCTCTCGCCAGATTTACGTTCAGTATATGTTTTTTTTTTTTAAATGGTCCCAAATTGGTTTACCACTATGGAAGTGATTTTTACCAAGGCATACAAGAAGTAGCAAAAGAAAAATGGGCAAAAAACTGTGGACAATCAAGGATAGGATAAACACAGCTGTACCCCTAATATCTTTTTTGTACCCCTAATATCTATTAAAGTAGCTTCTTTATTATGCATGTCTATACCTGGTCTATACCTACAGATTCTATGTAAAAATGTAGAATCTGCGAGTGGATAGGTGTTCTGGTTTATATTTGTAGTATATTTGTAGTACATTTGTAGTCCGAGTAGCATTGACCAATGAGGTATCGGCAAGCTTTGGTAGATAGAGGCAGGACACAATCCAGTGTATGGACATCCTCTTCCCACCAACGATAATCTGATGATGATTTATTTATCTATAAACAGATAATTCCAGCTGACAATCTGTTCTAGATCAAAATTCTAAACTTGAGCGACAAATCTACTTGATGCTATCATGAAAGCCAATCAGCTGAAGATTTCCTGACTTCCTGGAATGCATCAGAAATGATTGATCCATCCTACATTCAACTAACAAATATTTTGATAGTTGTTTTCTTCTCCTCTTGACCACAGACCTGACAAAGCGTGCATGTTCAAACTGTAACAAAGCGTCTTAAAAATTATGAAGTTTTAATTTCCCCAAACTTGAGACCCATTAACAGCAAATACAACACAAGAAAATCGATTTATTTTATGGGTCATTCTGCTGAAGTAAACCAGAGGGAATACTCAGTGTAATTCACTATTAAAACTGAGACTCACCAGAAACAGATGGACAGGCACTTCTCCAGGAGAAGTAATTTACCAAGAAATGACAGCGTTCACCTAAGAAATACCTGGAGGGGGAATTTCTCTTTTCTTTTGATCTGAACACACGATCGCTTCTCAAGTTCTATATGGGACTGTAAACAATGCAGCGCACAGAAAAGAAAGTTGGCTAACCCTAACAGCTGGCTAGAATGGAATATTCTGCATGAAATTACAAGAAGTTGGCATCTGTTTCCAGAGGCATATATTATTGGCAGAAAAACACGGAATGCCTCTGAGATCACTTTATGCAGACACTAAAATACTTTCAAAAGATCTAAATCATTTTAATCATTGATCATGCGGCAGGAAATATTCAGGAAAATTCACAGAGTGGCCGGTGGAATCCTTGTGCACATAATAAAGCAGCTTCATATGTTCTTCACTGCTCATTTGTTGGTACATGTGACCAGGAAGCTTTGATATAAAGACAAAAACTGTCATCATAGTGTCAGGCTCTGTTGCTTTTTCTGCCATCTTGAATAAGTTTGTAATATTTCACAACATCCTTTGAATATAATGTCTCTTCTCATGAGACCCCCAGTGGGGACTTGTGTGAAAAGGCAGCTCTAGAAGATTTCATGGTCAGTCTGTCCTGTAATTTTTCTAGAAATGTTCAAGAGTGCATGTGTGATAGGGGCTTTACTTACATCACGCAAATAGTTGTCTGTTTTTTATCCTTTGCTCATGCTTTCGCTCGTTCAAACTTAAACACTTCTGTCTGCTGCTTCACTCTCCCTTTTCCCTGCCAGTGTGTCAGTACTGACCCAATCCTCTAACTCTCATCTCAGCCGTCTATTTAAAGATGGTTTCTCTGGGTGGCATGCTGCAGGATGATCTGATGGATTATGGCGATAATCCAGGCCTGCTGACATACTTCCCCTTCACGTACAGGAGTCTGAAACACAAGAGGAGAACAGTCTCCAAATCCACCTGGCACCCATTGTCCTATCCTACCTGGCTTAGAGGATTCAAACCTGACTGAGCAAGTACCAGGTCACACATTTCCTGTTGTCTTGCTCGGTTCAGTCCCTTCTCCTTTTAAGCAGGTATTGTTTTGGATCTTGTCCCTGCTCATGTCAATCAAACAGTCAATCAATCAATCAATCAATCAATCAATCAATCAATCAATCAAGCAATCAAGCAATCAAGCAATCAATCAAGCAATCAATGTATTTGTTAAGCGACAATTCATAACAAACGTTATCTCAAGACACTTTACAAAAGAGCATGTATAAGACCTTACTCTTTATTATATTAAGTTGCAAAAGGGCAGGTAAAAGACCTTACTCTTTGTTATATTATCTACAAAGACCCAACATTTATGCATCATGAGCACAGCACTAAGCAATATTTAGCAAGAGGAAAAACTGCCTTTAAGAGGCGATCCAAAGAAACCTACGTGACAAGGTAGTTCAGGAAGTCTCAGTAAGATGTGTGGTTAGTAACTTACATGCAGATTTACAGATTGTGACATGCAGTTAGATGATGTGAATGCACAGAGAGAGAGAGGGAGAGACAGGAACTCAATGTGCCAGGTCCCCCACCAGCCTAAGCCTACAGCAGGATTATTAAGTTTAAGGTCTACTCTTAAAGTACAGAGGGATTCTGCCTTCCAGAACCCTGACTGGTAGATGATTCCAAAGGAGAGGGGCCTGGTAGCTGAAGGCTATACCTCCCATAGTACATTTAAAAGCTGTAGGTACAACGAGCAGGCCTGCATTCTGGGAGCATAATGTTCTAGAGGTAATACAGCACCTGGCCATTAGGAGCTTTGTAAATGAGAAAAAGGATTTTAAATTATATTCTAGATTTTATAGTGAGCCAGTGCAGAGAAGCCAATACAGGAGTAATGTGGTCCCTTTTCCTAGTTCTAGTCAGTACACAAGCTGCACCTTTTTGGACTAGTTGAAGTTGAGTCTTACCTGGGCAGCCTAATAAAAGAGAATTACAATAATCCAACCTGAAGGTAACAAATGCATGAACTTGTTTCCTGCATCATTTTGCGAAACGATATGTTTGATTTTAGATAATTACCAAGGTGAAAATAGGTTGTCCTTGAAATGTGTTTATGTGGGAGTTGAAGGAAATATATTGATCAAATAGAAAACTAAGATTCCTGATAGTGGTGCTAGATGCCAGGCTGATGCCAGTAAGGATAGTTATATCATTAGAAAAAGTCTCTCTGAGGTGTTTAGGGCCAAGCACAATAATATTTAGGGACATCCAAGTCCTATTGTCCTTAAAGGTACAGTATGTAGAATTGCATGCTAATGTTTACATTAAAATATCTAACTTATATTAAAAATTGACTAAACCCATGTTATATATATTTTTTAGTTGAGTACTTACATCACCTCAAATATTTCCAAAAGTTATCAAAGCAAGAGAAATCCATAATTTTATAGTTGTAACGGTACGTGTCTTGTAGGCGGCCGCCATGATGAGCCGCCATAACAGACACGAAATGTTGATCGTTGTCAAGGAAACACCGGATGTTACATCAAAGACCGCTGCATAAGCTAGCTGCTACTGAAAGCTGCCGTTCTGTTGCTGTATGTGCTGCTGTGATATAAAACGTCATGTAAATTATACTTGGATACATCGTCAGTACACATATTGTCTTTCTCAGGTCGGTTTCGCCCGTTCGTATTGATTCAACACAGAGTTCGTTCGTTTTCTCCCATAATACCCTGCGAATCTCGACGTCATCTTTTGTTATTGTTTTGATTGTGAGAGCCCCCTAGCGGCGGATTTTACATACTGTACGTTTAAGCCATGCTACTAGTTTACATAACTGATTGGTGTCATCAGGCTACAATAATATAGTTGAGTATCATCTGCATTACCATGAAAATGTATGGAGTGTTTCCTCATAAACACACACAAGGTCAATGTGTTGAAATATAGTGGACTTGCTTGGATTAGTCTCTTATTTTTAGATTGTTGTGTCTTCTACCATATAGGTAATTGAGTATTATGTTTTGTTGATGTAGTACAGTGAAATACGATATACTGTCAAAACTGAGTGTTTTATTCTGAAAATAAACCTGATGTTAAAATGTTGTTTCTGTGTGTGACTTCCTGTCCTGCTCGAGTGGCTCTGTAGCAAATTGATACGCTCTGCTCTGGTAAAAATGTAAATCTTGCATATCTGCTGCAGAGGGCTCAGGACTGCCAAAGCTGGGACGGAGCGCAGTGGAGCAAGTGGAAGCACACACATTGAATAAAGTTAAACCTATCAGTTCAGCTGCTGTGGCAGAGCGGACACAAAACTGAACTTGCATCTGGTGGAATTTAGCAGTTAAATCCTCCTTGAAACCTATAAACCTTGATATATTCAAATGTACCAGATTTGGTACAAAACAAAAATCAAATATGTCCAGCAATAAATTGAGGAGACTTGTTGCTATTGAAATCAAGAGAGAGCATTAGAAAGCATTTTGAAAGTTTGAAAGCATATCTTCGTCATGAAGTTCAAGCCATAAGGAGGACTTGGTTTTATTTCTTCCAATCTTAGAACCCTTTGGCTATCGTCTTATGACCATATATCCTCTAGGGGATAACATTTTCAGATAATCCCATGTAGCCAGTGTTTAGCCACAAACAACTTCCAGCCGAGTATTACTTTTCTGTGCACTCTTTTGTTTACTGTTCAATTAGCAACTTAGCGATCAGATCTAAAGTGAAGCAACATATGTCTGTCCTGCTGGGGGCGGCTGGGTGGGGCTTTTGTCACAAGTGGATCAAGCCACACCCCTTTTTGCTCTTTAAGCAGTCAAACTCACAACAGAAATGTGTTACAGCAAACCTTATTATTTGTATTCTGTAATCTGTGCCACTGTATTGCCTTTGTTTTTTATGTTTTTTTTTTTTTTTTTTTACAGTTTTAGTTGTTTAATTAGAATGTTGATAGTTTATACTCTCCAAAATAAAAAAAGCAAAGCGAAATGCCCTTCAGATATATCTGCTAAATGAATGCCGTCATTTCTTAGTTCATTACGTCCCCCTGAGGGGAGCTCATTCATCTGTTTATGTCTAGTCTCATCTTAAAAGTAAATAGTAAATTACACAGAGGTGTTCCTCTGGCTTTCTTCAGCAGTATGAACATGAACATGAAAAAGAAAAAGATTAACCAGTGATGTATTAGCTTTTTACAGGTCTAAAGTTTGATGAAATAACAGGTGGTGGAGGTGGAATCGGTCATTTCTGATGCTGAGGCCTTCACTACACAGTGTCGAGCAGTTTTGTCGCTCAAGTGGAAATGTTTCATCTAGAACGGATTGTTAGCGGTGCTTGCATCTGATATCTGTTCATAATGACAAATAAATCCCTGTCAGATTACTAATTATGGGTGGATTGTTTCCCGTCTGCATTTGCTCTCCATACAGACAGCTTTTCCTGAATACAGCATTGTCTGCTGATACCTGATTGGCCAATTTGTTGGATAACAAATGTACTACAAACAGAACATTTACAATGCAAAAATCCAGACCCCGACAACAGGTTCTATATTTTTATGTACAATTAGTGAATAGATATTATACCTCAAGTGGCCTTTTGGGTTAAAATTTCAATCTACCAAAGCTACAAAAAAACCTGGTAATTTCTATATGTCATATATATGGTTAGTTGGGAGTTGTTTGTGGTTAGATTAATGGTAATTAAGTTATTAAACAAGCATCATAGTGCCTTTAAATGCTGCAGCAGTAAATCAGGTTTCAATATATTTTCACATCAAACCTGTTTGATGACTGAATCCGTTGATCTACTACAATTTAGTACGACTTCACTTTGATAGTGTTTAGATGTGACCATGAGGAGAATTAAGTGATCCCTCTATTTAATCCATATCACATTAAT
The DNA here is from genome assembly GCA_020745685.1 of Tautogolabrus adspersus. NCBI lineage: Eukaryota > Metazoa > Chordata > Actinopteri > Labriformes > Labridae > Tautogolabrus > Tautogolabrus adspersus. The sequence goes on along the minus strand of CM036537.1, from coordinate 15,715,242 downwards.
GTTCAGCCTGTAGCATTAGAGCTATGATGGGGGAGGGGTGTTGGTGTATACATATGAGAGGGCAGTGTGTGTTTGTGTCTGCGTGTGTGCGTGTGTACGTATGCGTGTGTGTGTGTGTGTGTGTGCACGCGCATGTGTGTGAGTGTGAAGCCAGATTTCTCTAGAAAAGGATAATGCTCTCAGTCAAGGCATTATATGTCCATTTAGCTTTTAACTTAGATTAACAAACAGACAAAGTGTGTGTGTGTGTGTGTGTGTGTGTGTGTGTGTGTGTGTGTGTGTGTGTGTGTGTGTGTGTGTGTGTGTGTGTGTGTGTGTGTGTGTGTGTGTGTGTGTGTGTGTGTCTGTGTGTGTGTCATGATGGCTGAATTTTGAGATTTGTAAAAAATGTAAAGTGCGTTATAAATAAAATGTATAATAATCATTATTATTATCATTATTATTATTAATTGAATTTAGAATCAGAGAGAGAGTAACGTGACCTCTTGTTTTAACCATAATTTCTTTAGGAATTGAACCAGTAGGAATAATATTTTAAGTCATTAATAGGGGTGTGGACGATACAAAATCTCCATACATAGGCTATGATCCAATTCAGGAACGAATCGTTAAAATATTGAATGATTCGATCTGATACGATCAGATACAGCTGAAAAGTATGCCACTTAATGAATGTGAAACAATAGGTTACTATAAAGTGATTTTTTGTGATTTGTAGTTGTATAGGACTTTGTTATTTAAAGTAATTTCTCATTGAGCACAAGAGTAAATAAAAGGTCAATACAGAAAAGACCTCCTATGTCATATAAGTAAATCTAATGTATAATAATCTTTTATCATTACTTAATAGAGGACATTCAATCTTACTCAGCAAAGAACATAAAAATACAAGCATAATCAAAACAATCTTTCTGTCTCTTGCAGTGTGTACCTGTCCCAGGCAGGGGTTTTCGACTGGGTCAGTACTGCTGCCGCTGTAAAGAAGGTTACTACAACCCTGAGATTCTCATTCAAGACTTGGGTAAGTCAATTATTAACCTCCAATTATTTTTTATTTCCTATGGTCAAATAAAGGAATTGTTGTAGAAATAAGATTATTTTAAAATCTGTGTAGGCTTTTCATAACTCATCCCATAATTGTCTGTTTTACTGAATTTAGCACTCTTGTAAATCACAGAGATGAGGTTGTTGTGATGGAAATACAAGTTAACCAAAAATAAGATCTGTACCTGTTTGCTCTGATGGCATATTTGACAGCAGATAAATATGCCCCTGTTTCACAACATGACCAAACTTTTAAGCTCCTCTATTTTCAAATGAATTTTGTTTCCACAGCCAACATACATTAACTGCATAGTTTAGTTAAAGCCCTTTTCAAAACCTCTAAGACCTTATTGATAGTCATTTACTTAATCCCACTTCACACTCATGTGGACCAAAGGAAAAAACAATTTGTGATTGGCTGCTGAAAAAGTTCAGTTGACCGAAGTGCTGTACAGGTTAAAAAAACAATATAATATGTATAGTAATAAAATGAGTAATAAAAAACACAAAAAATAGAAGCAGAATAAATGGTGGTGGATGCATAGCTGTCTTCTTTTTTGGATACTGGTACCTGAAATGTAAAAAAAATATTTTGAAGCTTGAATTGGCCTTCAGTTTGCTTTAGTTGAAACCAAAATCTTATATTTAAAATTATTTACAATTGCTACTTGACAGTTAGTCATCTCCTCTGAAGAGCTGCGCAATGAATCTCAAGATAGGTTCAGCCATGAACTATGCACCCAATGCAACAGTCCTGGCCTGGGAAAGGAAGGACGTATTTGTCAATCATCCCTGAAATGTGTCCTTCAAAGCTTGCAGACCCTATATTGGCACACAGCATATATTTGGATAAGAGGGTGAATCAGGTGAGGAGCAAATGTTTGCAAATGCAAAGTTTTCAGCTTAGGCCTTTAACTAGAGTGATTATCAATATGCATGACTAATTCACATGAGCTTTGAACCTTATCTATGGAAAAAAAATGTTTTTAGTACAACTGAATGCTGGTCAAAATGTTTTATTGTTTATTGCATGATTTACAAAATGAACCCAATGCTGTGCTGAAGAGGACTTGAAACTAGAGATTGAGACCATAACCCCATAAGGAAATGTTTACTAAGGTAATAATGATATAAGAAGGCTATTTTTGCATCCAGTAGAATCAACCCCTGCTGGCCTTTTGAAAGAAAGTGGTTTAAGGCGACACAGATTTTCCTTATACAAATAAAGGAAATTGTGTTTCAGGTATGTTGATGTATGAAGAAACTGGTAATAAAAGCCCAGTTCTTTGTGTTGGTGTAATTATTTAACACTAATTAAGACTCCTGTTCACAGAGTTTACTGCTGTATGTGTTATGCAAGGTTTTAAGTCACATGTTCATGCGGCCCTCACATGGGTTTGTGTGGGTGTTCGTGCAGATGGCGGCCCTGTGAACGGGAGTGAAGACAGCCGTGTGTGTTACCCGAACTTGCCCATCTGTCTACCGTGCTGGCCCGGCTGCAGGAGCTGTCAGGACGGCACCCCCTGCTGGGTGCAGGAGGCCTGGCTCCTCAGGGCCACTGTGCTGGCCGTCCAGGGGGTCTTCATGCTCCTCATCTTTGTCAGCATGCTAGTGGCCTACAAACATCGGAGAAACCGGGTGAGTCAGATTTTTTTGGCTCACCTTTGGCTGTATGGTGGCTCACAGCCACCATACAGATGGGATGGAGAGATGATAAAGAGAGCTTATTCAGGCAGTGAGCCTCATGCCAAGAGTTCTTTGGTTTATTTTGTGATCTGTCCTTCAGTTTAAATTATTTTATCAATAGTTTCTTGCAACAAAAAGAAAAGCAAGAAAATAAACTTGTTTCCACATGGAGCTGAAGCGAAAAATTCTTCTTGACGCCTTCATCAGGCTGATAACATATGTCCTCAAAAAAGGTAAGCTTAAACATTATTCCACCAAAGTCCAAAAATTAGGCCTGTTTTTTCCTCCCCATGTTTGTGTCAAAAGAGCCTCAACTACAACTTAAAACACCTAAAACAGTTTAAAAATGTTTTTTATTGCTAGCCTTCACCACACAACAGTAGATCAGTCATGTTGTGTCATCAGTGGAGGAATCTGAAAACTTTTGAAGTCCTATACTATATGTAGTGACATTAAAGATCTTATTCTTCTCTCACAACTACCCTTTTTGATTGGCTAAAAAAATATGGACCAACCAATTAAAACTAGGTCATTTGGGACAAATTAATGGCAGAAACCTAACAAAACTAAAGGACACTTGGTAAAGAAAGTGTGTTCAGAGAGTTGGAGAAAAAGGGGAGACCCAACAAGAAGGAAAACATGAATGCTCCATGTCCTGATGTGATGAGTGGAGCTGATGCCAGCTACCAGCTGTGACAGCGAGCAGGACTAGATCCTTTTAATAGAGCTACGCCGGCTTAGACAAGAGCACACTGATGCAGTAAACGAGAACAAGAAATTTTTGGCAAGACTTGAAAATAACATGAAGGAACTGGAGAGGACAGCCTTTGTAGCAGCGCACAGAAGTTATGGAAGAAAAGTTGGGAGGGACGGAAGACAGAGCGACGCAGTTAGACCAGACAGTGGCCTTTCTTCTCTACCAAAAGGCTAAGTAGAAGTGAAGTGCAACTATTGGAAGCAAGGTCAAGATGAAAAAATATTAAGATAAATGGCTCTGAGAAAAATAAGTTGGTTTTGGTTAGGAAGGTTCCTGACTGCCTGAAACGGATCAGAAGTATTTAAGTGCCTGCCATCATAATGTATATAGGATATAGTGTCCTTTAATATGAAAGGAGCTTTGTTGTGTCCTTTAGCATCTAATTTAGCATAGGATACACTGGGCCATCCTTTAGGTAAATAGAGAAGAAAAAATGACAAAGAAAATATGGCCCACATTTAAAACACAATTTCCCTTTAATGCTTCTTGATACCTGTTTAAAAAAAACTACGGACAGAATAAACAAATATTGTAGTTCAGCCTTCCACAAAGAATAATAAAAACACCTTTTATGGAAACCCATTTAAAATGAGAGGGACTGACACTATCTTGCCCATGATTGTCAAAGCAGTAGAAAAAAACATATTACTCCATCTAACATCAAGTATTCTGTTTTTTTCCCTCCCTTAGAGGATCCGAGCGTCCGGCCTTTTGCTGCTGGAGACGATACTGTTCGGCTCTCTGCTCCTCTACTTCCCGGTGAGAGTCTGGCAGATTAATCTCTTTACAGATCACTGCACAGCGCCAAGGATTATATCATAATGGACCATTTGTGGGAGGGTTAGTGGGTTGAGGGCGTCTGTGTGTGTGTGTGTGTGTGTGTGTGTGTGTGTGTGTGTGTGTGTGTGTGTGTGTGTGTGTGTGTGTGTGCGTGCGTGCGTGCGTGCGTGCGTGCGTGCGTGCGTGCGTGCGTGCGTGCGTGCGTGCGTGCGTGCGTGTGTGTTCAAGAGGAATTGGGGTGGGGTGTGGTGAGATCAGGGCAAGCAGTTTTTATAACAATTATCAATTAATCTTTAGATTAAATTTAATTAATTAATTAATTAATTACCAATTAAAGAGCTGTTAACAAGTGAGACGTGACTCTTTATCAGTCTGTGTGAAGTGTTGGTCGATTATAGCTGTTCCTGCTGATTCTGGATGTGTCAGTCTGTGTGTGTGTGTGTGTGTGTGTGTGTGTGTGTGTGTATGTGTGTGTGTGTGTGTGTGTGCGTGCGTGTTCGTGTGCTTGTTTATACTGCATTGCATACAGTGGCTGGGAAGTTGCAAAACATTACAAAGTGTGAAACACTTTTACAAAGCTTGAGACAAATTTACATTTTGAAAAACAAAATTACAAAACCCAAACACTTTTACCAAGGTCAAAACAAATGTACATTTCATAAAACAAATTTACAAGATGTGAAACATTTTTACGAGCGCTGAGACAAATTTACAAGTGGCAGAACGGAAGTGCATATCTGGTCCTTCCGTCTCATCGGTGACATTTAAAAATTTCGAGAGACCGTCCACACGAAAAGCACACTGACTAATCTGGTTCAAATGAGTTCCACAAAACGGGCAAAACATCTTTCTGTCATCACAAACTCCGTATAACTGTTTGCCAAGTCTTTCCGCCAAAACAAACAAAATGACCCCCCGGGTCACTTCCGGCATTTGGTACATTCCCGTTCGTCAAGATTCTGTTGTTTGTAAATTTGTTTGGGGACTGGTAAGAGTGTTCAATGAAAAAAAGATCAAAAATCCGCGGCACACTGAAATAACTTTACTGTATTTTATTGTGAGCAAACAACACGTTTCGCCTGTAGCTTCCTCAGGTTCGCCCTGCATACAGTTAGCTTTGGTTAGCAGTTATTATATATTTCTTTGTGAATACGTTGCTCATTTTTTTCTTCAGTTTTTTTTTGCAAACTAAACAATCGATTAATCTGTCAAGTCAGGCTTTTTCCCTGTAACAGAGTATTTATAAGATGTGGTATTAGTAACTCCCAAGTATTGTAAGTAGTCCAACTATAACAACTTTTGCAACCACTTTAACTAGTGCTGTTATTACCTTTACCTCCATATAACCAGGGAAGGATCCTTTGAGTTGGCCAGGGGTAGAAAGGGCCCACTTTGAAATCTGATTGGCATCCCCTGGCACCACCCCAAAAGTTCCTTCAAATACAATTCATTGAATTTATATATACATATTATATATATATATATAATATAACCCGCTCCCTCAGACACAGATCATCCTGCAGGAGATTCCAGGCCGCAGGAGCAGCATACCTGAAACTCCTTTTCCCCATTTCAAGACGCACCTTCGGAACAGACAACAACAATAAGTTTTGTGACTGGGTTGCAGAGCGAAGACTGTGGCTTCCAGCACTTTTCACATGAATACAATTACACAAGTATGAGGGAAGCAGGTTAAGTAAAGCCTTATAAATAAGGACATGCCAATGAGTTTGTCTACGCTTAGACAATGCAGGCCATCCGACTCGATCATACAGAGTACAATGATGAGTCAGGGCCCTAAGATTTGTTATGAATCTCAGCACACCATGGTATACAGTATCCAAAGATTTAAGGCACTGAGACGATGCATGCATATATAAAACATCACCATAATCAAGCAAGGGCATGAAAGTAGCAGCAACAAATCGTTTTTTTGCAGCAAAAGAAAAACAAGATTTGTTTCTGAAATAAAAACCCAGCCGCACCTTCAGCTTCTTTACAAGTTGCTGAATATGAAGCTTGAATGACAGAGAATCATCAATTAAGAATCCAAGGTATTTATAAGATGATACAGACTCAATTACATCACCCTGAGATAAAAAAATATATATACACATACATATAACATATATATGATCCTTTTTGTGTTAGTAGTTAAATAAATAAATGTTGTTTATTCTTTTGTTTGTGTATGCAAACTTCATGCCACCTCTGACATAAAATTGTGAATCCAACCCTGCATATGGCTTAGTCTGTCTGTATTTCACCAGACACTTAACAGATCTCATCAGCATTTCAAGATATGAGCTGCCTGTTTCTAAAGCATGACCTTTGAGTTAAATATGGGTTATATTGTACATACTTACAGTCTGTTACACTGAACAACAGGTTGTGCTTTAGTGTCTGTAGTGGGTTAGGGCAGAGCAGATGACTGTAATCCAGGAATTAAAGCTTGTTCCGCAGTGACTGTCGCTCTCTGTCACTCTAGATAAGAGCATCAGCTAAAGCCTAAAATGTGAACGCAAATTTACATAATTGTGTTCAAACCACTCATAAAGGATCAACTGCAGTACTCAGAGTGAAAACATAGTCAGAGACCACGTGCTGTAAACATTAAGAGCAGGCAGCTTTAATCAGCAGAGATGGTCTGCACTCAGGGCAGATCGGGGTCTTGCTTATAGACGGAGAAGTAATCTGATTGGTGGACCTAAAGTGACATTAAATGGAGAGAGAAAAGCATAATGCTGCTGAACAAAAGTTTTACAGATCTCTGAGGCAAGTTTGTTAGCTTAACAGGAGTTCTTATACAATGAAAACCATAAAGTCATCGCGAGGCAACATCACTATGAATTGAACCATAACATTAATCTTAACACCACTAAAGTAGTTAGCTAATCAAAAATTAAAATTGCTTTGAAAACGTTCAAAAGAATCTAACGTTTAATACGCTGGATGGATAATAGAGTTATGTAAAAAAAGACAAAGAAAAAAAAAAAGCAGTGACTTCCTGCTTCCAGAGGGGTGGTGCTGTGATTAAAATTATTACAAATATGAATGTGCACAGGCTGGTCCTTGTATTACACATGTGAAATTTGAAGATGATTGACCACTGTAAAACAGAGTTATTGTGGTTTCTTTTTGGGCAGTTTGCCTAAAAACACATCAAACTTTGACTGCCTGACACTCTCTTTGATGACCGCAAAATCTAGTGATAACTTTTGCTCTTCAAGGTGTCTACAACACACTGACCAAAGTTAGCAATGATTGTACTACCCCTAGGACGAGTTTCAAATACGAAGTCTGTAAAACGCTGAAATTAAGTATTCCTTTGAACTTAAAATCTAAATGGCTGACTCCCTGTTGAGTTTTGGCTATGGGTGCAAGAGGATTTTTTGTAAGTCTTTGCATGGTTAATAGGCATATGCTATTGCACACGTGTAGGATAAAGAAACCTCCATGGGGAAGCCTTTTTTTAAATTTCAAGGGGGCGCTATTGAGCCAGTTCGCAAAAGTCACCTGTGAAACCACTCAATGTTATCCATGTAATACTGTTACATAGGCTAGAGAATATAGAATATAATATGCTAATTTGAAGAAAGGAGAAATATGCAATTGAAGGTTACATTTACTGAATATACCAAAAATAAAAACTACTGTCAGGAACTCTAATTGTGTGTAAATGTTGGTGACATCTTGTAGTGTACTTACACACAGTTTATGTATAAGAAGTTTTCTCAAACTGAAAGACAAATATCCTGTTGACTTTTAAAAATCAATTATGTCCCTCACTACAAATCTTCTCCCCTACGTAAACAATTTAGGGGGGGAATTTCCTCCCAATACAAGTTGAAGTTACAGAGGTGGCATATGTCCTACATACTGTATAATCATTTGAGGTGGTTTGACCCACAGTAATAGTATCTGTGTCTCTGCAGGTTTTCATCATGTACTTCAAGCCGAGTACATTCAGGTGTATCCTGCTCCGCTGGGTCCGAATGCTCGGCTTCTCTATTGTCTATGGCACAGTCACTCTGAAAATGTACAGGTAGGTTTGGGATTTAGTTTTTCATATTTTAAAATAACATACAAACATATCCTCAATATTTAGGAATTTGTAAAACTGCAGAACCTTGAGTCAGACGCTATAATGTTTAGATCTTCGATTGATTTTGTAGATTTGCTTGATAGGATTTTAAGGGAAGGAGTAAGTAAAGCAACAGGGAGAAGTACACGCCTGCTTTAAGTTTACGGGTGTGTCCCAGCTTAGTCTCTGTCTTCTACAAAAGAAACCTCGTAAAGAGAAGACCTCTTTCGTGGCCAATCAATAAACGTTTTTCAATTAAGATTATTTGTAGTTAACTAATTCTACCATTGTAGAAAAAAGAAAAAATACATGAGCATTGCAGGTGTAATGTTGAGCAAAAGATTTATATTCTCTCTTCAAGGTCCTTACACCTCCAAAGTAAAGCTCTCAAATGTTTACAGTTTTCTATTTTTAGTTCAGTAGATGAATATTGAATTCGTTCTTGCCTCTTTCAGGGTTCTGAAGGTGTTCCTCTCCCGCACGGCCCAAAAAGTTCCCTACATGTCCAGCCTCCACCTACTGAGGATTCTGGGAGTGATGCTGATGACAGTCAGCTGGTTTCTGTGTGCGTGGACAGTTGGTGTCCTTCAGAACCGAGACAGGAACATCCCGGTGTTCATCACAACAAGCACATCAGACGGCCAGGGGTTTAACCTGTGTTACTTGGACCGCTGGGACTACATGATGGCTGTGGGTGAGTGTGTGCAGTGACCTCTGGTGAAGATTATACTGAAGATACTTGAAAAAGAGAAAACAGCAAAGCCAATTTAGAGCCTAAAATGCAATATTGAGCATCAACAAGTATGCCGATCAATTAACCTAAATAAATTAGCCTACAAACAATTTCATCTGTTTTTGAGGTTAATTATTTTGTGACAGTAACATACAACATTAAAGTGTAATAGCTGAGACTGTATTGGTAAAAAAATATAGCAAAATGTCAGAAATGTAATTAAAATATGTACTGTATATGATTTTTTTTCACGTTAGTATCAGAGTGATTCCTTGTATGTGTAAATGTACTTGGCAATAAAACCCGATTCTGATTCTGATTCTCAGGGATACTCAGCCGATACTCAAATCTAGGTATTGGCAAGAAAACAATTGGTATCTAAAGAGGCATGAAACTGAACTTCGAGAGGAGGCTGTCTAACTGCGTGACATGACATATTCCAACTGAAACGGGATACAGCCAATTACAAGATAGAGGTCCGGACATAACCTCAGGATGAATTTAATTGATTTGGAGCTTTTTAATTGGTTGACAAATTAGTAAATGTCCCTGTGAATAAGAAAGAAATACGGTTATTTCGATGTAAACTACAAAGATATTTGGCAGACCAATTAACATTTAACACAGGTGTTATTTTGGCACCCTCTGTGGTCAAAGCGGTACCTCTAATCTCTTTGCTGATCATGTCCTGTACATGTGTAGGTCATTTTTTTTAAACAAAAAATCTCATCCTGCTTTCTCTTAACAGTCAAATGCATCGCTCATGGAGTATTTTTGTTATGGAAAATGTAAAAAAGGCTTTCTGCTATAGGCTCTCTCACTTGGTCATGACACCTACGACCTGGCAGCGGGATCATGAAATAGAAATAGTCAGTCTTCATGATTGTTGTCTTGTTTACTTTTTTAGGTCACAAAGAGGTAGTGGTGACGTTCAGATCATCCAAGATATAGGCTCAAAACACACACGCCCTGCTTGTTTTGTCTGACTCACCCAACACACAATGCAAATGCAGCCATTGCTCAGACAGACACACGCACGCCTGCCCGCCGGCCATATTATGGCTAGATACCATATTATCTAAATGACACAATTTTGGAGGGAAATACTAAAAGTGAGATCACCAGAAATGTCAGTAATAATCCTTCATTGTAGAGGAAATCTTTTGATCCCACTAAGAGTAAAGCACACTAGGTTAAAGTAGAGCCAAAAAATAAATAAGTTAAGCCAAAGTTGTATAAAACAGGTATTAAGTAATAGCTTTACTAAATGTATAAACCAAAACCAATGGTTGATGTGTACCAATTACCACTGACCATCATCTCCTCCCATCCTTAGCTGAGCTTCTGTTCCTGTGCTGGGGCAGCTCCCTGTGGACCGCTGTCAGGCCGGTCCCCTCAGCTTTCCATGAGCCTCGCTACATGGGCATTGCCATCCACAACGAGCTGCTTCTCTCCACCATGTTTCATCTGTTCAGGTAAACATCTACAGTAGGATGTGTCTGTACATCTCTAAGGCAGGACAAATAAAAAAAAACAAATATGTCTCGGCAGCGTTTTCATACACTCTATACAGACACAGTGCAATTATATGACATGACTTTGTGTTTTCTGGCTCCCTCAGGTTCACCTTTCCCTCTCTTCATCCTGATTGGATGTTGCTGCTCTCTTTCACACACACCCATGTGACCATCACTGTAACACTTGCGCTGCTCTTCATTCCCAAGGTACTCAATATCAAAGTAGGAAAAAAAGTCACAATTCAAGTGATAAATTTGGAGATTGATGAGTGACCTTGATTTCTTGATAGGACGTCGTTACGCTTGTTAGTTATCTAGGTGACAACATTAACAGACATGTCAACTTTCCAGAGAACAACTGCCTCTTCTTTGGTGGGCTTGTGTTGGGGTGTTGGAAAATCAAGTTTTGTTGAATATTTAAAGAAAATGTTTGTTTTCTTCGTGCAAAAAAGGGCTCGGGAAGGATAAATAAGATGTGACAGGGTAAAAGAGGAAGATGATAACCAATGTCCCCAGCTAAAACAAAGACAAAATCAACATAACAAAGTCAAAAAAATATATTTAAACCAAATAAATGACGTATGTAGCTTAGATGAGGGAGAGATGAAGGAGGTACCAGCACATTAAAGAAGGAAATTACTAAAAAATTAAAATTGTGTCACGAGTGAGGATTAAGTACGTACGTCGTGTTAAAGAAAGATGTAAAATTATAAAAAAACTTGGTGAAATTGTTGGGCTTAAGTTTTGGAACCAACTGCCCAGCACATCATAGAATGTGCATCTTACCTATGGGTTTGCCCTATGTGAAATGATAACATGAATGGTATACCTGTGTGTCCACAGTTCCTTTATGTGTCCAAACCTGGGAGAGAGGAGATTGCAGCAGAGGTTTATGAAGATGAAGTGGACTTACGGCGGTCTGGCTCCTACCTCAACAGCAGCTTTCACTCCGCTTGGAGTGAACCCAGTGTGGACCCAGATGACTTTAGGGTAAACTCCTCAGAACGATGCTATCACTTTTCTTTGGGACATGATTTACAAAAGGTGGAGGAAGTCCCAAAGGTCACATTCAAATTGGAAGTATAAATGTCCCTTAATTATATTAATAAAGACACGAAAACTCCATTAAATTAATCTTAAACATATTATAATTTAAAATCATAAATATACATGAAATAAAATAATCAGTCAAATGAATGTTGTTCTTTATATCTTCTCTCCACCCTTTATCTTTTTCTCTTCCTAAACTCTGTGTTTAACCGAAAACCTGCCTTACTTTTCCTCTGATTTGTTATTCTCCCTATCTTTCCATCTTCTCACCCATTTCCTCCATCCTTTCATCAATTCCCTCCCTTCTTCATGTGCACCAGGATGAGCTGAAGAAGTTATATGCCCAGTTAGAAGTCAACAAGACCAAGAAGATGACAGCAAACAACCCTCATCTATCAAAGAAGCGGAGTTCTCGATGTGCATTGGGGAGATCCATTATTAGACGCATTGCTGAGATCCCAGAAACTGTGAGTCGGCAGTGTAGCCGCGAGGAGAAAGATGGATCCTTCCACAGTAGAAAGTTGACTCAGTCTGATTCTTTCAGGAGGGCCCCAGATACTGTTAGTATTAGTTACAGAAGTTCAATTAAATCCCCATCAACATCCTTGCGCAAATCCCAAAGTGATCACCACTATGTCAGGGAAAGAATCACTTCCTTGCAAGACTCCATGTTAGACACCAATTCTGTGAAGAGATTTTCCCGTCGTTCCGATACAGACTCCCTGGATATTCCACCGGGGGTTTGTAAGTCAGCCAGTGCCCAAAATCTGACAATTGACACAAATCTCCTGCATCCTGATCACACCAGGCTTCATAAGTCCTGGAGTCTAACCTCCACTACAGCCCATTCTATGGAGAACATACCCAAGGTTAACAGAGCTAGCACAGTGCTGACACGATCCAGGCAGAGCATGTCCATTGGTGACCAGACAAGGAGTGCTCTTCAGTCAGAGTCATTTGACAAGGCTGAGGTTTGTCCATGGGAGGTGGAGCAAGAACAAACAGGAGTAAAGAACCAGAAGCATGTCACCTACGCTAACTCTCAGGATAGTGCGGAAAAAGGGCCAGCATCTCCAGAGGTATTTATCTGCCCTTGGGACCATTTACCACCTGTAGAAAAGACCCCTTCAGAGGATAAGGGATCACAATGCGTGACTGATTCCACCAAGAAACAGCTCTCTGTGTCTGCAAGTGCACCAGCCTCACCAAGACCAAAGGTCACAAAAGATCAACGTGTATTATCCTTCCGCACCACCACCAGTAAGTGGCTCTCTGTGAAATCTATTATGGGATCTATGGATGCAGGAAGCAAGGCCGGAAAGGATGGAGGTCCACAGAAAGAGGATTCTGTCTCACAAAAAAGCCAGGAAAGTACTTCCACTACACCAAGATCAGGAACATCTAGTAGACGTCCAAGCACAGAAAGGAAGTCACTGCAAAAAAAGAAGTATGACAACAGTAGATGGAAAACCATGCCTTGTGAAGCAAAATGCCATCAGACTGTCATCTGGGGATTCTTCCGACAGAAGTCCAAGAAGGCTTGTGATTGTGAAATCTGCTGTCTACCCTTGGGACATGGATGATATGCAAAAAGATGGCAATTATGAAAATGTGTTTTTATCAAGGCAGAACAGTAAACGTAGTAGTGTAAGTTCTTGGGAAACTACCAGCAGCTGTAGAACTCCTTCAACTCACAGAAGAGGAAGTAACCGAATCACACCTGTTCGTAATGTTTCCCATTCAGATGTTTGTCCATGGGAGGCAGCTGGAGAGGGACAAAAAAAGCAGCAGAGCATCAAAGGAGATGTCTGCCCTTGGGAATCGCAGGTATCAGAACCTTCTAATGTTTGTCCATGGGAATCTCAAGAGCATGGGAATGTGAGAAGACAAGGAAGTGGTCTTGGTGACGTGTGTCCTTGGGAATCACAGGATGTTCCCGTTATTTATTATACTAACAAGTCCAAAGATTCACAGACACAACCATCTTTGACAGGTGCATCAGACATATGTCCCTGGGAGACAGCTGAACCTCAAAAACCTTTGATACAGCAAGATAATGAATATGCTAATGTTTGTCCTTGGGATGTTCAGGACAAGACTGAGGCTGTGTATGAAAACCTCAATCCTTTAGTGAACAAGGGATCCTTGGCAGTGCCCCTGCGGCAAGAAGTTATGAAACCTGCTGTCTATCCTGGTGAATTGAATGAGATAAGTAATGAGCAACAATACCAAGCACAATCACCTGCACTACATGTTGGTAAACAAGCAATCAAGACAACAGAAAGTTGTCCATGGGAGTTCCCTGAACCCCCTAAATTGGAAAACATTTGTCCGTGGGAAGAGGAGAGCACAGAACCAATGAGTACAGACTGTACTTCACCAATGACCATCAAGGTAGACATTTGTCCCTGGGAATCTGGACATCAAGACAAACAAGAAGACTCACAAAAAGTTATCTTGCCTTTGAAAGCTGCTTCCATACAATCTGAAGGTAAAGACAACCAAAAAATAAACATCTGTCCATGGGAAACAGAAGCCCCTGAAAAAAATGCAGTAACAAAGATACTGTCACAAGGACAAGATAGACTTGCAGATGTCTGTCCATGGGATAGTGGCCAACCAGACTCAGGTATATATCAGACCCCCAGATCATCAGAGAGTCATGTAAGGCAAGACACAGTTTGTGCTAATGTTTGTCCATGGGATACAGAGGAAGCTGGGGCAGTCCAAAGTGAAATATTAAATACATCAGAGACACAGAAGCACCAAAAGAATTCTCAGGAAGATGTTTGTCCATGGGAAACAGAAGCGCCGAAAGTTTTAAAAAAGCAAGACAGCTCTCGGGTAGATGTTTGTCCTTGGGAGACAGAAGACACCAAAGTTGCACAAAAACAAGAGAGCGTAAGAGAAGATCTTTGTCCATGGGAAACTGAAGCGCCAAAAGTTTTAAAAAAGCAAGACAGCTCTCGTGTAGATGTTTGTCCGTGGGAGACAGATGACCAAAATGTTCTCAAAAAGCAAGATAGTGTTAGAGAAGACGTTTGTCCATGGGAGACAGATGATTCAAAAGTTTTAAAAAAGCAAGATAGCGCTCGAGCAGATGTTTGTCCATGGGAGACGGAAGAGCCAAAGGTTCTCAAAAAGCAAGACAGCTCTCAGGCAGATGTTTGTCCATGGGAAACTGAACAACCAGGACTTGTCAAAAAGCAAGAAAGCTCTGGAGCAGAGGTATGTCCCTGGGAATCTGAAGATCCTCAAACGTCGACCGAAAACAAGGCTGGGAATCCCATTAGTGAAAAAGACAAAGTCACAGAGAACCAGGCAAGGCTCAGTATAGAAGAGGCTCCAGCAGATAACAGCACAGAGCAGACAGATGGATCAAAAGAAAACTTAGCCCTGGGCCGGCGAGATGCTTTGTGTCCATGGGAGATGGTCAGGAGCAGTTCTGGTTCATTCACAGACAATACTTCGGACGTTTTTACATGGGAGCCAGAGAATATTCCAGAGGAGGATGAAGAGGACGATGCAGAATGTGCTGCAGAGGCTCTTGTATTCCCCCCTGACCTGTGACATAAATCTAGCCAACCTTTACTTTTGAGCCCTACTACCTAATAAATAAGGGGGGAATCTGAATTGTATAAAACCTTATCTTGGTGCCCTGTTAATGGTCAAGGGAAACTTTATCTTAGAGTCCTTACCTTCACAGGGATGTCAGAGTGCAGGGTCATGCTGCTGGAAATGCTGTTACTTGAACTAATCAAAGACAGAAATCTGGCTGTGATGAATGGAGACTGTGCAAAGAGATAGAGGACATTAGCACACATGACAGACAAGTTATGTTCTCCACTAATCCAGCAATGTACTACAGACAGGCATTTCTTGGCTGATGAAGGGCATCTAAGGCATTTAGATGGACTCCCTTTTCTTCCTGTGTCCATCCCCCCATTCAAATAAAGTTTTGTGTCTTTTATAATGTAAGGTGATAATTTACAAATACACCATGCAGGAACACTATGTTAGACCTGACTTGAGTGAATATGTTGCAAAAGCTGGATTTCAACATCCATGGTTCTCACAATCAGAAAATACAGCCCAAGACTTAAGAGGTGGAACTCTAAAGGAAAACAAGAATACTCCACATATCAAGTGTTAGTCTTACAAATTATATTTTAAAAGTATATAAAGCTGTCCTATCGGTACTACAATGGAAGTCAAATCCAAAATGACTGATTGAACTATGCATACCTGTTTAAGTAACTTATTGACTTAAGGCCAATGATACATTTTGATTCAATGACATGCCGCCTTTAAAAAAACAACAACGCCAACATTTATAAATCACCATAAACTGACTTTCAGCTTAATAGTGTTGCCCCTAATAATTGGGTAAAGGCTGCAAAATATATAACTAAGAATTTTGAAAGTAATATCTATGCTTTTCATGTGAACACCAGTTTCACTTAGTTGGATATTTGGATTTCAAAATGTTTTGGAAACATTTTGAATGTATGGTTATTGCAAAGAATATCAAAAATTGTATTGTTTTGGGTTGCAGCTCACATGACCTTCCCCAAAATGTAATTTATCTAAATGTCCCATATACTTTAATGAGAGCTATTATGATGAGGCCCTAGGTTCAATTAAAAACACTAGGAAGCATAATTTGTGTTATTACGGATCTTTAGACACCAGTACGTAAGTGAAAACGATACATGAGTCATTCACAAATGCTAGCTGAAACTGCACCATGCAAAGAGAAAGCCAGATCCAGAAACACTGCTGCCTACTCTTGGTCAATGCTCCTTAAAGATTGTCCAAGGGGAAGCACAAAACTGTCCTGAGGTCTGAGGAGTCAAATTTGTGAAGTCACCATTAATGCTGAACCATATTTACAGGTTTTGGAGAAACACATGCTGCCAAATAGACAACTTCTTTTCCAGAGAAGGCCTTGCTTATTTCAACAAGACCATGCCAAACCACATTCTGGATGTATTACAACAGCATGGCTCCATAATAGACTGGCAATAAACTGGCTTTCCTGCAGATTCGACCTGTCACCCATTGAAAATGGTTGGCACATCTGTGCCCTGTTGCACCAGCTGAGTGTAGATTCTGTCTTAAGTTACAGTGTAAAGTCCGCATTAAACCCCATGTTGAAACTAGTTAGGTTCTAACTTAAGTTGTGTCATTGTTTGGTTGCACCACAGAGACGCAAAGTTCATCTTGGTGTCTCTGAACAGTCTATAGCTGCAAATAACTTCCGTTAACTGCCGTTATTCCACAAAGGGCAACGATGGAATGTAATAATGTAATAATAAAAACATGATAACAGATTAACAACCTTAATCTACAGTTTGTTCTAAATAACAACAGGGACATCGAATGGTAAAATCTTCAACTAAAACATAAGTATCTTCATTCGTGATAAATGACATCAGGATTAAACATCAAAGTGATCATGCATTTCTGAGGGATGAATCTCGGGAACACACTACCGACACTAAACAGCCCGTACAACCCTCTAGCCATCCTCATCCTATCCCACCTCTCAAAACAATACACCATGACAACTGTATTTTACGGAGGACTTTACTACTTCTAGGAGATACTGTAGGTGTAAGATTTCAGTCATGCCTAAGTTGGAACTATCTCAGCTGTTGCAACACCTTAAATGAAAGTAGAGCATAAACTCTGTCGTAAGGTAGAACTTACGTTCAAACTAGACTACGTTTAGACCTATGCATAGTTGGTGCAACCCAGTGCAGAGCTTTCTATAGACATATGGAGTAGTCAGTCAGTGGGAAAGGGTAGCTAGCTAGGGGGTCCAGGGGTCCAAAGCCCCTTTATTGACGACAGGTCCCCAGAACTAAATGGTTCCTGTGGCCTATTGTTGTCAGCATTTCCACCATGGACTGAAGTCCTGAGAATATTGTGCGAATCATGCCAATGACATATGGTGAAGCAATAAAAGTTATGCACTACATCGCCAGTCCGGTAGGGGGCGGTAAGAAGCAGACAAAGGCCAGACAATAAAGATGACACCTTATAAGGTGACGGACAGGCCAGCATCATCATTTGTTTTGATTGTGCTTTATTTCATTGCTTGACTTAAAGTGGGTTTGCAGCTGCAGTCTTTCAAACATGTCAGGGGACCTAAAATGCTGCAAGGGTCTGACCAATCAGAGACATTCAGCGCTGCAGGCCCTGCCCCCGAAGGGCCCTGGACCTGAGGAAAGTACTAACCCCCGAGCAGGATCTTTTTTATGAGTAAATCAATTTACCCATAACTAAATGTAGACCCGGGTTCCTTGCGATCGAAATGTACAAAATGTTAAAGGTGAAATCCAACATTATGCAAGAATTGTAACATATTCCTGTTTTTCAAAATTACAGAAAACGGTCTCTTAAATTCCCAAAACATTGTTAAAAGAAAAAGTGATCCTACAGAGTGGTAAACATGATGCAGTCCCAACTTTTTTTTAAAACATGTTGGCCTAAAAATCATTAGGCATATAGTTTTATAAATGCTTTACAATTTGTCAATTTCAACATTGGATATGTTGTCTGTGAAATATATATATATATATATCAAATATGGGTTTCAATGTTGTGCAAATCATTACCTTCTATTTTTATTTACATTTTACACAAAGTCCCAGCTTTTAGGAATTGGGTTGTTTGTATTAGCAACTGAAAAAACTATTGATAGTACAAATCCAGATGGAAATCTGGCCATATTTCATGTTAAAAACAACATTATTTAATAACCTAGTAGCTACCTTAAGACAACAGCTAATGCTACCAGCATTTAACTTCCCACCCTGAATATGTCAGAGGAAAATGGCTGGACTGTGAAAAATGCAAGTTAACCAAATGGTCGGTATTACTAGAGAAATAGTGGATGATTTTTTAATTCAATAAATGTATGGATAAGTTGATATTTTTTTGTAAAAAGCCAATGATGTGGCCCCTTAATTTTAGTGTCTGACCCTAGTGAGTACTATTTTAGGTTATCTACCATAACTCTAAGTGCCAGAAAAAGAGATTGCAACTTTTTTTAAACATTATTGTGTGTGAAAACTTTAAATTGTGATTAACAGTTTTCTTTATTGGTGTAATGAAGTCACATTTCTATGCCAGCAATCGGTCTATACAAACAGGTGTCTGGTTCAAATATTTCAGCTACAGTGACTCCAGGTTGTTTCATTAAGTGATCTCATTGTGAAGAGACTGCACCAATTATTTTGTCAATTGAGTGACCTAGTAGTGTGGCATTGTTGCATGTTTGTGTGTTTTTGAATGAGCGTTTTGTAGTATGTCTTCATGTTAAAGAAAATGAAATTGTTGTAAAAGATCTTCTTGGTTTACATAGCTACAGCCTATATTTTAAAGTTAGTATGCAAAGTCTTCTACAAAAGCGACAGAACAAGAGAAATCCACTGAAATGTAATATTGTATTATTGTGAGGAGAAACAGATGGGACCATTTATTTTTGTATTTCCTAAGGTCAACATGCAACATATTCATCAGAAAAATAAACCACGCAATTTCTGAAGATCTGTACACTTTATTTATTACATATGAATATTAAGTTATTCTTCATGGGACAATGAAAACTGTGTAGAACAAGGTTTAAGTTGAAGCCATGAAAACAGCGGTTGTAATTATTAATCCATTATGTGTTGTATTCGGCTGCAGTGAAAGACACAGCTTTACTGGCTTATGGACACAGTCGTTTGTTCGTTCTAAAACTCACCTGCTGCTTCCAGCGTTTCCACAGCCAGCAGCTTTTTACACCAAATATGAGCCTCCAAAGGAAGCATGGTTTTCTGCCAAAAAAGACAAACTAACCAGCCTTAGCCCAAATTTAAACTGTTTGGCTCCAAGTCCTACTGTGGTTCATGTAAACAGCAGCGCCACCTGGTGGTCTATTTATTCCACTGAACAGCCTCAGGTTTGGGAACTTGATAGCTGAGGGCATCAAACTCTTCTCCTGGCTTCAGTTCTGGACCAGGAATCATGACAGTCTGGAGGCGATAAAGGAGCAGATTACAGTTTAGTAAAATAAATGGAAGACAACACATATACACTACAAATCTCTCAAGTCAATTCAATGTGTATGTCACATACTGAAAAGTACAGTTTACAGTCAATACAATGAAATGCAAATGCAATGAAATTTGGAAAAGTCTTTGGTAAGTAAGAATGCTGTTTCAGCTTGGAATTCCTTGTGTATGCCTTCACTATTATTGCAAAAAAGTATTGTAACTATGCTGCAAGTGCTATAATGCGTACTTAAATATTTAATGTGGAGAAAATAATGACCAAGGAACCTTTTGAACATGTTTTGGCAGACCCTGTTATGTATTTATGTGATAGAGCAACAGTTTGAAGCTGAAGAAATTAAGCAGATTGAGGCTGAGGATGCTCACACATAATGTATCCTGGTACCTGAAGGCCCTGCTGGCATGTCTTTGGAAGCAGGAAAACTGAGTGCATATCAGCTTTAAGTCAATTTCTGTTTATTTGTTTATTCAAATGCTTACCAGTTACTGTCCCAGAACCCTAAAAGCTGTTTTTATGAGATGAAATCTTAAATCCTGTTTAGTTTGATGGACTGCATCTGGTGTCCTGCCTTCATCTGTCAGTTGGCATGACAGATTGTAATCGACAGGTTGCAGTGACTAAAATAGCCACGCAAAAAATGAGTCACACCTCAGAGATTTTAAGACATCCGTTACATTATGCTAGCAGGAGCCGCAAGATGTTCTTCTTTATTGTTAAACTTATTCTGACATACATTTTTGTACTATTGTAAGAAAAGAAAAGAAAAGTGGACACTTTCTTTTTTTCAAGCTACAATTTTTTAAACAACTGACAAGAATTAAGAACAATTAATCACCAGCAGGTTTTATAATAACACTTAAACAGAGCACTGACGATTGCAGCTTAGTAAGATTTCTTTAAGAAGAGTGAGAAAAACCTTCCAGGCCACATTACTGCTCCATCTGTCCTGTTCATCTGAGACACAGCAGGGGCTGACACACAGATTTAAGGGGATTATGTTTTGTGTTTTTCACTGATGGGTATAATGCCAGTCAACCTCTATTCCCATCTGATGTTGTGAAGACTAAAGAAACCTAGCGGTATTTAAATGGCTTGTTCATCATTCAAGGAGGGTTTTTTTCCAGAACAAGATTGAGCTGTTGTATTAGACCCCATTAGTGTTGATAAATAAGGTGTAACTCAAAGCAACTCGAAGATAAGTCCTGTCAAAACAAGGAGGTTAAACACCTCAGAGCTAGAAGATGAAGGACTGCAGCAGAACTGGACTGTAACCAAACCGTAACTGTTTAAGGAGACAAGCAAAGATTGCACACAGCGGAGTGTAAAAGCATCAACAGTAAGAAAGAGGCATTGAGTCTTTGTAATATAGCATCGAGTAAAGTCTTTTACCTGCTCTTTTGTAATATTAGATAACAAACAGTAAGGTCTTTTACCTGCTTTTTGTAAAGTGTCTTGAGGTAAAAACTGTTGAACATACCTCATTAACCTTAATCTTGTGGTCATTCAAATGATGTATGAACTGTCCAGTCAATAAAGGTCTTTTAATTTCCTTTGGACAGTAAATGGGGCTTGGACCTCTGCCTTTATCTCACTAAAAGATGTATAAAAAATATGTTGTGAGACGGTTAAGAGTAGTGTCACCTTAATAATGGGGTCTTTGGCGGGAGCCCAGGATGGAACAATTTTTCCGTGTAACCTCCAACGGCTGTAGGGGTTGACAAGATGTCGTTCAATGACCAGGTACTCCAAAACGTCCTTCAGGTGCTCCTCGCTGCCCAACATCAGCCTCCCAAAGCGGTCGTAGATGGCAAGTGTCTTAAGGACAAGTAAATGTAAATTAACTTCATGCAGTCATGTAAAACCACCCCTACCTAATAGAACCCCAAAGAGCCCAGGTTAAAAATATGGACACCTCCCGTTATGACACACTGTAATCGCTGAATCAAGTACTCAGCTGAACAAAGATTAGAAAAGATATAAGTTTGGATAAAATACTTGTTTGAGTCTGTTCACTTTTGAGTTGTACCTGTTTGGAGTGCATGCGGACGGTCACCTGGCCGTACAGATTTCCTTTGGAGACCATGTCAGGGCAACGGGCGTGGACTACTTTGGGCGGCTCCAGGGACTCTACAAACCTCCAACGGATAGTTTTATAACGGTTCCCCCGCGTCATCTCCTGAATGTCACAGGAATGGGAAGGATAAAATACATAATGTATCTCATGAAACCCAATAGATAACAACTTTAGCTATGCTCAAAAGAAGAACTCACCGGATAACATCGCTCTGTCACCAAGGAGTGAAGTTTCTCCTTGTTGAATCTGCAGAAACAACAACAGATGTGTAATAAGTCTTAGAGGGAAAGATAAACAACAGTAAGTTTTGACCAAGCAATTATTGGACAAGAGGCAATCCATGAACGACAATTTGGGAGAACAACATCACTGGGACTTTCCACAATATGCATCACTTCCACTTCCACTTTTAATTTACCTCTGACCATGTTGTTCTTTCTCCTACCTCAGAATCACACAACAGACTCTTATTTCATTGGTTTCATCATAAATTATTTTTTTAACATAGGCCTACAAGTTATGTCCATACTTCAAAGTAGCTGGTCTGTGGTAACCATGGACACAAACAGGAGCAAGAGTACAGGAGAATGTTTGAGTTGCTTGGCAAGTTAGCGAGGTTAAAACAATATCTGTTGAAGAGTTTTACTTTTTCTTACTATTTGCTGCTAGTATACATTTTGTATAAAAGCGATATCACATGAGAGGGAGTGATGTAGTGAATATCCGCACTGCTGTGATTCAGCCTTAAGTCACAGATAATCACAGCAGTGCTATGTTTTTTAGTACAACATATGAACCTTGACTTTAATGCTTAAACTACCTCATGCACAGTTTAGACATTTTGCTTTGGCAGAAAGAGAAATAAGTGTGAGATTATCAGGCAAGTTTGTATTTTAGAAACATTAGATCACGTTTGAATTGAAGTTGTCATTATTAGGGCCTTGTTTGTGTCTGCAATGACAATTGAGATGTTTTCTGCAAGTTAAGCAGAACAACGCTAGATCCAAAGGAAGTATGAGTCCTCCTCTCACTTCTATAACAAATGTCTCACTTTGATATTCAGTGTGAACCCTTCCTGACTACATGGCTAAGTTAAGCTGTGTCAGCTGGCTGAGTGAAGAGAGAGAGGTGAGTTCACTTTCTTACTGTGCCAGGGCGTTGTGAGCCTCGATAAAGATCTCTTGAGCTTGCTCGGCAAAACCTTTTGTTGTGAACTCTGAGTCATGCTCTTTGATTTTTCGAATCCTGAAACAAACACAGTAAGAAAAACACACTGAATAGCTTGTCTGGTACAAAGAAACAGCATTAAAGAGGTGAAGCCATTTCCTTAATTTAATGACACAACAACAAACTTGTTTCTTTCAGTACAGGAACAACATTAGGAGTCAGAAAACAATCTTACGCTAGCTGCGAGGCAGCACTCTGTCGTATCTGCTCAGTCCGTTGCTTCAGGCCTTCTTTAGATAGAGCGGAAAGACGAGCATCGCCCTCTGGGGGGATGTAGGGGTCGAAGATTCCCGCTAGAACACATGAATGATCGGTCAGTATGTACCTTCACGCTTTGCTGTTGAGAACAAAACAACAAAGTTGATGACAAATGTAGTGTGGCCAAATGTATTTCTTTCACTCAAACACCACTTTCTACATCAAGATAAAGGCTGAATACACTTTTTTTTAACCAAGTTCCTATTGCAATAACCAATAACAATATTATAATGTTTTTCTGTAAAATCAATTAGTTGTTATTTAACAAATAAGCCAAATTAATTAAAAAATACAATATGCGATTTTCAGAGTAGATATCCAATAGATGTCCTACTCTAGCACCAGTCTCCACCATATCTCCACTGTCCCTTAGCACACCACTTCCCCTCCTCCCCCACCCCTCTTAGTGTTCATACCAAGTGCAACTGTTTGTGGGACTGAGTGATCTCCAATCAGATATGCAGCTCAAAGATGAGTACTCGAGTACGTGTACCCGTCCCTACCAATAGGTAAAGAACATTTTAGAATTGCCCCAGTTGATTGCTTCAGCGAGCAGCAGGGAAGCAGGCTGCAATGGCTGCAAAGTAATTCCTTGTTTTTGCAACTGACAGGCTCAAGATTTGTGTTCAAGTGGCTGACAACATTATAGAAATTACAGTGATAACCATATTGTTGAAGGGTAAGTTGTTTATTTAAACCAATAATAGCCATTACAACACTAAACTAATTAATCGAGGCAGCAGTAGACCAACTATTCCCATGTTCTATGAAGTAATATTACTGTTTTTGTCAATGGAGTCTGGTGAGCCTTGAAGAGAGCAATGCATCAGATTTGTGAACTTACTGTGATTGGAAGCATTTGCTCCAAAGATTGGAGCCATTGTAAGGGGTTTTGTGGCTGCTGTCTGAAGAAATCTACTATAACAATTACAAACCTTTTAGAATGTCTTTGTCAACAAGACCCCAAAATATGCAAAACTAGGGCCTAGGTTTCATTACACCAGAATCAGTCTAAAAAATGTAACCAAACTAAACTACAAAAGCCAAATAACATCCCTAAAGTTTCACAAACCTGGCAGAGAAACAAAACAAATAGAAAACGTATCATTACCAGAGCAGGCGATATTGATGGGTCTCTCAAGGTACTGCTGTCTGAAGACGATGCCTGCTGCTCGGGCCTTGGCCTCAGTGTTCTCACTCAGCTTCCCCTTTAACCCCACCGCTGGAGGAATAAAGTACCGCTTCTTGGTCCGGACCTGGAGGAAAAGTGGGGCAGGGTGCCTCAAATCGAGCGACGCCTCAGCATTCTGCGAGAGGAAGGACAAAAGAGTTGCTATTTTTCTTTAAAAGTCAGACATTGTCTCAATCAAATAGTTCAATTAATCGAATGGCCATTTTCTTAGATAGAGAATATCAATAAAGTTAGTTACTGACAGTAGTATTAGTCTCAGTCTGAACTGCCAATAAAACTGCCAAGTCAATAATACATTTTACTGTTGTACTTAGCTTTCACTGTTACTTAGACACAGCCTTGAATTTTACCCTTTTATCCTCTTAATATTTTATAATTCCAGTTTATGTAACGTGATTTTTTTTTCCACTTGAATTTGAAGGTATTTTGCATCACTCTTTTTTGTACCGTAATTGTTGCCAACCTGCCACCAGAATTTCTCTAGAGTACTTTATCAATATTTACATGTCATCAGTTTATTTTATTATTCTTGCGTAATTAGGCCAACTTGCACTGAATAGGGTCTTGATACCAGGATTTTAAACGTGTGTACAATGCTAAACTAAATTAATATCGTAAATACCAAATTGCTCAAATACATTGGCAACGTTTCGGTACCAAAACATTGACAATGTTCTTGTGCAGTTTAGACAGTGCTCCTTCTCTGTCGGTGGCTTTTGGTTAAAAATATGACTGACAATCTGAAGTACTTTTGAAGCTTCTGTACTTTTTGATACTATCGTTTCAAAAAGCATGGTATCAGAAAGTATCAGAGTATAAATGTGTTTGACTGCCTTAGTGCTGGATCTATGCGGAGGTTAGTGTACTGACTGTAAGCTAACGTTAGCTATGTTAGCCCAGCAAGATATTTGTGCAGAATAACGCGTTTTAAAAAGTCTAAATAATAGAGTTGCTTCTTAATCATGTGTTACTTCTGAGTTTATAAACGTCACTTT
Organism: Tautogolabrus adspersus; assembly: GCA_020745685.1. Lineage (NCBI taxonomy): Eukaryota > Metazoa > Chordata > Actinopteri > Labriformes > Labridae > Tautogolabrus > Tautogolabrus adspersus. Next base: position 15,689,778 of record CM036537.1, on the reverse strand, counting down.
TATTTAATAATGTATTACCTTAAAATTGCTACATGTTGCTCTGCGAAGAGCCACCAGCGTCCTCCCCATGGGCATCGCCATCTTGCCAGGGTTTCTTTTTCTTGTTCTTCTTCTTCTAATTATATTCCGGCAGGCTGTACACAGAAGAGTGTAACGCTGCCCTCCACAGTCGAGGGTAGGTACTTAACTCATCTCATATGACACAGTTGCGGAGTAGCGTGCTAGTAGCCTTTCTACAGTAAGTACTGCGCCCCTAACAGATTGAAAGTGTTTTATCGGACGAAAATATGCACTTAAAGCTTCTGGCAGCTACTTGAATAACTATTGCTTTTCACCCCTATATTTATCACACACAAAAAACAACATGTTGGACTGTTTCCACATTTCCACACTGACACAGACAATCAGGGTGTTTACCAATCACTTTTAAATAACTGGCCAGACCACAATATCCTAACCTCTGCCTAGATGAAACCACATCATCCTGTCTGCAATATTTTAGCAGTATAGCCTCTTCCTTTTTACTGATGGTTGCAGAGAGAAACAATGCATACCCTTTCTCTCTTCATCCCATTCTCTCTGCCACAGAAATTGTAACTTTTCTTTGCAAATACTATAGCATTCACCATTCCTCAAAGGACCATTCATCTCAATAGACTGTTTAAAGAGAGACTCCCTTGAAAGCTTATCAGAGATTTAATTCCTCTCAATCCCTGAATGACCCATAAGAACTCAACATGACACCCCAAATTCTCAACATGAAGTGCAGTACAGGATCTCCTGAAGCAAATCAGGGCGAGATTCTAATGACCCCTCTTTCAATGCCAACAAGGCAGCTGCAGAGTCAGAACAGATGACACTCTTTGGAGGTTTAACCTCCTGACCCACCATATGGCCCATACAATAGCCACAAGTTCAGAAGTCAAAAAAAGACAAATGATCAGATATGCAGACTATCTGTCGTATCTGAAGATTAACCACATACTTGCCAAACCCTGCTTTCCTTGGGACTGGATCCCCAGACCCATCTGTGAAAATCTGCATATTTTCATCCTGCAGCTGATTTACATGATGTGCCTCCTAAGCTACCACAAATATTTTTTACTATACCTCTGATCAGGGATAGATCAACCTCAGGTTCTGGGAAAATTGCCAGGATTTTACAAAAAAACTTTTTCTTTTTTGATTTAGTTTAATTCTTTTTCTTGAGTTTTTATGGCAGTTGGCAAACAATGTATGTGAATTACTGCCAACAGTTATTGAGTGTTAATCAGGAACTAATAAATTCCCTACTTTTAATAATCAAAAAGGGAAATTAATTACTAAACCTAAATAAATATATTTTCCGTTGTCCTAAGATGGCGGAAAAAAAATCTGTAGCACGTGTCCAAAAAAAAAACTATACTTGTACTCTCAGCTTTATATTTTTTAACAGTGACTTGTAACATGTTCTAATGTTTCCTCTTATCCATAAAATTCACGATTCCCTGTAGGATGTTTCCCTATTCTGAATAATGTCTTTTTAAATCCTGTGTGCCCAGGGCACCTGAACAGTCTTAGAGCCTGAATATTATATGATTTTTGAAGAGCTGTTTTTGCTGTAGATCCAAACACTATACACATAGTCCAATAATGATCTTATTAATATAAATGGATTTCAATTCTGCTTCCACTGTTCCCAGTTCACTTCCAACCAGACATCTCATGACATTCAATGCTTTCTTACAATTGTCTAATATTTTCTAAATATGTAAAGCCCATGTTAGTCTTTCATCAACCCACACCGCTAAAAAAATGTCATCCTCTTCATTCTTGATACTATGTTTTAAATTTCAAATAACCATTCTTCTATTTTACCTCAAGCTTCTCGCACTTTTTTCACAATAAATTAAAACATTTCTGCCTCTCTTCCAAATCGCTCCACTATCCGCAAAAAAAGGAAAATCCCATTCAAATGTCAAAACAAAAGAAATAAAATATCATTGATCAGAACAAAAAAAAACACAAAGGACTAACAGTGCTATACCATGAGTTGTACCATTTCAACAAAAAAAACTTCAAGATAAGATCTTTAAATGCTTACACTTGATCTCAAAAGTTTTGGTCAGCATCTTTGAGCAAAAAAAATCTGCTTGTCTGAAGGTGGAAAAATAACTCCAGGCTCAGATCTTGGGCCCTTGTCAATATAGATAAATATCAATGACCTCCCAAATGTCTCCAATAAGTTGTCCAAAATCTTTTTTTGCAGGTGACATAAGTGTCTTTCTTTTAAGATGTATTTTTAGGCTTTTTTATCTTTATTGTAAAGATAAAGAAATCAGGGAGAGAGAGAGAGTGGAAACACATGCTGGAAGGGAGCCACAGGCCGGATTCGAACCTGCAGCTGCCCGCTTGGAGGACTACGGCCTCTGTACAAGGGGCACCACATTATCCACCACGCTACCCATGACCCACATAAGTGTCTTTCACTCTCATAAAGATCCTGGCACTAGCGAGGTTCTAAATGAATAACTGAGTTAGCTGTCTATCTATTTGGGTTGACTCCAATAAGTCATCACAAAACATTAAAAAACAAATTGGATCTTTTTTTGTCTTAATTAAGAGACTTTTAACTACGCATCTAAAATCATAATAGATGACATCCCTATATAACTTATGTGCACTGTACACGATTCCTTGGGGTTCCGCTCCATGAATCGTTATCTTGGAAACCCCATATATGAGCTATTGCCACAAAAATGGCCAAGAGTATTGATATTATAAGTCAAATATGTCATTTGATTAACACTTAAGTAGCCATCTTCTTATGTTACTCGATGGTTCAGCCATATATCAGTTATTGTATTATAGCCTGGGCATGATTCCCATCAGACCAACTTGAACAGATCTATACCATCTTCAGAAATGAGCACTAAAAGTTAAAAGTTGATCAGAGGCATTCCTCTCAGCCTTTGTTTCACAAACTAGGCTAAGCTTCACCAACTTGGCATCCTCAGGGTGGATCAGGTGAACTACTTCCAGATTGGCTTATTTGTACATAGCTCCTTGGTAAGAACTCTTCCTCCTCCCTTCTGTGAAATGTTTTCATGTAAATATCAATTCCATAACTACTCAAGGTGTAATTATTCTCTTCTTAGACCCACTAATACAGGACTTCCCAATCTCAGTTAAGTATAATTTACCAAATTATGGAATTCTCTCCCTTCAAAGCTCTGAAATCAATAATTTTAACTAATCCATATTTCCATACGAACTGTCTATATAAGCTGATAATTGGATTTTAGCCTATATCTTGTCAATTTAGTCCATTGACATATTATGACCATTATGTTAAATTTATTTTTATCACTGCTCATTAAATGTTTCCTGTTGTTTTTTTCTTATTCTTATGGAAAGCTCTAAGCTATACATCTGTATGTTTTTAGACTGTAATCACAACTGTTGATTGCATGTACATGCCTTGAAATAGGTTTGTTTTGTGTCTGGATGTGGCATAGGTACACGTTTTTATATATTTGTACAATATATGAATATTTAGTGATGCCTTGCTGCCTAGTACTGTATTATTATCATGCATATACTATCCTTGTTTTATATTTCATAAATATTGGAAGATGTATAGGTATTGTGCATAAATTATGCATTCACTGCTATAATTATTTCTTTATTATTCTGCCTGGGAAATGCCATTCTACAAAACACCTCATGGGGCTTCTCCTCACATGCTCATGTAAAATTGTTCTTGTTCTTCCTGTTTTGTTTTTATGTGAATAAAATACAAATGAAAAAAAATAAACACTTGCATTTAAAGTTTCAATGCAATTTTCAGAATTTTAACTACTTCAGATGTTCGCTAGCCCAGATGGTCAACAGCAATGTTGTCATGCCTTACAAGCCTCGAAAGGCAAATTGTAATTGTATTTGTTTGCACCATGAACTGTAAATAATATTTCTTTATACAGTCTATGCAGAGCCATTAGAAAGACTAGTATGTCAGTCTATGGTTTGCAAGCGTATGGCACGTACGCTGAAACGTGATGACGTATTGTGTCTGTAGATTGACGCTGCTTAACTTCAGTTGTTTGGGCTGTCTACGAGGACAAAACTGTAGCTGGCAGTGCTGAGAGGGTTTCAGTTGATGTTGTTGCTCCTGGGCCGCAGGGTTCCGCTGTCATTCGTACACAGACTCACTACCTGCTGTTCATCCTCACTGTCGACGCCCGTTCTGGTCAGCTCTGTACTAATAAAACTCAGAGCGATAACAAGAGTTACACACAGCACCGTCTTCGTTAGCGCAACCGGCCAAAATACAGGAACCATGCCCGAAAGGAGGCCCTTCGTACGGTTACCAACTGACGTGTACCCCGTCAACTATGGCTTATGTCTGAAGCCCGACCTAATCGACTTCACTTTCGAGGGCAAACTGGAGGCGCTGGTGGAGGTACGTGAACCAGAGCGTGTGGCTACATACATGGATGGATTTGTCTGTGCATGGCGGGGATTTTGTTATGTAATCAGACCAGCTAACGTCAACCAGTAGCTAGCTAATTTGCTCTGTTGACTGATTACGGACATTTTTAGCCATTAGCCAGGCAGTGGTGACCTAAGTAAGCTGTACAGGAGCTAATGTAACGTTAGCTGGCTGTTGCTAACAAGCTAATTGTTTCATAGGCTGGCCAAAGGAAACCCATGAATGGGAAAATAACGACAGGGTATTTCTGTTACTAGCCACAAGCTAAATGAGCCAGCTAGCACAGCAGTCTCGTAGGCAGCAACAGACTTGCACTCTCATGTTAGCTTAGCCAACAGTCTCATTATCGTTAGCATACTGACAGCCCTTGGCAGTGCGATTAACGTGTTTCAAGAGCAGTTTGTTGAGTGCCAGCGAGGTAAACCCCTTTTAATAGCAGTGGTGCATTACCACCAGCCACAATCGATTAATCGGATATTGATTACCGAAGTTGTTTACCAGCAAACTAGCGGCTCGCTAACGCTCACTGGTGTTTGCTAAATCATGGCAACATGATGTCGCCCCCTCCCACCCCCTGCCTTACTCACTCACTCACTCATTCAGTTCCAAGTGATATGTTATAAACATGACCTTACCTGAAATGACTCGTGGTGAGTGATTCATGGGAAGTTGTTTGTTAAATTGAATCAAAGGTGGAGTGCTTAAACACATTGTAAGAATTGTATCTCATTGGTACGTCCATAAGAATATTTGCAGGTAAATGGGGCAATAGTTTAAGCCTCATTTGGGGTCAGTAATGGAGTCAGACGAGGGCGCATTGTGTCCTTAATTCTTTTTAATCTTTATTGTGATAGTCTTTGTAAGCAATTGAAACCCTTTGAGACCAGGTGCATGATTGGTCAAACTTAAGTTAACCATTTAATGTATGCAAATGATTTTCATGTCCTTAACAAAGTGGACATGAGTCAGAAATGTCTGTACTTCAAATTAAGGTTGTCAAAATTGTTGTATCAAAATAAAATGAGCTCCGTTATGTTAATGATAGTAAATGGTTGGTGGATGATAATACATGGAAAGTAATGAAAAGTGCAAAGATTAAAAAAAGAAAAATAGGCATATTTTTAACCAAAAGCTGGTGCAAAAGACAATGATAGAGCTATATATCTAACTATATTGGCAATGTTTTGGTACAGAAACAGGGCAAATATATTTGTGTAATTTAGACTGTGCAGGAGTTTGCATGCATTTTTTGGCAATTGCCAATTGAGAAAAAGAAAATACTCAATAATGGGTGCTGAGGACTTCTAATTTAGTTGATGTTACTAGAATCATAATCAAGTTTAAAAAATCTGGAGTTATGACGGTCCTTCTTCAACTTAAATGCCAAAGCAATCGTTCTTTCAGAGATGTCTCTGTTCAGACTCGGAGCCTCTTTTTCATCTCTATAGAATGCATTTACTTTGAATTAGGGCACAAGTATCCTGTGTTTTATTTCAAATCTATGCTTATGGTCAGAATTTGAGAAAGTAAGCTTACAGAGATTTAAAGTAGCTTAGAATTGTTCTTTGACAATATTATTAAAGTGACCTAAACGTCATAGTGCAAAGTGAAATCTTTGTGTCTGCATGAGATGAAACTAATTGTCAGGTTCATGCCACTAGAAATGAAAACATCTCGGTAGCTCTGGAGACATTGGTACGGTTTCGTCTTTGTAAGACATAACAATATTTTTTAGAATTTTAAACTATGAACTTTCATGGTTTCATTTTGTGTTTGTAAATTATTTTAATGTTCTTATCTTTTACATGTTAACTAGTTTAAGTTGATTCAATATTTCCAATTGCTTATTTTCAGAGCAGCTCTAGTTAAAGTTCAGCTGTTCTGAAAACAGTATTTTGGTCAGATATTAAGAATACAAGCTGCTATTGCTAACTTAAGTTAGCCTTCAGTTGCCTTAGTAGGTTAGTGAATCATGTGGTATCAATGTGGCTGTCTTTCCTCAAGTCAGTGTAGCTATAAGTTACTGTATAACTATCACACATAGCAAACACACGAGCACACTTTGCATTTATTTCTGAGAGATAGGTTGTGCTCCCTATGAGGACAAATTGCTCAATTGTGCAGTAAAAGACACCTGTTAGCTTACTTTCCCAACACCGTTGTCTGTTTTTTAGCACTCCCTCTTCATCACAAGACACACATACAGTAAGTCCTGCCTAAAATTGGCTGGAGGAAAAAAAATAGAATATAGTCGTGTAAAGCTATGGATTTTAAACATCACAAAAACCCAACGGATGAAGAGCATGCAGAGAACAACAATAAAAGCAACCATTGTATAGAAGGTGCTACACTATCAAGGACAGATTAAATGATATTGATAAGTTCAAAAGGATCAGATAACACACATTCTAAGAACATGAGTAATATCTGAAACACGGAGCAGACTGCTGTAAAATGAATACAGCTATAATTTGCATGAACAATAATCCAGAATCCAAATGTATAGTTTGCCAATGTTAAGCTGTTTAAACTGGCATATTTCTGTGATTGATGATCAGAAGTGCTACGTTTCTCTATAAAGCATCCATTCAAGAATTGAATATGGGGTAGCGGTTGTGATTGGAAATAGAAAATTTAGGAAAATTAGTTAGAATTTTGTTTATCTGATCAAAGCAGGAAAGGCCCTCTATTTGCATGTGAAAAATAAAACACTTAAAATACGACACAGCGCACAGCACAGGTATTCTGCAGCTGCCTTGCATGGTCACTGCTGCAGATGATGATAGAGAAACAAGAGAGACAAGTTCTTACAAACTGGAAAACTCTCTACTTCCCTGAAGTCACCTGACGTGTGGCAACTTTTGGCGTTCCCGTGAGGGTCGACACTGTATCTGTAATGTTATAATGACAACTTGTAAATGAAAAAGAAATCATACCAGAAGGAAGGAAACTACCTACTTAACTGATAATATCTTCTACAGTGGCATAATGTGAATAACCCTGGGATAGTAAACTGTTGGCTGGTTGGTTTGTTTACAACACATGAGGCTAACTGTATAATGGCATGAGGCTGTGTGTCGCAAGCTGGTTAAAAAAAACCATAAAGACATTGCAGAAGTTGCTATGTTTAACAATACTCCTAAACCTGAGTAGAATCAGCACATGATCCTTCATGTCTTGATCCAAAAATGTGTTTATCAACACAAACATTTTTTATAACGCCTAATTCACGATACTCAACTAGAATATGCTGTTCACATTAATTTGCTTTATTGCTGAGAATGTCTGTGTTCTTCTTACTGCACATGCTTTATATCACGGTTATTATATTTAAACTAGTCTCAAATTTACATCCATGATACCATTTCCAAGAAGAGTAATGTTCGTGGAATGTTGTCATAGATATGATTATAGTGGAAAAGTGGTGGAATATAAAACATTTTTACTGGCGTTGGTGTAATTGCTTAAAACAACTTTAGGTCAAAAGTAAAGTTTTGTCTTTCAATTGAAGTAAAATTGAATCCTTGACTTGGAGAATCTTGACACACTCTATTTTGAATGCAATCCGACTTTCTGTTCTTGTGTTAAACATTTCAACAACTTTTATCTTTGTCATGTTTCACAATTACTGCTTCTCTGCTGCTGTGTCTGCCTCCAAGTCTCTCAAACAACAACAGCGTCCAACCAGCAGTGTGACAAACCGTGAATGTCACGATTACTGGTCTCTTTGAAAACTGCATGGCATCCCCGTTTGCTGCTGTGTTTCACAGTCACATCCGCTGTTTTTACATCACAAGTCAGAAGCCTCAGAGTCTGTCTTCTTCTCTCCTTGTTTGCATCACTTTCTTTGTTTTCACCGCTGCTTTTTCATACCCCAGCTACTTCTTTATCTGTGAGCAGTCCTGCCTTTAAGCCTCTTAAGGTTTAGCCACCAATAAGTCCATTCATTACTGTCCCTGCTATCTGAAAATCAACCAAAACATTTCTTCTTCTTTACATGCTCAAAGTCAGGACAAGGTGGTAGTTTGATTGAGGTTATTTATAAACTTCATGTAAACCAGGCAGATTGGGATTTGAATTGAATGCACAAAGTATAATGAATGTTGTGTTCTGTCGATATTTACAGGTGACACAAGCCACAAATCAGATTGTGATGAACTGTGCCGACATCGACATAATCACAGCTTCCTTTGTACCACAGGGAGGAGAAGGTGAGGGTTAATCTGTGTCTGTTTCCCGACTTTTTTTCTGGATTAATGACATTTTTTCAGAATGAACATTTTCCCTTTAGATCTCTTATCTCGATGTTAGCATTAAACCTTCACTTGCCTTCCTCTTGCTCTCTTTCTTTTTCTCCAGAAATAAATGCGACAGGATTCAACTATCAAAATGAGGATGAAAAAGTCACCCTGTCATTTCCTAGCGCTTTACAGAAAGGTAAGAAGTGGTTTCACTTGGCTCTTCTGTCTGTGGTCCCTGCTTTTAAAACACTATTCCTTCGTCGAGCTGTTGTAGAGTAACAGATTTTCAGCCTCTGTTCGCGGATGAATGAACATTGCAACTCTCCTCCCCAGGCTCCGGCACATTGAAGATAGACTTCGTTGGGGAGTTGAACGACAAAATGAAGGGATTCTATAGAAGTAAATATACAGCCTCTGCTGGAGAGACCCGCTACGCTGCTGTCACACAGTTTGAGGTGAGTGAGTGGCCGCAGGGGGATTAGATGTTTTCTTTTGGGAAAGTTGAGTGTGTTGCTTAACGCACTTCTTGCCTGTTTTGCAACACAGAAGGGTGTGATGGTCATGTGACTCTTCTTGGTATGCTGTGACTTGTAACTTTTATGAGGCAATAACTCAGATATCCTTTTATTTATACGTTTGATTTGAAAATGTTATAATGTATTGGTGAAATTCTGGGAAAGTGGAGCCATGAAACAGGTCAGTTGTGTCTGGTAGTCTTTTTCACCTGCAGGGTATACACCTGCTGTTTTTGTTTTTAGTTTTTTTTTTTTTACCTTTATTTAACCAGGTAATTAACCCATTGAGATCAAGATCTCTTTCAAAAGGGTGACATGGCCAAGAGGGCAGCAGCACACGTCATAATAAACATGACATGATTAAGAAACAGTTTACAATCAATAAGTTAAGGAAATAACAATTACAATGTGCAAATGGGTTTACAGATAAAGTGCAGAATCGTGAAAGACAGATTACAATTCAGAAACACAGGCTCTGTCCGATTGTCTCGCGTTTTTTGTCCATTAAGATTGAGCCAAAGGCTTCAAGCGAAATGAGTTCTGCCATTTTCAAGTTATTCTGGAGAAAGTTATAAGCAGAGGGAGCAGCAAAACTGAACGCTATTTTTCCAAGCTCAGTGCGGACACGAGGAACAGACAATTTAAAAACATCACAGGAACGCAAGGCATATTGGCTTCTGGCTCTTTGAAGGTATGCACATAAATAAGAAGGAACTAAACCAAGAAAAGCTTTATAAATAAGACTCAGCCAGTGTATATACCTGCGCAGCTTCAAGGATGGCCAATCAGATTTAGTAAGGCGTCTACAACCAGTCACAAATCTCAACGCACAGTGATACACGGTGTCCAATGACTGTAAACATTTGGCCGAGGCGCCCATATACAGCACATCTCCATAATCCAACAAAGGAAGAAAGGTTGACGAAAAAAGAAGTTTCCTCGCTCTGAGGGAAAAGCAGGATTTATTTCTATAATAAAAATCCAAACTTCACCTTGAGTTTAGAGGCCAATTTGCTGATGTGTGCTTTAAAAGACAGCTCACAGTCAATAAGAAAACCCAAGTATTTGAAGCTTTTGACAAGCTCAATTGGAGTTCCTTGGGAAGTTAAACTCAAAAATACATTTGTTGGTACTTCACTTAAATGTGAAAACAACAAGTTCACACACAGATTTTCTTCCACAGCATGTGCACACGGGAAAATATGAAGCTATGAAATGAGGCTCTCCCTTCAGGGCTGTGCTATTGGACGTCCCATTTTGTGTGATGATTAGAATTGTTTTCATATTTTGGTCTTTAATTCATTTTTTTTGTTGTGTTGATAATTATAATGAAAGGCAATATGTTTTCATCTGGGCACTGCTTTTAATTTTTCCACTCAGCATTAATGCACGCAAGAAATTCACCTGACAGTAGCGACAGTGCTGATTGAGAAAGCTCTGTCAAAAGCCCCTTTGAAACATGCACTGTCCTCCAGAAAATGTCCTGACATTGTCCGAGTTGGGTGCTTGTGTAAACACAAATGGCCTAACAGTTGTCTGTATTCTGCTTTCTACTGTTGTAGAGAACATAATACAGTTTGTGTTGTAGAAACATCCAGTGATTCCTGCAGGAAATTTGCCAGTTAAGGTGGTAGATTATTTATTTAGAAAGTACAACCGACTGTAATGTAAACAGCTGCATCATTTCAAGAACAGTATTTGTCATCCTCCATCAGGGTCATCAACTATACAAAAAAAGAAATCTTATTGTGAATAGCAGGTTTGTAGTGGTTTGCAGAAACACGTTCTGTGTCTCATATACGATTTGACAATGTTGGACACGTAACAAACACCGTTCATTTAGCGAGTGTGTGTGTGTGTGTCACTGGCTGCAGTTCCAGCTGCAGCGCATTCTGTGAAGTCAGACCAAACACCAAAGGAGGCACGTGTGTTAAGGACTATATTTTCAGATTTCGGAGCGAACACTGCGCTCTGTAACGCAGTTTGTTTAAGATTTGCAGCGACAGACTACAGCAGGCTGTCACCTCACTGATAATACGTTTCTGATTGTTGTCAGACGTAACCACCAGCTCATACCTTCACTCAGACACGGTGAGATGAAACGGAGAAAAGTCGCATTAGAAACACTTAACATGTTTCTGTATGACAGACAAAACTAGCATAAACATATGTTTTAAAAGACTGAATTTACTTTCTATTTGTACAATGAGTGATCATGTAAATCCTGCACATACAGACACAGGAGCATTTTAATCAATGTGTGTGTGTTTTTTTTTTTTTTACAAGGGTAGTTAAAGCGGCTGCCTTAACTATAAAGCGCCGCAGGAAACACTGACATCCATATACATGTTGTCGCTATATCAACGCAGAAACAATCACCGGTGCTGAACACTACTCCTCCTGCTCGACCAAAGTTGTTTAAAACAATCCACTAACATTCTTCAGCTCTGTTCTCAAGTCCTATCAATTTGTTTTCACACTTTTTTTCTTATTTGAATGTAGCATTCAGTATGTAAACAAACACTTTTTCACACTCTTCTGTACCTGGATGCCAATGTTTACATGCCACACTGTCTCACAGATGGGACAAGTCATGTGACAGGACAAGAGAAATGTGATAAGAAAAACTCCAAGATGCAGAAGCTCACCTCATCTGAACAATCTGATCTTGATCTAACACCTTTCTCTTTCTCTCTCTCTCTCTCTCTCTCTCTCTCTCTCTCTCTCTCTCTCTCTCTCTCTCTCTCTCTCTCTCTCTCTCTCTCTCTCTCTCTCTCTCTCTCTCTCTCTCTCTCTCTCTGCCTCTCTCTCCCTCCAGGCCACAGATGCTCGCAGAGCTTTCCCCTGTTGGGATGAGCCAGCTATCAAAGCCACCTTTGACATCGCTCTGATAGTTCCCAAGGACCGGGTAGCCTTGTCAAATATGGTACGTGTCATATGTTCACTCCTTCCTCAGAGAAACGCCAGACCCTAGACAGCCTGAGTCACTCTCTGCTGCTGATCTTCTTTATTGTGTGTCTGTGTTTATGTTTGTGAGTGTGTGTGTTTCCCCTCCTCTCTCTTCCTTCTCTTTTGTCTTAGAAGCTTACGTAATAGAGGGCAGACAGTCACTGCATATTATACTGCTCTCTTATTTAATTTTTAACTCCATGTGAAGTGTCAATTAAAATGAGGCTGCTCGTCGTAAGAAACATCTTTTTGGGTTTGTCAGACTCTGTCCTGTCTCAGTCATTTCAGCTTAAGGCGTTTTCAGCTAAATTGCGTCAGAAAACATCATCTGGTTTAGATTACCCCCACCCCCCCACTCCAGGCTAACAGGGTTCAAATGAGGGGTGATGATGAAGCTAAAAAAAATGCTGATGACATGAATGCAGTCTGACATTTTTAGACTGTTGTTTTATTTTCTGCTCCTGTTCAATCAATCTTCCACTAGACGGACAACAAAATTCAATTAAAGAAGATAAATTACCTCAGAATATTACACACCAATGACCTGAGCTAATGTTATGAAATTATACCGATCATTTCAGACAAATTGCAGACCATCCAGCGCAGGTATTTGATTAGTCCAGCCAGCAGGGCCGAGCCCTGCACACATTGATGCTGGTCCAGCTCTTGACCTTTTGTCATCACATACCTGCTGAAATGTAATTTCTCAGCAAGTAAAGTGTGACCTTTAAAGCCCACTGCAACACAATGCTGCATTTAATTCATCTGTTGTAACAGCAGGGTTTAAACATCAGCACACATGCAGAAATATATACCAAGACTAATACCAAGATAAGAACCAAACAGACTGCCATAAATGTCAGCATTGGTATTTAGAGGATGCGTCTGTTTGCATGCTGATTTACTCCTTTTTTCAACAAATCCTTTAGAACTCCAAAACCAACAATGGATCCACCTGCTAAGGCTTTATTCAGGTTTCAATTTAACATCTTTTGTTGAAATTATAGTTGCCATGAAATTATTCTTTGTAGGCCACAACCCTTACAGAAAAGCCCACAAAATCCTGTTGGGACTGATTGATGAGGGAATGAAATAATAACTGTTTACTCTTTGGTAATGATCTACTATGAAGAGTCTTGCGTAAGCACAGTATTACTAATATTATGCTTTGTTGTCTGTAATCTGTTCCTCTGAATTCCTCTATGTTCATTCACTTCATTCCCCTTTTCTAGAATGTCATTGATCGAAAGCCATATCCAGAGGATGAAAATCTCGTGGAAGTGAAATTTGCCACCACACCCATCATGTCCACATACCTTGTAGCTTTTGTCATCGGTGAATATGATTTTGTGGAGAGCCAATCATCAGACGGTATAACAGTGCGCGTCTACACACCTGTCGGGAGGGCAGAACAAGGGAAATTTGCACTGGAGGTGAGGATGTTGTGTATAAAATAGATCAAACTAAAAATATTAGAATGTCATTCATTATTCTGTTTGTTTTATTCTGTTTGTTTTTCCGTTTTGCAGGTTGCGACTAAGACCTTACCTTTCTATAAAGACTACTTCAATGTTCCTTATCCATTGCCTAAAATTGATCTCATAGCTATTGCTGATTTTGCTGCTGGTGAGTTGCTGTCAGTCAGCCTACATCCACTAATATGAGATGTTTCATCTTAAAATGTTGAAACTAAACATGTTTTTCTTCCTCCTTTCAGGTGCCATGGAAAACTGGGGCCTTGTTACCTACAGGTGAGCTTTTTATTTTTTGAACAAAACATTTTAAATTAGCCAATCATATGTCCTCTATTGTGGCAACATTTAGAAATATTCTACTGCTGCAACAATTGATCAAGAACTTGTCAAATGTTAAATTGATCACATTTTTTAGAACAACAGTTCAAAGAAGAGTTGAAAATGTCTGATTTCAGCTTTCTGAATTAAAATATTTTCAGTTCTTTTTTTCTCCTCTGTGAGAGTGAATTTAATATCAGTTGATGAAATATCTATAATTTATCAACCAAATGACTCATTTATTAATCACAGAAAAGAATCAACAGGTTAATCATCAATTCTAATAACCATTCGCTGCAGCACTTAAGTACTCTGAAGTTACGCACTGTCCCTTTTAGGGGGTTCAAAGTCAATGTGTTTAAGAATGTATTGTGTTGGTTTCATAATGAAAAATCATGTAATACTGGTTTGTTTCCAATATAGCTAAATGTGTCATTTGCCCCATAAAGTCCAATATACATTTAAAAAGCCTTTGAAAATAAGTCTGTAAATATAAATCATTGAAAGATTCATGTAAGCAATCAATTTGTATTTTCAAGTGCTAAAGACGAGTTGTTTTGTGTTCTTTAAACATTTGTCTCTAGTCGATTATCTGCCTTTATCTAAACATATCAGAGCTCACTAATGAGATTTGCTGCTCGTCTCGGTTTTACGTCATTTTAAATTTAAGATCTTTGAGTTGCGACGGTTTATGTGTAAAATTAGCGATTCATGATCGGTTGCTTTAGAATGAAGGAGATGGAGATTTTCCCTTTCCTCACACCTTGGTTAAGCCATCGTAGCATCTCAGCCACAGAGATGGAAAACAACAACACAGCTGCCTGTTTGTCTCATTTCACTTTAAGAAACTCTGACAGTTCAGTTGACAGGCCATAAGTAACAAACACCTTGTGACATTAAACATTTCACTTTTTTACTTCCCTTAAGCTATTTTCATTTACTCTGGACTTTTCCATCTGTAGCAAGTTCCATTTTCCATTGTTAAGACAATGTTGTTACTTTTTTATCTACCGCATGTTCTTTATTTTCTTTCACAATAAAATACGTTTTTATCCATACAGGACGTAAATTACCCTTAGCTTAAGAAAGTACAAAATAAAATCATAATAAATACTGTTTAGAAATGCAAAATAATATAATTTCAAACATGCAATTAAAAATGTGATTATTTGCTTTTAACTGTTGAAATAAAGCAAATAATGATTAAAAAACATCCTATAGTTTCATGGCCCTCCTTTTTAATTATCCCATAGTTATCAGAACTTGCTGCCACTTGTCAGGTGTTCAGATGACAGATTATTTAGATAAAGCAGCAGTCTTTCATCAACCAAAATGAAACGTCAACCTCCAGTCTTAACCTCCACTTTGTTTTTTTTCTTCTTCAGGGAGACAGCTCTTCTCATCGACCCCAAGAACTCCTGCTCGTCCTCCAGGCAGTGGGTGGCACTGGTGGTCGGACACGAACTCGCCCACCAGTGGTTTGGGAACTTGGTCACCATGGTAACCTGCCATAATGCTGCATCAGTTACTTGTACCTAAAATAACTTCAGAAAGTCCATTATAAGTACATGTTGAGAGCAGATAATAAAAGACTAACTATATGATAGCCAAAGTCATAATAAGAACTATTAAAAACTGTAGAAATACACGTAATGAAATAACAAATAGAAGTTCTTTTAAAAAAGACAAATCTGTAAATCTTCAGCATTGATTATAGTAAGGAGAACTTTAAGCAATTAACCTACGGGTACAAATATACTAACCTGATTATGGAGGAATTCTGTTTCGTGCACTTTGGCGCCCACTGAAGGCATCTGAGTGCAACTGCACTGTGTGCAACACACACACATAAGGCTGTTCCAAGTTTAAACATTTTGGGAATAATTATCCTGATTCTGTGGAAATCTATTGCCTTTCCAGCAGCAGAAATTAGTCGATTGTTCAATGAGTCTGCCAGACTAGAAAGCTTGATACTATTTTGATAGTAGGAACAACTTCACTCCACCATTCCATGCATTTCACATGGCGGACAGGTAGATATCCCACTTTGAACTGGCAATCTGTAAATTCCATTTATGTGTGTGTGTGCTTATGTAGGAATGGTGGACCCATCTGTGGCTTAATGAGGGATTTGCGTCCTGGATCGAGTATCTGTGTGTGGATCACTGCTTCCCAGAGTACGACATCTGGACCCAGTTCGTCTCGGCAGACTACACCCGAGCTCTGGACCTGGACGCACTGGACAGCAGCCATCCTATAGAGGTGAGGAAGGATTTAAACTTATTATATACTGCAAGCTGCTGAATCATTGGTCTGTAAGAAGCGATGTTTCACAATCATGGCAACGACATGATCATTTTTGCCTTATTTTTATAATCTTATATTTTGTATTTTGGTCCTAGTTTTGCTCAAAGTCATATGTCTTTTAATGATCTTTATATATTTATCTGTGAATGGTGCTTAATAAACAAACATGCCTTGCATTGCCTTTAATGCAGCATCACAATGTTTTTGGAAACAGGGTTGTATTCATTCAGTGTAACACCACAAAAGTTTCCTTCACACTCGTCAACACAAGGTTTCTGGTTTCTTGTTTCTGCTCCAGGTGAACGTGGGCCATCCATCAGAGGTCGATGAAATCTTTGACGCCATCTCTTACAGCAAAGGAGCATCTGTGATCCGCATGTTGCACAACTACATAGGAGACGAGGTCGGTTATCTAACACTGTCAAATTGCTCGCAGCATTCCATTCGTTAAGATTTACTTCTGACACTTTCCCTGCAGGATTTCAGGAAAGGAATGAACGCCTATCTTTTGAAGTTTCAACATAAAAATGCTTCAACAGGTACAAACATGCCAGAAACAATTTACAGTAGTGTAAATTGATTTCACAGTTTCTTAATCTTCTCATTCCTGGCTGTCTTTCACAGAGGACCTATGGGACTGTCTGGAACAGGCCAGTGGGAAACCCATCGCTGCAGTGATGGGCTCGTGGACCAAGCAGATGGGCTTCCCTATAATAGAAGTAGAACAGGAACAGGTGAGCTTCACAGGACAGGAGCTGTTTAATCAGTCACAGGAAGTTGAACAGACTACTCAAGAGTCTTTTAAGGATGTATGTACACGTTGCATTCCTGTGCTTGTGCACAGGCATGTGCAACCGTACCCTGCGGAAGCACAACTCTTCCAACCGTGCCAAGGCCAAGGAAGTGTACCGTGCTTGAGCACAGTACAGAGCATTAGTCAAACAAACTGGACTGATGGGGTCAACCATGCTTGGGCATTGTAAAAATTTAGAAAAGAAACTTCTGTGTTCTGCAACAAATAAACTGCTTTTGTCAATTGAGTCTGGTGGCTTTTTAAAGAGCAAAGTAGTGGGTTTTTTTTGGTTTAAGTCCCTCTTTAACAGAAAGTCTATCTCTGTAAGAATTGCAGCTATTACAGCCAGTGCCAGGAGAAGCAATCTGCTGAAGCATTTACCAAACTTTGTCATTTGAGGTACAAAAAAACCGTCTAGGATTTAAAATGGACGACTTACCCATTATGAACAAGAAGAGAAACGTATTACTTCTTTAACTTTTTCGTTTTGTGAAGAAAAGTGAATCTAACTTCTTCACCCTGAGAGGTGAAAGTATATGTCTTATAACTTGTTGTCATGTTGTATCTTGTTTTTAGATTCTCTTTTTCACACTGATTATGAGGTTTGTTTGTTTTTCAATAGCAAGGTGACGATCGCATCCTTAAGATGTCTCAGAAGAAATTCTGTGCCAGTGGACCACACAACGGTGAGGATTTACAAACGCTAGTTGTTACAGATCTTATCCCTTTTCCAATAATGGTGCCCATTCCTTTATGTATGATTTGCTTTGCTAACGTCTCATTGGCTTTTTGATCTGTCTGTTGTTAAGGTGAGGATTGCCCCAGCTGGATGGTCCCCATTAGCATTTGTACCAGCGACGACCCGAAATGCACTAAGCTCAAGGTTCTGCTGGACAGACCGGAGACCACCATCACTCTCAGCGGCATCGGACCCGACCAGTGGGTCAAGGTGAGCTCCAGTCACAGTCCTTCCAACACAAGCTGATATTTGAGTTTATCTTGGAAATTTAGCTGAGTAGGCGCCTCGGATGATGATACAACTCTACTTTTTATTTCTTGATACCAGCTTCTAAGCAGCAGTACCAGTACAACGAATAAGACCCTGCATATGTCAAAGTGCAGATTTAGACAGGTTTATAAAATAAAAACTCCAAATAGGGTGCAGTAAGAGTCACAAGTATGTGTGAGAATCTACCTGTGCAATTATTGTAATAACCTCCTGAGAGACAGTAACTCAGAGAGAGAGGTAGATTAGAGTGAATAAAAATAAAAATAAAAACTCTAATAGATTAAAGCTCTGAGCCATCTCTGCCCCCATGCCTCTGCTGACACCTCTCTGTCTGATATGGATGAGTTCTGGACTTCTACAGAAGAGCAATACGTTTTTATTTAATGATGAGTGGTAAATGTTTTGAAGCACTAAAAATAGAGTTGGTAATGTAATGACAAGTTAAAGGTGGAAAAACTGAAGGACATCATCAGAGAAACTATTTCTAACTTTATACCAATCAAATCAGCCTTTCTTCATTTTGCAGAGCAGCAGTTGCGTAGAGCCCAATGACAAAGTGTCCTCCAGGAAAACAATAATAACTAATTTTCACTAATACGAAAAATGATACAGGGCTTTTAAAACCAGTTGAATTAACCAGTACAAGAGTATGTTTAAGGTGTCCAGTACAGACGTAAAGTGCGACAGCTACAAAAGGTCCACTCTGCTGGACCAGGTCAGTGTGTTTCAAACTGCAGGCAACACAAGTGACATTAAATTCTTAGTTTACTAAGTGAAAAATCAGGTTAGTTGTTATATATTGATGTGAATGTGTACTTTTTGTTTTTATCAAAAAACATATTTGCTTTATACATTTTGAAAACACGGTCTTTTCATAATGCTGTTGTACAAGTCTGTCTTCACACGAGGCTGTGGCCATATTTGAGAAAAAGTCATGTACATACAAACTGGGTTTGTCACCATACAAGAATTTAACACTCTGATACGAGACAAATGATAAACCCTTTATGAAGTATTCCATCTCAAATATCACTCCTAATCTAGTTGAACCGACCTGTGAATTTGAATAGACCACCACTGCTCTCTCTCTCTCTCTCTCTCTCTCTCTCTCTCTCTCTCTCTCTCTCTTTCAGTAGTGGCATTCTTTGGTAAATAATATGACTTGTTTTTAAAGCTCCTTTAAAAACAAAAGCTTTGAAGCTTTTAAAGCTTTATTGTTTTTTTAACATGTCTGAACGTGTATTGAAGTAAGTGTTGAAAATGTTGACAACCCAAACATGTCAAACTTCAGATCAGATAGTCTCCATGATTGGCTGTGATAATGTTAATACAACTTGATACAGTTTCTAGAGTCTAAGTGGAATAATGCGTCAAGAAAACATGTCAAACAGGGTCAAAGATAGAAGTGAATAGTTCACAGGTGAGAGTTTCTGTTTTTTTAGTAGAGAGGAAGAGAGGAGGAGGATGTGGTAATCACAGACTTTCCTACACTTCCTCTATCAACAGGACAAAGTTTACAGTATATAGAGGCTCACCAAGAATGCTAAAAAAAGGGGACAGTTGTTTTAGTTGTGGTGTTCAATCTTTTTCCTGGTATGTGGGAGTGAACGGTATGTTGTTGTCACATGTGTCGATGTGAAAAGACTGGTCTGTACTCTCTCGGGTGTAACTTGTAAATTAGCACAGCTGTTGAACAACAGTCATCAGGACGTGAAGAGTACAAACAAAAAAACTGATAATGAATAATGCTTCATACTAATGATACTGATCTATAAAAACATGCCTCCAATTCTGCCTTGTCATGATGTCATGAGGCTCCCATTATTTCAGTGTTCAGGGATAGCTACTTCGAGGCATAATGTGTCAGGTTGTAAGGTTAGTCTGTCGCAAGGTGTGGATCTACAAAGCAACATAACCAGGTGTTGTAAAGCTTATCAGCAGAAAATAAAGGACAACAGGTGATTACAGGATGTAATCAGGATAAGAATGTAGCTGTTCGGTTTGTCCCTGAGGTAGAGAAAATGCAAAGGATTTTTAAGCAGGCACCACTCAGGCCATTTAAAGAGCACTCATGATTGGGAGATGCAGGTAGATGTGGGAAGAAAACTTGTGACGTAGGAAAGAGTTTGCTCACACCTGAGGGCTGACGTAGTGTTATGTTCTGCGAGTAGGTGGACAGTTTATTTGATAGTACTGACTGATTCCCTGTGAGGACTCTGTGGAGGAAGGAAGGAAACGTAGATATGCAGATTTAGGGGCATAAGCTGAACAACGAGGATGGAAAGTTAGGGCGTGTCAAGTAGAAATGGGATGTAGGGGAGGAATAAGGCCGGTTTGGGGCGAAAATAAAGGTAGAAAACCGTTCATCTTGTTTGTTCTTCTCATAAAAATGATGGAGCAGGGGGGAGGTAGAGCAACAGCATGATCTGGCGGGGGTGAGTGCTAGCCCCCAATCTGGGCACCACACCCTGGCTCTTCAGATTCTTCTCTACGTGTTGTTCTATTTTCTCTTGTGTTCTCTTTGCCGTCCTTTTTCATGTGTAATGTTGGTACCAGGAAAAACTGCATTTTGTGTCTGGGGGCCATTAGGGGCCAGGTGGTAGGGTAGGTAGTATCAGCGTTGTCACTACCTTGAGCTTCCATGTACGGAGCCTGGGTCTGTTGAAGGTGGTAATGCTGTTTTTGGTTGCGGTGGCAACAAAGGGCCATAAGGTCGGTTATGTAACTAATCAGTAGTTGGGCATAGGGGCACAATTGGGATGAGGGGTCTCTTCACTGAGCAGTGAGCACTCATCCTTTCATTGGGGCACAAGTATCTTCAAATGATGTGTTACAGATGTTGAGGGGAAAAAAAGAAACTTAGCAGTGTGAGCTCCTTCGTTCATAACGAATATTCACTCCAACTCAGAATAATCAGTGTTTGCCTAGCTTGGGGAAATGTTTCCATCACGTTAAGCCCATTGTTTGCTAAACCCTGAAGCTAACATTAGGATAACACTGTTCCCCTCACTATAAGCCATGCTGGATAAAAAGCACTCTGCCTGAGAGGTAAAAAGGGCAAAACAACATTTTTTTTCCCCTAGCAGTCTGACCTAGTTGTGTCCCTGCTGTTCACAGATCAACCCAGGCACCGTGGGTTTCTATCGCATCCAGTACAGCTCGTCCATGCTGGAGAGTCTGCTGCCAGGCGTCAGAGACCTCAACCTGCAGCCCGTGGACCGACTCGGCCTGCAGAACGACCTCTTCTCTCTGGTAAAACTCACACAAACACGCACACATACACACATATACACATGTACTTTAATGCTTTGTAATGAAATAATACCATAAATCTCCCTTTTTTATCTTTAATGGTCAAATGTAATAATCCACAAAAGTTTAGTTGCCCTGAATCATTGATAAATGTGAGCACTGAAAACAACCTGAAAGGGAATTTAAAGGAATTAGTGTGACTTGGAGAAAAAAGAAAGTCAAGAGGTATAAATTCAAGTAAACCAATATTTGTGATTGAAATTCTATATTGAAGTTTCGACTGTATGGATTGCAGCTGCTGCCTTAATAGGTGTATTACAGCTCTGAAATTTTGAATCCTCAATAAAGGAATTTCATCAAATAAGAGTCAAAAATCTTTTTAAATATCTTTAAAAGGTTGAGCTTTCTTTCTGTTTCAACACATTTATTATTTGATGTGTCTGACTTTTCAATGATGCACAGGAGGATTATTGTCACATCAGTTATTTTTGTTGAGCAACTTTTTCGTTTGCTTTATTACCTTCAGTTTGAGGTATATGAGAGATAGTACTGAAGTTCACTTACTTAATGTATTCTTGAGACATTTTTCAGCTTAGTATTGTTTTTTGCTTCAGTCTCGTGCAGGTATGATCAGCACTGTGGAGGTGCTGAAGCTGATGGAGGCGTTTGTCAACGAGCCAAACTACACAGTGTGGAGCGACCTCAGCTGCAACCTGGGAGTTTTGTCCTCGCTACTGTCCCACACCGACTTCCACGAGGAGATCCAAGAGTTCATCAGAGACCTCTTCACCCCCATCGGCCTGGAGCTCGGCTGGGACAGCAAACCAGGGGAAGGTGAGCAGGGCGAACAGACTGTCACAGAGTTAATACCTTATTATATAGTCCTCTTGAGACGATTACTTGAGAATGACTTTCTTTGTCCTGCAGGTCACCTGGACGCCCTGCTCAGAGGACTGGTTCTGGGGAAGTTGGGGAAAGCAGGACACAAACCCACACTTGAGGAGGCCAGACGGAGATTCAGGGACCATGTCGATGGCAAAACTGTCCTGCCTGCAGACCTCAGGAGCCCGGTGAGCAAACAAAAAACCCACACAATAGTTATGACTGTTTTTTACAGCGATTATTTGTGAGCAGCCCGCAGACTTGACCTGTTTTTTTGTTTGTTTTCTGTTGTGAAATTTTGCCACTTCCTGCCTCATGGAAGATGTTGCTCCCTTGGTCCATATTATCCTGTCTGATGCCTAGCACACGCTAAAATATTTTCAAAATCTTAACAGATTTTAAAAATGTGAAGGGCCCCACACATGACGACAAATAATCAGATAAACAGATTTGTTCCTATAGTGTGTGTGGAGAGAAACAGTATGTACAAAACAGCACACCACACACTAACAGATTCTGTTCACCAAAAACCAGACTCTTAAAACTGGAAATCTTGTGAAATTTCTGGCGTTCAAACACGGAGTAAACAAAGCACAGCATTTTCACCACTTGTTCCAAGTCCTGCAAATTGAGACTTAGTCCCACATTTGATTGGCTCTACGTTTCCAAAGTGCAGGACAGTCGCCTTTCTAAAACCTGGCTTTTATCCAATTGCTGTGTAGAAAGCAAGAGAAGTCTATCACCATGGCCTGGTGCACACACATAAGGTCTTGCCAACATTCTATAGATATCTAAACCCCCTCTCGGCCTTGCAGAATCATGTACCACATTATCCCAAACATACTCCTTGTCCCAGACCTGGGGCCCGTTTCAGTAAGCAGGTTTTGTGCAAACACTGAGTCAGTTAACCCTGAAATGAGGGAAACTCTGGGTTTTCTGTTTCAGCCGGGGAGGTCACTCAAACCCAAGAAAGAGGGGCAACTCAAGCCCGTTCCAGAGGGAGAGGTTACTTTAGCTCCGAGTCAGTTACTATAGTAACTGAGTCTGTGAACCTAACCTGGTCGGGAGCAGGTTTTCTTCAATGAACCCCGAGTCTCTCCTCGTCTCCTCCCTCTTTCAGAGCCAGAAACGCTGTTTCATTTCCTCATTCTTTCATTCAGTCCATATCACGCTGTGTTAGTGAAAATTCACCGTTTGTCTGAATACAAAGCCAGGTTGTTTTAATACTATATGTTAGGTAGGCTATACTATAGCGTATAAATGAACTATTTTGTCGAACATGGAAAGTATTTTAGTCGAGGAGCCTCGAGATGAAGGGGTTCATTACTCCGCAGGGAATAAGAGCCTATACATTTACGCCGGGAGATGTTAATTTAATTAGGGCTAATTAATAAACTAAACAGGATAAAGGTGAGAGAACATTTAGCCTATAGTGTGTGAACACAGCATTATGTTGGGGATAAAGATGCACATTCAAATAGACACTTAATTTAGTTCACTTTGTTTAATATGTCAAATATGATTAAAATAAAACCATGAGCCGAGTTTGTTCTTGTATTTCATTTTGTTTTAAAGTCGCTTTTCTTCTACTGGTTTGCATCTTAATGAAAAAAAATTTGAGGTTTAATACCATTCCACCCGTTTGGAATTGCGATATTATAATTCTGATTAAATGTATATAAAAATTATTAGAATTCATTACGTGCTGACGCAAGCAGCTGTTTTCTCCCACACCTCTCTCTCCTTTGCGCTGCAGCAGTGTTACTTTTTTCCCCTTCTAAAAACCGTGCATATTCGCCGTATGTCCGCATGAAGATTGGTTATATTTCGAGATGGTTAAAGTAGAGGATCTCTTTTTTTGTCACCTGTTGCCATGGTGAATCGTAGTATCGGGGCTCCATTAATGTTGGCTTTTTATCCTCATGATGCACGCGCTGAACACCGAGTGAACCTACTCAGAGTTGATTTAACAAACTCAAATCAGCTGATCTGGAACCGAAAACTCAGAGTTTCCCACCTGTGGGTAAATCAACTCAGATCTCAGGGTTAGACTGAGAGTTTGTTGAACCATCTTTCAGAAACGGGCCCCTGTTCAACTGACCTGGTCAACCTATCCATGTTTACAGCTACATTGACTAACATGCCATGCATTCCTTCTTCTTTCAGGTATATTTGACTGTGCTGAAGCATGGAGACAGTGCCACATTGGACACAATGCTCAAGGTAAATATGCAGCTTTCATGTGACAAAGATACCTTCAGGGACAATTACACAAAATGGGATACTTTTTCCCTAAATATCTAATTTTCCGGTTTCCCTCCCTTAGCTCCACAAACAGGCCGACATGCAGGAGGAGAAAAACCGCATCGAGCGAGTGCTTGGCGCCATCTCGGCCCCTGATCTCATCCAGAAAGTCCTCACCTTCGCCCTCTCGGTACACATTGTCACTTTCACTAAATGCAACAGAGTTAAGCTTTTTGTTGTTACGCATGACTGCAGAAATGAAAGAAGTTCTGTTACTTGTGCAGTATTGTTTTTTTTGTTTTTTTTCTTACAGAAAATCAAACCAAGTTCTTATTTGAACCCTGAGTAGGTTTATTTTTTACAACAAGGCAAAATGATAACTGTAGATTTAAATGTGTAATGCTTTGTTAGTGAGATGAATACTCATTAAGAATTTACAGGGATCTCCCAGATTTAATAATATGAATTTAAGGCCTTAAAAAGTCACGAGTTTGTTATTTTGGTTGTATGGTTGTGAAATAAGTCTTAAATTGCATTCATAGTAGTTTAAAAGGTCTTTAAAAAAAGCTACCATGAAATAATTAATTTCTTTTTACTTCCCAGTTCAATGTCTAAGAAGTTTGACTGGAGGGTTTCCCCACATGACAGTAAAATACTGATGTGATACATGTTTCTATCAATCTGTACTGTATCTGAACTTCAAACATTAGTACCTGTCCAAAGAATCGATTTAATATCATATCCTCATGAAACTGGTGATTTACGCCACTATGCATCAGGTGACTACTTCTACAGCTTGACTGCATGTACAGCTAACCTCTCTCTGACTTTCTCCCCTCACAGGAAGAGGTTCGTCCCCAGGACACGGTGTCAGTAATCGGGGGCGTGGCAGGCAGCAGTAAACAAGGCCGGAAAGCCGCCTGGAAGTTTGTAAAAGACAACTGGGAGGAGCTTTACAACCGCTACCAGGGTGGCTTCCTCATATCACGACTCATCAAGGTAACTTGCCAGCGTATGAGTAAATTATCTACCACAGCATAGACACAATCTACTCTGAGAAGAATCAGTTTATTTTGCTCACATTTATGGTGTTTTTTACTTCACACATAAACAAATCTCCTAAAACATTAAAGAACATTTTCAGGGTGAGCTGTATGTGTGAATGCAAACGGCAAGTTCATCCGCCCTGAGTTCATCGGGACTTTTCCTGCCCACTCCCTAGTAAAAATTCCACATTAAATCGGGCTGAGCCAATGTTTGAACACAGAAGCAAATATTCAAGAAAATTCACCACGAGCAAGTGGAAGAGGGTGTTGATGTTTATTTCAGGCTATCGGTTAGGGACTGGTGCAAAAGCATGTAAGAAAATGAAACTGCTGTCCTCTTTTCTGCTTGAAAGGATGTCCCTTACCACTCATTCATTCATTCTGTGAATATGGGCGATACATATAGAATTGATATAAAGATAAAAACTGTCATCATAGCGTCCAATTCTGTTGCTTCCTCCACTATGTCCATGTTGTCCTTTTCTCATCATGACTTGCCTCGAGATTTTCAGGAGGTATTTGTTAAAAGGCTGCAGGTTTTGGTTTGTGTTTACAGAGTACCTCAGTGTGTGCGTTTCTTTTCATTCACACTTGTCTCTTGTCCTCTGCAGCTCACAGTTGACGGATTTGCTATCGATAAAATGGCTGCTGAAGTGAAGGTGAGTTACTACACAGAACTCCTGATCACTTCATTATTGCTTTTTCACGAGTTGGTTTCGATGGAAGAGTTGTGTTTCTGGTTCTGGTTTAATCAACATTTCAGATCATTCTTATTTTCTTTGGAACACATTTTGAAAATTACAACTTTCCATTACTTAAATGGGCTGAATTTAGTTTGAATGGAAACTTAAATTAAGAGATTACTTTCACATTCTATCTATTTATTTGCTTTCAGAAAATGAGGGCTTGATATTACAGTCAACTCCAAAATGATCACTTCTCTCTACTTACCAGTAGAGACATGACATTGTCTTGTTACATCCTTTCTCAGTTATCGTTCCCTCTCCCTGTGTTTGTGTTGAGCAGAGTTTCTTTGAAAGTCACCCAGCGCCAGCAGCCGAGCGTACGGTGCAGCAGTGCTGTGAGAACATCCTCCTCAATGCCGCCTGGCTGAAACGCGACGCAGACGACATTAACCAGTATCTACTGCAGCGCAAAGCTCCCCCCGTCTGAGCCGCCACCACCCCCTGCTCCGCCTCCTCCAACCCCATCCCCCTTCCCTCGAGCGCGGACCTCCCAGCATCATAGCTGCCTCGGCCACCCCTCTCAATAAGGAGCAAGGCAGGAGACCAGAGCGTACTTTACAGCAGGCTTCATTTCTCTAAAGAAACTGTCAGAAAGAAGGATGGCAAAGCCAAGAATTTAACAAAGTGTTGGAAACACAAAGAGACTCTTTGTATGTTAACGAAGCAGTTCCATTTTAGTCAGACCAGGAATGTAGTTTTAGCCCCACTCTGCCCTCAAGTAATGTTTCATCTCAGAACATCCTGTCTCTAGCTAACTCTGCTAATGCACTCTGCATCACCTGCCCTGTATGCACTCCCTCATCCATCTCTGCTCTGTTGCTGAGAAAAATGTGAATCTTCATCATCCTCCCAAAAAGTTTTTCCTGCTGCCCAAATTTGAAATGCATGAAGTGGGATTTTTTTCTGCATTTGCTGCTTTGTTAACTTCTGTTTGTTTTCTGTACAAACAATTTGTTATTTTGTATTCATTTTCCCCTCCTCACTCTCATTAAGGGTTCACACCTCCTTTTCCTTCTCTTTTGGGCGTTGTGATTGGGTGAAAGCAGAAGGCGTCAGGGCAGAATGGGGTTAAAACAGTAGTGTGTGTGTCATAGTTTCCAACAGCACTGATTCTCCATTTGCTAATAAACGGTTAGGACGAAGCGAGCAGCGCTAGCATGGTACTACATTGTAAACTGTAAAATGCAAGCATTTTTTTGCAGACAATGTTTCTTTTAAACGAATTAAACAAAACAGTTCATGGTTACCCGTCTCCACCACAGAGCCCCCCCCCACCCACACACACACACACACACACACACACACACACACACACAAGCCCTGGAGCTCTGTTCAGAGTTTAAGTTTGAATCAACATATTTAAACTCCCCTGTTTTCTTTCTCACTGAAATGAAGATATCGGCGTGTTTTATAAGACATCAGATGCAGTGATTTATTTAAATGTTGAGATAATCTTATATTCTGAGGAAAGAAGAAAAAAAAGATCAACACTACTTTTTGGGGCCTTTTTATCTGAAGTTACATCAGGAAACGCCTCTCAATTAGGGTGGAGGCCCAGTCCAGTTGACTTTTTGTGGACGTGACAGATCGACGTGACAACGCTGTCAAACCTCGGAAGCCTTAAATCGGTCAACTGGTTTGCAGTTCATATTTAAACACTGAAGTGGTGATAGTGACTTCCACATACCGTCAAATGTATCTAATGTGACAGATTATGCAGACTTGTTGAACGAGTATATCTATTATAGAATTTACAATTTGATGTGGTTTTTGAAAATATACCGACCAAGTCATCCAACCTGTTGTCGAGACTCTTCCCCCCCCGTCCTGGAACATTTGTTGTTGTTTTTTTTCTTTTTCTGTTTTTTGTTTCGTTTCGTTTAAACTACAGTTGGTGTTCATTAAAGTGATAAAGGATTATAAAAAAAAACAATTATGTGAAATTAGTACCAGTTGATTTTGATGAGTGAGGTGTGAGTGTGCATGTCTGGAAACAGATTTGTAATTTATTTTGTATGATTTCTCAGGCGAGGAAATGATCATACCGGATTACAAATGGTTAAAGCAGCACTGAAACTGATGAATGTGTAAATATAAATATAACAGCTGAGTTCAACCTAATGAGAATAAAAAATGGTGACAGATTGACTAAGATGATTTCAGAAGGAAAGTTTAAATGTCTACACTTTTTTTGCTTTCATAAAGTGTCTGTAGAAAACCTTCAGGCAGCGATTGGCGGCTTGATTTTTGTGTCGACCATGCCGAGACGTTTTCTTGTCTTTTTCTAATGAATCTGAATTTAGTTCAACATGTTGGATGTTTTTGTGCTTCTTAATGAGCTGTCGGGCAGAACAGCTTGACTTCAGTGATGCCAAGGCAAACGTAAATATGCTGTCCAATAAAGTAACACTTGATGATACAGTACCTGTCATACAACATATTTCAAACCTTTTATTACTACTGCAAATGTTTAAAATAGTGTTTTCCAATCTGCCTGCCAATACAGTGTTCGGCTGTAGTGTCATTTATTTTAGAATTCTGGTTTAGGTCCGAGTTGTGTCAAAAGATGATGCGGTCCATTGTTTCTATGCCTAAGCATCTTGAGAAGAGTTTACTGAAAATAGCATACACTGCACAAAAACACAGTGAGCATCCTTCTACATTATCTTCCTGTTAAGAAAAGTCAAAGATATATTCCTAAACCGCAGAACTGTCCCCATCTGGGGAACTCGATGGATGTCATGTTCTTGTAAGCTGGAAGCTTGTGACAGGTTTTTCTTTATTATAACCATTTTTTAATAATATTAATACTTTATTTGTATAGCACTTTACAATACAGGTTAACAAGTGCTTTACAACAGAAAGCAAGCAGGCAATGTAAACAAATAGACTCAAATCAAACTATAAGGATTGCTCTTGATGTTAAGTCAAAAGTCTACTCCTGAGGCCAAAATTATGTGTGCAAGCAAAAAAGATTCTATATACCTGTATATTCTTAATAGAATTTAATAATAATAATACAATCCAAAACATAATATAAAATCAAACTAAATATTTCTGAAAACTTAATTCATATATTTCATGTCTTTTGAACTATTTCAGTCATTTTGTAAAGTTGGTTAAATGGGATCCTGTTGGGTGCCGTTCGCATGTCCAACCAATTGGTGTCGCTGATGAGCTGTTCCCAGTTATGGGCGAGTAAAAGAAAAAGGAAGTGAAGAAGTGAACTTTGTTTCCAGCAGGTTGCTGTTTGGACCGAAGATGTTGGCGAGGATATGACAGCTGTGTAAGTACACGCAGTGGAGTTATTAACTCTTCATAAATTGTCGTTTAATAATCAACCGATAGCCGAAATATCATGTTTCCAGTTTATCGGAAGAATTACTTATTCTTGAAACTTTAGCGCATAGATTGAATTAGCTAGCTAGCCGCAACGTTAGCTGCATGACTGAAAACTGAGCGGTGTGCTAAGCAGCTAGCTTACCGTATATAAATAAGTAAGTAGCTTTGTGTTAGCTGGTGTTAATGCTATTTTTATTTTTTCGAAAGAAGACGTTACCCAACATCTCAAAATGTGTGTTTATTTTAACATGTCTTTGTATGTTTAATTGTTGAGTTGTAACGTTACAGTTTGTAACTATTAAGAGTTGTTGAGTTATCATGTTAGCATTTACACTTTATGCACTACACTACTATTCAGAAAGCTTTATTGGCATACATGTGTAAATATATTGCCAAAGGATATAATACAAAATAAAACTATCGTAATAATGAAAAATAATAATTAATAAGTCAATAGTAACAATAATAATTAGCAAATAATGATATTTTAATGAGTAATAATTATCGATATTCATTTCTTTTCAGAAGAAGCCACGACAGTGTAAATGTTATGAAGTATTTTTTTTTATTTTTTTTTATTGACCTTTAACTATATACCACGTTTTGCGTTCGTAAAAAAAATCAGTTGTCTTTGCTTTGGTATCAAGGGTCAAACTCACCGGTGTTTCGGTTTAACAGGTGACCGTGTTAACTGGCGACTCTCAGCCGAATGCGTCTGCGGTTGTCGTAGTTACAATTGACGTTGAAAACTTGGTCCTCTCACTATTTTGCTTAGATTTCATTAAACACAGCAATGATCATATGTTCATTACATTGAAAATCATCACAGAGAGGTATTTGTGAGGACTCTTAAGTTTCAACATCTGTTGTACCTACCTACGAAAACCACAGACGCATTCAGCTGAGAAATCGCCAGATAATAAATTCACTTGTTGAACCGTAACACCGGTAGAGATGACACCGAGCAAGTTATTTTTAGCTGTGGGGCTTTCAGTTAGCGTTGAATCACTGGTTTGTTTTGCACTCAGCTTTCACTGGACTGTGTAAAGGCGGACATGGCATGGCAGCAGAGATTTGTGCATGTAGAATGTTTAACACTTTATCAAGTGTACTTTATTGTAAACAAGGTTAAATGGGGTCGTCCTTCTTCCAAGGGGCCTATGCAGGGGTAGAAAGAATATTGTACACAAATAAAAATACCGTTACTTAGACTAAATGTTACTTAAGTAGAATTACAATTACTGCAACGAAAAATTATGTATGTGTTCACACATACAGCTCCTCAGGCAAATATCAGGAGTTTTCTGCAAGTGTGAAGCCCTACAGGACTCAGACTCAAGTCTGACTCAAGCTCTTATTTTCAGGACTTATGGCTTGGACTCAAACTCAAGCTTTTACTGTATTAGGATACAGAAGATGAAGAGGGGGACTCGGACTTAATTATTGATTTAAAAAAAGTGTGTTATTGTTTTTGTTAGTTTTCTTGTTTAAGGCCCTAATGATTTATTCAGTGTAATGGGAGGCTGCTACGTGTGTTCATCTGCATGCACCTTCATGTGCTGTCTTTATTAGCAACAGTTTGTGTGTTCAGGTGATTTTCTAAAATTCTGATTAAAATTGCTAGTCTTACCGGTATACTTGAGTCTATTAGAAACCTGCAGTGATCCTACCGCAGCATAAAGCGATCAGTGCTTCTCCCCATTAAGAGGGCTGCGATGCCCATTAAAGCACGACACACAGCGCTGTAACTTAATTGATAATTCATATCTCCAGACCAGGGGCGTTTCTTGGGACTGAGAACATTGGGGGCTGAGCCCAGAACCTTATAGGGAAGTCTAGGGGATCCTACCTGGGAAAAAAGCTCTATGCTTTCTTGAGCCTTATTGCGTCTTATCTTCCTTTTATCTTCCTTCTCTGTACTGTCATCTGTAAACAGAATATAACATCAGATTCATTTTATCATAGCAGACGTTATCAATAAGCAATCATATAAGGGAACTGGCCCTTGCAACAGGATTAGCATTTACTTGTCTTTTTCCTTCCTTGCTAAAGTGGCACTCACTGGGCTCAATTATATTGTTTTAATTATGAAATACAAGAGATGGTAGTAAAGAGTTTAAATGTTGCAACAATATATGAGTAGCCTAATCAATAACAACATTGACAAATATCTACATGAATAACTGTATACATGCAGGCAAAATGAGATAGAGGTGCTCGGCAGCGCTCGTCAGCCCTTCGGAAGTCCTCGGGAGTTTTATTGTGAAAGCTCAGCTTTCACAAAAAAAAGGAAAAAGGCCAACACTTCAACCCACACAACAACGTTAGAAGGACATAACAACAGTTACGTAGTTGTGTGCAGTATCTTTGGTAACTTATGTGAGAAAAATATCACCGAATTTATGTGTGGGAAAAGTCGCCAGCCATACCGAGCCTTCAGGGATTTTCAGCCCGCCTAAGAGCGTCTATCACCAGGGAGGACTGTCCCGCAGCTCCGCCGGCACGCCCCCCTAACACTACACGTTTCACATAATTTTGAAGGAATAAACAGAATTTAAATTATTAATTTACCTGTTTCTGGTAACGGCTCCCCGGAGACGTGAGCCTCAGCCGAGTCAGCCTCCTTGTTTTTGAAAAAACGTCTTATATCCATGATCTTTCGTGTTGTTGCTAAAACGTCTCCCTCCAGCGCGCCAACGGTTTAGATACCGGAAGAGCCTGGTGACGCGAGGCTATAAGCCAATAAAACACGGATGCTTCACGCAACCCCTCTCTCTGATTAACCAGTCTCGACGTCATCCTGTGTTGCATTCACTGAAAATGGAAAACTACAACTTCTTTAGTGGCTCGTTAATGTACAGTTATCATTATTTTTTCTGAAGTTGAATTATCCGGGGCTTAAGAAAAAACGTTCGGGGCTAAAGCCCCGGATGCCCAGGCCAGGTGACGCCACTGCTCCAGACACATCAACAGGATCAGTAAGAATCTAATGTTAATAAATGTGTTTTCTACACATCCAAAAGGTCCCACATAGTCAGTTGAGGTTCATACAGTGAAATAGTTTGGAGTGAAACAGCAGTCTCTCTTATAAATCCTGAGTTCCATTAAATGAATTGTTTTTGAGGTAGTGGTTATGCACTCTTGTGACCAAAATATCACAACAAACACTTTGAAACATTTTCTACACATGACAAAACCTTTAGACAAAACGAGCGCAACACAGCATGCGACACAGTAATCTTTTAATCTCGATTATCTTGTTTTCATGATCGTGGGAAGCCAAAATCATAATACAAATTTGATTAATTGCCCATCCCTAACGTAGCATTTAAAATGGGTACTGCAGTCCAAATTCAAAACATTGGAGAGAGCTGTCTCCCCCGGCCCCTCCTCCCTAGAGTCAATGCGGGTTGCCATGTCTTGGACAAGGAAGCTGCAGTGTTTAGCCAGCTCTGCATTGGTCTTTAAACCTTTCTGCATGTTAACCTCTCTCCATTTATCAAAGGCATCTCCAATATTTATCCTAGTTTTACCACGTTTCTTGATCGTGGAGCTTATAGAAATGCAGAGGCTTTTTTTATTGGGTGGAATCAGTTATATCTGAACCAGTTCGCTTTCCCGTTTCTACTGCAGCAACACCTGTTGGTTTGCCGATTGCCTAGCAAACCAAGGGCCGTCCAAGACAGCCGTGTGGGGGTGCCTTAAAAGCGCCTACCTTCTCTGGTCAAAACAAATGCAGACCATTCCAGACTGGAATCAAAACATAAGAGGACATACTGGCTGCTGCATCGTTGTCAGAGAAGCCAGCACTTCAACATAGCATGTTTCCTTAATGTCTGATGATATAGTAAGGTCATTTTATGATTTAATTCAGTTTATCTTACATATTGCTCCTTTTAGCAGTAGTGCAGAGATCGAAAAGTGGCACCTGGCACATGTCACGGCACATGGAAGTGCCACTTTGCCAACATTGGCTATTCTGGAGTAAAATATGAGTGGTACAAGGTGCTGGGCCCCTGCTGGCAGGCCACTGGAACATCCATGTGCCGCGTCATAACAGGGGCATGCCGCTGTTCTCGAAGTGGCACTTCAATGTACCGTGACATGTGCCAGGTGCCACTTTTCAATCTCGGCGTCGCTCCCGCCTCCTTTAAAGCTGTCCACTTGTGATACGATCAGCCTGGAGGGATTTTTACAGCAAACCAACCAACACTTCAGTTGTATGAAAAGAAATCTCTTACTCTACTATGAACTACAGGAGCATAGAGAAATGGTCGGGGTTCTTTTCTAAAATAACACAAGTAAGGGTGAAAAACAATTTTCATTTTCAAACATCATCTGCCATCATCACCCAGCTCTACAAACAAGTAATCCAAGCAAAAAGCCAGAAATTCTCTGGCTCCACACTTCAGATGTTAAAAGTTGCTGTTTTTTTTATTTTTATAGTAGTTTTGAGTTATTATTTTTGTGAAAGCTTTATTAAAAAGTGTCTCAGCATCAAAAATAGAAAAAATGAGATATATGGAATGGATATAATACAATCAAAGTTGTTTAAAAAATAACCACACAACATTTAAAATATATGAGACTCGACTAAAATGGAACATTTATAGGTATGTGTAAATGTTACTATTTGTTTGATTATATTTAAAGTAAGAAATACAATGTGATTATAAAAGCTTTGAGAGAGAGTGGATCTTTCTTTGGTTTAGGTTACTTGAAATTTTCTTGAAAAGTGGTTGAACTTTACTGCTGTACAAACCCTGATCATTGTGAACTGTACATATTTGGGTCGTGGCCTATTGGTCGAAAAAAAAATTAGACAACATAATAAGTCAGTTTGTGATAGGAATTAAAACAGTCCTTTTCAGATCTTAAATCTGTAATTTTGGTGCATTAAAACACTCCTCTTGTGTTCAGGTTGTCTGGTGTCGTCCAGGCGGTGACTGACAGATGCCTTCATCATGAACCTGAGCAGCGCTCTACTAGTTACCCTCTTGCTCTCCCAGGGCAGAGGCTTCTTTAACACTTCAGAGGATGACCCTATCCCAGAGGAGTGGGTGCTGCTTCATGTGGTCCAGGGCCACATTGGGGCTGGAAACTATAGCTACCTGCGCCTCAACCATGACGGCAGAATCATCCTGCACATGCAAAGCCTCAAGGGAGATGCCGACCTCTATGTGTCGGACAAAACCCTGCGGCCAAGCTTCGACACCTACAAGCTGCAGTCTGTCACCTGTGGACAGGACGTGGTGGTTGTACCTGGGGACTATGCTAGGCCCGTGGGCATCGGCATCTATGGTCACCCGTCACACAAGGAGAGCGAGTTTGAGATGCGGGTGTTTTACGATAAGGCGGTTTCCCAGGACCCGTTTGATAAGAGCTCGTACACTTCAGAAGACGGACACAAGCAAAAGAAATCCCCTCAGGCAGCAGAGGACGACTTTCAGGAAGAGGAGTCGATATTTTGGACAATTCTAATCGGTCTTCTGAAGATTATTCTTGAGATTTTGTTTTGAAAACGGTTCTCCTGCCTTGCTGCTGTGACAGAGGGAGGAGATTTGGCTTTTTTCTGACGATTATTTTCTTTCATTTTTTAAGGTTAACAAAAGGGTCACACCAAACTCCATTTGTAATTTAGGCTTTTTAATATCTCCTTACTTGTGATCAAACACACTTCTTTGATTAAAACGAATACAGATAAATGATAAAAGATGGAGTTTCATGTTAAAACGTGTTGACAGATCACTAGGCTTAATTTAGCAGGGTGAATCATGAGCCAGATTAATCAGATTTGGCACAATCAGTTTTTTTTGTCTTTCATTAGGCAGGAGGAAACTTAGTAAGGTGAAGGGCAGGCACATGTTTATTGATGGTTTAAATTTGAGCCTTTATAATTTTCTAGATGAACTTATGTTCAACCACGGGCAAGGGAGGAATATTTCTGGAGTTGTGATGGATATGTTTAGATCCTTTCAAAGTTATCTTAATACAACACTTACATATCAATTGTAACCTTCGTAAGTTATTGGTCACTGTTTTGATTTCTCACACACGAGGTACAAGGCTTGCTAGGAAGTTCATACTTAGTAATAATACCTGAATACGTTTTCCGTATGTTTCAGATTCAGATGGTTCCACATACGCATAAAGGGGGGTTATTGTTATTTAAGAGCATGCTAGTACAGTTCAATTGAATTAGGTACTCAGGTCCTGGTTTGAAAAAGCAGTAATATACTGTAATAAAATGATAAACTCTGTTTAAAGAAAATAAGAACTCAGTTGCAGAAATCTCGGTTGTTAACAACAAATGTATCAAAAGTGATTAGAGTTCCAGTCATTCATCAAAAAGGTCTAAATGAGATTTTAGTTTGTTCATTTCTTGTAAACACAAAATAATAGTTATTACTCATTCTGCACTATAAGGTGCTAACGTCTTGTGCATTCCATGAAATGCTTTCAATTGTTTGTCTCCCTCCCCACACACTCCCGTAACACAAAGGACTTCTGAGCATGCTAGCAGTTTTATGTCGAAAATGTTTGAATGTTTCTTATTTGGCAGTATTGGCTACCTTGTATGGATAGCCATAATAATTCCCTCTATAGCTTTCTGATTTTATAAGAA
The DNA here is from genome assembly GCA_020745685.1 of Tautogolabrus adspersus. Lineage (NCBI taxonomy): Eukaryota > Metazoa > Chordata > Actinopteri > Labriformes > Labridae > Tautogolabrus > Tautogolabrus adspersus. The sequence continues at coordinate 15,653,563 of CM036537.1, read as the reverse complement.
ATGCCTAAATATGTGGAATCAAATAGCTTTTCATGGGAACTTTCCTCAGGACCCATACTGGATGAATAGATGCGAGTGGACAGACCTGAAGATGGCAAATGTATTTGTTTACAAGAAAACCAATAACTGTCACTGTCTGCAAAGGGCACGTGAGTGTTGTATTACGATGAATTTGAACCAATCCTTTAACTCTATTTCAAATCTTAAAATCTGATATAGCATCAGAAGGATAATTGTTGAGCTTGAACTGCAAATTAATGGAACTGCTTTTCTTAACTCTGCATATCAACACCTGACAAGACGTGTGGGTCTAAATAAGTTAGCAATACAGTCATTCTCAGCTGTTTCGAGCTGATCATACAGGAGGCTCCTACAGGACAGGTTTATAGATAAACATGAAGCCTGAAAAGGGTAACACTGAGAAAGAAAGATAGTATAAACCTGTGATTTACACCAAAGCAGATCATTTAGTTTACTAAGAAGTAAAAGCAAACAGCCTGCAGTTCACTTTTTTCATTCGCCAATTACAGCAACATTTACTTATATTTGAGCCCTGTGGTTTAAAAACACTTTGCTTGGTGTTTAAGGCTCAACCTTTTCTTCTTTTCAACTGTTGGACAAACTTCTGATGATGCGTTTGAGTTCAGTTCAGAGTTAACATGTGACCGCTAAGCAGAAATGTTCAACAGTGCCTTCTGATCAATCCTCTGCTGTTGTCCTGTTTTTTTTGGAGACGATTCAGTCAGGTTTCTAAATAAAGCAGCTGTCATACAGACTGTTAATGAAATATTTTGTCTTCTTGGATATCTTTTTTTCAGATTTGATAAAGTGTAACCTGGAGGAGACCTAAAATAAAAAAGATGGTCGATAGTTTGAGTCTTTAGAGAAGACAGGGAGCATTTTTCCAAAGGTTCATTGGTAACTCGGGGGGGGGGGGGGGGGGGGGGGCTCTCGAGACCAGCTCTAATTTAGGCTAGAAATGAATGTGTCATTATGTCAAAGAAAAATGACTCGTATGACAAACAGCGTAATCATAATTCAGGCTGTTTAAATATTTGTATATTTGTTTTCTCAGCAGAAGATGAAATATGATACCTAATGGCAGCTTTTACACAACGCTGCAACAATTAAAAATATATTTTGGGGATACGTTTGGTCGGCTTTTTTCTCTCAAAACTACAATTAATTAGAGAGTAGTTCTTTATTTCAATTCAAGGTCTGAGAAAACATGGGGGCTACACAAAACATTACAAGTTTTTAAACAGTCATGTCTTATAAGTCCTTGCAAGTATCCTTTAATAAAAACGAGTCAACTATTGTGGCTTCACTGATGAATCTCTAAGTACATCAATTGTTTCTAAAGCAATGTCTAAAATACACTAAAAAAACAGAAAAGTGTCAGAATCACAGTTTAAAAAGCTTAGAGAAACATCAGTATTTCTGGCTGATAAATGTTAGATTTCACGATTGTCTAAGATAATTCCCTCTTGAGTTCCAACTTTTGAAAATGACTTTTTCTTTTAATTAGGGGAGGCTTTTTCCCCAAACATTTTTAAGAACAATTTGGGGAATTTATAATTAAAAATGCATTCTGAGGTAAGTAATGTGTCTTAAGGTTCGTTCCCATCTTTTAAGTTAATTATTTTTTTTCATAGTTGTTTAGTAAATTATTACAAGACATATTAGAGAATGATCCTATGTTAAATATTATACAGAAAGGTCTTGTTTTGGAAATGACATCAACAGCCAGGCAAGCTGAGACTCTGTGACGTCATTGACATATACACATAACATATAACATCGTTTAATGATGCTACCGTGGGTATTTAAAGTCGATATAAAAGTAATATAGAACAGCACAAACCAGTCATAGGTGAAAACATTGCAAAAAATGGGCTTAATTATGAAATAAAGATGTGAATGGCAAAGGACTTAAAGAAAGGAAAAAATACCCCCCACCCTGACACACACACACCACAGACATACGAAAAAGAGGGACACTATATAAAATGTGTAAATGCAAAAATCCAATCGTGTCTTTTCTGTACCATTTTATTATTGATCTTGTCTTCCGTCCTCTTTGGTGTTTTCTGAAACCTAAATTATTGTTCATCTGGCCTTTTCCCACACAATGATCAACACATTCATTGCAAACAAGTGGACTTTAGCAGTTCCTTTGAGTCTGCACTATTTTAGCCCTGCAGCATTTCTAAGGATGTAGCTAGTTTGTATGTAGCTTTAAATGACTACTGGATTTACTTGAGTTTTATATGCAATTGTAATAACATTTAAAAAAAAAGTTTAAAATGTTTAATTTCTGTGACAAATGGGACTTGTTCGTTTCACTGTAATCTTTACAGAGGTTTTAAATAAAAGCCAGAAGTTTTCGAGTTGTTTGCAAAATGATAACTGAAAAGAGCCAGAAGCTCTATGGCTTCTTAAAACAAGTTCAAGACCATGAATGCCTTTGACACATTAAGGATTTTTATTATTTATAAACAACTTCAGGTAAAACAGAATAATTAAACGTCAGTCATTTGCAAAGATGAAGCTTTATCTCCAGAATGAAACCGAGTTCAAAGAGTCAACTTGTTTTTCTAGCTGCATTTAAGCAACCCTGGAAGTCATGAGCAGAATCCCTGACATGGACGTGTTTGTTTATGTATTTATAATCAATTAATCGATTCAAATAAACCGTCAGTCTGTGAGTGAAATATCACAGCCCTCCTCCTCATCATCTTCATCTTCATCATGTCAGTCTGGGGGCCAACTCGATGCTGTTAATCCTCAGAACAGTCTGTGGCTGGATGATGACCTTCTTGCGCTGAAACCGGTGTCTTTTCCAGAACTTCATGTGGATTCTGGGACAGGAGTCAGTCTTTTCGATCACTGTGGCCTCAACTCTGACCAGATCTTGCCCCAGCAGAGGCCTTCCGATCAGGGTGAACTCCTCCGCGCCGACCAGCAGCACCTTCTCCATCCGAATCCTGTCCCCGCATTCCGCTTCGATGTGGTTCTCGAGCAGGATCAGGTCCTCGTCGGTGACCTTCCACTGACGGCCCGCGATGTGCACCACGGCGAACAACCGGCCGAAGTCCTGTCTGTGGATCCGCTGGTTCACGGTGCTCACCACCGCGGCGTGTCGGCTCTGCTCCTCCTCCTCCGGTACCAGCACCGTCTGTTCCGGCCACGGCGGGCTAGACAGGGAAGTCCGGGGCACAAGGTCCCCGCTAACGGAGCTCTGTGTTCGGACAGCAGGGGGGGACAGGAGAGGTTTTATGGATAAAAACCTGCTGCATGTCCTCCACAGTCCTGCTCCTCTGGTCAGCGCCATCTTGACAGGAAGTGCAATAGCTTGCACTGCGCATGCGTGATTACTCCAAAACACATGTGTAGTTGTAGACACCTGATTTTTTTCAAAAACATTAAAACATGATGTAAATGAGTAAGGCAGGACAAAACTCCATAATGAAATGTAATTTTAGAAGGTTTATATCTCTAGGTACTGATTCTTTACCATGTCAATACCAGCCTATTGTAGATTCTATGTTTATTCATAAAAACTAATAACTAAAAACGAAATTGTTTTACTTAGAATTTAAAACAATAGAATGGATTTTTACATGTTTAATTAAAATGTAAAACCTGTGTTGTGCATTTTTTAAATACATACCCATCATATCTCCCCAATCTCTTCTTTGTATGTTTTCACAACTGTTGAGTTTTTTTATTAACTGTTTTTTTTAATTGAATATATTTTTACACACAATGTTTCTACTTGTTGCTGTTTCGTCAGACTTTTTTAAAGGGAAAAAAAGAAAAACACAAGTAGGCTAGTTTGAAATTTTCCTCTTTCAGATTTTACCTATGCACTGGATAATTCATTTGCTAATACCACACAACTTAGACCAACAGAGAAAACTACATGTGTCTTAGTAAAGTTGATCTGTCTTTAAAATGTTAGCCCACACAAAATTCAACACATTTGCTATTGATGTAATTAATCACCAACACATTCTAGGCTTAGAAATATGTCAAGAGCGTCAAGAGTAGGAAAGATGTTCCATATATAAATAAAATATTCACAGTTTATTGTTCATATTATGGCCTACTAATAGAAGTTCACAGTTTGGACAGTTTTTCTATAGCAAAACAAAAACATATCAATAAGGCAAAAGTTCTTTGCTCCTTTTTAACTGTTTTATAATGGAATAATAATTATTTTTTATATTTTATTCTCTTGCATTTGAAACCAATAGGTGTAACCAGAGTGATAGTGTAACCAGTCCTTATACATCCCCCCTCTCTCCCTCCCTCGTTGTATTTCTGTGATTGTGCAGCGTCACACTTTTAATGTGGGGACAGTTTTTTATTGCTACTCATTTATTGTTTGGATGCAGAGATTTATGTGACACAAACATCATGCTATTTCAATTTACTCAATTTTTTTCGTAAATGAGTCCATCACTGGGACTTCCTGTACTATGACTGCCATTACTTGATGATTTTGCTATTGCTTGTGTTTTATTATATATTGGTTTCTGTGATTGTTTGTATACTGTTTTATGTGAAGTTGTATCAAAATATTAGAGAGTTTGAATTGTACGGCAGCACTTTAACGCAGCGCAGATCTGCCTCCATTTTGTGTCGGCCCGTCCCGTTTCCGGGTTCCTGAGAAGGGACCGATAAAACGGTGTCAACGGGGAGTATGGCTTTGCTCGCCGTTCAGGAGTGCGGGTAAAGTTTTCCGTAGCTTCCTAAAGCTCAAAAAGTGAAGTTTTACACCGTCTGTAGTTTGTTTTAACATCTGACTAATCTAAAAGCCCTGTTATTTAACATAATTTACAGACAGCCGTGCTGCAGTGACACTGACAGCTGGAAAGTAAACAGCCCGATGCTATCTAGCTAGATGCAGCTAGCTCCAACGTTAGCCCGCTAACCCGAGTGAATGTTTTGATTCTCAGCAGCTCCCTCAACATACTTGTTTTTGTCAAAGAGCTCAGACGAAGGATTTCCACAACAGCACTTTCCATTCATGTTGTTTAGGAGGACAAGACCATCAAACCTCTTCTTTTCGAGCCAGGGTAAGTAGGATGTTGAAGCTAACTTTACTCCACCTAAGTTTAAGCTAGTGCCAGCAGGTATATTTGATCCAGCAGAGCGTTACCTGGGAGCGGCTGGAGCAACCTGTCTGGGCCCGTTAAATCCTGTTTTACCCAGCATACTGGCACACTGTATGGCTTTTATCCCTAAAACTCCTGCATTTGACCATTACCTTGCTTCGGTGTATGTATTAATAATTAAAAAGTAACTGCGTGCTTGGTTGAAACACTGCTAAACAAGTTAGCTGAACAGGATGTTCTTATTCATAGAAAAGTGCGTCGATAGTGTTTGAGATAGTGTTTGAGAGTCTTTGTTGGATATGGTTTCGAAATCTTTAGCTGTCAGAGCCCAAAAAAACCTCGAAACACTCACACAGCCACAGGCCCTTAGCTTACTGTATTCATTGACCACAAAAGCATCTGACTTCCTTATACATCCCCCCTCTCTCCCTCCCTCGTTGTATTTCTGATTGTGCAGCGTCACACTTTTAATGTGGGGACAGTTTTTTATTGCTATTCATTTATTGTTTGGATGCAGAGATTTATGTGACACAAACATCATTGATCTTGACCTACTTTGGGACCTCACTTTACTTTGATCTTTAATGGACAGGATTAGTCAGATTATAGGGTCAATGGGTCAAAACCAGCAGCTTTTATCAGCATAGCTGTCAGGTTAGTATGCATATATTGGATAAAGTTACACACTGCAGAGGCAACTATTGTGCACCTGGAAACAGAAATAAAAAAATGCTGTTGTGCTCAAATCCATCAAATCTTGCTGTTAATTATTATAAATTAATCACAGGATTAAATGATTAAATGTTAATAATTAAGGTGGACAACTGGACAACTTGCCTTAACCCAGAGAAAGAAAAAAAAACTTCTTCCAACAGGAGATATACATATATATATAAACACACACATGCACGCACACACACACACACACACACACACACACAGGGTTAGTAGCTGGGAGTAGCTGAACACCTAACAAATGCAACAGGAGACAGTAGCAAAGATAGACTCTTTACACTGAGCTACAGTATAGCCACTAACAAACAGTGTAGCCTGTAAATTACTGTCAGATAAGGAGGAGGGAGAGAGTTATGAAAATTAGTTTGTTCAATAGGTGACCTCATCTGCCCAATAAAAAACCTCTTCTCTGAATCAGTAATAAGGTGCAGCGTTACTCAGTAACGTGTTAGTCTTTATTGTGAAGCCACTACTATTTGCGGTAACAAATGAGTTACTTTCCAGGTTCCATAACGCTGTTACAGTTACTGATATTTAAGTTACACTCATTACTCGTTACTTTATGTGAAACAGCCGACAACAAGCAGGCAAGGTGACATTAACATCAGCACAGCATTATCCTCGGAGAAAGAACGTTGCATGCTGTAAACAAACACAGTCAGCTGATAATTGAGGCCTGAGCTTTCTGTCTCAGAAATACCAACATTATTTTATTTTCCTTCTTTATTTTTGATCGAGGTAAACCACAAGAATATAGCAGTGAGTTGTAGTTCATGTGCAGGAAGGAAGAAACCCTAAGCTAAACAACAACAGGCCAAGGAGGAGACACTCCATACTAGCAGCCGGCTTGATTTAAATCACTGCCAGCTCCACGATCTGTAAGTCCGACTATAGACAGGTATGTTTTCGGCGACATACTTCATATAAACTGTTGCCTTTAGAGAATTGGTAAAATACCTACAATTTGAGAACAACTACAGTGTAATTTGAAATGAGCGAGTTGTCACAGCACAATTCTGCCACAGCAACACTAAATAATGTGAACATTAATATGAGGATTGAAGCAAATAAAGTAACGCTCAAGTTATTTTCCCAAGTAACTAGTTACTTTAAAAAGCAGTGAGTCCATTATTTACTCAGTTACTTTTTCATAGTAGTCTCTAGTAACTTTAACTAGTTACTATTTTTCAGACAAGTGCCCAACTCTGATTAGGTGTTGGGTGTTTATATGTGAATAGTCTGAATTTAGCCGATTGCAGATTCTGATACTGATGTTTGTTTCATGACTTCTTTTGGTGTAAGACTCTCACAATGCCACCATTTTCTTTCATGTTTGAAAATGAAAACAAGATAGTTTTGTTCAACACTGAATGCACTTTCTGAATATATAAAGTATATATATTACAGTGCATTCAGAAAGTTCAGACCCCTTCACTTGTTTCACATTTTGTTATGTTGCAGCCTTAAGTTAAAATCATTACAATTATTTTTTTCCTCATCAATTTACACTCAATACAGCTTAATTAAAAAGTGGAAAAATCATTTTAGAAATGTTTGCTAGTTTATTAAAAATGAAATATCACATTGATAGTATTCAGAGCCGTTACTCAGTATTTAGTTGAAGCACCTTTGTCAGTGATTACAGAGTCGAGTCTTCTTGAGTTAGATGCAACAAGCTTTGTACGCATGGATTTGTGGATTTTCTGCCATTCTTCTCAGCAGATCCTCTTCAGCTTTGTCAGGTTGGATGTAGTCCATTGGTGGACAGCCATTTTCTGGTCTCTCTAGAGATGTTCAATTGGGTTCACGTAAGGGCTCTGGCTGTCCCAGTCCCTGCCACTGCAAAACACCCCCGAAGCATGATTATTCTTCCACCACTGTGCTTCACTGTTGGGATGGTATTGGGCAGGTGATAAGCTATGCCTGGTTACCTCCAGACATGGCGCCTAGAATTGAGGCCAAACAGTTCAATATTGTTTTCATCAGACCAGGGTAGCTTGTTTCTGACAGCCTGAGTGTCCTTTAGGTGCTTTTTGGCAAATTCTAAGCAGGCTTTTATGTGTCTTTCACTGAGGGGAGGTGACCGTCTGGCCCCTCTGCGATAAAGCCCAGATTGGTGGAGTGTTGCAATGATGGTTGTCCTTCCAAAAGTCTCTTCCATCTTCACACAGGATCTCTGGAGCTCAGGCAGAGTGACCATTGGGTTCTTGGTCAACTCTTTTACCGAGGCATTTCCCCCCCAATTGCTCAGTTTGGCCGGGCAGCCGGCTTTAAGAAGAGTCCTGGTTGTTCCAACTTTCTTCTTTTAAGAATTATGGAGGCCACTAGGCTTTTGGGGACCTTCAATGCAGCAGACATTTTTGTAGTCTTCCCCAGATCTGTGCTTTGACACAATCCTGTCTCTGACCTCTGCAGGCAGTTCCTTCAAACTCACAGCTTGGTTTTTCCTCTGATAAGCATTGTCAACAGTGAGACCTTAGACAGGTGTGTGCCTTTCTGAATCATGTCTAAACAATTGAATTTACCACAGAAGGACTCTAGTAAAGGTGGAGAACATCTCGAACATGATCAAGATAAATGGGGGGCACTTGAGCTAAATTTCAAGTGTAATAGAAACGAGTCTGAATACTTTTGTCTTCTTGTGATATTTCAGTTTTTCCTTTTTAATAAATTGGCAATTAAATCTGTTTCCACTTTGTAATTATGGCGAAAACAATGAATGCCGACTCATGAGCGTCTTCTATTATTACCATTTCTAAAATACTTTTTTTTTTTAGGTTGCCATGATAGCGACTTGTCCGTCACAAAGAAAAAAGACAGTTTTGATATTCAGCCTTTAAATCTTTTTTCAATTTGATTTATGAAATTAAAAAAAGTATATATAAAAATATGAAGCTTTTTGTCTGCAATAATACAACATCTCCCAGAGAGAAATCCATAGAATTGTTATTGAGGAATCCACTTAACGCTACCTCTGCAGCATTCTGGCTGCAAAATGCCTCCTTTTTTTGAATATGTCATAATGTCATTGCAATGGAAGATTCACATCAGATTGTACCAAAGTCTAAACTAATACCCTGATAATTATTTATTTTGTAAATCAAACAGCCGCTGTTGCTCAGTGGTAGTGTTGGGCTTCTCTGAACCAGAAGGTTTGATTCCTAGCTCCGACAGTCACATGTCAAATTGTCCTTGGGCTAGACAGTCGATAACACTGATGGACACTATACAAAGCACACCTCTGCCATCATCAGGGGTGTGAATGGAAAACGCGCTGTGAGTGTTCAGAAGACTAGAAAAGCACTATACAAGCTCGAGTCTATTTACCAATTTCCTGTGGTTTGACTTCTGGTAATGGTTTGGTCAGCCAACTCATCATTCAACTAATTGATGTAGCACTAACATTTTGGCCTGTAACGGTATTTGTGGTTCAGTGCTTGCAGTCACATGACAAATATGTCTAAGTGGAGATAAAAGCCAATACATAGCATCACACCCCAAACCAGGTGGCTGTAATCTGCTTGTAACTCTTTGCTAACCAATATTAAACAAACAAAGAAGAAGTAGACACAACAAAACACACGAAGACGAAAAGTAACATACACAGTATTAACATGACACGACAGAGCTAAAAGACCCGTCTGTGTCTTTTAAACGGTTGTGGGGACAGTTCATGTTGGCAGTTTGCTCAAACACGTCGAATGTTTTCATGAATATAAGATGGCATCAGGAGCTGATCAGTTGATCACTGGAGCTATAAAGAAAACGGATGTCTACCATTTCATCCCTTCTGTTTTTAACAAGTCTCTGGATGGGAAAATAGAGAGGGTCAAAGACTATCCAAGCTTCAACTTTTTTGATGCTATGCATGTTTATGCAGTAGTAGAGGACCCCACTTTCGAGTGTGTATTAAAAGTGTTCATGCCTGGTTATAATGTCCCAGCCTGTGCGCACATAAGCTAGTCTTTGGTCCCTGGCATACACCAGTGGTGATAACAACCTATGTGACGACACACTCCATGAATAATGTGAATTCATATTGTTAACATTATGAATTTCATTGATCTTGTTTCTGTGGGTTTTTTCTGTCTTGTTTGATTTGTATGGACCCCAGTAAAATAAGTTGTTACTGCGGTAACGTAACATCTAGTGGGGATCCGATGTAAACACATTTGTTTTAAATCACAAAGATGATACATCGCTCCCAAAGGCACGTATTTCATTTTGTCGTATAGTAGACAGATTCCCTTTTCCTCCTTTTTTTGTTAGATGTTTAATACACTACAGGCTGCATTTACTTTCACAGGTAGTTCTTAACAACGGTAGTTGGAACAAACTGTAACTTTCATGACTGTCATTTCAGAAGAGATCAGAGAAAGCTGATGTATGCATCCAGGACTTTATTTTTATTTTTTTCCTGTTGAACAAAATTCGTCCCGAACCGTTACATCCCTACTAACACTACATCAACTATAACCATTCAAATATCAAATTCCAGTTACCTTCCTTGTCTTTTCGACAGAAACTGAAAATCTTTGCGTTATGAATAAAATAAGACCTTTGAGGATGTGCTTGTGGGTTTCTGGATACATCAACATTTTGACAATATTGAAAACATGTTTAAAGACTATTGAATTATGCAGTCATAGAGATGTGGAAATAACAGACGAACAATTATTCACATTACTTGCCCAAAAATAAGACTTAATGCGTTAAAAACTATGTTCTCGCTATCTGATGTTTCAGTCTTGCACACAGATGATATTAAAACATTTCATATTCCTCCAGAAACGGGGGGAAAAACCTGACTCTCAGTTTCTGTTTCTTTCTGTTACAACCACGTCAGTGACTGACAGGCGAGCTTGCTGAGTGAGATTCCTTTGGTTTCTCTCAGTGAAAACCTGCCAGACACTCAGCCAGTTGGCCTGATGAATGGAGCAGCAGCAGAGGGTGAGGGTGGGGTGAGGGAGCCAACGCTGCCTGCATGAGCCAACAATGGGCCCAGACTGCTAACTGGTTTGACCTCAGTATTGTGTGCAGAGTTGACACATTAAGAGCAGTTTCAGGTACAGATACAGTACTCAAGGTTCGATTAGTAAGAACAGGTGATGTGAAAGAGACAAATCAGCAATAGGGTGTCTTTATTTTAAGTCTAAACAAACAAGCGCCTTGTTGATCCTTAAGACCCGCAATAGTTAAAGAAGAGATGTGAAAACACTTGTGTTCGTAGCTATTATGACTACAGATGATTTATTCCACAGTCCTTGTTCAGTGTCAAAATCTATTATAAATATGAAAGCCGAAGCTTTTATGAAGCTTCAGCAGTGTTGAGTTTAAGAAAAATGCATCACTACATCTTTGCCTTTCTAACCCTCTAATGTGCATGAAATACTTATTTTGATCTTTTTAGGAATCCTCTCTTTACACTCTTAATACAAATGTGTTGTCCAACACGTGTTACATGTTAACACATCAGAGTGTTGAATTTGGGACTAGGGCTGTCACCGTAACCGCAAAAATGAATTACTGCGATATTAACAAGCCAACTGCTGAGCATTGTAGCCACTGTCCCAACAACCGCACGTGAAGTTACCTCACCCCACCTCATGTTCAGACGGAAACAATGGCAACTGCACTGGTACCTATACCGTAGTAACTTCGCCTTTTTGGGAACTTTTTAGCTTTCAGCTAAATAAATAAAAAGAACCAGCTAATTAAGATGAGGCAATTTGTCGAATCTGCGCCAAAAGAGAACCCTGCGAAACGTGGAAACACATTGAATTTGAGCTCTCACCTAGCAAATAGTATCAAGAGTATTTTGATTGTAACTTTAATTTACTTTACTTTACTTTAAGATGAGTTAAGCTCTTGTACTAGGGTGTCTGTAACAAGTCGGGCATATGGACTCCAATGGCTGCCTCAGGAGATCCCTCAAGAAAGGTTGGGGGTTTCTCACCACTCTATGAAAATAGATATACCAGTATATCAGTATTCAATATCTGTGTAATAGTATAGGAATTCTTATACCATTAAAATTATTATAGAAACATGTAATTGTCCATACTTAACACAGTAGATGGCTGTGTAACTGAGGGGCTCTGAAGCATTTAAAAACAACACAAAAACAAAAGACATCAAACAGTTTCATGTAGAACACAAGACGTCAAGTTGTCCAAAAAATTATGACAAGAGAAAAAGCTGTGTCCACGAGAATGTTCTTTGACGTATCGTCAAAAAGTATTTAATGAATCTTTCAACTTATCAACACTATATTTTAGCCCGTGTGGAAGAGTAGAAACACAAAAAGCCTTCCAGAGAGAGCCGTGGTCGGACACAGGTCGCCTACATTTAAAGCTATAGACACAGAAACAGCCGGTTCTGAGCAGGGCTGAAATAGAGGGGTTTAAAGCATAGACTGTTAATATAAATGGACGAAGCATGAGTGACGTCACCTCGTTGCATTCACAATTTATCTGTGTATAAAAGGATAATATAGAAAAAAGTAAAAGGATTAATGTACACAGCTGATATTGTAGGACAAAAACATTTGATTTAAGAAGAAAAAGGAACAGTTTACGCTCGGTGGGGGTGGGGGGGGGGGTGACGTCACCTAACTGTTACAACAGGGGGCTCCAGAGGGTCATCACCTGCAGCCGCCAGGCTGGAAATCCTGTTTCAGCTTACTTTCAGTCAACCTAACGAGAGGCTGAGTGCTGGAGCTGAGGCGGGTTTCAATTCTTATGACAAACCGTTACATCACTCACGCCTGTCAATCATGTGAGCTGCGTGCCTAACTACGAATAACACGTATCATTAACACCAATTCATTCAAATTAAAATGAAGACGTTTTAAATAAAATTCACCTCCCACAAAGTGTGTGCCCATAATGACAATAACTAATCAGATCTATTTTGTTTTTGTACCTGTAGGCTGTAAACATGTTAATTTCTGCTGTAAAAAGGATCTTTTTTGGCTGTGGTGTGTATGTGACTTCCTGGGCTCCTGGAGCCAGCCTCAAGCAGACACTCAACGAACTGCCGGATTTTGCACTTCAGCATTTGCTTCATTTTTTAAGACCAGAGGTTGCTGCTTAAAGGCATGATCGGTTAAATATATGTCTGTTGTTTTGCAGGACTTATTGTGTGTCGTCCCAGCTGAGAGAGTGAAGACACCGGTGCTAATCCCCCCCACCCCCACCCCCGCCCACACACACAGAGGTGCCAACAGAGGGACAGGATGCCTATTCCTCCCCCTCCCCCTCCTCCCCCTGGACCTCCACCCCCCCCAGCCTTCAATCAGGTCAGTGATCGGACTGAGACTAGTGCAGAGTTGGTACTTCTTTTATTTCAATGTAGCAGGATTCATTACAAGACATGTTTTTGTATTGTTGAGACAAATGTAAGTCTGTCAAGTCAGAAAGTCTTAAATTGGACTTACCTACAACCCGGTTCTATCATTTAAGGTCATATTTATCTAAACATTTTTCTGTTAATGTTCACAGGCTTGTTCTTCATTAGGTTTATCTGTATCGTTTTTGCTAATATCTAGAGATGTTCCTACACCATGTTTTTCATTTTCAGTCCAGTTTCTGATGCTGTTACTGACCCTTCAATACTAGAGAGTAGTAATGAAAGTTTGATTCGTCGAAAGCCAGTACTGTCATTACACACTAGCTTTGCACCAAGACTTTTCTTTTTTGTTATATTCACATGTTAATTTACTTACAACCAGTTAACTTTTTGGGGGGCGGGGGCTAATAAGTTTTGCTATCTGATCAGTGCATTGCATTAGCGGTACATTAGCATACTTACCATTACGAATATTGATGTTGGTATCAGAACAAGTGTACCAGTATCTGAAATGCCTCTGATACTTTCAAAAATGCAGGTTACCTTTAAAAAAAAAAAAACTTGTTTAATTAGACACATTCCTTCTTTATTGCTCCAAAACAGTAGCCTTCTCAAAGTGTTGTGGCTGCCACCGAGTATGTGTGCATGCAGTTAGAAAAAAGTTGACTTATTGTCTTAGTCAGACTAAAACTGGACTTTAAAAATGCATGTAAACAGAACACATCAGTCCAGCTTAATTGGTACTAGACAGTCGCACTAACACACCTAGATAATGCAGTTAGAGATCGATTGACCTCGATAAGACCCAAACTGGCCAAGGCGTTCTGCGTGTGCTCTTTCTAACTTGTTTGCAAGGTCAACCGGAATAATGTCCAATAGCAACTAGCTGAAGAGGGTATATTGCCACTTACTGTAGCAGAGTCAGACATACTTCTGTCAATAGATCAATACAGCGCCACTGCTACATCAGCCTTATGTCTTTAGAAATAAGAAATGAACCCAGTGCTCTCCATGGAAAACTGTGTTCTTTATGAAAACAACATCTGACCACTTCTTTTTTTTATCAGTGAAGGAAGTAAAATAGATTTGGCTGGAAAACACTAAGTATTTACACACTTTAAAAGCACAACAAAACATTAAAAAAATGAGGACAGCAGTGTGCGGTCACAAACAGAAACATGGACAGGATATGAATTCTCCTTAAATATTTCCTTTGAACGTCGTAACTGTTACATTGACTGAAGTCATTAAACCAGCTGAAGTTCATGTTCCATCTTTGTTTTCTCCACTGACATGAACATCAGAGAAGGTTAAATATGCAGTTTTAGGGATCTGAGAAAAATGTCTCTACCAAAAGTACTCCAGTAAGATCTGAGGAACTGGAGGTGTGACTGCGTGTTTGTTAACGTCCTGCAGGCAAACAGTACTCCTCCCAAACTGAGCTCCTCCAATGGTAAAGGCAGAGGAGCCCTGCTGTCTGACATCCACAAGGGCGCCAGACTAAAGAAGGTCGGCGTGGTCAATGACCGGAGCGCCCCCATTATAGAGAGTGAGTTACAACTTCATTTCATACACTCAAACTCCTGATTTAATGTGTAACTGAGCTTTTATGTAATCCACACACAAGAACATGTTTCCACAGACTTGTAATATGTGTTTAAAATACTACAGGGACATGCAGTGATGATGTTTTCAGTTTAGGGGGTACCTGGAGCCCATGGGTGAGATTTGAATGGGTCCCCAATCATCATGCTTGCCAAATTAAACATTATAGCAGATTTAAAGTGTCATTATTCACATGGAAGTCTGATAAAATCGTCTACTGTGTATCCAGCTTCAGACAGACAGACAGACAGACAGACAGCATTTCTTCAGCCATGTACCTTGAATTTGGGTATTTGAATTTTGGGCTTAACTAATACAAAAAAAGAAATAATGAAACATTTAATAAATCTTTAATTCCACAAACATAATGAGAAACTTTTACATTCACGTACCCAATGTTTTGACTGATAACTTTAAAAATATATATCTTCCATAGTTGGTGATTTGTAAGAAAACTACATGAATTTATCCAGAACCTGATTGCGTTATAATATGATCTGTAAGTTTGTAACAGCCTGTGCATATTTAAAAGGCTGTTCAATTTAAACTCTAATGTCTAATTAGGAATTACATTTGGAGATATTTAATAACCTCAAAGATTTGAAATTGTCTAGCTGTTTTCTGCAAAAATGTCTTTTATCTTCCACACACATGCTGCTGCATTGAGCTCTGGTCTTGCATACTTCCTGTTTGGTTCCTCTTAGTTCACTGGAGGAACCAAAAATATTAGTATGGAAAGGCAGAAGTAATGGCACACCAGTTTTCATTTCACATTTTTAAACGGCTTGATACAGATTTAACTCAGATTTTGGTAATCTGCTTGGTATTCTTCTGTTTCATTGTACACATTTTGTGGTGCATCTACAAAAACTCCTAATACTTAATTATTGAACAATTAAAATGCCCATCTAATTCTGCTTTCTTACCTATCTTTATTGACAATTGTCTCTTTCATTTCACCAGATTCGGGAGGAGGTGGTGGAGGCAGTAGTGGAGGAGGAGGAGGAGGAGGAGGAGGAGGTGGTGGAGGTTTTGGAGGTGGAGGGCCAATGGGGATGGGAGGCCTTTTCCAAGGAGGTGTGCCAAAATTACGCCCCATCGGAGGTAAAAGTTGTATTTATTATGTCTCTACTTTAATTCTAAAATGAATGAATCTGTCTTTTTTTTAACCAAATGAACCAAAATACAGTAATGAAGGCACTCATTATTTTTTACAAATGAAAACATCTCTATTTCCCTGTTCTATCCTCCTAAATTTAAAGATTTTTCTTCTGGAAACTTGTTGCAGGGATGTACAGAAATGTATTGCATTCACGTGAGAAAAATTAAAATCTCTGTTTTTATCAAATATTGAGATAATTATCTCAGAATTCTGAGATGGAAAAAAAAATCTGCTCTGTTTTTCTGATTCTGGAGGATTATCTTGAAAGTACAAGATACGTTTTGATCATTAAAAAAATCGTCTGTTTTTCTGAATTAATAAAATACTAGTCACGTACAGGGAGCGGTGCGTATCCCCGCTAGTTGCATGCAATTCTCTGCACAACACCAGCGCCTCCATTGCACTCTGTGGCGATCCTGTATTTATATGATTTTTATATTATTGTCTCTTGAGTCAACATAAAGCCAGCCATTTCAGATGCAACATGTCATATCAGTGAAGCATGCCTTATCAGCACGACTGATCCTGACAGATCAGAGTGGGGTTTGTGTCTGAACTGCAAAGATCTAAGCTGCCTGCACAAAGTCGACAAACTAATAATAAAACTATCTATGTTACCTTAAGACATGAGTACCTCCTCATTGTTTCCAAACACAAACCAAAGTGAAACTGGGTTTCTTTAAGTGGTCTAAATGAGAGCTTCTGCTGGGCTTTGAGGTACTGGTATCTCATTAATTCAGAAAAAACGGGCAGAATTTGAGCTTTTCATAAAAACGTTCATCGTAAGTCAGAGATAATTATCTTGTTAATTCAGAAAACAGCAGTTTTTTGTTTTCTCACTTGAAAGCAATACGCTTCTGTAGGGATGTGATTGTTCCAGATTGATCTCAAATTCAGTATTTTCCATCCTGAATCGACATTTCCACACATAGATGTATGTGTCTTATATTGTATCATTGTATTATCTGTATAAGATTGCTGTCGATCACGATATACCAGTATGCACATGTTCTTTACCCCTTCTGAAATTCTTGCGAGTAGAGTTCGTATAGTCTTTAGGGGATTGGAGAGCGAGACGTCTGCGCTTACAGTCCTTTTAGAAACATAAATTTAAGTTCAATTTCACAAGTTAATCATTAAAACGTCTTATTCCCCTTTTTAAATTGTTTTGTGCAGCTGGTTGCTGTTAATTTGATTCTGCACTCTATTTTTCGCTACGTCACTATAACAAGCATCCCAACAAGAGACATTGTGAGTGACTCATCTTAAAATATGGAATTGTGTTGTTAGGGCAACTTTATGAAACAAACACAATAACTATTCTAGTCCACATGTTGGAATGTATTCAAATACATGTGTTCATCCTTGATGTGAAAAGGACACAAATCTAAAAGTAATTTTAAAACCAAAGACAAAAAAGAGGACACAAGACCAGATAGTTATTTAAAAATGCACAAATTGGTGCATAAAGATGGATCAGAATGGAGGAAAATAAATATATGGTGGCCATTTAACTGATGGTGTCGACTATTAAAATATTGAATGGTATTTACCAACAGGTTGTTGCTGAAGACAAAATATGTTTGGATAGACGTAACTTTTGTAAACATTTTATACATTTGTTGTCTTATTTTGTACGTCTTTGGCGGGAATTTCTCCTGCTTCTGGTCCTTTGCCAATCACATCCCTGTTGTTGGGCTGCTAGTTGAAGACAAAAAAGAGCCTTTACGATATTGTGATGTGCTCATGTCACCTTTCTGTAAAATCTATGTCAAACTTTATGATTTATCAATCAAAACATGAACAGCAGATTAAAAAAAGAATAGACATATTCATCAGTTTCAGCTCTGAACAATTTTGCCTCTCTCTCATCTTTTGTCTGAATTGTTTTCTCTCTTATTAACAACCCGTCTCTATTCCCCACCCAGATGGTTCTGCCGGTGGTTCTGTGGGCAGATCCGCCCTGAGGCCCCCGGGATCCCGGTCCGCAGCCCCTCGCCACCCCACAGGCCGCTCAAGCTCACCCTCCCCGCCAAATAAGCCCTCTCCCCCAGAGCACCAGCGCTCCCACCGCCCCTCACTCCCTGACATCTCACGTCCCTCCAGCAGCAACAGCAGCAGCTCTTCCACTGGCAGCGGGATGAAGCACAGCACCTCTGCCCCTCCTCCTCCTCCACCCTTCAACAGAGGGGGCCGCAGCAACGCTCCCCCTACGCCAAACCTAAAGGCACCTGCTCAACCATCTTCCTCTGCTCACAGCAGAGAGAAGCCCCTCCCACCAACTCCAAATAGAGGCCCCAACCCTTCAAGCTCTGTAAAGCCTCCTCTGTCTTCCAGCAGACCTCCAACAGGTGGATCCTCGGCTCCTCCACCTCCTCCTCCGTACAGGCCTCACACATCCGGCGGCGTCTCCAACGGGCCATCACAGGTGGATGGGAGCGGGGCTCCAGAGCTACCACAGAGGCACAACTCCCTGCACAAAAAACACACATCAGGCGGCAGCACAGGACGCAGTCACGCTCCTCCTCCACCTCCTCTGTCGTCATCTCCATCTTCTAATCAGGGCGTCAGACCACCACCACCTGCCAGAGAGCCACCTGGACGCAGAACAGGTAAAATTGTCTGCACTGTAATCACAATCTGTGTGCTTTTAAGCTTCGTTTCTCTAATGCGGAGTTGTGTTAATCTGCTGCTGAAAACACAAGTCCTGATATGGCTCTTTCAAAACAAAAGCAGTTCTACAACATAATACCTGGGGACTTTTATTGTGAAGGATTTGTCAGTATTGAAATGTATTTATCCTTAAAATGATGGAGATTTAGCGTTCTCGTTCGCAGTGCAATATTAGATGTTGATTTGTTAACTTTATCCGAGTACAGCGACCTGGCAAAGGTCCAAATAATGTTATTTAGTCGAATAGAGTCTTATTTTGATATGTGTTGGATTAGTCACTAAACTATCAAACATTGTCACCCTTGTTAAATAGCCACAAAATAATGAATCTGTTAAACTAATTATTTATATTTGAAATAATATTATAGGCCCAATGCCAGCTAAAGTTTGTGTTTATGCTGTTAGGTCTTTTTTTCAATTGTTTCCAATGAGTAAAGAGCGTTTGCAGCAGCAGGCGGCCGCCCAAGCAAAAGCCCAGCTTATTCTGGGCTCTCCTCCTTTTTTTTTTCTTTCAAATCTTTTTCATAATCTTTCAAATTTTCAGAAAGGCGCTGTTGACGTCACCAGCACTCTTTTCAACATGTATGATATTCCCCCTATTTTTGCCACCTATAGATCGTATCGTGTATCTACATCCTCTTTGCTCCATCTTATCGTGAAATAAATGATCTCAAATAAAAAACATACAATAAGAAGCAACCGAGAAGTGTCCGTCATACAGCGGTTGTTGTCAACAGACAGTTGTCATACAGACAGGACGGACGTGCAGCGCTTTTCTTCTCAGTGCACAAATGCTTCATGCAAGCTCTCGACAGAGCCCACAGCCAGCGCTTTTCTGCTTGGAAAAACCGAGGTGGACAAGGGGCCTAGCGCAGCCACGCGCCGCTACACGCCACTAGTCCCACTCCCTGCTATACTGCATTGATGTAATCCAGAACAGTGAACAGCGTATGAGTAGTATGTAGGAATAATATGTTGTCAGAAATACAGTATGATTTCTGATGCCAAACTGATCATCAACCCAGACATGTAGATTTAAAACTTTTTTGATAATTGATCTGTTATTTTGTTTATCCTCCACCATCTTGCATTCTTTCTTGTGTCATCTGTCTTAAAATGTAATTAATCCTCTGCTTAAATCATTTTAAAAGCAATCATTCCAGATAAAATGTGTTACATATGTTAAAGGGGACATATTATCCCCCTTTTCCTCCTTTTCAAACAGTCCCCTGTGGTCTAAATGAAACATCTGTGCTGTTCTTTGGTCAAAATATAACATGAATCAAGCACCAGAGGAGGTTTGTGACCCTGTATAAACCAGCTCTCTCAGAACGCTCCGTTTTGGTGTGTGTGTCTCTGTGTTTTCCCGGTAGACATCACTCCTCTGTAGTGAGAAAAAAAATGGCAGACCTAAGCAAAAGTTTTGCTCTAGGTTGGGGGTGGAGTCCATGGGTGGAGAAACCAGGGGAGAGGAGGGTATTTGTTTTACCAGAATCCAGTTTGTGATGTCACAAACTGAGAAAATTGGAAACGGAGCATTTTTCTCTGTGTGGTAAGACTTATGCAGACCACAAACAAAGGACTGGATGGATTTATTTCAAATTTTGTGGGTTGATAGACACTCAGGTTACCCAAATATATGTTCAAAAACACTGTAAAAGTGGATTTTCAAAATATGTCCCCCTTTAATGAGATAAGTGTGTAGCATTATCTTGATTCAGTATCCAAGAAGTCTCAGTGATCAAGACAACACCACTTCATGTTTTCTCATCTGGAGGAATGTTCATTGGAGAGCCAGCACAAGTTTCAACACATTATCTCTAAACTTTTTCATGACCACTGCAACTATAAAGCAAAAAATATATTTAACAGATTGAAGCAGGGGCACACATGTCATATACATCCTGCTCTTCTGACTGTAATATTTACGCCTGCTGCCTGCACTGACACTCGTCAAATAACACCTTAACTATTTCCACAAAATGATGTATGATGTGTTTTGGGGTGTGACTTTTACCCACATTGGATTTATAGTCTGGATTATTACAGAATATTTCAGTAATCCAACAAGTAGAGGAAATCCACTCTCTGTTGGTGTGCATGTTTCGACTTGATTGGGCAGATTCTTTGTGAATGATGACACACATTTTGATGCCTCTGAATATCCACAGTTAACTGTAGGTTTGCTCATTTTTAAAGAGATATTACATGGTTATATCTGACAGAGAATAAACCTTCAGATGATCATTTGCTTCCTTTTAGAGCAGATTTAAACCTTACTGGAAACATATTTCTAGTTTAAACAGCAAAAACAGGAAGGCACTTGTTAGCCACCCCATGTTGTGATTGGACGTCAATGCGATTCACCACGAGGCCTCCTGGTTTCTCTGCATTCCTGAAGTCCTGTGGAATATTCCAGAGGTCGTTCTCTCTTATTCTCCCTCACTTTGCATAACAACTTGAGATGCATCTTCCTTTTCTGTAATGAAAAACAGAAAATGACTCAGTATTGAGTCCTTGTATCATATCTAAGTTTGAAGTTCTGCTATCGTGACAACTCTAACTTCTACTTGTGTAAAGAATGTGTGAACTTTTCCCACTTTTGAATACTTCCAACATTTCTTTCAAACTCCGTCAAAACTCTTCAAGGCCCAGAAACCTTGTCTGACAGTCTTAAAGAAGAAGCTTGATTTTGCTTTAGATGACCTGAGAAACTGTTCAGATTTAGCTTTGTAAACAAAGTTACCCCTGCTTGGTCGACAGTAATTGTGTCGATAGGGGGTCCTTAAGAGGATATTATTCTGTTGTGTAAAAAATTAAAAAGAGACAGAGGAAAAAAAGGGCCTTAAATCAGTAAGCCGATCAGAAGATGTAATCCCTCTGTAAGCATTTATAACTGGATGTTCAAAAGTCAGGAACAAACTTTCCTTTGTTATTGCTCTCTACACCTCGTGCTTCTTTGCATTCATCTGTGGATAGGAGGTCATTACTTTATGTATTGCAAGGCAGCTTTACATACACTGAGGCAATTCAAAGTGCTTTATAGAGTCATAAACATCATTAAAGACATAGCTTTACTATTGAAAAGTGCAGGAGTAAAATAATGAACATTAGCTATAATTAATTCAAAAAGCCAAAGTGCATAGGTTAAAAATAGAGTTTAAATTAGTCTGAAGCCATTAGAGTAAAAGTATAAAAAAATGAAACATTTTTAGGTTAGACTTAAAGATGGTCAGAGTCTGATCTAGTCTAAAATCAACAGAGAGATTATTCCAGTTCTGTGCTGCATGATTACAAAACGCTGCTTCAACATGATTTGTTTGAACTTTGGGTGGTCGTATTCCTTCCTTTTTGTCAGGACTCTTGCAGCTGCATTTTGAATACACTGAAGTTGCCTTACAGCTTTATTTTGATGTACCTTTTTATCACCTGTGTGATAAGTGTGTTAAAATCACATTCTTTAGGTAGCCCTTTATCACTTATGCCAAGGACTACAATATGTCAAAATAAGAAGAAGAATGGGGTTTGCGGTTGCTGATATAAAAAAGAAGGTTGCTTGTTGGGAATTTTCCCAAATGTCAGAGCATGCTCCAAATCACCGCAGACCAATGGAACCTTTTTTTGGTGCCAGACTGCTGCAGCTGCTGTAAACATGTGGGCATGATGCGCTGTCGAATCATAGAAACAAATGAAAACACATTAAACAAAATCTGGAGGCACATCCTGATACCTGCTGCAGGTTTATCTAATTTATGAATCCTATAACAAGGGCCCAAATTAATCAGTAAACTAACTTACATTACAAACATGTATTCAAGTCATTTTCATCAGAAGCTCTAATTGCTACAGTCTTTAGTGTAAAATCATACATGTCATCCTAATCATTTGTGTATTTTTATTTGTGTGTTGTCCACCCAGCTCCTCAGGTGCCCCAACCCGGGTCTCGTAATAGCGGTCGGGACGCCCCTCCTCCCCCGCCTCCGTACCGCGTCAACAGCTCTGGGACCTCAGAGCCCCACAGCCGAGTGGGCAAACCTCCTCCACCTCCCTCCTCTTCCTCCTCTTTGTCATCAACCTCCTCCAGGACCCCGGCTGGACCCCCTCCACCTCCCCCACCCATCAGGAATGGCCACTCCAACATGTCCTCCTCCAAATTCATTATAGGTGAGTCGTGCATCATTGTTTTCCTCCGCTTCTTCATTCATTATTTCACCATCAACAGGCAACTGAAAGATCTGTGTATTGAACAATATTTAAATTCTCTGTAAAACAAATCCTTTTTTTTTAAAAGCAAGAACTCAGTGTGCAAGAGTTAAGACAGATCAAACCGTGCCAGACTAGTGGCACTATGTTGATAACCTTGTAAAGTATTGTTTAGGGTCAAAAACTGCAAAAATATCTCTTAGCTTCTTTCCTTTTCTATGACAGTAAACATTTCGCTTTCTGGACAAAATAAGACACTTATGGACTTCCCAAAAATGATCAACATTTTAACTGTCTGCCATCTGAAGGACTGTTGCACAACCTGAGATTTCCCTGCTTTTTTTTTGCTCCGAATCCTTTTTCTTTCAAAATCCACCACATAGTGTGCTGTTGAAGTGATATCTTTAATTCATTCTCAGCCTCAGTTGGGTTTTCAAAATCATCAGGCACAGACGATGTCAACATGTTTTGCTTATGTTCTCTATGGGATGGGAGTAAGTGTGATAGTCAAATATCTCACTGCAGCCATGCAAAGGAGTTTTTTTGTTTGTTTCCTGTTCGATCACAAAGCCAGGGATGATGCCTCGATTACTGTCTGTTGCTCATATAGAACATATCCAGGCAGAAAACACAAACACGGATCAGTTAAAATATGAAGACTGTGATATATTGTTTCTACTTCAGCATATTCAATATCACATGCAAACAATTCTCCCTTTAAGATTAATTGCAGATTTTCAGCTGTAAAGATGTTTGAGGTTGTTTAACCACACTGTAGGTGCACTAAGAAGAACTTCTTCCCCAGCTTACAGCACTTTTATGTCAAAAGTCACAATTAAAGTACCAAAATAATAGCATGCAAACTCCTGCACACTGTCTTACTTGCAAATGTAGACATTTTTGGCAATGTTTTTGTACAAAATATAAGTATAATTCTGTATTAGAAAATAGAAAATGTGCTGCATTTAACTGAAAAGAAAACTACAAGCAGCCTGTTGCAACACCGCCCAAATAGTATTTTAACATAATCCACACCTTCGACATGGCTAATAGCTAATCATAGTTGAGGTTTTTTCTGTAGCAAATCAGAGTCCGAGGGGACACGCCCCTGTATCAGGATGCGGTTGTTCATGTGTTCCTAACAAGCTGTTACTTCCACGAGTCTGTACCATGTTTTAAATGGTGTTTTTCGTATTTCCCTCAGATGATTTTGAATCCAAGTTCAACTTCCACCCGATTGAAGACCTTCCACCTCCCGAGGAGTACAGGCATTTCAACAAGGTCTACCCCAGTAAGACCAACAAAGGTACGAATATTGCTGTCTTAGTTAAACTTCTTAGTTTAACTGGCTACACTTTTGCATTACATCATTTGTGTAAAATGATGTAATGCCTCAGCATCTGTGGTGCGCCACAAATTCTCTCTGCCGTGGTTTTGCTCCGTCTTACAGCGCTGCACCCTATTGGAACCGTTTCTGAAGCGTAACACCAGCTAGAGCAGCGGGATCTGTAAGAGATCTCAGAACGGCCAGATAATGGGGCAATAAAGAACAATATACAAACAAAAGGTTACTTTTACTTCTGAGATGATTTGCTGTTTATTTGGTGCCTGTTTTGACATTATGTTGATACAATCCAGAATTTGTACAAGGTATTTTATTTTGACATTGACCTGATGCTATATGCATTCCCTTGTCTGACTTCCTGTCTCGGTTGATCTGCTCTCTTCAACTTGACACGTGCTGGAAGAGCCTTGTCACAAATACATAGCCCACATTCAGAGCAGAGCAGAGTCGGGCTGCTCAGACATGCAGGAGATGGACTGCCGCACATGCAGTGAAAACATGAGCAATGAATAGAGAGAGAGCAATGAGCTCTGGAGTGTGTGACACAGAAAAAATGTGCTCACCGGGATGCTGTGATGTCTCACAGTCGGTAAATTGCGCACATCCCTAGCAGAACAAGTGTCCACTTGAGGCTGGATCCAAGCCGAAGAATCCCCATAGGTTTCCATGTTAAAAACCCAATTTTTACAACAGAAACATGTTTACAGCCTGGTACAATAAACCCTGTTTGGTCTCAATAGCTAAATTCTTTATTCTTAAAAACTGTAAAGGGGATGAATTGTTTGATGATATAAAGAGTAATGAGTGAAAACAGGTGCAAACCTTGTGGAGGCGGTAGTATTTAAATTAGGCTTTGGCGTGTTTTACTGGTTTACGTCATGGAGAGTTTGGACGGAAAGCTGAATGACTGCAAGTGCTAAATGAAACTCAGTCCCATGTTATTAGAGGTATTAGTGGAAGAGACAAATAAACATATTTTAGAGTTACAGAAATAAATCTGGATATTACAAAAAGAAATGCAATATGGGAGAGTAGAACGTCAATGCTGTTGGTAAAGAAGAACAACAGATGAAATGAAGAGAAGTTGGAGATATAAGGCGAAGAATAGAAGAACATTTGGCTTATAATAAAACCTTGGCAAAAAACAGCGCCTCTCTTCTCTTCCTGACATCTTTTGAAGATGGATTGTCATACGGGGGACTGTAGAGGGAGGAGACGAGCGCACTGGAGGAGACGAGCTGGGGGAGAAACACACAACCCGTGACAGCGGAAATCGCCAGTTTAAATTCGACGAAGTAAATAGGAAGACATGAATGTTAATATTCTTATTTAGGATACAGTGGCTGTGAATGTTCAGTTTTGTTTGGCTACAAACAGGCCTAACGTTTAATCTTGGTGTTTTTCTTCGTTAAAGATTATTAAATGGGAAAAAAACAAATGCATTCAATTAATTTTTCTGTCATTCCAAACATATTAACACCTGTTGGAAATAAACGCGTTCTTTACGCCTTCTTTTATCGTGCCTATGTCTCCTCCTAACTACAATAACAGCAGCCATCCGTGCGTAACACTGGTCGATTAGCACCTTCCTTTCAAAGATGTTAAACCCAGACACCGCCACAATCACCGCAGTTTTTGTCAGGCTTAGTAAATCGCAATGCGTGAACTAAATTAACTTGTTTGCATTTTCTCCTCCCAGTATTTTGCACGCTAGGGCAGAAACGCCCCATATTGCATATTCATTAAGGCAAACGTACTAAATGGACAATACTCGTTGTTTTGCACATTTGAAAGACACAATCCTCACGGTTTAACACATGCAAACCTTTAGTAAATCAGGCCCAATGTTTGTTACGTATTTTCACCTTTTTGATGTTTGTTTTCATGTGGCATGTATCTGTGCGGTATAAATAGCCTGTTTTTCTTCTCCTTCCTCTTCCCTCAGCCATGATGAGAGGAGCTCCTCCCGCTCCACCTGTGGGGAGGTGAACACACCTCAGCTTTGGACTTTAACTCTCAGTCAGCCGACAAGATGGACGGTCTGTCAGTCGGTCGGTCTGGCATGACGGAGCACTCAAACACAACACACACTCACACATTAACACTAAACCACCAGCTGGAATGCAACGTAAACACTATGACACCATTCAGGTTCGACACTACTCAGTGACCACATTCTGTCTTTGCACGAGTGAACAAAAAAACTTAAACATTAAGGAGGCAAGAAACTGAATCGACCTCTCTGACTACAACCGGCTCGGCTTCTCCTCTGCTGACTGGATGAAGAAGAACTTCTGATACATATCAGGACCAAACACTAAATCTGTGCATTCCATTGTTTTTGTTTTTAATGCATTTTCATGATAATAGTAATAACGGTGATTTTTCATAATTCTGACTTTATTTGATTTTATTATTTTTGGTGTTGGCATTAGTTTGTGGAGGGAAATTGGAATACTTTGGATGGAAATAGTTGACTTTATATTTCGGCAGATATGTTTCCGACACATAAAGATGATGCCATGAATGTGGGGTTTATTGACGGTTCTTTTTTTTGGAAGGGTAATTTTGTTAGTTTTGTCTTAAATAGCCATTCCAGCAGTGCCTGGTGAGGGTGTGTTTGAATCAAATGTCTGTCAGTGTGCCAAAAGCCGGAGAAGTCAATTGAGCAGCACAGAGTGAGGAAAGTTTCTATACATTGCTCTATATATTTATAATCAGCATGTTTTAAATTCTTTGTGATCATGCATTGCTTGACAGAAACCTGGTCCTTTATTTTTACATTTAGAGGGGGAATATTTTCTGCTTGTTCTTTTTTGTTCCCCTACATTCCTATATTTGATAGGGGGGCTTTTTGCCATCTTCAGACAATGTTGCACGGCAGCTCCACTGTTAAACCGAGACACTGTGCATGATCCTTTTTAATGCACTTATGGTAAAAGAGGACCTAAAAGATAAAATAAAAAAAATTAAGAGGGTTCATCCCTTAGTTTCCCCTCAGCATCTTTCTGTAAACACATTGTGGTTCAATAGCTGAGACCAACAAAAACAGAAGTTAAAGAATCAAGTGATGGTGGTTAAATCTGCTAGTTTGCACAGCAGGGTTGTAGATGTGTCTATAAGGGATCGATTATAAACTTTTTGTGCAGGGGAAGTCAGTCTAAAAGCTCAGCTCTGCTCTCAATCCATCATTTTCTTTTGCTGCTGGTTTCCCTTTTGATAGAAGGACTGACTCCGTATGGCCAGAGAAGCTATATTGAGATATCTTTTAAATGCTATGCAAGGAGAAGTTTGTACAGATTGCAGTCGGTAGAAATTAACCAAAAATAAAAATAAAGCAACACTTAAGTGCCAGAGAACAGTCTAAAGAGATGGAGGTTCTTTACTTTTAAACACTATTAACGTATATAAACAAGGATGAACAAAAAACTAAACGTTTGTTCAGGTCAGATTCTTCATTCTCAGTGATGCAGCGCCTCCTGCTGGTCCTTGCCTTACACTAAAATCATTTGTCACTCATCGGTACCTTTTTCTGTTTTCTTTTTTTCTGTATGGGGGAAGATGATAACGACAAAGTAAATAAGAAATTAGTTTATTTGAAAATGCAATAAATATTGTATATTTACATTATGGAATAAGGTAATCATAGTTCATGATCTATTTTTATGTTGTAAAAAGCTTGTAATATAGGAAAGAGAAATGATTATAACGATGTTCCAGGCTGTGAGCTCTAGTCTGATCGAGCAGACTCTCTGTAGCACTTCTCTGGATGATTGGCCATAAGGGGTGAATGAGCTGAATGGATGTGAGTGCGGGTTTTTGCCAACATTTGGGGATCCTGTTTGTAATTTGATGAGTTTTGCGGGTTTGGTTCACAGAAGGTTTGCTTACCTTGACACACAGGTGACCCAACAAGTTTTAAGTCCCCTCCTGTTCACGCCTCTTCCACTCATAAGAGCAAAAACTCTGTGGTCATTTCATGTTAATCAATCATGTTTTTATCTTTTGAAACAATTTCAAATAAATATGGGGAAAAGGGTAGCTGTTTTCTCTTGTTTCCTGTTTTTACCAGCAGTGATTGGAAAATAATTGAAATGCTGTATGTTACTACAGTGTAAAGGAAGTGCACGACATTCTGCAATGACATTTAAAGAAAGAATTTCAGGTTGATATGTTAACAAACTGTATAGCTAGTATTTGTAAATATAAAAATCATCTAAGATTCATGGTTTTCGTTTACAGCTGTCAGATCAATTAGCTATAAAAATGTTTAATTGGCCTCAAAATCTAAATATTTCTCATTTGATAATGGTTTCTAATTTCCATTTAGGAAATCAAGTGTATCGTTTTGTTTGAGTATATTAAATGAATGAATAAGGGATAATAGTCGGGTTACACTGAATGTTTCAATAATTAGACAACATTTAGGTCTGACCAAGTAATCTGATTGGACAGGAGGCCTGCCATGAGTGCTGATATACTGTACAGTACACCAGCACTTTAACTCCTTATCACACTGCTTCAGCTGGGTAATACCGTTAATAAACATTACAGCTGTCTTTCTCTAAATGATGTACCTATCTATCACACAGGCAACCCAAGAACTGTGAACAGACTGATGTCACTGGTTGTATGATTGATTGAAACATACAGATAAATGTACAGAAAGTAAACTTGCTGGAAAAAGCAGTGTTGGAAGAGTTGTATTGGTGAAGCCAAATGGAAGTAGCATTCTTTTTTTGTTCCGTGTCCTTAGATGGCTACAGCACTCAGAAAAAAAGTAAAACACTTAATCATCAAAGTATAACCTCAAGTCTGTTAAACTTCAGGGATATCATGAAATTATGTTTTTTAGTAGTTCAGACATTAGATGTAACTTGTGAGTGTAATAAAAATAAATCAATACACATTATGCTATAAGTTACCCTTTGGTGTGAGTTTCAGCCCAGCCATTTTTCAGAGTACGATGGAAGGTGTACAAGGAATTGAACATCATTCTTACTGAAAGACAAAGTTCACCTCCATACACTGGGTCAAGCATTGCAACGATTGGAGAATGCAAGATAACGTTTGAAAATGAGCTTTCTCCTGTTTTACTTCCTGTACACCAACAGCTGCACCTCGTAAAGCGTAAAGACCAGTTGTTAAAATATTTCCGAAAGCAAGAAAACAATCTTGTAACACTAAGTGTTGGCTGAGAAAGTGTCATAGGATAAACATTTACAGGGTTGTGTATATGCGAACAATAAAGTCAAAACAATTCATCAATAGCTCGGAATCATTACACAAAATCTGTGTCATAATCACAGGAGTTATGTACCAAATAATTGCCACGAAACACACTGATATAACAAGATAACAATAAAATTCCCGGGAAAATAAAATTCCGCCAAAACAGTATTCTCTTTAAACTCCCGCCACCGTTCAGCTGCCGGCTTTTTACAATGACGCAATATCCTTCTATGAAGGACGCCAATGAGCATCGAGGAGGCTGTTGCTGTGTGCCGGAACAGACCAATCAATGAGCAGTGACGGGTAACACAGCTGATCCAGGAGGTGGAGGAGGACATTTGGCGCAAGTTTGAGCTCAGTCTGAATCAGAAGAAGGAAGAGAGGCAGGCTACACGAGAATCCGAGATAGGAGAAAATACTCTTTTCTGAGTTGAGGAGACTTCTTTCATCTTTGAATAAAGGTAAAGTCTTAACTTATTTGTTAATTTAAACACAAAGACGTCAAATATTTGTTCTACGTGACTTAAAAGAGTAATTTTTTAGCTAGTTTATCGTGTAAACTACACAGATTCGCCTTTCCACGATATGTTTTGCTTTAATTACTTCTAAACAATCCTTGTGTTTGTATACGACGTGTTTCAAGATAAACTACGTGCGTTTTGATGTTAAAATTACGTGTGTGTTCTTTAATCAAGACGCCTCCGTCTTGAGCCTTGCTAACTTGGCGCCATTTATTAAACACACTGTATTGTTTGCCCTGAAGGCTTCCTACTGTAAAAAGAACCGGGACCGTGAAACTATAAAAAAAACCTACTACTAACTACAAAACATTTTTTATTTCGAGTAGAAAATGTTTTTGCTTCAGATTCAATCGGTTTAAAATGAAGTTTCTAGTGCCTGACTCTGAGCAACAATATGCTTACTGGGACGGTATTGTAATCCGCGGTTTGTATGTTAGAACAACTTAATCCGCCTGTAAAATAGTCAATGAAATATCTAACCAGGAAGTATTTGTTCTTGTGCATGATTGATTTCTTTAGAAGGTTAATTTTGTCGGTACAAAAAGTTAGTAACACTTATAAGTCGTTGTCTGATGTTAGTGTGTTTTCTTCCTAGACAACTTAAGAAAATCACAGAAATACTGGTTATAAAAGTATGTTTAAGTAAATATGATCACCTTCTCCAAAATATATTGTATCATTCAGTTGGTGATAAAGGCAAGACAGCTCAAATAAACGAGTATATACCCTTATTAGTTGGAGTCTATACAAACATAGTAAGGGTTTTAAGCTACTGTTTCTAAAAGACCTTTTACAAATTGTAGAAATGTTGGATTTGTACTTTTTCACAATGGGATGAATTTAAAATGTTTGGGAATATCTGGTCCAACAAAACAAAAATCTTTGTTGCCATATTTACAAAAGTTAACACAGTCCTCCTCCAGACATATAATGGGTCATCTATCCTTCTTGCTTCAGATTAAAGTCAAGATGCCGAGCACGCGCTCTCAGGACCAGTCTCAACCCATGCTGCCGTTCCCCCGCCGCAAATCCTGCAGAGCTTCCTCTCGCTCCAAGGCGCCACAGCTGGACAAATCTCCTGCCCCATCCCCTTCCAAAAACTTTTCCCCAACCTTGACCCGCATTGGACCGATCTCCCCAAAACAGCATGTCGACCAGCACACCTTGCTCTCGCCGAAACGTTCTGCTGCCCAGCCAGCACTTGCACCCGTGTCTCCCAGCCTCAAGACACGGCTTCCACTGAGCCCAAGGAAACGCTCAGGTGAGAGACTCTTTACAGGATACAATTTCTGAAGAATGAGTTTAACAATCTCTCCCCTAAAGCAGATTATAGATGAAGTTTTATAGTTACAGCGATTCACCTGAATCCAAATAAGGGTGGATATACAGTACATACATATATTTCTCTTCTAAAGTCAAAATCTATTTTTGTCACATGTTCACACAGATAGGAAGGGAAATGCAAATAGTTCCTCATGATGCTAAAAAATAAAACATGTGCATAAAATCTGAAATGTACATAGGCAAAGAAAAAAATAAAGAATAAGAAATGTAAATAAAAAAGCGCAACATGCAGTGTGATTAAATGCAACACCCTCTTACAACCGTTGTGTGTCTTGTAATGTGTGCATTGAATGGTCTATATATAAATGTACACATCAGAGGGTTTGTAAAATAATAAAAATCCACTTTCTTAGAACATTTTTACTGCTGTTTTTTTGTTTGGTTTATCATAATCTTCGAGGTCCGCCTGTCTGAAACACACCATTTTAATTCTTTTTCAAGGTTATGATAACGACTGTAACCTCGGCCCCGCTCTGCTGGGTTCACCCACAAAGCAATCCAAGCTGAGTCTGGCCTCACCCCGGAAGCTGGGCCTTGATGAGAACTCGCCGGTCTCTGCTCGTCGGCGGCTGGTACCTTCCTCGCCTCGGCATCCGATATCACCTGCTGCCAAGTCATCACCGAGACGACAGGAAACACCTACTAGAAGTCCAACACTACTAAACTCAGTAAAGAGACCACCTGTTGCTCGACTGTTCGCTGAAAGTGAGTTGTTGTTCTGAGCAGCTGTGATTAACATTCTTCACCTTTTGAGTTTATTCCGGTATATAAAGTATTAAGTAAGTCTAAACTTAGAACTCAAAGGATCATTCCCTCCTTCATGTTGTCCTTCTTCAGAGTCAAAGTTTCTGGATGTGAAGCAAGCACTCCACACCGCCGTACCCGAGCGTCTCCTGTCCAGGGAGGTGGAGCGGGCATCCATTAAATCGTTCCTGGAGGAGAAGGTCCTGCAACGTCTCCCAGGCAGTATCTACATCTCAGGAGCCCCAGGCACCGGCAAGACGGCCTGTCTCAACTGTGTGCTGCAGGAAATGAAGGTAGTTTAACAGATATACAACTACCTGATTGTGGGAACAAGTTTTACTGTGAGGGAATTAGATTCATGGAGCTTTGGGGACACAAAGTGCAGAATTTACTTTGTCACTCCAGGAAGAAGCAAGTACTTTCATTTGATGCTTATTGATGATGTTACTCCCCTTTATTTATTTGGAATCTTAAGTTTCTTTAAGATTTGATAACTTGAATAAGAGATTTAAAAAAATGCAACTGGTCACACCTGGGGTTAACTTTTCATTGAGATTTAGTGCAAGTGAAAAAAACAGGACGTTTATAGACTTCTAAATGCTTTTTCTGTCCGTTCAGGCGGAGCTGTCGTCGGTACAGACCGTGGTGGTGAACTGTATGACTCTGAGGAGCTCCCACGCCATTTTCCGGCTACTGGCCGACAAACTGAAAGCTCCAGGCGGGCAGAACGGACTGCAGAGGTTCCTGACGGCCCCTGGGCCTGCTGTGTGAGTGATTCAGAATCCCATCTGAACTATGATGCAGTTTAATAAGAGAAAAATCTGCTCATTGAAGAGTGATTTAATGACCTGAGTTTGAGTTTACCTCCATGACTGTTTGTGAATGTTCATATTTCACAGATGACTTTGTTTATCTTTGTGCATCTTTAAATGATTCTGTGAATGATTTGTCACTTAGATAAATTACAGACATTTAAGTACTTTTTATTATGTGTATCAAGTGATTACATATTAAATGTCATTTAAATATGAAAAAGGTTCTGGTACAAGACTCTAAAAAAACTAAATTCATAATTCAATCGTTATTTAAAACATGTCTGTCTATGTTATATCTGGGTACAAAACCTGTTTACGCTCTGAAAGATGAATACTAAAGAGATTCTGACCTGGTCTTTGTCTGGTCCCCAGGCTGCTGGTTCTGGATGAGATGGACCAGCTGGACAGTAAAGCTCAGGATGTCCTCTACACCATTTTTGAGTGGCCATACTTGCCCAAGTCTCGCCTCGGTCTCATCGGTAAGGATGTCGCCTGTATTAGTGGAGTGTTCACACTTTGAGCAAACAGAAACAAACGTTTGACCCTCTGTTCCCTCTTTTTGTGTCATTGCTCCTAACAACAGTAAAGGTCACTTGTAAAACAAAAGAGACTAAAATAGAAACAATATTTTTATTCCCATCGGACAAATAACAACAGGAGTACTCTTGTTTATGACAATGCATCGAACTGTACACTAAACAACTTCTTAAACTGAGTTGTTTTTTGATTTTTGCAGGTATCGCCAATGCTCTGGATCTGACTGACCGCATCCTGCCCAGACTACAGGCTCGTCCTCACTGCCGCCCCCTGCTGTTACACTTCCCTCCCTACAGCCGACAAGAGCTCGCTGCCATTGTACAGGACAGACTCGCACAGGTAAGCACAGCATGCTTAATTGTCCTTATTTCTAATCCTTATCTTGAGGTCTTCAATTCATTGTGTTCATATTTTGTTGTTTTTTTCTCCTCTTAGGCGTCTGCTGAAGGGATCCTGGACGCCTCTGCGGTTCAGTTTTGTGCCAGGAAAGTGTCGGCAGTGTCGGGAGACGCCAGGAAAGCTCTGGACATCTGCAGGTATGAATCTGTTCCTTCAATATAAAATGCCTTTTTTCCTTCTGCTTGTGTTCTTCTTCTGTTTGGTTTGAGAGCACACATTTTTTCTCCTGTTGCAGGTCTGTATTTGTTGTATTTCTGTTTGTTTTTCCTGAGCTCCCCTCTCTGCTGCTAAATTGCACAACACCAGATACCAGATTTGATCACAATTGATTGTCTGTCTTCATTCCCAGGAGAGCTGTTGAGGCTGTGGAGTCGGACGAAAGAAAGAAAGGATCAGATCAAATGTTTGAAAATAAAGGTGAGGGTCGCTCAGTCTCCTGAGATCCAGTCTAAACAAATTTCAGAATCTGTTTCTGATTCACTAATATGACTAACTCCATCACTCTCTGTGCGTGCAGCGTCGCGGGTCAGCCTCCCTCAGGTGGCGCGGGTGCTGTCGGAGGTATACGGGGACCGGATGGCGTCTCAGTGTAGCGGCTCAGATGGGGAGAGTTTCCCCTTGCAGCAGAAACTTTTGGTGTGCTGCCTACTGCTGATCATACGCAGCGGAAAGAGCAAGGAAATCATCCTGGGAAAGGTGAGCGAGTGAATCTGTCGTGTTTATAAAGTGTCCAAATTAGGATTAGCTTTGAATGTCTCCAGTACATTTTTTTTTAGCCTGTAGCGGTTAAACAGACTATAATTGTGATCAAAATTACCAATACACATTTTTTGGTAGCACATGTTTTAAAGAGAAATAATTTCAATCGTTCTGATGATCAATGGTATTGAAAAGTACCAAGCTTTAATAAAATCTTCAATCATATTTTTAACCAAAAGCTGCCCCCTTACTTCCACCATGTAGAAGTTTAAAATTCCGGTACCGTGACAACCCTGTGACATAACACCCATGTCCAAGAACAATAGCTGCTTGTTCTATTAGTAGATATCAGAACTTACTGTGGGCCGCAGATGCTTTCAGAGTTGAACCATGTTGGTCCTTTTTTAAACTTGCTAAACTGCACCTGTTTCAGATGTTCAGCAGGTGGCACTGCAGCATGACCTGTGTTTTTCATTATTATGTTTCCAACAATAACATCATGTCTAACAAACTGATTCTGTTTGTGTTTCAGCTCCACGAGGTGTACAGTCGTCTGTGCGCTCAGCGGCAGGTGTCTGCGGTGGGTCAGGGCGAATGTTTGTCTCTGTGCAGTCTGCTGGAGAGTCGAGGAATCTTCGCTCTGAAGAAAGCCAAAGAGGCTCGTCTGACTAAGGTACACAACAGACAAAGCGTATATATATTCATAAATCTGAAGCTTAAAGAGACTCTATTTTATCAAACATATTTATAAAGCTGTAACCCTTTGATTACCCAAAAGAATACATTATCATTTATTTGCAGCTATTCCAAGCCTCACAAACATTCACTCATCGTTGATGCTAAATAAAGAATTTTAGTTGAAGTCTTTTTGAATGTGTAGTATGAATTATCTGAGAGATGAATGTTTTTTTTCCTTTCAGGTGTTCCTGAAAATCGAGGAGAAAGATGTGGAAAATGCCCTGAAGGATCAAACTCTGCTGGGCAGCATCCTCGCTGCAGGACTCCCCTCCTGATAACAGATCTATATTTATCAAGATTTTTTAAGTGAACTCAACTTTTTTTTTAAATTCTCGTTTTTGCTGAGAATCTGTACAGAATTTTTAAGACGAATGATTTTTATTTTTCCTCAAACTGATGTTGATTCTGAGTTTTTGAGTTGTTAAAGATGTCAGTTATGAATTACATCATTTGTTTCAGTTAGGGTTTGAAACATTTACATTTCTATGCTGAAAATAAACACCTTTACAGATCTTTAGCTTTCTTTTTTTCTTTTTTTGCTGCCAAAACAACAGAAGCTTTGATTGCTTGATGATAAACAGACATGCTGCAGCTGTATCACTTCCAACCTGCAGTCTGTCTCCATTTATTTTTTTTTAAGTCTTTAATTTCTAAGTTAATACATTTAGAATTTAAAACCGCAGATATATCAAGCTATAAAAACAAAAACATTTGATGTTTTATTCTAAACAAATGAACAGGAAAGAAATTCACAAAGACGAGATGGTGAGCAAATCAAAACCGCTCTGCTATGATGGTAGTTATTGCTGGCTGTTCACAACAGCAGAAATAATGTTTTTAAAAGTAGTGATGACTCGTCAGATTGTGTCTGACAACATTCCAGAAAGATTCCCAACAGAGTCAAACCTGCTTTGAGAGACAACAAAAAGCAATGTTACTCTTTAAATCCCTTACCGTAACTGTGTTGAGTTTTTTCTACCACTCCACCTATCTATTACATTTTTTTAGGTTTGCAGGAACTAGTTAAAATGTTATGTTTGGATTTATTTATTTCTTTGCTGATCCATCTCTCTCTTTCTGCTTCTCTCGCTCTCTATCCCCTCACAACCCCAACACAGCTTGGGCAGATGGCTGTTCATGAGTCTGGTTCTGCTCGAAGTTTTTCCTTCCACTGTTATTTGCTGAATGTTGTTTTAGTGCTCCTGATGGATTAATGTTGGGTCTTTATAAATAATATAACAAAGGGTCTAGGCCTGCTCTTTTTGTAAAGTGTCTTGAGTTAACATTTGTTATGAAGTGGTGCTATATACGTTAAGACTGATCCAGCAACATAAAGTAATAAAGGCAAGGGCAGATTAGTAATCTACATGCTCTGTTTCTAGGATAACAAACTGAGTGTCATCAAGGTTAGAGTTTAAAAAACGAATAAAATAAAAACTAGATTATTACCCAATCCTTTTTTTCTGAGTCTGGCCATATTATGAAAAAACAGATAAAACGAATAAACTGAAATAAAAAAATTATAAACCAAACTCAAGTAAAGAACAGCATTTAAAACTAAACTGAGTTTGAAAACCAAACGCCTAAATGAAATAAAAAGAAAAATAAATGAAAAATTGAAAACTTGTAACAGAGCCTCTCACTGGCAGGAGAGAACACTTGAAGACAAATATTTGTCACAAAGGATTTTGTTGCAGCGATCAGAGCCAGGTTCACTGCGGCCGGCTGAAGAAACCTACTGGAGCAGTTCCTAAACCTGTGCACCTCTCATATTAAGACCCCTTACACTGAAACTAGGTCAAAGGTTAAGAACTAAAGGAATATCTCTTAGCCTCACATTCAAATATCAGGCCTGACACAAATACAAACCATTCAAATATACTTTTATTCAAGTATGATTTATTCACAGCAAAGTGGGAGAAAATATAGAAGTTGTTGTGCATGTTTTCAAATACAAATACAGTGAGCAAAAATGTTGTAAACAAGCCTGGTTAAGGAATACAAATCTGATTAAACATTCAAAACATACAATGCATCTTTTTTTCTAATATCACATTCTGTCATTAAAGAGTCACAGCAAGAAAATATAAATCACCTTCTTCAACAGTTCATTTCACAAACTCCTCACGTCATAGCTTTTATTTAGGAGCGTCTATTTTTAAATATGGGCTTTTCTACACAGTAACAATATATTCCTGTGATTGTCTGCACGGTTCAACTCTTACAATTGTTCTCATGAGGCATCTGAATAATTCAAAACACAGCACAAAACCTCCGAAAACATGACAACATAAGAACCTCTTCTTTTGAGTGTTTCCTGTTAAACGCAGCTTCTGTGTTTCTGACACACTTCCTATGAAGACTTCTTCTTCACTTCTAAAGGGATTTCACATCTTTTTGATCATTTGTGCAGATATGTCACATTCTTACAGATGAAAAAACCCTGAAATGTTTCCACTAACTGAAAAGAGAAGGTTTTAAAAACAGACTAATGTAAACACTAACAGATGCATGAGGTGTAGATCGTTACAGTACTTATTTGTTTTAGACTGAACTGTGTAACAAAACAAAATGTGTACGTGTCTGTGGAGTGAAATCAAAATAACACAAATAAAAGAGTGAATCATTTTGCACATTCAGAGTGACGAGGTTCAGCCAGTGTGTGAAGATCAAGAAACATTCTCAGTGGATTTATCAGCATTCAGATGTAATAATAACTATAGCCCTCAGTTTAGGTCGCGATGACATCATCGACACTTATATACAATCTTTAGTTTCATCGAACAATCAGAATACTGGTGAAACAACACACACGTTAAATCTTCACAATGACTGTCAGGTGGATGGGATGGAAACAGTTTAACGAGCAACTAGGAGCTCAAATACGTTCACATGTATCAACGTATGAATCCCATCAGTGGACATAAACACCAAACTGGAACTAGTTTCAAAGTTCTGAGTGAAAATCTTTCTTTTACAAGTCGGTCATTTCTCAAAACATCATGGTTTTCATTTGAAGTAATAATAAAGGCCTACTTCAAACCCTCACAAACATTTGATCTGTCTTCTGTGTCACTTTCATTCTTTTCTTGTTCATTAAAGAAGTTCAGCCATATTCATCTCTGTACAAATGTGAAAAATGAGCCAGTTTGATTTAAGTGAAACAGAACAGATGAGTTTAAAACCGATCAACAATCTGCTCAAACATGTTTGAATACCTTCAAATGTGTACTCTATTGGTTGTAAACATTGACTTGAAGGTAGGTTACTTTATGAAGCGTTATATTAAGGGGCTGTGATTCCACAATATTTCTTCTTTTTTTAAAGATTTATATTTGGGCTATTATTGTAGAGATAAGACAGTGGATAGAGTCGGAAATCAGGGACAGAGAGAGAGAGATGACACGCGGGAAAGGAGCCACAGGTCAGATTTGAACCCGGGCCAGCTGCGCCCTATTCCACAATATTTCTGAATGAATTTTCTTTTTTGTTAAGAGCAGTTCAAAAGATTTGCGTAAAGAAGAAGATTTTTATTTACTTACCCATTATAAATCGTATTTTTCTTTATTATAAATTGGTAGGAGTTAAAGACCATAATTATTATTTAGCATAACAATTTAAAATAATAATGTTTCTACAAATGTGAGAAATATTGACGTTTATTAGAAACAGAAACTGTTTGATCGAGAAATGACAGACTTGTAAAAGAAGTTGATCCAGAAAGTCACTGTTGATGACGGCTTTAAGAAACGCCAATCTTTTTTTTTTAAATTACAATTTATACTTAAAATCAAGTTTAGACTTGAGCACAGCCGTTTATAGAGAAAAGCACCGTGTTAGCCATTAAAGTGATTTCTTATTCATGAAGCTGCAAAAACTAACTCAACTCTGTGCTTCTCATCAATATAGCACAGCTTTAAATACATTTTACTCACAAAATATCTTAAATACTAGTGTAACTTTTTAATAAATCTTATGTTTTTATTCATTACTCTAATCTAAATGTCAAATCTTTGCATCCAAAATAGTCAAATATCAAAAATACACCAGTTTGGTCCTTTCTGCTGCCTTTGAGATATCAAATCTAAACACAGCTGCCTTTTGAGAAAGAAAACAGAAGATGATGAAACGTGTTCAAAAACTAACGGACAAATAAAGGCCAGCAGCAGATGTTTCATGATCAGAAACTAAATACATTCAAATATCTGGATGTTTTTATTTATTGTTATAAAATCTTAAAAAGAGTTAAATCTATGATGATCGATCAGAATCACATAACTTAGAAACACAGATGAACACTTAAGTTCATCACGACTAAACTGTGTTTATGTCGCTGCTGAAGATAAAAGGAGAGTGTATGAAATCCCTCATTCATGAGTTCTTGTTAACAGTCTTAATTCAGGCTTAGTTTAGATGTGTCAGCCGGGAAGTTGCAGCGGTTTCAGGAGTATTTCTGTTGTACATTTCTAAAGTGAGGACATAAAGTTACAAATAAAAGAGATTTTAAATTAAAGTTTCAATTTAAAAGACAGAGTTGGTGTTTCTCTTGACAGCAGTGATTCTCTGAGAAAAGCTGACTCAACAAGAAAACCGTCGTCTCGTTACATCATTATAAAGAACATTTTCAAAGACGGAATGCTGAGTGGGCAAAGTCAAGAAGTGGGCAGGTTTATTTCAGGTCATCAGGCTTGACAAGTATCAGTCCTGTTTGTTTTGTGTCTGGATGACTTTCATGTAAGAGCTTGGGGGGAAAGATCTCGTTCACCTGATAAATTTGGCCACTTGAGGGCAGCAGTAAACACGAGGAAAAGTTTAAGTCACTTAAAGGTACAAAGCAACATAACCACTATTTTTTCACTGTTTCTGTGTAGACCAGGTAAGTGCAAGTCCAATTGTAGCTCCTTTTTTGGTTTCACCACCTCTATGGTCTCTTAAGCTGCACCATGTTTACAAACGGATCTGTAGCGTTTCTGTCTGTTGTTTGGTGCTGAGCAGGTGTTAGATGGGTTTTCACAACTTCTTCTTTTAAAGCAATGCTCAAAAAGTGTTGAAAGTGGAAGCATCACATTGAATTAAAAGGCCATAAATCTAAACAATGAGCCAAAGGTCACTATGAAGCTATGTGAAGCCAAAAGAAGCAGCAGATAATTCTCTGTAGGCTTGTCTCTCCCAGTGACCCCTTTAATATGGTTATTATTACAGCACTATTCAAAACTCTGTGCATGATAACCAATCATCAAAAGTTCAAAGTGCAAAAAGGGTAAGAAGCTGCTAATCTCAAGCTCAAAGTGACTGCTATTTAAAATAAAGAGATGTTTGAGTTCAGTGGCGTTAGAAGGATGGAAGGAGAGATCTTCAAATACCAAACTAAGATGAATAATATTTTTTTTGAAATCATGAAATGATATTCTTTGAGGACCATATAACATGTAAACTTCTATGAAACATAATACTGTATGCTTCTGTGTTGCAAAGTTTAAACTGATTTTTTCTGCCCACTTCTTGACGGTGTCTGTCTGCCACTCTGCTGACTAATAATGAAACCAAACAGTGGTTTTCATTTGAGGGATTTAACCACACTCACAGCTCAACAAACCCCTGTTCTACTGTCTGATATTTGCTCTGTAAGGAAACATGTCCTTTTTAGGGGTCTGTTGGGGTGGAGGATCTTGTTTCTACCTCAGCCGGGCGGAGAAGCAGCGCATATACTCCGTCATCCAGCGGTCATCCACCACCGTAAGCTGCGACCGCCTCATCTTCTCCAGGTCGGCTGATTGAGCCCGCCGTCGGTCCTGGTTTGAGCCCCGCTTGTTGGACTGTCTGCGGGTCTGAACACAGGCGTCGGACGTGTTGCTCTGACAGGAGAAACCAGAGAGGAGAGGGCTCATTTCCGTAAAGCACACCGTTGTTTTATTATTTATGTGTGCAGAGTGTTCGGTGATACAGCTTCACTTCTCTGGTGTCCAGTGATCCAGGTAGAACTGCTCAGACACATTTCTACATTTAACATCAGTACTCTACACAAACAATAAATGATGAGTCTGGTGATGTCTGATGGTTTTTGTTTTGTTCAAGAAACACTCGCAAAAAGCTAAACCAACCTGTTTTAGTCTGTTTCTCACCTTCTACTGCCTTCTTGTCCATGGCTCCTACAGCTAGTTCCTCTGGCTCCTACTGAAGGCTTTCCAAAATGTATATTTTCATTGTATAAAAAGGTTGAGCTGATCACTGTAGTTTTTTTTTATAGAATGTTGCTCAAACAGAGGTGTTCTTGTTGGGGACTGTTTCATTGGCAGGTACATTTTATTTTGTATAATAACTTTTAGGAAGTTAAAAGAAAAGACAAAGAACAATAGCACATTGGGTTTGACAATGTCTGACAACTTCTATCTTATTGATAACATTGTATATTTAGGCCCTTTTGTTCATGAGCCTGACTGACAGATAAGAATAGAAACTTTTTAAAAGTAAATGTGTTAATGAACTATGAAATGTGAAAAGTTAAATTCATCAACGTCTTCGAGATGACCTGTTTATTATGGGATATACAGTATATGTAAATACAGTAGTTTATTTTACCCACTTTGTAGCATTTGGATTCTACCAAAGTTATTACATTTTTTCCATTGATAAATCTTTACTGCTGTAGTTGATTGTATTGTTTTATTATCTTTATTACTTATTTACTTTATTATATTTATTATTATCTTATTGTTTTCCTGCAAACAAAACTCGACCATTTTTTACTCGAGTGGTTTTGCTCCACTCTGTTTTCCCGCTCTACTCAGCTGATAGGAGGGAGCTTTATTTACATCATGTGTATGTTTAAAGTATTAAGTGTGACTGTGAACATAGAGCGTCAGATGTCATGTCATGTCATAGTGAGACACTTTCTGTTAGGACAAAGTTTCTGAAACTACACAACAGCATAAGAAGTCCATTATTCCAGATTGGACTTGCTTCTTTCAAAAGCACCAATAAAAACAGTAACAGTTACGTTAAATAAATGTAATAATATAATACTACTACTGATGCCTAATCATTTTGTAATTTCAATACTTCATACAGATTTTGTTTCTTATATTTTTATACTGCTACTTAAATAAGATTCAGATTTGTATTATTGGTGTGAAGTCATTTTACTCTTGGTAACTGCTACTTTTACTGAACGATGTGAAGACCATCTTCAGCTAAATCTACTTGTACAGAGCTATTCATGTCTGTTTATCATAATAAATGTATTTATGTTTATTTAACACTCACATCATTCGGCGTCCTCCTGACCTCCGTCTGTCTCTCCATCAAGTCCAGTCTGCTGGACGGTCTCCGGTTCTCCTTGGTGCTGATAGCTGGCTGGCTCTTCGCTCTTGGGGGTTTGTGGATGACAGTCGGTTGGTCGTCATGGGAGCTGTCACGGTGCCCGGGCTTGGACCGAGGCGTACGGCGGCGATGACGTTGCCTCTGTGGCGGGTTTAGCGGCTCCCCTTCAGAAGACTGCGTGTCGGCAGGGCCGTTGTCTGTCCCTGTGTCGTCTGAGGGTCCGCTGGTGGGTGGAGCTGCCTCCAATGAATTCACACTGGATTCATTCACACCGTCTTCTAACACTGAGACGGAAACACACGGACACGCTGCACGTTAGAGACACAGAGGAAAGATTTATCAAAGAAACACTTTATCAGAGATGTTCTGTCTCTTGGCAGCAACCAGAGCTCTCTTTGGTTTCCAATATTAAACGTTCTCATGAATGTTGATTATCTGATTATTACCAGTCATGAAATAATTCAATAGTTATCAATGATATGTTCCAAAGCTCCTGTGAAGGTTTTAACTGGTTATGAAACATGTTGTTATTAATACCTTTTCATTACCTACAAAACAAAATATCATTATTATTATTTAAAGTATCTGTGAGCACTGACACCTGGTTAGCATCAGACTTATAACACATTTCTGGACCACTATATATCTCTCTGTCTGTTAAGTTATGTAAAGCGATATTATATCCGCTGATCCTCTGACTCTCTCTCCTGTGAACTGCAGCCCTGAAGTGAACATTAGAGACACAATAGTTCCTTTATATCTGAGCTCAGAGTCTAAACAGGAGGAAGTCATCCTGTCTGATCACTGAACCTTCAGTCCACATATATTTTTAGCTCCAGCTTCTGGCCTTCATGTGCCAGACCTACATCTCCCTCAGATTTTCACTAAATATTTCTAAAGTAGAAGGGAACAGAAGGACAAGTGCAAACAGGACAACCCTGCAGAGAGACAGCCTAAACGTTTGTTTTCACTCTCAAACACACAGACCCAGGTGAGATAGAAACACACAATTCATCGCACTACCATGGATCCTTTGAGTAGAAGAAACAATTAATGATGTTTATAATATGGAGAGAATAACACATAGGGTGAGGAATTCAGGTGACATCTTTGAGTCACGATGGAAAAAGCTAACAAACAGATTTAATATCAGTGGGGTAGATGTAGATCAACACAGAGCGAGGATGTGCATGTACTCCAGCATTGAATTTAAACCATAAGCAGATGGTAAAAAACACAAAGACATAAATAAACAAATAAATACTTTTAGAGTAAAACAAACTAAGGCCCACTATTTATCTTTATTTTTACTATCATTCATTTTTTTGTTAAGTCGGTCTGCTCTGTTGCTTTCATCACCCTTTTCTCTTTTTTTTTCTTTTCCTTATGCTCGCTCCTCTTTTCTGTTGTTGGATGAGCGAACAGAAATA
Source organism: Tautogolabrus adspersus (assembly GCA_020745685.1). Taxonomy (NCBI): domain Eukaryota; kingdom Metazoa; phylum Chordata; class Actinopteri; order Labriformes; family Labridae; genus Tautogolabrus; species Tautogolabrus adspersus. The sequence continues at coordinate 15,609,588 of CM036537.1, read as the reverse complement.
TATATCCACGTCTGTGTAGAAAATGTACTTACATTCAAACCATATGCAAATGTATTTATGCTTGTACTGACAAATAAAAAGTATAAAAAAACCTTTGTGTAAAAAGAGACTGTGGAATTCCAAGTCAGCGGACAAAATGAAAAAGTTTGATACTGTTCTGACAATTGTTCGTCTTTACATGAATGCTAGGTTTAATTGGACGTATTCACAGTATAAACAAAAGAGTGGAAAAGAAATACAAGCAGAAAAAGAGAATGAAGCAGCTTCATTACGTGAAGGAAAACCGAACCGGTCGTTCTCCCGTCACATGATTTATACATCATCACCTCTACTTACATTAGCTCCGCCTGACTTTCAGCAGAAATTTCATTAGGGGGCTGGTGGGAAACAGTCCAGGTAAAAATGTATCCGTATCCATAAATACAAGTGTATTTAAGTCCATGTTAATAAAATAGTTTTTGTATTACTTTGGTGTTTAGTATGTTCCATTTTATTTGTAACATCTGACGTGTCCCACATCTCCACGTGCTGATCTCTGAATAGAGCTTGTCCATGTAGCTTGCATTGTAACATGATTAACTGTGAGTTATTTGAATGTATATTCATTTATAATTTCAAACATTTAAAGTCAGAATGATCAAAAAATAAAAGGCATTTTATTTCATAAATCTAGACGAAAAATCAAACAGTCATCTTAGTTAGGAGTTGAAAGAAAAGATAGTAAAAAGTAGAGATGTACAGTATCATTCAGGCCGGGAAATAAAAGACCGAAATGTTGTCAGCAATTATTCACATGATTCATTGATTAAAGTCAAATTGTTTTTTTTTTGTTGCTGTTGAAACTTAAGTCAGTTTTTAGTTACAGCTCCTCAATGTACATTTTTTTTCCTGATCTCTGATGACTGTGACCTGTTTATTAAAAAGAGGGGAAGATGCCTCCTTTATTCTGGGGAACCGTTGATGAGAATTTTTGAACCGTTTTTTATTGATTCAAAACATTTAAAAGATTGATTCTTGGTTAAAAATGAAAACTTCAGCTGATTTGAATGAATGCAGATAAATGTTGTTGGAAGGTTTCTTAATGCTGCTGACTTCAGACTGATGAAAGTACACATACATACAAACTATCATTCATTGTGATATAAACTACACAACCTTATACATTTTTAACTTGTAGTTTTTTGTAAAATATTTACTGTGAACAGAGATCGTGACAGAAAAAGAGAGTGTCTTTCTTTAGAGGGACACAAAGTCTCAATCAGGTTCCAACAGAGAAAGTTGAAAATCTTTACATTGCAGACGTTTGGGTCAGACATGACTGAGGTTTTTGTTTCATAAATGATTCATCAGTTTTTCAAGCTGGTGTCAAATCAGTAAATAAAATATGTAATTAGTGTTACCAATAAGAGCTATCAGATTAGATTTCAAAAAGTTTCCTCACCTGTAGGCGATGCAGCGTCTATTTCTTCCTCCTCCTTAACCCCCTCCTCAGCATCTACATTCTCAGTGGGCTTTTTTGGTGCAGGGCTGGCCTGCCTCAGCTTCCCCTCCGAGGACGTTGATGGTGGAAGGGAAAGTGGGGCCACTTTGTTCCTGGTCAGCCTCGGAGTGGACCATCCGCTGGATTCGGAGCTGCTGTCCCAACCCTCCCAAAACCAGGGCTTGTGGGAATGCTCCATCACTCGCCGGGTTAGACGGTACTTCACGGAGTCCTCGTAACATTTAGAGAACGTGTCCCATCTGGGATCTCTGAACTTCTTCATGTACTCCGTCCGGATCTTCTTGGTCACCATGGTTCTTGTTATTGCTCGTGGCTGGTTCTGTAAACAGTTAAGATAAGCAGACGAAATCAGATGAAGAAATTAAAAAAGAGCTGTGAAAAACATTTCACAGGACTGCCACTTAATGTATAAGGAGCAATGTTGTCTACTAATTATCACAGGACAAGAGGAGGATGAGTGTTCTGTGCTAACATTAAATATCAACATACAAAAGAAATCTCTTTAAACTGAGATTGTTGTAATGCATCAGCGATTATAACCTATAAGTATAATGAAGTCTGTGTATTAAAGAAACAAAGAAAAACATGATATAGTGAGGTTTGATTTGGGGCATCCTTCCTATCTCTCAGATAGTTATAAAAGCTGATCCTGAAAACCTGAATCCTCAGATGTTTTATCCAAACGTCTGACAAACAGTAACCACGTGTATATCTAATCTGCAGAGATTATTATTTTTAATATCAGATTTTTAAGGTTGAAAACACGGGTAAAAATCTAAACATATCAATACCTGTTTTGACACCACAACAACAACAATAACAATACTGTAGGTAACCATTATTGAGTCAGTTGTTGTTTTACATCAACAGAGCAAACGTCTGCTCATTGTCTATATTGCACAACAAATGTGTTGCCAACATGTTTGAGCAATTTAGACGGTACTCTCTCTCGTTCTCTTGTGTCAGCTTTTAGTTCGAAATATTACTGAAGACCTTTTTATAAGCTTTGGCACCTTTTGATACTATTGATCAATAGTCAGAGATATATCGTGTTAAAACACGTGGTATCAAAAAGTATTGATGTATAAACCTGTATCAACCTTAGTAAATATTGTTAGTTATTATAATAACGATACAAATTCTTATGATAACACAGTTTATAGTTTAAATTTTGCACAATAAAAAAATCAAATAATAAAAAAGGTAGATACAGTTCAGGAGGGGACAGAAAACTCTGAGCTTATTTGAAGTCTCCACCTTAAAAATGTTCAAATATTACAAGATTTAAGAAACACATGATAATAATACGAACACATGTTAAACTAATCAAGAATACAAAACAGTAACACAACAATTCAAAAAGCATAAACTGTGAATATACGTATGAGGTCGTTACTTTGAAAATGCATATCATACTTTTGTAGCAAAAAAAGATGAGTTAAAGGAGATCCAGTCAAAATTCAAATTGTTCATAAATAATGAAAATCCAACTTCCTATTTTGTCCATTTAAGACTAATGACTATTTTTTTGTACAATATGGAAAAGCTGCACCGATGTTTCTGTTGATTCAGTCATATTTTAACTAAAAGCTGCCAAGACGAGAGAGAGAGTGGACCATCGGCTGGAGTCGGAGCAGCTGTCCCAACCCTCCCAGAACCAGGGCTTGTGGGATGTTCCATCAGTGTGTGCAGGAGTTTTTGGTCATTCAAAACAGGAAAATAAAAAATATTGGATGCCTAAGACACAAATCATTACTGTTCAATTTTATAAAGCCTACTTGGATCTATTAAATTAAAGGGATTTGCTTTGCTTAGCTTAGATTATTCTAAAAGCACCGCAGGTAACATACAGTAGAATAATACATTTTTACTGTATGCTCTACCTTCGTGACGTGACTCTGACAGGTGTGGTCTACCTGTAAGCTCCGCCCACCTCCCCTTCTCAACAGATTACAGGCTGAGCAGAGGAGGATTGAGCCTTATTATAGATTTACTACTGAGTGTACAATTGCTGCTCTTCCTCATACTACACGATCGACATCACACCATCTATGCTACGGAGTCCTCCCGCCTACACATATTTTTCCTTTTATTTCTATTTTAAATACCTGTTAGAAAAAACACATACATATCTATATTTGTTTGACTTAGCTGACCTATATCTGATCCCAGGGGGAAAATTGATCAAAATAGCCACACTGCAAATTATTGCTAATTTACTGGAGTATTTCAGCCTCGACCTGAACGTCTTATTTAAAGCCAATAAATTCTGCTGTCACACCCCACATCATTGTAATTTCATGGGTTTGGCTCATATTCCTACAACATGGACGATATTAAAAGCTGTCTGTGGCCTGTTTAATGTGAAAAAAACTGCACCTAGAGTGAATATTTTGAGTTTTACAAATACAGTTATCGATGAAAACAGGCTATAGCCATATTCACAGCCATCACCTGCCTGCCTGCATTCAGTCCGCTTTAAACACGGTGAGCCCATAAAATGTGAGGTAAACGGTTCCGGTATGGCTGCTCGTTTAATGTCTGATTAAATGTACTCACTCAGACCTCATTCCAGAGGACAAGGTGCAAATTTCAAAGCCGAGTCTTTCCCTCAGTCCCGCGGTCAGATTGCTGGCATCGCTCCGCTCCGCTCCTCAGACTGACAGCTAACAAACAACATGAGCTACAAGCCAAGCTACCTGACGTACAATAAGAGCTTCCGACGTAGAGTATCGAAATAAAACCGCAAATTAAAAATAAAACACCTCTGGGTGGTGGGATAGAGTACTGAGGAAAAAAATGAAAATCACATATAATTTATCGTCCTTTAGTTTTGCTCTAGGACTTTGAATTAAAGGATTTTACAAAATTAACAAACATTAGATTTACAATTTACACTGAACATGATTATGACTGTTATGTCTTCTCTGCAGAAAAATTGTAATATTCCTTGCAGGTTTTTTGGAAACGGGGGTCAATTTTCCAATGAAAGACCTTGACTATTGTTGAGAGCAAACTTTTTGTTACACTTCAGATAGATTCAACTTAACTAAATTCAACAAAGCACCCAGTGCTATTCATAACAATCTCAAGAATGATTCAATTTCAAGAATTTTGTGTAAAATTAGACATTTTTCAAAGGCCTTGTCCTCTGTTAAATAAATCTAACTTTGTGTTTACAAATCTTAAATCTTTAACAGTTATGACTGAACCTTTTTTATTTCACAAAATCAACACCAAAACTGGATTTTGTGATCCATCTCTTCGCTTTAAAGAATCATTATCAATACTTTTATAGGCATTTTATGTAGCCCATGAAGGCCCAAAATGTTAAAAATAAAAACAATAACTTGTGCGTATAATATAAAATCTTATGTGCACGATACAATTAACTTGTGCCGCAAGATATTTATCTGGTTCCAACAAGTTATCTTCTAACTTGTGCGCACAAGTTTTAAATTTGTATATTTTGGAACTTCAGGGGTTCCATAGCAGATTGATAGCGATTGATAGGGTTTGACGTGTGCAGGGGTGGACAAAGAACAGGGGCCGTATTCAAGAAGCCTCCTAAGTACTAAAAGTTGCTCCTAGTGACAAAATTCTAAGAAAATTCTTAGAATCAGGACATTTTCTAAGAATTTCCCCTCAAAGTTCAGACTAGATCCTTGTAAAGATAGAAAGTTATTCACAAAGTGTCTTAGCCCTTAAAAGAGCTCCTAAGGTGTAAAACTGTTAGGGGTTGTTAGGAGGACTTCTAACAGGCTTAAGAGTTTCTCAAGCTGAGGAGAAAATGGAGAAATGTTCTTCAAAAACTACATGAAGAATATTTTTGACTCAGAGTTGGGCTGAACAGACAAAAATTATTTGTGCAGACATTTAAATCCATCTAAGACGTTTTTTTGTTCACAGTGAGACGTACATGTCTGTTTCTCTACATGTGGTTACCTCCACAGGTGCATCCAATCACTAATTAAGGCCCTTTGCCTGTTGATATAACCATCAGCATGTGAAGAAACTGCTGCACGTGATTTCACGTGATGGGCATGTTATGTCAAACATCTTGTAAGCTATATACTTATAAAGTATGTCTTACAAATTATCGCACAGATGCTAATTTCAAAGTGTTCATAATTACACAATGTCTGACTAGATTCTATGATTGACTTTTTATCCACATTTTTTTTTTGATTAACCAATCACAGCTTCTGAAAAAATGTGTCATACCTAGCAACGGGATCAACCACGCCTCCTCACTAAGATAAAAGTTTCTGTCCATTCCTTGCTCAGAGTTGCTCTGAAAATGTTCCTAAATTACTCCTAGGCAAAGACTCCTTGCAAGGAATTTTTAAGCTAATTAGGAGCTCTGAGAGGATTCTCAGAATGTTTGTGAATACGGGCCCAGGCCTTTAATGCTGTTAAAAGTAATAGAAAAATAGAAGAAAAAAACCTAACAAATACTCAAATTACCAAAAAGTTAAAACTATTTATATGCAGAATAACATATTTCATTTTACAATAATGTATATAATATGATTTGAGTATATTTATCGATGCCTCCATAACAAGCACCGCTTTAATGTTGCAGATGGTAAAGTTTAAGCTGAGTTCAATAAATTACACCTGATTGACTGCTTATTTTATAATTTAACAGCAATCGTGCAATCGTGATTTTATGAAACCAAAATAACAATAGATGGTTGTAAAAACGATCTTTTAAATAGTATTTATTCTGAAAGGATACCACTTCCGGTAAAAACCTAATCGCCTCAGTTTAACTTGACAGAGCAGAGCAGAAATTGTAGTAATAAAAAAATGGGCTGGTTATACGGACATCACGTAGGTGCAGGGCAACACAAAAACAGCAGAGATAAGAAGGTATGCAGATACGCCCGACACACTTGCTCAAATGCCACAAAAACTTTTTATTTAATCAAAACGTTTAGACAAAAGGGAAATAAGGTAATAAAAATATGAAATATGATTTTCCTTGACGATGCAGAGAACGCAACGCGCATGTGTGATCGTCCTCTCCCTGTGCTGTGATGACAACATGTGAAATCAGAAAGATCAGACTCAGATTGACTTACAATACAAGTTACTTTCTCCTTCTGAGTTGCTGTTCCTTAATAAGCTGTCAAAGCGGTGACCTGGTAGCAGGAGGGGATAATAACTCTCTTGTAAATCGTGATAATGTTTAGTTTAGCACAATGTTTGTTTTGGAGCTTTAAGAGCTTCATAAATATTATGAAGGATCTGGTTTTACTCATTTGTCTAGATTCAGAGCAGTGGAGTAGGGTTTTAGTGACTGCGGTCAAGCGAGCCTCCACTTCAGAAACGATAGTCAAACCAGCCCTTACGCTATTTTAAGGTGCGCGTGTAGTCAATCAATCAATCAATCAATCAATCAATCAATCAATCAATCAATCAACCAATCAATCAATCAATCAATCAATCAATCAATCGATTGCCAATTCATAACAAGTGTTATCTCGAGACGCTTTACAAAAAGCAGGTAAAGGACTTTACTCTTTGTCTATTAATATTACAAAAGAGCAGGTAAAAAGACCATGATCATTGTTATGTTACAAAAAGCAGGTAAAAAGACCTTACTTATTGCTATATTACAAGGACCCAGCTTAATCCATCATGAGCACTTTAGCAAAGCAGCAAAAGTTACATTGGTAAGAAAAAACTGCCTTATTAAAAGGCAGAAATCTTTGGCCGGATCCCAGGCTCATGACGAAACAGCCTTCACAGCCTAGACTGCGCCGGGCTTGGAAAGGGATAGGGGGAGATAGGATAAGATGCAGGAAGAGGGATAGGGAACAAGGGAAAAAGGGGGGGGGGGGGTTGTTGTTCAGGTAGACCGTCCACCTACGATCCCGAAGGGAGGGGGGAGGGTTGTTTTGGCAGGCCGTCCACCAACGATCCCGTGGAGCCTAAGAGAGCTCAGCAGGAGCAACAATCCCGAGGAACCTAAGGGAGCTCAGGAGCTCCCAGAAGAAGATTTGGTTAGTAACTGGGATTTACAGGTAGTGACATGCAGTAATGTCATATGAAAGGCAAGGCAAGGCAAGGCAAGTTTATTTGTATAGCGCTTTTCATACACAAGGCAGACTCAAAGTGCTTCACATCATAACATGTCATACAATAAAGTGAAAGAAAATGCAAGAATTAAAAGACAATTAAAAAACAGAGAATAAAAACATATTGACAATAGAAATTTTGGAAATTTTGGAGGACATTCCTTGGCATTTTTACTACTTTCAGACCCCATACTTGTGTTTGAAAGACTCACGTGAGATTTTCCCTGAATCCTGTAAACGTCTTGGCAGGATGCGTATTTTTATGGTTGTACGCCAAACCAGACAATCCAATACTTAGGATTGAAATCCAATATTTAGGATTGAAATCCAATACTTAGGATTTCCGTAAGATTAAGGCTTAAATCTTACTTCAGATACAGTAAATGCCAAGTTCAGTCCCAAATGTATGTTTGTCTAAAAACAAAGACTCTTGACTCAATTCAACATGATCCAAACAATCATAACTTATACTAATACATTCCTTGGCATTTTTACTACTTTCAGACCCCATACTTGTGTTTGAAAGACTCACGTGAGATTTTCCCTGAATCCTGGAAACGTCTTTGCAGGATGCGTATTTTTATGGTTGTACGCCAAACCAGACAATCCAATATTTAGGATTGAAATCCAATACTTAGGATTTCCGTAAGATTAAGGCTTAAATCTTACTTCAGATACAGTAAATGCCAAGTTCAGTATTAAAATAGAAAATTTAAAAATCACTGAAATTATTAAATCTGAAAATATGTTCAAGTAAAAATAATTCAAATAAAATTACAAATATAAAAAGAATTAAAAGTTGCAGTGCAATATGAGAGATTAAATTCTTATTAAAATTGTTTAATTAAAGGCAGAAGTTAAAAGTGCAATGTAGGTAAAATTTAGCAGAAGGCTAAGGTGAACATAAAATATGTTCAAGTAAAAATAATTCAAATAAAATTATAAATATAAAAAGAATTAAAAGTTACAGTGCAGAGTGAAAGATTAAAATCTTATTAAGATTGTTTAAATGCAGCTGTAAACAGGTGAGTCTTTAACCTGGATTTAAAAGAGCTGAGAGTTTCGGCTGACCTGCAGTTTTCTGGGAGTTTGTTCCAGATATAAGGAGCATAGAAACTGAATGCAAATATGAATGCAGAGAGAGAGAGAAAGAGGGAGAGAGAGCAGGGGATAAGAGCTCAAGGTGCCAGTTTCCCCGGTAGTCTAGGCCTATAGCAGCATATGAGCTGGTCTATACCTGTGCCAGCCCTAACTATACGAATAAATTGAAAAATACTCAACACCCCCCCCTTGTGAAAAAGTTGAAATTTTTTTGTGGATAAAAAATTGAAAAAAACGCAACACCCCCCACATACGAATATATTGAAAAATACACAACACCCCCCCCTTATGAAAAAGTTGAAATTCTGTTGTGGATAAAAAATTGAAAAAATCGCAATACCCCCCCCTTACGAATAAATTGAAAAATACGCAACACCCCCCCCCCCTTATGAAAAAGTTGAAATTTTTTTGTGGATAAAAAATTGAAAAAAACGCAACACCCCCCCCTTACGAATATATTGAAAAATACGCAACAACCCCCCCCTTATGAAAAAGTTGAAATTATTTGGTGGATAAAAAATTGAAAAAAACGAAACACCCCCCCCTTACGAATAAATTGAAAAATACGCAACACCCCTCCCTTATGAAAAAGTTGAAATTTTGTTGTGGATAAAAAATTGAAAAAAACGCAACACCCCCCCTTACGAATAAATTGAAAAAAACGCAACACCCCCCCCTTACGAATAAATTGAAAAATACGCAACACCCCCCCCTTATGAAAAAGTTGAAATTTTTTTGTGGATAAAAATTTGAAAAAAACGCAACACCCCCCCCTTACGAATAAATTGAAAAATACACAACACCCCCCCTTATGAAAAAGTTGAAATTTTGTTGTGGATAAAAAATTGAAAAAAACGCAACACCCCCCCCTTACGAATATATTGAAAAATACACAACACCCCCCCCCCTTATGAAAAAGTTGAAATTTTGTTGTGGACAAAAAGTTGAAAAAAACGCAACACCCCCCCCTTACGAATAAATTGAAAAATACGCAACACCCCCCCCTTATGAAAAAGTTGAAATTATTTGGTGGATAAAAAATTGAAAAAATCGAAACACCCCCCCCTTACGAATATATTGAAAAATACACAACACCCCCCTTATGAAAAAGTTGAAATTTTGTTGTGGATAAAAAATTGAAAAAAATGCCACACCCCCCTTACGAATAAATTGAATAATAGCAATACCCCCCCCTAACGAATAAATTGAAAAATACGCAACACCCCCCCCCTTACGAATAAATTGAAAAATACGCAACACCCCCCCCTTATGAAAAAGTTGAAATTATTTGGTGGATAAAAAATTGAAAAAAACGC